>CM042228.1:11674845-12274845 GCA_023566465.1 Cottus gobio
TGTTGTGTATTGAATACACTGTTTAGACATGCTTGTGAGGGTATGTATATGTTCTCCTTTGCAATAAACCCTTGAACTGTTACTGTCGGCCTACATTGCCTGCATTCAGGCTCTTGTTGTTATTATTACACAATTGTGGCATCAGTGAAAAAACACTTGAACAATAGCTGCTACTGGGATTTAGTGTTTGTCCAGGGGGGCTACTGGGAGGAATTTCTCAGCATCCATCTCTGTCCTGATGGGGTGATGGGTGGATAGAGAGAGAGGGGGGGGGAATGCATTTTGGAAACCTCTTTCCAAAATGCATTCAATTGCAAATTCTATGACATACATTAATTGATGTAGAGATTACTAATTATTTTGTACATTATTTTGTGCTGATATATTACAATGTATTTCATTTTTTGTTTTTATCTGGAGAATGCATTGAGGGTTAAATGGTTGCAGAAGCTTTTTGTCAGGGGAGACCACAGCGGGTTGTCTTAATCACCTTCCACATAAATTACATTTTAATCAATGATGGGTGCCAATCATATTTAAATGTCCTGCCAGCTTCACATTGGCATCTGTAATACCGGTCTAACCTATTATCATGACAAAGTCACTGCTTTTACTCACTGAAATCGTAACAAGCATTCTCCAGGATGAGTTACAAGGTCCACTCTACTATGTCAAGATAACTGGCAGAATTTGTTCTGCACTTAAAAGAAAAATTTGAACAAACACTGTTTTAACTTGCCTTGCGTTTAGTTGATTTCCCACTTTCAGTCCTCTGGGTCCTGGAAGATAAAGCAGGATAATCAAGAGGGTTCCCAGAGGTTTATATTTCAAGGACCTCGGCTAAAATGGATTCACATTAGAGAATGAAGCCATGGTTGCTTTTATTAAAATGAATGCTGTTTAAGAAGATTTTCCCTGGTTGAATTGATTTTATTCTGAATAACATTCAGTTGCCAATGTATTAGATTAAAATATCTAACACTAAAAGTCTATTAATATAGCAGCCCTGCAATAAAGTAGGCTATCATGTTGTGTTTTAGTTGAAACTGTTTCAGAGAGGTGTTAATTCAACTTTGTGGACATTGTGTAGGATGTATTGAAAATGCCCATAAATGCCCTGAGCAAGTCTCCAGCTCAATTCCCGGCTGGATCCTTGCCGCAGGTCATTCCTCTCTCTATTGTAACATTTACTGACTCTCCACTGTTGCAATAAAAAGATATAAAAAAATAAAATCTTTAAAAGAAAAGTATTTTTTGCCATCTAAAGATACTGCAGCGAGGGAAAGGCAGGTAAGAGGAGAGAAACCTGCAAAACTTTCCACCGTCTACTCTCGTCAGAGAATGTTCTAAGTTTTAATTTAGTACGTCAGCTGTCTAGCTCAATATAACCGCGTCTGAGCTTCAGCTTATTTGCAGACAAATGAAAAGAATCAATTCTACTTTGCTTTTATTGAAATGTGGGTAAAACTTTATTGGTAAAAACATTATGGCAAAAATAAAGATGTTACACAATAATTTCAAGAATATATCAGAGCATTCCCACTCTAGATGTCACAATTGTATAAGGTCTGCAAGATGTAACAAGAGCCTAAATTACAACATGGTACTTGACGTGCTCTTTCATTAACCTTTGCATATATATTCAAAGTAGAGAGCCATTATTGTAACAAATATAATGGGAATCAGTACACAGACAAGATAATAATCCTTCAAGGGATGAATAGCAAGGCCTGAATAAGTACTTAACACTCCGTTGCTGGGCATACAGCGGACGATGACGGGCTGTAATTGACCATTGACTATTGTTAACAGAAGCTTGGTCAAAAACAGTGCTATGGCATAACGCAGCTCAAACTGAGCGTGGGGGTACAAGTCAGTGTTACTGAATACACACCAATTTCGTCCTTCTTTCAGTGTTAGTATTTTAAATACTCATTTCTCCGGGCTGTGAGCGCCATCTTTCTCTGGGTCGGCTCTCTCTCCCGTTGTGTCCTCTTCGATCTCCGTTTGGTTTGGTTCAGCCTGTTCGTTATTCTGAGATGGTCTCAAGAGATACTCCAGCTCTTCCGCGCTGATGGCCACCTTCTCAGGAATCAACCACCTCTTGAAGTGTTCAAGAGCACTAGGAAAGGGAAGTATACACAAGGTATTAAGATGAGAAGGTCTATTTTAAGACAATAAAACACTTGCAATAATAAAAGTGCTCTTCTGGAAGAACAACTCTGTCTCTAATGTTTGCGTCCTGGCAGAAGTATGTGTGTTTATTATAATATGAAAGAATAATCCATCCTACCTATCATCCATGTCACCGCCTTGGAAGAGCTCTGAGGTCTGAGCATCATGCAGAAATCTATCCCAACATTCTTTCTTAGCCTGAGACAAGGAGCGCAACATGTCCCTGGATGTCACGTCACTTGACTGGCCCTTTAATTTCTTCAGGCGGTTCTCTGCATTAAAATGTGGACAAAAAACAACAACTTTATTTTTAATCTAAATGTTACAGCATATTTCTGACTTTTAGTCAGTTAGAAAATAGTTAAATAAAATGCCCATCAGGACTCCCATACAATGTGATTGAGATGATGGATGCCATAATGAGGACGGGGTGAGCTAACTGTGACATGATGCATGCAGTCATGGGGGAGACAGGAATGATGCCTGTACCTAAACTGGCTATGTAGATCTCAGAATCCTCCATAGGTTCCCATTGGGCGATAGAGGAACTAGTATTTGTCCCATTTGAGTGTCCATTGACCTGCAATCCGATTTGTTCGGCTGGCTGGAACGAGTCTCTGAACTCAGTGTTGACCTCCGGGGTTGCATGAGCTCGCGACTCCGGCAGACTGGAGCAGATCTCAGTCCACAGCTCCCCGCTGGACCGGACGGCCTCCTCGTCCTCGAAGTCTTCGATCATTCTGGTCAACTGACTTGAGTTGGAGCAGAAGTCGATACGAGTTAGCATGAGCACCGTTGTGTTGATGGGTCTTTCAGCAGCTTTAAAACCGGCATGTTGGTGAGACAATTAGAATACAAATCAAAAGGGTAAACCGCGCAGATTTCCACATGCCGAGCACAATCAATAGCTGAGCTTTAATTTACCAATATGCATCCTATTTTATTGAGTATTGTTGTATTTCACGTGTTTTTTTAACGGTTCTTCTTAATGATTTACAAACATATCTTACCTTTGTGAAACTCTTAGTAGAATACTCGCTATTTCTTCTAAAGTATGATATTTAAGATTAAAGAGTAGCCTCACTAGCTAACTGTGCCCATGATCCACAGTGTTAAATGGGGGACGTCTACTTCCTTATTTAGTATAATATGATTGGACATTGTAACTGCCCATCAAACTGTTGACATGGTGGGAAACCGCATCTGATTGGCCAGACGCTGAAGAAGAGTCCGGAAGTTTGTCCCAGCTGCAAGGAACCGATTCGGTGACGAACTATCGAGGTAAACAAGTACTGATGATTTTAAGAATTGACATTAGCATTGGCAAACTGTTCGTGATATGATGGGTTTATAATGTAAAGTGCACGTGTTTGTATCGCAGTAAAATATAGAGCTGGGTCAGCTCGGCTGCCAACTGTCAAGTTGCCTTTACATTGTTCTGCCAAATGCAGTTCTGCCAGGAATGATTGACAACCTGATTATTACTGCCTGTTAAATGTTACAGTTATTTGTGTGGCATGTAGGTTTGCCAGCGTTGATCACCATGTCACTGCAGGAAGACCCAGTGTAGGAGATGCACGCCGCGTTGCGCCTGGCAGTAGTGGCAGTCCCGATGGGTGTGCTGCTGTCCCGGACCATGGCGTGGATGTCCAGCGGCAAAACGCATGCAGAGCTCATCAGCAGGCTGAGGGGTAATGCTCAGACTTCAGCTTGGACATTGATTGCACGGTCTTTGAATTACCACCTCAAAGGTCCACAACGTAAACAGATTATGAGTGTGACAACTGGTGCTTTTATACTGAAGGAAAAAATGGAATATGGAAGACAATTTAAAAATGAAGAGAAGTAAAAGACACGTATTATATTGTATTACACACAATCATCAACACATTGAGGTGAAAACCAAAAAGGGCTGCTGGATATTGAACTGACAAATGGATACTCTTGTGGCAATTCTAAATTGGAAAGTTACATTTAAACTGTTACAATTGAATAATACAAAAGCTTAAATGCAAAACTTTAAAAATGTAAACGCAAAGCTTCAATTTGAATCTGTGATGGAAAAGGAAAATAAATTAAAGGAGAAATGCATGGGAAACATGAAATGTTATCCTTTGTTCTTCCATTTATTTATTCAACTGCAATGCAGCATTTAAGACAAAGTAAATACATGTATACCTTATCTAATGTATACCTAATTAGCACAACCTTAGATATTGGCACTGAATATGCTTTTATTCCCCTTTGTTTTATCTAAAAAAGCTTGTGTTAATTAGTTTTCCAGTCACATTAAAGGGTAAAGGGAAACACACAGGGTTCAACATGCACAGATTTTCCAGTTCAGCTCAGACTAATTGACATAATTAACTCTTTTCTTCTTCAGATCACGGGGTGATCCGCAGCGACCGAGTGTTTGATGCCATGCTGGCTACAGACAGAGGGCTCTACGCAATAGACTATCCGTATGCAGACTCCCCTCAATCCATAGGTATTCATTATTGGCACATACACACACTTGCCTTTTAATATGGTAACATGTATTTAAGTTAATAAATTAATTGTCTTTAATATTGTGTTTCATGAGCACAGATGTGTGCTATGACTGTGTTATGTCATTTTCTTATCACAGGCTACAGAGCAACCATCAGTGCACCACACATGGTGAGTAACTCACACTGAACTGCTATAATTAATTTATGTACATACACATGATGGGCTGAATGTTTTCCTATGGTGGTTTGACAGCATGCTCATGCGTTGGAGCTGTTAAGTGACAAACTAACTGAAGGGGCATCGGCACTGGATGTGGGTTCAGGAAGCGGATATCTCACAGCCTGCTTTGCAAGAATGGTAAGAGCTGTATGAACTTTGCATGTTTCCTATCAGTTGGTATAAAATGCACTATATGAGTGAGGATAATTGCTACATTTGTCTTTTGTTTGTAGACAGGACCTAGTGGTAGAGTGATTGGCATTGAACACATTGATGAACTGGTTCAAATGTCAATAAGAAATGTGCGAGCTGACGACCCAGAACTGCTCACTTCTGGCCGCATCAAACTTACCGGTAAGTCATGAGATGAAATCATGCTTTTTTAAATTTATTTTTTATGTTGCACAGCCACAAAAGGCTAAAAGTCATACCTACATCTTTCCACAGTGGGAGATGGAAGGCTCGGCCACCAAGAAGGAGCGCCGTTTGATGCCATTCATGTTGGTGCAGCTGCAGCTACTGTTCCTAAGGCTGTAAGGACACATATGGATTTCACTTCTATGAAAAAAGAATAAGAGAAAGTATGTGCTTATTGAGCTACATCCAAAAATCATAACATCCTTCACAGAGAGTTGAGGTTAAAACACATTGCAGTACATCTTTAACCTTTCATTTAACCAGAATAATCCCACTGAGATTTTTAAATCCCATTTCCAAGAGGGTCCTGGCCAAGATGGCAGCATAAAGGTTTTGCACCACACAAAAACACAAATAACCAAGTTATAATTTCAAATAGACAACAGACTTAATA
Organism: Cottus gobio; assembly: GCA_023566465.1. Taxonomy (NCBI): domain Eukaryota; kingdom Metazoa; phylum Chordata; class Actinopteri; order Perciformes; family Cottidae; genus Cottus; species Cottus gobio. The sequence goes on from CM042228.1 coordinate 11,680,544, forward strand.
TAAGCCAGCAAATTGCATCAACTAAAGCTTTGTCGTTCAGGGTCAGGACAAGTGCATTCAGTATTCAAATAATACTTAATCCTGTATTAACTTGCATGTTTATAAAATAGTCTTTAGAAATAGAAAACTTTAAAAGTTCTTGAGCCAAAAACGGTGTGGGTCTCTAGAAGGATGTACCTCATTTATCTGCATAATCGAGCATCAACTGTAGTAAAGTGAATCTTAAACAGTCAGTGGCCTCTAAAACATATTTTCTTTTCTCAAGTATTGTAAACTGATGTGCAGAGGACAGCCTGAATTTGCTTCTTGAACATGAACTCTAGTGACATTTCTGTTTTCTACCATCTGTTTGTCAAAGCTCTTGGAGCAGCTGAAGCCTGGTGGGCGGTTGGTTCTCCCAGTGGGCCCCGACGGTGGCAGTCAGGTGTTGGAACAGTACGATCGACAGATGGATGGGACCTTTCTCAAGAAAGCTTTGATGGGAGTGGTTTACGTCCCCCTGACTGACAAGAGGCGTCAGTGGCCTGGGTATTGCACGAAAACATTCTTTTAATCTGTTTTACAGTTTAGTCAAAAAACGAAAATAATAGAAAATGTACAGTTTTCTGTTTGAAACATAAAATGGAAAAGCACAGCCGTTTTACCGTTTTTGTCGTGTGATGCCAAAAACGAAAATACAAGAGAACCAAACTCAAATAACAAACCAATTTTGTTTTTTGCAAATCCTTCTTTTGTTTTTCTGTTGAAAAGCAATCAGGCGACCTGGAAGTACGAGCCTGTCAAAATAAAAGCCAAGGCTATAGAAGGATTGTAGGCAAATAATATAGTTTAATTAAAGTGATTTTGTGTGCAAAGTTGTTGTTAGCACTCATATTTATTTTTCCACCATATTGGGCTGTTTCTTGAATGAATGCAGAGCAGTATTTAGGAGAGGCAGAGTAAAGGTGTTTACCTTTTCTACCAGTAGATGGCAGTATAAGTGTAGGTAAACAATACATTTAGTTATATTTACCTGTGTCTTTGAGAATTATCTAGGCTATTGATGTGTTGATCATGAAGAACTAAATATGTGAGCAAACGCATGTCTAACCTGCGCAGGACACAACAGTACAGCAAGAAATAAACACAAAATGGGCGTTGAGCTGTTGTGGAGGAACTGGTTTCGTGGATATTCAAGGAGGCAAAAGTGTCAACCGTTTTTAAGGCCATCGTTAAGTGTCTAATTTAAAGAGCATGGGCCAAAGTCGAGGATGTTGATTTTGATCGTTGTGTCGTGTAGGTGAAGCTATAGGTTTGTTTTATGCATCATGAGTCACATCCACCTCCATCCTGGGGCTTGTTTCTGATCATATCAATGCTATCCTTCCCTCTCTCCCCAGAGGTGAGCTTTGACTGCAGTGTGGTTGCCCCTACAGGAGGTGGCGTTGGTGCTGCATCTCTGGGGCCCCGTAGCGCTTCTCATGGTTTCACTGAGTTCCGGTCTTAACAGCCACCTACTACCCCTCTGGGTTGTCACCCAGCAACGTACAAGGAGGATCCTTCTCTGTTTGCCCAACCAGGTTGTCTTCCGAGTGATAAAACAGTGAGCGACTGAATGAGCGACCGCCGCTGGACTGATGACCTTACTCTCAGAAGAGTCAGTTAGAGAGTGATGAGGTTATTGTGAACGACAAAGAACGGTTGCCTGACATCGAAGAGACTCACAATAGTACATATGGGGAAGTCAGTCAAGTTCAACCTTGAGAAAAGTGCAATATCAGCTTAAGAAGCTACAAAATGTGTTCTTCTGGCTTGTGGGAAATTCAGATGAATGGTACATTTGTGACTCTGTAATCTTATGGGAAATGAAATGAAATAAATTCTGCAAATTACCAATGTAATATACAGTTTGTGGTAAGAACTTGTTCTTACTGGCTTCATACTGTATGTTTATGATATGTCCTGTTTGACATTGTTACTGTAGAGCAGAGGGAGCATTGTGCCAAAAATGTATTAATTGAGGCACATCATTTAAAAAAAAAAAACTGAATTATGTGTAAGATTTATTAATAAAACCCAATAAATTATATATTATTGTTTTCATGTCTCCTGCAAATTATTCCTTCGGGGTCGGGGTGAGCTACAGAAATGACACGGACATGCTTATTATTTCAAAGGAGATTAGGACAAGATTTGTTTTCCCATGGCTCTACAGTTAATCAAATATAATGTTGTCTGATCAATTTAAAAACCATTGTAAAACAAAATACCATGTTTACTCTTAATAGAGTAAAATAAAAGTAAGCTTATGACTTCAACCTCATCCTATTAGTCCATTACTCTATGAATATCCACTAAAAAATAAATTAAATACGCATTATGAACAGTTGGTGGCAATAATGCCTCGTTGATTAGCTAATGTGTTATTCAGGAAGAAGGAAAAGAAGAAAAAAAACGCAAATTTTGACGTGTTGAACTCTGTTGAACTACACACGGGACTGATTGGACTACATATGGACGTCATCACTGTGCGCATTCAGCAAGAAGGTCCTCTGGACAGAAAGCGATGCACGTGAGTGTGTCTGTCAGAGGTTTGAGGAAACGTACTTTGCTGTGTCTTTTCTCTTCGGCTCAAACGGGCGTTAACTGGCGTGTAATAGATCAAAAACAGCGTCACTTTACTGCGCTTTATCGCGCGGATTGTCCTCTGTATCGCCATTTTTATTCTCCACAGTGTACACGGAGCAGCTCGACGATGGAGCAGGCAGCATGCGACGATTCAACACCGGCGGAGGTAAACATCCCGGTGTCCGGCGAGAGAACCACAACCAAAGAGGAGGCAGAAAGTGGCAAAAGAAAGAGCGACGAGGCGGGCGAAGCCGAGACGAGAGGCCAAAGCAAGAGGCGGAGAGGAGCGGGGGGGAAGAAGCTCCGTGCGGGCGAGAGGTACGTCCCCCCTCCGCAGAAGCGCAACCCGGGTGTCAGCTTCTGCCAGGAGCATTTCGACGAGACCTCCTACTACTTTGAAGGTGGCCTCCGCAAAGTGCATCCATACTACTTTGACTTCAAAACGTACTGCAAAGGCCGGTGGATTGGGAAGACCCTCCTGGATGTGTTCAAGAGCGAGTTCAGAGCCGAGTCCATCGAGTACTACCAGCAGGCGACCAAAGAGGGTCGCATCCGGCTGAACGAGACACCTGTGGAAGACCTGTCTATGGTGCTCAGGGTCAGTGTCACCAAGTATGATTGTATCTCTGAGGTGTCATCTTGAGGGTATGCACGCATGGCTCATGACAGAATAACTTACATTTAAATCAGTTCAGGTTTGACCTAAGAACACTAGTTATCGTGAGGCTTCTCAATGTGACCTCACCTTTTATAAATGTGTCTATAGCTTTTCTTGTTGGGACAGAATAACTGTTGTCGCATGGCAGATGTTTAACATCCATTCCATGTCATTAAAGATGCAATTAAACCATAACCGTATCATGCAATCTGCATCACAAACCTGTTCATATTTAACAACCTCCATTGTGACCATCCACAGAATAATGACCTTATGAAGAACACCGTGCATCGCCATGAGCCCCCTGTGATCGGCAGACCGCTGGAGATCCTTGTGGATGACGGTGAAGTGCTTGTGGTCAACAAGCCTGCCTCCATCCCGGTACACCCCTGCGGCCGTTTCCGCCACAACACAGTTATTTTCATCTTGGGAAAAGAGCGAGGCATCTCTGAGCTCCACACAGTCCACAGACTGGACAGGCTCACCTCAGGAGTGCTGCTGTTTGCCAGGACACTGGAGGCATCAAAGAAACTGGACCAGTTGGTGAGAGACAGACAGGTACGTTCATGATGTGGTGGATCCACGGTACAACCTCTGACGTCCACATACGTATGCCAGTGGGTTTAGACATTAATGCTAATATTCTTCAGCTTTTGTCATCCTTTTTCCACCATGCATCAAAGGTGCTTCTGTTGCAGTTTCAAAAATGTCCTTTTACATTTGTACTTTCTAACAGCTTGAAAAGGAGTATGTGTGCAGAGTAGAGGGTGAGTTTCCAGAAGGGGAGCTGGTCTCCGAGGAGCCCATCCTGGTTGTTTCCTTTAAAATCGGCCTCTGTCGTGTCGATCCAAAGGGAAAGGATTGCAGAACCGTCTTCCAGAGGCTTAGCTTTAATGGGAAAACCAGCGTGGTTCGCTGTTCACCACTGACTGGCCGCACACACCAGATCAGGGTCCACCTCCAATACCTGGGCTTCCCGATCCTCAATGATCCCATCTATGGGTCCTCGGCCTGGGGTCCACACAGGGGGATGGGGGGCCAGGTGGGAAAGAGTGACGAGGAGCTGCTGCAGGCCCTGGTAGAGGAACATCGCTTGCAGGAAAGCCTCCACATGATGGGTATTCCGGCTGATGGGATCAAGCAAGAGGCAGAGAAAAACAAGCCATCTGAGAAAGTGCATCCATTAGAAATCCCTTCTGAACCCAACAAAAGTGAAGAGGGTCATCAGATTGACACACAGGTGATGACATGTGGCAGCGAGACAGCGGATAAGGTGAGTCAGTGCTGCACGGACCCAGACAGTAACGATACCTCCTCAGTCGAAACTCAACCCAACAAATCAAATGGAAATCAAACGGAGGCAACAACTCGCAAAGGTCTTCCGGAGACTAGAGACCACCTGTGCAGTGAATGTAAGCTGGTTCGACCAGATCCCACAGAGAAAGAACTCATCATGTATCTCCACGCGTTGCGCTACAAAGGACCTGATTTTGAATATTCCACAAGTTTACCCGATTGGGCCCAAGAGGACTGGGTCGAGGCTGATTGGAGCTGACCTGATGCTCATCCTTTTGGTGTTTATTTCCAGACATTTAAATCGGTTTTACTTTGAGGCAATTTTGATTTTCTTGTCTTAGCATATGCTGAATGTAGAAATGTTTTCCATTGGCTCCAAGCTGTTTATGCCTTAAATCCAAATATAGAATTGTTTTGTAATCACTAATTTTACTTTGTTTTAATCTCAAGAAAATGGTTTTAATTTGATTTCATCCTTCTTAGCCTTTAATCTGCCTAGTACTCAAACCATGATTTGAAATGAATAAAAAGCCAGTCTGCCAGAAAATAAATGATTCATTTTATTTGAGCTTTGTGGAAAATGAACAACATTGACACCTGCAAATGATAGTGGCGATGAGCTTTTTAAGGTGGAGTCAGCACTTCTGGAGAAAAGATTGTTATTTGAAATGACCAACCTAATTTGACAATAAATGCCCAGTGTAAAGTTGTGATTAGTCAAGATGTCAAAAGAAAACACTTCTTCCAAAGGGAAAGCTTGAAAATAATGCTACTCATTGATACATCAGACAAAAGTCTCTTCTTAGCCCTGGTGCTGAACCACCAGCACTGCACCTTGAACACCTCTTTTTATATACTTCAGGACCATAGACACATCTATTTTTTTTTAAGGACACACCCTTTACACAAAACAGTTTCAGTAGTTTGAGCATCTGAAACAACCTGTTGACAGACACGTGGCTCATGCTGTTCATGTCATAAATGAAGCTCAAGCGGACGTTCAGTCAGGAAGACGCTCTTTACACTTCTGCTCATTCATAACCTCCGTCTCTAATTCTCCGAGCTATTACTCCAACAGATGATTATGGGGCCGTCGCACAACCAATCAGATTCAGCGCAGGTTCTGTAAGCCAATCGCATCGTTGTTGTCAAACTTTTCAATAGGTTCTCCTCTCTGCTGCTGTCAGCATTCAGTCATGCTCCTCATTCATCATCGGGTTACAGCAACTCCCTTCACCACCAGTGTCTGGACACCAGGGGGGAGTCTGCCTTTGCAGACATCAGCATCACTACCCCTTCCAATTGCCAAAGACTTTGTACTATTCAAATATATGCAATTGTAATAAATTATTATTAAACTCTAAACAAGTCCCCTGATAGAAATAGTTATTTTCTCAGTTGTGGGACAGGCTGTCAACAAAGGCTTTCCTCTCCTTAGATGATCTGTTGGAGGATCCCCTAACGCTGCTGCAGCAAGTTATATGTACAAATCTCTAGCGGTTGAAGCAGTTGTGTGATGCACAACTATTGCTTCAGAAGTAGGGATTAGAGCGTCCTCTTCCAAGGCGAAGACACTGACCTCCATGTATCCTTGGGCAGCACGCACCTTACTTTACAAACAGTGTATAAACCCACATACAGTGTTATATCTGCATTAAGCCCTTTTTTGCCTTTTGTACAGTAAGTAAACATTGAATGTATTTGGCACCGACACTTGAATAAACAGCCTGACTCTTAATTTGACAGTGAAACACTAAATGCAAACAAGCCGGGACACTACAAATGGCACATTACTAACGGTAGCTTTCTGGCTTTCTACGCAATGGTCACAAAGGACATACTGTACACATTATCGCCACAAGTGCAAAACCAACTGACTTTAGGTAAGTGATAGTTTGCTACTGCAGCTCTTTCTCTCTTTATCTAACATTTATCAAAAATTTTATTCAGTGAATGGATGTATGTGGCTTATTGATGTCATTTCCAGCATGGAGACACTGTATTTTGTTATAATCCAGTCTGCAGATGTTACAAAAGTTCCAGGCACCAAATAAACTGCAGCAGCAGGTGCAGTGCTTGATTTATTTTTCTCTATAAGAAAGCTTAATCTTTCATTGTCTTCTTTCTGAAAATGCTTTTTTTTGTTTTTTTGAAGGCATGCTTTGATTAGACCTATCGCTGAGGAGACTGTAACAACCCTGGCAGCAACATTAGACAAACATGCTGTCACATGTTACATTTGGTTGGCTTATTTTTCCATTATGTATCCCTCAAAAGTAACAGTGTATGCTCCTTTTGTAGTTTCTACATGTCAGTATATTGTTTGCCAAGATTCCTCCATCTTTGCTCAACATGTGTCCTCCCGTTGTCCATCTCTCTTTATCCAAACGTCTGGCAGGTCTGGCTTACTGTTGGGTAAGATCACAACTTCTTCACTCTGACTGGTGCGGCCCTTGTTACAAGTCTCGTAAACGGTTTCTTTCAGTGAGAGACGAAGTGTGTCTCTCTTCCCGTTTAAATGTCCTGGCTGTAACTGAACCTCTTCTTCGCCTTCATTTGGTTGCGTACTGGAAGGCCCTGGTTCAATGTCACTCAGGCATGTTTCATTGGAGTCCTCCAGACCCTCGCAGGAGCTCTGAGACAGCAAGGAGAGGTGCCTTTTATTCGAATGGTGATGGGGATTGAGGTTCTCCTCTGTGGTGTGGTTGTCTTTGCAGTGAGATGGCTGGTCAATGGTCTCCAGGGTGTGGCTGATGATGGTGTCCTCCATGCTGGAGGATGAGGAGAAGGATGTATTGTTCCAGTGCTTTACCCCACCAGATTGAGCTCTGCATGTTTTACACACCAGTTTGTCCTTCCCTACGTCTTCAGGCCTCAGGGTGTTTTCTCTGTACGGAGATGAAGTCTGGAGGGCTGGAGGCAGTTGGCAGGTCTTATGTTGATGACTGCACATCTCCTCATTGTCCCCACCTATGCTATTCCTGCCCACGTCCATCCCACAGTAATCGATCTCATCAGACAGCACAGACGGCCGGTTGGACAGCTTACTGGTGCATGTGCTGTTTTCAAAGCTATCGCTCAGTCGATAGGCCAATGGCTGCAGCTCATACTGCTCAGGCCCTCGACCCCCACCACCCCCTGATCCAGTCTGTTTCTGTCTCTGCTGACGATGGTGGTCGGGGTAGAGATAGCCACCTGCTTCTTTGTCATAACTCCTCCTCACTCTAGATCTGCCGAAGGCCCCGTTCGATGACGAGGAACTGGGCTCTGCCGCCGAGCAAGAGGATAGCGCGCCATCATTGTGATCTGAGAAACACGGCAGCGAGATCTTTCCGCAGTTTTTCTGGGGTCCAAAAAAGCAGCACAGGGACTGGAAAAAGAAGGTTGCAAATCCACATGCTACACATTTCACCAAAAAGAGGAAAATCCCCAGTTTTCTGAACAGCAAGACCGTGGAAGGCAACATGATGATCCCCATGGAAAAAAATGCACCAGAAACTATTGCTACGGGGCATCCTATTATTTTCGTGGCGTGTGCTACTTTGCCAATTTTGTCTGAATGAGGAGCCAAGCTGTAGGAAATGCAATAGTTGGCAACAAAGTCAACAGACAGCCCTGCTGCTGCTGATATGAACAGAGCCTCGATGCCGCTTAGCTGCCATTCAAGGAGAACAAGGAGGCCGATGGTGACAAAAACACTGCCTCCAACAGCTACGGTCCCATATATGCTCAGTAGAATATTCCAGGTGGTTAATAGAAGCAAAGCAAACGTGAGAGCTACTGAGAAGCCTGCTACTACGAGAGTCTCTGAGCTTAAAGCTTGTTGTAGATCAAAAAGAGACAGGTGACTGATGAACCAGCCATTCTCCAGTCCTTGTGGCGCGCCTGACATTTCTCTGTTGAACCATGTCTGGATTTCTCTGTAGGAAAGACTAGTTTGGCTGAAGTTGAAGCTGTAGAGGTATGTGGTTTTGAATGCCAACACGAGGGCAGCGACCCTGCCATCTGGCTGGAAGTACAGGCCTCCGCTGTGGGCCAGATGGCCCTCAGCATACCTCTCCACCAGCATCATACTGAGGCAGTTCTCAAAAACGCTGGGAGGGTAGGGGAAAGGGATGTCATTACAGCAGAAATGGAGGGAGTCATCACTCTCCGAGCACCGTCTGACAGACACCCACTGTGTTAGCTGCTCCACAAGACAGATATTGTCTGTCATAACGTCTTTATCCTCAGGTGACGGAGGGGAATAAAAGCTTTGGTTCTGAACCCGTGCACATAAATCCCTCAACCAAACCTGAGCGTCTGGCTGGCTCATGTTAAAGTCTGGGTCATAAACCAAAGAGCCATTGCTCTTAGGGTTAAAGTGATCCCCGTTATCAGTTGGTTTGACACCCCAAACAAGCTTTAACTCAACGGGTTTATCCTCTCCATTCCTCTGTCTCTCAAACATAAACATGTGGCGATACTCTGCGTCGTATCTTTCAAACGGGTGATTGGAGCGGAAAAGCTGCGCGACCCTGCTGTCCAAGGTGGGCAGCGTCATGCCTGGGTCAATGCAGGACATGTACGTGCCCCCAGCCGCCAGCACTGTGAACCAGCACACCCAGATGTACCTAAACTTCACCACTCCACAAGGTAGAATTTTCAGAAATAACAAATTTGAAGTGTCACTGAGACCTTTTTTTAATTCTCTCAGCTTCTGCCCGAGAGTGAAGAGGCATCTCTTGAGCAAGCTCGTATCCCAGAAGCCACCGGCATTTTTGGAGCAGCATGGATTCCATCCCTGCACTGCTACAGATGCAGAGGACGCTTCCATGTAGCGCTCACGCAGAATGAAAGAGCACGGCAGCCAAACTAATGCCAGGATTGAGCTGATAAATGAGGCAGTTCCTAGATAAACAGAGAAACATCTGATTACTGTGATGCTGCTGAGATAACCAGAGAAAAACGCTGCGCTGGAGGTCAACCCCGACGCTAAAATCAAATGGCCGACTTCCTGCAAAGCTCGGTTTACTCTCTTCTCAAGGGAGGCCGACGGATTCTGGGATAGCTGCAGTTTCCAGAAATCAGCAAAGATGAAAACCTGATTGGAGCAGCTTCCCAAGAGAATGAGCGCTGCGGAGAGGTTGACCAGCGGGAAGAATGTCAGGCGAAATGCTACTTTATAGAAGAAATAGGAGGTCAGGAGGGAGCCTGTGATTGCTATCACAGATAATGCTACTATGAAGAGAGAGTGGAGATAAAGGGCCATCGTGAAAAGTAGACAGGCAACCGCTAGCACGGGGTAGATTGAATCTCTTGCCAGGTAATACTTGAAAAGTCTCTGCTTGATGCCAAAGTCCATGCCAGTGATGGTGGTGTTGTTGTACCGCAGTTCCCTGCCCTCAAAACTGTTCATGTATATCTCCATCATGTGTTCTCCTTTGTCGACGGGTAAGAACAGAAGGCTGAACTTCAGCGTAGGGATCTGGTATTCAACGGTCTGCGGGCTGAGGAAGTCTTTATCGACCAGGAAGTGCAGGATTTGGAACACCACACGAGATTGTTTACAGCGGGACGGCACAGAGGAACAGCCGCCATGGCTGGGTCTCTCGACACAGGCTTCCACTAGATTTCCCTCATGATAGTAGGGACCACACTTCCGGAGAAGGTTCAAAGAATCAGACACCTAAGGGAGAAAATGGAGGAAAAAAACGTTGGACACTTGAACATATTCAGTGACCTCCAGAGTTAGTTATAACTAAGTGTTGTAAATTACCATCAGCTAAATGAAATGTAATGTAATGTAAAGAAAAGTTCAACATTTTGTGAAATGTGCATATTTGTTTCCTGCAGGAAAGTTGGATGAGAAGATCATTCCCACTCTCTTCTGATCTTTCACAACTCGCACTGGATAGTTAACTTCACAAGATGGGCAGTGTGCTATCTACAAAAACCTGATTACAACTTGTGTTGTAACTTGTTGTTTGGTAAGTTCTTAAGAAGAAGAAATCTACAAAACCTGGTGTGAGGTGAGACTGAGGCAGCAGGAGGCGTTAGTGAGGAGAGCCAAGTAATTCCCCAGAGACCAGCTTGGACAACAGCCGCTTCTGGACGCTCCCTCGGCCTCCCCCCTCACGTGCTGCTGGCACAAGTCCTGGAACTGAGCCTGGGAGCGAATCTGTATCAGACGAGTGAAAGATCTTTTGAACACATGCCCACGGAAAATGAATTCAATTCAGACAAGACAATGCACGTAAAGTAGGATTTTCTTCAGTATTTAACTGTGGGTTGAGAAATTGAAGAGAGATGAGACAAAGAGGGAGATTGACAGACGCTGATGACTAAAGGGATGACGAATGAAGCAAAAGTCAGAAGAGCAAAAGTGAGACTGAGTAGATCAGAGCGAACCCTGGATTGCTCCATCTCACACATGGCGTGGATGGCCTTCAGACTCCAGAGACTGGCTGAGTTTTCTGATCGGAACACCAGCTGAGCCAAATGTTCGCCTGCGAGGAGAGAGACAGATGGTTTCAACATACAGGAATCATAGCTTTGTTGGAATAGTGAGAAAGTTAACACCATTGTCAAACCAGACTAGAAACACATTTATTGTGTGTTCTATCCTCCCGTCTGTTTTGAGTAAAAATTTGGCTTCATTAAGTGAAAACCTCAAGGCTGGGAACTGCTAATAAATCCATTTAGGGTGTTTTCTGTGTATTTATACGGCCAACCAAAGAACTGTCTTTCATCTGCCAGCACAATATTTCTAAATAAAGCTTAGAAAAATAAATCTGGGAACCTGATAAATGAAATACATTCTTGCGATCTCACTATTTTTTTGTTAATTTGCATTTAACCAATAATCTGTAACAGTTTTTCATTAGTTTGCTGAAAGTGCTGATTATTCCAGAACATGCTGAATGGCTTTGCCTTCAGCTCACAAGATTCACATATGCAAGCTGCTCAACCGTTATAAGCCGAATAAGCACTCATCAGATTTACATTGTTTTTAATAATTTTCATTTAATTGTCTTTCTCTGCTGAAGATGCTGGAGCCAGCAGTGTTATGCATCCTTCCTTACTTGGTGACTTTTTCAATTGTGCAAAAATCTACAGTTAGGATTATGTCCGTGTTTTTATTGTTACTATACATTTTAGAAATTAATTTATCATCAGTGAATTCAAAATGTCCTGACAGGGATGAACTGATCAGGACTGACCCACCTGGAGCATCACAGAGGAACGTGTCTTGAGACGAGTCTCTGGCCAGCATCCTCTTGATGCGAAGCCTGGAGGCATCCTGGCTGCCACTGCCGCCTCCGCTGACAGCTCCCCCAAAACTAGCACAGACAGAAGCACACACACATATGTCCGTTTTTAGCCTCATTTATACAAATACACATTTTGTTCCAAATAGGTGGGAAATTGATCAGTTTCACGATTTAACAGTTTAAACCTGCATTAGATGTATTTGTTTGGGCCACTTGGGGGCTGTCCAATAAGCTGTAAACCCAACTCTGACATATTGTCACATCCAGCAGACAACATTAATTTGAAGCTGTGTGAAGTCAAAAAATATTTATTTTATTTTGGTCTCCACTCACTCCTGAGGGAAATATCTACTGTTAGCTGCTAAATATTCCACTTTGACCACCAGCTAGTCGCTAACTTTGTCTGTCGTTTGGTGCTAAGCAGGTAGCATGCAGTGGGTTTATCAGAGCTTTGACGTTGGAAACACTGGGAATCAAAGTCGTAGCATGGAAATCCATAACTAGGAGCTAAAAGACGCAAGGAATAAAGTGTATCAAAGCTGAGGGGCACTGCAGGGTCGGGGGTGAGGGTTAATGGGTTTGTTACTACAAGTTATTGTAGCATTACACATGGTCATTTGATCATTGTTCATTTTTTTAAAATATATATAAATTAGAGTAGCTTTAATACATTATCATTTATTTTGTTAAAATGTTGACTGTACATACTTGTATTATGTTTTTATATCAATCATCTGAAATAAAATCATACTCATATTCTGATATTCAATCTGCTTTTATTTTAATTTCTCATTTAGAATGTATAAATGAATCATACGTTGAAGTAACAGTTATATAAAACCTAGCAAAAACTTTGCAGCTTTAGAGCCCTGACCAGCGACCAACCCTATCTATACACACAGCATGGCAACTCATATCTGTAAAGCATGTGTGCGTCGTCAGTGGTGCAGTCCTTTGTGTAGAAAGCCTGCACTCTGCTGAATCCCTCCACTGACCTTCTACTGAGCTGCTGCGGTAAAGGAGACAGTTTTCTCCCCGGGCCAGTGTTCTCCTGCAGCTCGGACAAGCTGGACTGGCGAACTCCAATGTATGTTCCCCGTGGCTCAAAGCCCTGAGAAAAGAGCACACACACACATGCACACATCAACATTAAAGACACAGTGTGGACGCTGGGGCTCATCAATGCACTTCAGCAGCTTACTGAATAAATCAGCACCACAAGCCTGTAATTAGCTTGTTTGGTAAAAGAGTGTTTCATGTCTGAAAAGAGAGGCCCACACTTACAATATAAAGCCATCATGTCTCATTCTTATGTAAATCTTTTTAGATTCAATGAAAATCTGCATTGTTTTGATTCACATGTTGCATTTTCATAATGATGTTTTAATCAGTGTTTATCCTGAAAGCCTGCATCTCAAAGGTGAGGAGATGTACTTAATTAATATGACAGCGAGCCTGAACTCATTCAGCGCAGTTTATTGAATCTGAGATAATACTGAAGATCATGCGTCATTTGAGAAACAGTAATTAAGACTCTGCCTAAGGTGGTGAGGGAGGTTTGTGTTGGAGCCTTGACAGAAGGGTGACAGTAGCTACACATGTGCTGCACCAAGGGGGACTGCCGGATTACATTTTAGACACCGTGTGCTTTTGTGTGTGAGCGTGCGTGCATGCGTGCATGTGAGTGTGTGTGTGCGTGTGTGCGTGCATGCGTGCGTGCGTGTGTGTGTGTTTGAGACTCACCAGCAGTGGGTCAGAGAAGTCTGGCAGTGGACCAATGAAGAGTCCAGCTAGTGAGCATCCCAGCAGCAGCACGGCACAACCCACCAACACCGCTAATGGGTAGTCCACTAACACCTGGGAATAACTGCCAAATAGAAAACCACAGAAGACATAAACATGACACTGGGTAAAGAATAATTATTATAATAACAAAATAGAAGAGACTTTAAGAGAGGTTGTTAATTGTAAAGTGGAGTACTTACTTTCTCAGGATGGAGTAGAGTCCTCTGTCCCTGTTAACAGTTGAGAACTTTGTTTATAGTCATTTGAAAAAGATGACACACAAAATGCTCGTTAATTATGTATCTACAGCCAGCTGTCTGTTAGCTTAGCATAAAGGATGGGAACAGGGAGAAACATAGCCTAGCCCTGTCCAAAGGTAACAAATAATCTTACCAGCACTTTGAAAGCTCACTGGTTAACACATTATATCTTGTTTGGTAAATCCATACAAACACAAAATATAAACAGCACTTGGACATTTTAAAAGTTTTAAGTGCCAAGAAAAAATCCGACACAACCCCCTGTGAATCAGTAATGTTTACACTAATTCTGTACTGATTAAACAAACAAGATGTCACATGATTAGGGAACTTTAGTGGTGGGTTTGGGTATAGTTTGCTCCTTTGGACAGAGCAAGACTTTATGCTAAGCTACCGGCTTCTGGGTGGCATCGATCATCTCATCTAACTCACTGCCAAAACCCAAACAGGAATATTTCCCATTAGTCATTGGAACACACCTTACTGTCACCACACGCCGCTGCGTCGGTTTCTGTGTCCGGCTCTCATTTGGCCCACGCAGCCAATGACATCTCACCGTGCCGTGGCCAGACGTCTGATGGGCAGAACTACGACCATCTTCTGCTTTCACCACGGCGCTTCCTTCAGCGTGAGGATCCGTTGTGTTGGAATGACTGTCGCGGCGGGTGTTTGGCTTGATTGGACCATAATGGCTGCAGTGGGGACATTTTCTGGGATGTGACGAGTTGTAGGCCCCAGCTTGAGGATACTGGGGGACCTAATGAAGAAAGGAAAATAGAAAAGGCGTTTGAAGAATATAAATCATAGAAATTGTGTATATTTTTCACGCATAGAGGATTCTGATCATTCATGTCTTTTGAGTGATACAATGACTTGTATTGCCTCTACCTCCCAAATCCTGGATCTATTTCTAACCTTTCTGTTTTAATGAGTCCCCAAATTTCTATCCTAAACAGCACACAGTACAGTGCACAGGCATACTTGGTGATAAATCTGGCAGGAGGAAGAGGGTCTGTTGAGGCTGCTGCAGCTGTCACATAGCTCCCCTTCAGACTGGGTGACTGTCAACTGGGCCTCGGCTGAACACTCGCTGTCAGGGGGGCACAGAGACACTGCCGGGATCTCGCTGAGGACAGGAGAAGACAGACAGGAGAAGAGAAAGATGGGTGAACGGGCATGAAAAAGAGAAGAAAGGGAACGTATGGCTGCAGGAGAGGAGACATGATTGACAGGTAAGCACGCCAGAAAGGAGCAACAAAAACTGAAGATGCAAAAGTTCAGTCAGTGTAACTGCAGAAGGCAATGTTTGTCAAACTTAACAGTCTATCTCATTGATTGGTTTTCTATTCTACAGAGTATGGAGCGGGCCAGCAGGGCTAATGAGGTAACAGATTTATGGGTTAGGCACTTGGCTGCTGGAAGTAAGGAGGCCCAATTGATAAAGAAAGGGAGAGTGAAAGAAGTAGAAGAGAGAGTGAGACTATTATAGTGACTATTTTCACATCATGTCACAGACCCCGTAATGAGATAGGTAGGCAGCTGTCAGATAACATAAGAGAGTGAGGACTTATGGGTAATGGCAGCAACCAGGAGACCCATGGAGTAAATTATATGGTTTAAATTTGCGTTAAAAAAATCTTCCTTACTACACTATAGTTGGCAGGAAAATGGAACTGCTGCATAAATATCTAATTTCAGCCACACCAGAAGCGAGCTCTAGAGATGGTCTTATTGGGATAGGCCCACCACTTTGGTACATATTGAAATATAACAATTGAATAGATTGTTAACAATATGCAGAAATTATGGTTTCCCTGTGGATGAATGTAGTGCCTTTTGTGATCCCCTGATATTTCCACAAGTGCCACCATGAGGTTTGGATTCGTGGTTTAGAGTGAAATTGATTGGATGCATGAAATGTGTTACAGACATGTAAGTTCCCCTCAGGATGAGCTGTACTTAGCTGCTCCCCTGACCTTTTAGCTTCCTCTCTGAGATTTCCAATTTCCTTATGTTTATGACCAATCACCTGCAAAACTAATGACGTTCTCATCAGCCTCTCAGCTGCGCTTTGTGATTTCAGCTAATTAGCAAATGTTAGAATGCAAAATGCACAAAGCTAACATGGTGAACATTGTCTTGGTGAGCATGTTAGCACTGTGCCTAAATACAGCTGATAGCAGGACTGTAGACTGCTAATTAAATTTCCATTTCCACCTTTTCTACCATATTAACACATACCAACATACCAAAACATTCAAATAATTAAATACATTACTTTATTTAATAAATAATAATAATAATAATGCATTTTTATTTGTAATGCATTTTTCATTCAAAGGAATATCAGAGTGCCACAGAGCCAGTACATAGTACAAAAAAAACATAGTTAAAATAAACTATAATAAAAAATAAATAGCTGACACTTACACATCTTTTAAATTAAAAGATATTAAAGAGGTCGGCAGTTGACATTAAACTTGGGAGTAAACATTATTTAGCTTCAATGAAGAGCTGGAACAAGCTGACACTGTCAGCTCTGTATACGATCGTAACACAGAAAATGATTTTCCAAACTTGAGGCAGAAACTGTATATCAAGAAGTTACATTTCCAGTCAGGTACGATCATTTATTTTACTTATTTATTTATTTTATTTCCAGAATTTCTATTTGAAGAAGTCCTCAAGGCTCATTGTATTTGAGCGTATGCAAAGAGACCGAACTGAATGACTGAGTAATGCTTTGCTTGCAGCTGTCTGAAGGGGCCGTGAACTTTGTGTCATCTCACATGCTTGATTTTCCACAGTAGACTGGATTCAACCGCACTTCCTGCCTTGTCGCCATGGAGACAGAGTAAGTCAACAGAGCCTAAATGACTTCACACTGCTTTATTTGCATCCCATAATAACGCACACAGATGAAGTGTAGTCTGTTGGTTTGTTGGCATACAGTAGCAGAGGGATTAATGGTGGAGCTCAGCGAGGACCTGAACCTCACTGTCTTGTCTGTGTATTAGAATAAAACTGTAATATGATCTAAATAATAAATAGGCCACAGTGTTCTCAGCAAATGTTGGTCATCTAGTTTAACCTATTTAGGTGCTCGAGTGAATAAATACACTCATAGAAAGTATCTGGAAATCAACTAATTTAAAATTGTTTAAAGCTGTAGCGTGATGAACTCCAAGCAGGTGAAATATTATTAGTGGGTACTGTGTAACCTGTGACTGCCAACTGGGCACTAGTATATATATATATATATATATATATATAATTAATCCCATTACTCCCCTTTGATGGTTCTTCACAGAGATGGCCAAGGTAGGCACACACATACATGAGAAGAACAATTTGTGATACTCATTAATATTTCAATGGATGAATACAAAAATACATCCAGGAAGGTGTCACCGAGCCGCTCACCACACCCGGGGTTAAAGGAGGCACCTGCATTGTGCACCAATGTCAGAATGACCTTCTAGATCTGAGCAACATCAAAGCAGTGTAGTGTAGTGTCTCATTTCATTTTAAACACAGTCAGTACTTTTAGCTAAATTAATGAAGTATAATATATTACCCATGACATATAAATGAGGGTAGACAAAATATTAGAAACACCTCACAGTATTTAAAGTAAAATAATCCAGTAGCACTGCAAACTACAGCCTCCAAAATGACAAGAAAGTTAAATCAACATCTCTCTGAAACCGAACCCTGTAACCTTTACGTGGGTAAGATGTATTACTGGCTGTTGTATTTGACTCCTTTAGTTTAAGCTGATAAATAAATGTAGTGGTGGACATAATATTTATGTAAAATGTGTAATACTGCACAGTAAAAATACGTCTTACTTAAATAGAGGTAAATATGTTTTATCAGCAAAGCGTACTTTGAATATCAAAAGTAAAATGATCATTGTAGACAAGGGTTATACAACTAAATTATCATACTGTGTTAATCAAATTTGGCAGCTGCAGTTGGTCAGTAGTTTTACAACACTGTGTCATGCTCTGTTACCTCCTCATTTAGTGTGTCCAATTTTAATTTGTAAAGTACAAAATTAAAGTACAAGTACGTCAAATGTGTGCCTGAGTACAAGTAAATGTAATAACTTTCTACAGTTGTATATGTTAATAATTTGAAATGCTTCAAAGCAAAGTCTGACTGGTTTAGTTGATCTTGTGTGGACTAATCTAAGCTATAAGAATAGGGATTGAAGACAGCTTTAAGGCATTCAAAAGATTCCAGCAAGGAGAATTAAAAATATCTATAACTGGCTAAAGACTGTCAGCTCTATACTCTCTCCTCCGCATGCCTTTAGGTCTCTGTCGCTCTTCCTTTAAACCGCACGTCTCTTACATCAACTCTCTGAATGCCAGTCAATGTCATGTCCTCAAACATTTCCGAAACTGCCAATCACGCGTGCACACACACACACATACAAGAAAAAAAGCACAAAGGCTCCGGCTGTATGCAGGAGGCAAACTGTTAACCTTCATAAAAAGAGAGCTTCTGTGTTAAGAGCACAACGACTTGAGGGTCTGCCTTCAAACCAGGAGAGGAAAAGAATTGTGGCGGGTAGCTGATATGAAAGATGGCAGGATGGCAGGCCTCAGCTGTTTCCAGCCTCACTTTCATGGTTGAAGCCCATTAGCTATTAGATTTCAATACACACACACACACACACACACACACACACACACACACACCTATACAGTATAAACAATATATTTTTTCAGTGATAGGGTGACATCGACCTAGCAGGAGGTTGATGACACTGAACAGATCTTACAGTTCTCAAGTCAACTGTAGCTGTAAATGTGAGACTGCATTATGTCAAAGGCATGATGATATCAACAAGTACCAGCTCTTGTTTAACATAGTGCTACAATGTGTATATTGTTGTTGTTGTAAGTCATGATATTTGACCTGAAAATGTTTTTGATTACCAAACTCTTAAAAGTAAGTTGACAACATCACATGACCATGTCTTGGTTTTATTAGCAGAACAAACATCATAATCAGGAATGAATGATGCCATGTTGAAATGCAATCATATTAGTGTAATGGAAGAAATAGCAACAGCAGTAATCATATCATGTGCATACTCCTATTGTCCACATGCAGCATAAACACAGCTGGATGAACAATACTCACGTCGGCCACAGGAGGGTTAAAACACATCTTCTCCAGGAAATGTCATTTATTTGTCTACGGTAAGCGCCAGAGAAATGCGCGGGCAAGAAAAAGCCACCTACCTTTGGCAAGGCTCCTGAATTCCCCTTTCATCTGCAGGAGAGTCATCCATCACTATCGCATCCGTGCTTTCTCCTATTATCGAGCAAGCTTCCATATCCCTCCGGACTCCGCTTTATAATAATACAATAATAAAAGGCTAGTAGCCTATGCATTTCCTGCTGCTTAGAAGTGGGTTAACCAAACAGTACCCATCTGCCAAGACTGAGTACACGAGGACCAGGAGCTCGTTTCTGAGGCTGGTACTACGTAGTAGCACCAGGGCTGTTTGGGTTAATCTGCCCCGAGCTTCGCCCTGATTGGCGGAGCCGCCGTGATGCTGAGGACGACGCCTGGTCGCTGTCCAACCGGCCGCGGTGCTGGAGCACCAAGTCACGGATCGTGTGTCGGTGCCTGCTTAATTAGCTCCGACAGGAGCTGTGGATGCGGTTTATTGATTACGTTCTGAAGGTACACAGACAGTGATGCTGTGTTCAATAAAGCATTCACTTAATTGGGACCTCTAGCTGCTGATCGCAATTGTACTGAATATTGTGAATGCTCCAATTAGACAGGGCTGGTGAGGTGAATTCAGGTTAAATATTGTCTCCAATGTCCTTTATTTAAATCAATAGGCTTACCAATCAATAAGGAGGAGACTTAGATCAGCTGCAGATAAGTATATATGATTGTCATACATATTGTGTTTCTAATAAGACAAATGTTTTATAAAGTGTTTAAAGTTGTAACGTGTTGTTAATGATTAATAGCTGCTTTATAGATCAGCAATGAGCCAGTAATAAGAACAACTTTTGGGTTGCCAGGTTGTTAAAAGGTAGCTGTTTGAATGCTTAGAAAAAAGAAAAAAACATGTATCACTAACATGTTCAACTGCAGGCTTTGGATTAACCACTAACCACTAATTAATGACTAATTAACACTTGACTAAATTACTTATTAGAAAGTGAGTAATCTATTAACAGGTATTAATGGTTTACCTAACGTACTACCGTGTTAATACCATATAGACAAGTTGAGCAGCAAAGGGATTTTTCTACTAACCCAAACGCTTGTTTACTTAAAATCATATATAACTGAAATATAAAGTAAATGATAAATTAACCATTAATAAACCAACGCATTAAGAATCCTTTACTATAGAAAGTACTACTGCGTAGTCTAGTAATTAATCATCATATTATCTTATTTTATGCTAAATTCTTACCTGTGAATAAGCCTGCAGTCATTAGTGAATGCAGTATTTCAAATATTTCCCTCTTAAATGTAGTGAAATACAAACAGGGTTGAATAGTTTGGTTTGCGGTGACCAAAAAGTAGCTTTACCATTTCTCAAGAAAGAAAATGGGGTAAACTGCATACATTGCGCTACATTTACATAATGCAGAAAAGAGAAGATAAAAAAAAGGAATATGACTGTGTTTTTTATTAAGAGAAGTGAGAACCAGAGCCAACCGGCATAAAAGAAAGGAGAAACTGTGACACAGCAGACCTGTGTGACTTTCTGCTAATGAGGCGGCCGCTGGTCTGGCTCTGGTTATAAATATGAATCATGGCACTGGGCCCTTGTGTTTGAGGGGCCGCCTTGGGGAAAAAGTAAATGATTTATTGGAAGAAAGGCAAAGATCGAGAGGGTGTGAGAAAATTGTGTACGAGGGAGATGAAAGTCCTATTTCATGGTTTTAAATGAGAAGCAGAAACATGTTTTTTTTCTCTCAATAATGTATATCTATTAGTGATTCAGTGAGTCATGATGCTCAAAACGGATTCATACATACAGAGAGGGAATCAATCACTGTTAGTCAACCTGTGTTGGCAAGGGGTGTATCCTTCATGTTCAAAGGATGATGCTGAGTGGGCCTTAGACCTTTGACTTTCTTTACTATCTTCATGCCCATGTTTGTTTGTGTGTGTTTGGGCAACGTTGTCCTCAGATTCAAGCTAAAGCCTTGCTGTGTTGATGGTTGGCATGGAGTTTTCTCAACAGCCTGCTGACATGGCTAATGCCTTGTTGACTTCAGACACTGATTAACTCACACTGTGTAGCTGCCACACACATGCACATACAAGAAGGAAACAACCCAAATACACATGCATTCAAAGCCTGGCAGGCACGTACTGGATACCATGCAAACACACGCAAGCACACACACACACACGCACACGCACACGCACACGCACACACACACACACACACATATAATGAGAGGCTGAAGAGAGGGTGTTTGGCTTCTGGCTGGTACTGAGGTGACAGCCATGGTAATTTCCTGTGATCTCTGCCAGTGAGTAGTGATGCAGAGGGAAACGCTTCATTACAGCTTCAGTGCTGCCGTAAGATCTGTGAAACAAACACAGTTGGATGAATGATAAAAATACAACAGGAAATAGAAAAAAGTGTGAAGTGTTTATTTGAACTTATATGTTACTATAATGCTTCTGATCAGTAATAAATCCACCTCTGAGTGATTGTTTTTGAGTGAAGACATAAAGGTGTTTTGCTGCCACCTGTTGGACAGATTGTGAAACTGACAGCAGTCCTCTCTCCATAAGACATATTTTTTTAAAGCTGTTTCATGTTGAACAACACTAGAATTTGTATACTTTTATAAATTAACCAGCATGCCCATTTAAATACTTTTCTTTTAAATGTGTAATGTGTAAATGTGTAATGTGTAATTCCCCCTCTGTGTGTCAAACAAAACATATAGTTAATTATTCTTAAAGTGCATTCCCTACTGATTGCGGTTGTAAAATCAGCCGCGGAGAGCGCTTTAGCACGCGCACTATGTGACAACATGAGGTCGAGCTCTCCTGCGAAGTTGTTCAGCGGGTGTAAAGTTACGAGCGGACAGGACACACCTCTAGAGGGAGTTCCCGGGGTGGTGGAAACAAGGAGCTGAAAAGTCAGGAGACCTCTCAGTCGGAGCTGATCGGTCGTCGGAGCCTGCGGCCGTGCGTCTTTCCAGCAGCAGTAGCCGTGCCACGAGAGGGAAATGCCCGGGATGGGCAACTCCTTACGCGCGGCTGCCCTCCTGGCTTTCGTGGTTCTTTCCATTCTGGTGTCACTCTTGATTAGCAGCGTGCAGCAGTTTGGAGCGAGAATATCATACTTTTCCAATGCAACTGTTGCTGGTGATGAGAAGGAGTTCGCGTCCCTCCGCGGGGCGTTGATTTACCAGCTCAACGAAAGGCGCAAAGAAATCATTCCGCTGCTTTTACCTGTTTATGATGATGATGATGATGATGAAAACGGACTACACGGGGAAAGCCGACACTCTTTCCTCAATGACCAAACACAAGACTCAATTTTGGATTACAGTCTGTGGAATGAGATCACGCATGGCTCCAGGAAAGCGCATATGGATGACATGGATTGTGACTCGCTGGTGGACATGCAGGCGGTGGAGATTCTAGGGTCTGGATACACCAAACTGGTTGTCAAAGTGAATCTGGCTGGCGGTCAGCCGGTGGCGTTAAAACTGGTGAATGAGCAGGGGATAGACATGGGAAAGTGTGTGGAGGATTATAGAGACCCTCGAGGCTGCCGAGAGCTCGTTTCTTACAAGCTGAAGAAAGAAATAGTCCTGTTGCAGAGGCTGCAGCATCCGAACGTCATTAAGGTAAAATTATCCCTCTGACTTTTAAAATAGTTTAATACCCTTAAATTAAATATTTACGGTTAAGTTTGGTTAATGTTAATGTCAAATCAAGATAATACACTATATTTTAATGTAAAGTTGTTGGAAAGTAGAGCATTAGAAGTGTTGCTGCACTTTAAAATACTGGCGCTAATGCTGGCATATTATTATTAAGATTTTCCATAATCCATGTAGGCCTTCCCCTGCTCACATTTTCCTTTGTCTCAGACACACTGCACTGGATGAAAGGCCTCACTGGCTCTGCAGGACCTTCCCATGTAATTAAATTAAATTCACTGACCCTCTTCTGACCTTTGGGTCCAGTTCGGCAAGAGCAGACAATGTGCCTCTGTCCCCTCTACAATCCCTGGTCGCATCTGAAACCCCCACAGAGTTTATTCACTCAAGTCATTACAGCCCAATTTAGAACTAGTTTTGAATTAAACCGACCAGTTTGTTTCTTCCACAGTCGTGTGACAGCGGTGTGTCCAACTGATCAATTTCACAAGTATACCGAGCACATTCCCCTCCAGGCTAATGCGATTTCACTGTCACAAGTCTGAGTGCAGAGTGCACGGTTGGCACAACATCCTGTCCTCTTAATTCACCCCTACGATGAGAACGTTTAGACACTTTAGCCTGCCGCTTTCGCTGATTTCTAGTAAAAATGCAAAATCCAACAATTATCTTAGTCCTTTTTTGTTGTTGCTTCTACTTCACTGGGACTAACTCACAGTTATTCTACACGTCCACAGCTCAGAGGTCACTGTGCAGGAGATGCAGGAGGAGGAGAGGATGGAAGAGTCACGGTCATTCTGGAGCAGGGGAATCCTCTCCAGATGATCCAGCTGCTCCAGAGTCCCTGGGAGGACAGGTTCAGGGTAAGCGTGTTAGTTCCCGCTTTCAGCTGTCGATACGCATGCTCTGTTATTTATCCTTTACACCACACTGCTCACTGGGAGGCTGAAGGTCTCCCTCGCACATATTTGCACGTTATGGTGTGCAAGCCACTCGCTCCTCTTGGCAGGAGAGAAGGAGGTTGAAAGATGAGGGAGGCAGACATTTGAAACTCCTGGAGGTCTGACATCTGTCCCTCAGTGTATTTGATCAGGCCGTGGTTGGAATGGAGATGGGTCCTGGAGTTAATCCACTGCAGGCTAGGAATGTCATGTCATCACACACACAGTTGTAGTCAACCCCCATCACAGGTATGCTCCCAGTTGGAGTCAACAGAGACTGAATTTGGTGTGTGTGTGTGTGTGTGTGTGTGTGTGTGTGTGTGTGTGTGTGTGTGTGTGTGTGTGTGTGTGTGTGTGTGTGTGTGTGTGTGTGTGTGTGTGTGTGTGTGTGTGTGTGTGTGTGTGTGTGTGTGTGTGTGTGTGTGTGTGTGTGTGTGTGTGTGTGTGTGTGTGTGTGTGTGTGTGTGTGTGTGTGTGTGTGTGTGTGTGTGTGTGTGTGTGTGTGTGTGTGTGTGTGTGTGTGTGTGTGTGTGTGTGTGTGTGTGTGTGTGTGTGTGTGTGTGTGTGTGTGTGTGTGTGTGTGTGTGTGTGTGTGTGTTCGTGTTCGCTTGGATGGGTTTGAGAGGGAAAGTAAGAGTGAAAGACTTTTGGATTAGCAAAAGTATACATCACAGTGTGCAAGTATCATCTCATCTATGGGCCTCATTTTGCTGCATCACCCAAATAGCCGTTCATAATACCCCCCTGGAGCTGCTTGGCCCTTTTCAGCTTGGTTGCATCTGCGCAAGCTACAGTAATCCGGGGGTGTTCGGTTTCGACCAGCCCTGTTATTACAGTGCTTCGATCCCAGCAAGTGACGTCCAAGAGACCCGGAGCATTACCTAACACTGCAGCTATGTATGTAGTGTGACAGAATCATTTCATGCAGTCAGTGTGTGGCTAATGCTTTTATGTTGCCTTTAGTAGCTTACTTATTTTCTCTTTCTGTTTTATTGTAGGATTTAAAGAGTTCTATAAAGGCAGTCTCAGGAAATGGCTTCCAAATGTGGCCGGTGAAACGCCTTAAAAGAGAATAATGCGCCGTTTTTGCAAGGCAGGAGGTTTATATATTTTACTACTTTTAGCAATTTAGTGACATTTAATTGCATTTATCAAATGTGTCACCTTTTCAGGAAAAAACAAGTCCATGTTTAGCTTGACCGCCAAGAATGTTTTGGTTGTTCCAGCATTTTGTTAAAGGCTTTTATTTGACAACAAGTAGCAGGAAGTTGGAGGGAAGCATGTAATCCACTAACCCCTGTTAAACACAAAAGGCTTAACCCATTTCTGGAGCTACTGGTAAGGCTGCAAGTAAAACATGTATGTATTACTGATTCAAATAGATTAAAAAAATAAAATGATCATGTAACTTTGAATTGTAATTAAAAAAAGAAATCCATATTCCAGGTTTTCCTATTTGTTTTCTTCTATCTTTTATGGTAGTTAGCAGGAGTAATCTATGCAATGTCCATTTCTAAGGTGCCAGAGCCTACAGTGACGTCTTTAAATTGCTACATTACAAAACTCAAAAATATAAAATTTGAAATGATATGAAAGGAAATGAGCAAATCCCCACATTGGAGAATGGGAGGCAGTGAATGTTTTGCATTTCTGCCTTTTATAAAAGACTTCTTGTTACCCGGCTTCAGGAGCTGCAAGGACAATATTTTACTCTTTGACTGCGTTCCTGTGCACTTAAACAAATGGTCATCAATCCAGCTGATCAGGTTTTGGCATGTTTGATCCCCTCCCAGGTGTGCCTGGACCTGGTCAGGCTCCTCCACTTCCTCTCCCAGTCTCCTCTGGGCTCCGTGGCTCTGTTGGACTTCCAGCCGCGGCAGTTTGTCACCGTGTCTGGCGAGCTGAAGCTCACGGACCTGGACGACGCCAGCGCCAAGGAGACCTCCTGTCAGATGGACCTAGACTGCACCCTCCAGTTCCCACACAGAAATTTCACTCTGCCCTGCTCGGCACAGGGAGTGTGTGAGGGCCTGAATGAGAAGAGGAACATTTACAACGCCTATAGGTAAGAGACGTGACAGTTTTACTGCGTGGTAAACGTGTGATGGATGGAGCAGCTACATGGATGATTGTACAGGCCCGGTCGGCTGCTAAAACGTTGTTGATAGTAAAGACATGTACCTGGAAGCGGGCAGTTGAATGGAGGAGGCGTGATAAATTGGTAGCTTCAGTGGACAAAGGATTTTTTTCTGGTTTAAAATGGACAGCTTTATGGACTGTTTGTTTTAACACTGCGGTGAGACAAGTCGTGTTCTGTGGGTACTATGTGATGGGGCTTGTCTGTCTTTCTGTCTGTCTGACTGGGTTTTCTTTGTCTGGCCCCAGGTATTTTTTCACCTACCTGCTGCCTCACCAGGCCCCGCCCGGCTTCACACACCTGGTAGACCACATCATGAACTCCACAGGTGAGGACGAGAGACGTCTTGACATGACAGGACGCTCAATTATTGGAGATCAGAAAGCGAATCACTCCATTATTGCAGTCGTGTAATGACATGCCTCGGTCTAAGTCCTTTTTTAATGAGCTCGACAAGATGCTTCCTGACATGTAACAAGGGGATGAATACAATATCTGTTGAGATGACATGACTGGGATTAGACAGGAGTAGCCTGGCGCTGGAGGGCGGGGGGCGGGTCAAATCATCCATATTGGATAGTATGACTTTATGCCTGAAGTCAGTTAGATATTTTACTAGATTTTAATGTATTGCGTGTGTGTCCAGGGGAGCTGAAAGCTGACATCAATCAAACGCTGGAGGCCTTTGAACATATCCTCCTCCTCTACAAGTCTGGCCTGCACCTGGACAACCTGCCTCCATCAATAATCAGAGGTAAGACTTTGTGGAATGAAGGCTGCTTTTTAGAAAGTACAGTGGGCCCTGTTGTAGACCCAATACTTTTTGGAGAGAATGCTTGGCTTTTTTTTTTTTACCCTCACACAGTCTACACCTCTGTTTTCATTTTTTATCTTTAAAAAAAAAAATGGAGGGTGTTTCTCCCTCTCAGGCTGTTTTGACAGGTTTATTAGGCAGCTGGAATGAGGGGACAAGACCAACAAAGTGGGATTAATCCTGCATGTCTCTGGCTCAGAAAGCACAGTATGCGTTCATTTAAAAAAACAGTGCTGGCATTCCGCAGTTATTCTGTTTCAACTTTCATAGTCGTCATGTAGAGATTTTTTCTCCTACTTTTGAATAATTTCCATTAAAAAAAAATAGAGCCCTCTAGAATAGTTGTATAAAGTACTTTTTTTACTTTTCGTCCCACTTCTGTATTCTTTAAGACTAAGCACTGAAGGTCCTTCACTTTTCTTCTCTCCGACTCGCCTCCACTCACTCCACTGCAGCCCCCCTCTGTCCCCTCCCGCCATTCCTCTCAACTCTATGAAATATTAATAACAGAATGACTGGCTGCGTTCCTGTGGTGAGATTTTCCGTCCCCCCAGATGCTGGACTGTTTATATAGCAGCGCTTTGTGAATTTAATCACAGATTCAGGGTAAAGAGGCCTTGGCGCTGAGGCTGACACCAGGAGGGAATGTTCTAGATTAACAAGGAGGTGCCATGAGTCAACCCTGCTGCTGCTGCTGCTTAGTGTGTGTGAAGAGACCCCCACAAATGTGTGTGTATATTACTATATTGTGGGTTTTGTTCAAACAGAGGTGTTTTTTTAGGTGGAGAAAAATTCTGGTAACTTTTTTTAATTGGGTTTAGTTTCGAGTTTGACATGTTGACAAATACACATATTTATTTTCATGCCAACCGTAAGATGAGATGATTAATACCACTCCCTATACAGAGTCTGTCTGAAATATGCAGCTACCGCCAGCAGCCGGTTAGACTGGAAACGGCTAGCTTGTCTCTGTCCAATGGTTAAGGAATCTGCCAAGCAGCACTTTTTAATATCATATCTTATCCGTTGAAGATACTTTTTTTTCTCTGCTGGTTGTCCATAAGTCTTTAAGGTGTTACTGCCACCAGCTAACATATAATCCAGCACATAAACCCCTGTTAAAGTGCAAATCAAATGTTTTACAATTTAGTCTTACGTGGATTTGTACCGTTAGCCTGAGCCACGTTAGCTGTGTCTGGTCTTTGTTGTCAGCTAAGCTAACCAGCTTCTGGCGTGCTATTAATCTTTACGTATAACCCTCCCGGAGAAAGACAATCAGCACATTACCCAAAATGTCCAACTGTTGCTTTAAATGATTAAACAACCAGCAGAGAGAACAAACAACACATATTGTGCAATTGTGTATTAACAAACACATGGGCTCATTAATATGTCCCCCCCTAACACGGGGGAAAGAGAACTGCAGCCAAAGACGCAACTAAACTTGATAAAAGAAGCCAAATGGCAACGCAGCTCAAAGACGCTCATCAAGTTTTAATTTGAAATTTCTGACAGATGGAGATTCATTGGTTATGTGGACGTAACGTCTTCACAGCTGAGAGCACTTGTGATTTGATGGCGGAGGAGTTGTGTGCAAGACGGCGATGGGTGAACTCCGAAAGCACAGCCATGAACGGAATCTTTAAATGAATGAGAAAGGAAGGTTGTTTTCCCGTCGCTCATCTCAAACACAAAGAGCTTATATTCATACGAGTCTGTCTCCTCAACAGCTGAGGCCGGCCACCCTTTTGCTCCCCAACAGGCCTCGTTTTTTTTCTCCCCTGAGAAGGATCCTCGAAACACTCCTTCTCCTTGTTCCCTTTGCTCAAACCCAGAAGGCAGATCCTCGTGTCCCTTTCCTCTTAACAATACCCCCCCCCCCCCCCCCCCACCACACACACACACACAAACACACCAGCACCAGCTCCTGCCATTTAGGAAGGTTAACAGTTTGTAACAGTGTGCCTCCTCCTCCGGACGGGCTCACAGACGAGGCTTTTGTCCTGCCCGTGTGTGTGTGTGTGTGTGTGTGTGTGTGTGTGTGCGTGTTTCTGTGTGTGTTTCTTTCTCGTGGCTCCTGCTAATGTGTAGCAGATGATTTAATACCAGATCCACATGAAGTCTGACTGAAAGAGTTATAATGATGAACGTAACACAAATGTTCGGGCAGGAGGAAAGTGGAGTGAAGAGATTTTTCACTCTCTTTTAGCTTTTTGAAGTTCCAGCTTCTCAGTTTCACACAATTTTATGCTTTTCTTTCATGTTTGAAAGATTTAATATATTTAGGCTTTGGACGGAAAAAAGAAGCTAATTGAAGCCATGATCACTATTTTCTCACTTTTTTTAAACTAAACAATTCAGAAAATATTTGTAAGAATAACCAATGGAAATAACCATTAGTTGCATCCATATTTGTCAGACTGGTAGTAATAATTAAAAGGTAAATCTAAATATGTACATGCATCAAATATGGAACAATATTTAGTCGGAAACTATTTACATGATACTTATATAATGTATACATGTCCTACAGGACACACAGCTCTATGTAAATGACAACCTTTGTGTTGTTTGAGCTTGATAAAACACAATCTTTCTTTTGTTAACATGTTTACAACAAACTAGATCCTTTCTGTTGCTACTACTGCCACATTATTGCCAATGTAACAGCCGAACATACGTTCATGTACATTTATCTTTTAAACCTGTCAATCATAACTATTTTAGGAATCCCTTTGAGTCAGAAGTGCTCTGTAGTTGCCTGACAAAGATGCTGAATCTTCACCTTCAACCCGTTTTCTCTGTTGTTCTTATCTGTATTCTCTTTATTCGATGCTGCACTGTATCAGTTTCCCCACAGGGATTATTAAACTTTCATCTTATCCTCAGAGAGCGCTTCAAAACGTTTTCAGGAGCATCATGTATTAAAGTGGCATTTCATCCTTTTATGGTCAGATTACACCGTGATGCGAGGCATGGGGACCTCCGGGAACGCGGAGTACCGCTGTTGGCCCTCCTACAGCCAGCAGGGCTGCGTGCTGTCGGTCCACAGCGCAAAAGAGGCGGCGTTCATCTGTAACTCCCATTCTCAGTGCAACAGCTTCAGTCTGACCGGACAGAAGACTTGGACTGGTGAGTCAAACCGCCGACAAACTCCTCCTTTCATTTCCTCTGCCTGGAAGTTTGTCAAATGTTTTATTTTATTTTTTTCCAGCTCACTTTAGTCTGTAAAACTCATTACACAAATGAAATCAGCCAGATGCTGAAAGCCCTCTATAATAAGCATGTATAATTACACACAAAATCATGTCGGGCTAAGACTGCTGAGTAAACACAGTCAGCAGCTGCTCTCTTAATCTTCCGATGAAGCTTTTAAATGTTGTAATGTATACAGTTATTAAGTATATCCAGTCAAGACATGCTACGTTATTGAAGTTGCAGATGTGTTTAACATGCCTCTTTTGTTTTTCTCTCTTCCTTCTTGGGCCGTGCTGTGCAGGTCGGCTCCTGGCCTCCTTCAGGAGCAGCTTCAGTCATCTGGTGCCTGACGGGACATCAGAGGTGTATGTGAAGAAAACCAAAGATCCTGAAGCGTCAACAGCGTGACACAAGGACCCAACAGAACAATCCAGCTTCAATCGGGCTGAGTGCGATGAGAGATAAAACACAACACGCACAAATGTTGCGCTTAAGATGAGAACGGCCTCCTCCTTGTGAGCATGTTGAACGCTGCTCGGCTCTGTGGATTTGCAGGAGGAGCGTAGAGGCCGGGGCCGAGGAGGCGTTTGAAGTGAGGCAAGTGAATGTGATGTATTTATAGGGCTTCTGCTCAGTGACTGTTTGATCTGCCTGCCAGCTCACTTCCTCTGCCAACTACTATTTAAAGGGATTTCCCTTCAGGTACAATTAAGGAGGGAGAGCCTTGTGCCCCCTACATGTTTTTTTTCTCTACAGTGTCTTTATTTGCCATGTGTGTTGGCTTTCGCTGTGAGGCCGGGTCCCCCAGTATGATTTTTAAGCCAAAGAGGTAATAAGAACAGCCGCTGCAGCTCAGCGTTTGAAGCCTGAGGACGAGAAAAGAAAACAAGCTCTTATACAAATACACTTTGATGTTAATGCGCTGAGGTTGCGGCTGTTTTTTCATTGTTCCCTGGCTTAGCTGCGCGGTGGTATGAGATGGCAACAACCATGTAAGCATTTCCACATTAACAATGAGCAAAGATGATAAAAACCATTCCCGAGCAGTCTGTTTTTACATACTTTTGTAAACTTAGTTCGTATTGCTTTTTGCATAAATATTTATATGATTAATGAAATGTAATTTTTCTTACATGATTGTGCATTTTAGCTTACGTGCACCTTGTGGGTGAAACTTTTATTTTCAATGAAAAATTATTCACGTCAGTGTTCTTTTTATACTTCACTTATTGTAATTGTACAGTTTTACAATTTTGTATTAATATAAATGTATTGTTTCTACTTTTTGCTGTGGTTGTCAGTTTATTGTATTAAGCCAAGGTATAACTAACCGCCTGTTTATTTCTCGTGTGTGTGTGTGTGTCAGTGGGGGAGGTGGAACTTGCATGTGTATACTGACCTGTTTTTTTGTGTGTTTTAAATCCTTTATCTGCTCACGTGCCCCCACATCTACAATCTGTAGCCCATCTGAATGAACCTACGGTGCTCCGCAGAGTTTGCACAATACCACAGGAATGCATTCAAATGCCACGTCATGCTGAGCTCATTATGAGCCTTAATTAATACATGTAAATGAGCTTACTTACCTTCCCTTTATCATGGTGAGAGAGGGGGCATTACTGTTAGACAAAGGCAGTCATCAGGACAATCAGAGCACAATCTGCGGTTTGCACACGAATGGGCTTCCCATCTGTGCCTGCCAGGAGGAGCCGGTGGAGGTTGAGATAAGGGCGAACTGCAGGGTGGTAGGCTGAAGGATTTGTAAAGTCAGGACTTGTAGCAGCCACAGAGTCTGGTGGGAGAGAAAGAGCAGACCAAATACCAGCGATGTCCTGATATGAGCCAGATGCTTTTGTACTCTGTCATCCCACACGCTTCACATATTTCCTATTGCTGTTAGGTGGGGAATCGTATGCAAAAAAAATACAAAGTAATACAAAAACAATGTATTTTATATGAAAAACATATCTTTCAATGTGGTGACTGGTTTGCCGTTCAGCTATACCGTTACTACTGACTTTAAAGGACACGTCCTGTCCACAAATTACACTTTTATAGCTGAGACACCGGGGAAGCCTCAGGGTCTTCTTTGCCTCATGTTGGCCCCTTGTTGTCTGGACAAAGCTGGCTGATTAGAGTCTGATTGTGGAGATAAGAAGTCTGAGTCAGATTAGAAAAGAACAAACCAACTCACTGGACCAACACAGCAGGACTGACTGGAGGGACATGTGGGAAATAATCCCCCACAAGATGTTTGTTTTACCTGAGCTTTTTTACATAGACTTAAAACCTCAGTAAAATAACTGCAGATAGCCAAAAGAATCTACATTGTATGTTTAAAGGAATATTTTGGGAAATGTGCTAAATTACTTTCCTGCAGAGAGTTAGATGAGAATACCCATACAACTCTCATGTCTGTGCGGTTAGCGGTACGCGATAATATTTTATAGCATGGGGAAGGCATGACATGTCCTACTGCCTCTTATTGGCTAACCCTGATATTCTTACCCTAACTAACCAATCAACAGAGGTTACGAGTACTAGCCAATCAAAAGCAGAGCACGGCGGGTTGTGACCTAGCCATTCTGAAAAAGAAGGCCGTACAGTAAAAGTAAAGCTGAAATGAGCCGTTTGCTAGCTTAGCAGTTGTTTTTGTACGGATTTAAAAAAGACATAAGGTGTTAATCAGTGAGCTTTAGAGGTGCTGGTCGGTGGATTTTGTTACATTTTTACAGAGCCGGGTCAACGGTTAACCCGTTTCCAGTCTTTGTGCTAAGCTAACTGGCGGTGGTGGCTTCATCTCATACAGGCTGGACCTTCTCATCTAATGCTCATTAAGAAAACTGTTTTTCCCAAAATGTCAAACTATTTAATTTGTTTACTTTCTCTAGTATACAGATGCAAGTTAGGAGTCTGCAGTTAAAAGCAACAAAAGTAGCTAGCTGATGGATTAATGGCCGACTCAGTAAAGTGGTCACTCAAAATCTTTAAAACATGTATTCACAAGTAAGGCTGCACAGTAATAACAGTGAACACGCCCATCTCCATGCAGTAATAAGCTTTACTTTATTAAAATGTACAGCTGCTGCTCATCCTCCACGTCGACTTGCGGAAGAAAACGTCCTACTGGTTTGTCTCGACTCTCCTTTTGACAGAGCTAATGGACGTTCTGGCATTGCCTCTTGCACATGTGTTATGATCAAATGTTTTGAAACAAATGCAGAGCGGGGATTGTATTCATTTTTTATTTAGTTAAATCTAGTTTATTTTCACAGTTCAACAATACATCGTTCTTCATGTTCCTGGGGTCGTTGAATCATGGGCTTCAGAATCTGCAGTTGTTTCAGAGGAGGTATTCACAGTGTAGTTGTTGTATTCTCAGTTGAGTCTGAAAGTATTCCCTTTCTTCCCTCTGACTTTGTTTATTTAGCAGGAAATATGTGGGGAGGTTCGAAGGTTGAGCTGCTCTGAGCCCGTATGTTTTCTCCTGAAAGTCATTTTTTTTGTTTAGGGATGTTTTCATATCTGCATCGTGGTGAAACGTTCAAAACAATCATGTGGTACTGCTCTCCTCATGCTCATGTGTGGTACACTGGTCCCCTGTTTTTAACCGTGTAATTGACAAGTTGGTCTTTTATTTTTATTTTTTAAGGTTCAGCGAATGAGCGGGGGAGGAGAGAGTGTTTTTTTTACTCAGCTCCATACCCCTCCATTTCTGTTTTTTTAAGTTTCCAGTTTCACCCGACTTGTTTCCGTCGGGTTTTATTCATGACCTCCATCTGGAAATAATATATGTTCATGAAAACAAGCCATCAGCAATTTTAGGCTAGAGTTGTGTGCGTGTGTGTGTGTGTGTGGGTACGTGTGTGTGAGCGAGAGAGTGTGGGGAGGGGGACATTAGGGGCCTCTTCTGTAGGGTTCAGGCTCAACCAATGTAACAGTGTTAGTGCAGTGAGAAAGACATGTATGAGTAAGCTAAGGACCAAAGCTTCCAACCTCCTCTCTTAAAACCCTGCTGCAATGCATTTGTGGTCTGGCTTAAGTCTTTGATTCCAATGCAAAGTTAGTCATCAAATGTAAGAAAACCGCAGTTGCTGGGAGAAATTATGTGTGAGGCAGGTCTTTGGCAAAATGTTTGACCTTGGCTCAGTCTAAAAATATGCATTAACTCAGTGAAAGCCGGCATAGTTCTGCAGGAAAGAAGATCTGGCTTGTGTTTAAGTTGCTCACAGGAGCGTATGCGGCCTGTGACGGGAGAGATAGAGCAGATATTCATTGACTCCAGGCTCACAGAACACTTCTGTGCCTGTCTGCCGCCTTGGCTGCGGTACACAGGAGACCAGCCGGTCACACCTGAGAGCCTCTGAAGAGTAGCCAGACATTTAGCCGGGCCTGTCCCGAGCACAGAGGCTTCTTAGTTTGCAGGTCGCTGTCTGTATATCTAACTGTCTAACTAACTATTTGCTTGTCTGACTGGAGCTGATACAATCTCTTTTAGAGCCATAATGGCTTTAGCAGGCCCTGAAGGAGAGAGAGCAAGTAGGTGTGTGTGAGGAGAGGGTTTTCATTTCTGGCTGTCTGTGTGGGGGGCGGGGGGGTGTTGGCTGGATCATGTTTTAAAAGCCCTGAAGTTAACCCCAGTCAAAAGGTTTATGCCTACCACTAAAGCCACAGAGGCATCTTGAAAGGTGTAATAGCTCTGCCTTGTATCCAGTGACATCTCCATAGAGCCACTGCATAGTTTCCTGGTGTATAGTGCAACTGATTACTGCAGTGTTGCACAATTGGCCTCAAAGTGGAGCATTGCAGCTTTTTAACATCATTTATTCATTTTGGTGTTGTTGCCCCACCGAAGGTCTGTGCTTGAGTAGCCTCACTATGGGGGAATTGCAAACCCCCTTTTTTGGTTATGAGATCCCCACATGTTCTGCTGCCCTGCATTCCCTCCTACTACAACTCAGCAGCAGTCTGGGTCATTTTTCTTTTGAACCTCCCCCTCTCCCCCCCACCTCTCTTCCTTACTAGTCCATCCATCATACAGAGTGTCTGGAACCTCCTTTCACCCCACCCGTCCTCCCCTGTTGCTGGCTGTTGCCCTCCCTCTCTGTTTGAAATGCTCCTTCAGGCCAAAACCTCCACAGTTCCACTATTAATTTAGGCCTCCGCCGCTGCTGTTAAATTGTTCCACTCCATAGCTTCAACCCTCCATCAGTGTCCTCCTCCTGCCAATCTTCCACTGCTCCCATCTTTCTTCCAAGTCACAGCCCACAACTGCTATGAAGCATCTGGAGTTTCCCCCGTCTTTCAACTGGCTGAGACCTGAGGGCAGGGCTGCTGAGGATCAGGAACTGTGTGTGTGTGTGTGTGTGTGTGTGTGTGTGTGTGTGTGTGTGTGTGTGTGTGTGTGTGTGTGTGTGTGTGTGTGTGTGTGTGTGTGTGTGTGTGTGTGTGTGTGTGTGTGTGTGACTGACTAAAACTGCTGTTCAAATCAAAGTGGCTGCCTTTTGTTGCATGCTCTGGAATCCCCTCCGTCACACCTCGACCGTTTCTCAGCGGGGGGGCTACTGCCCCCAGCCAGAGGAAGACTTCCCTCTTTACAGTTAATCCTCTACCGGAAATACACCATGACCCCCCTCTGAGTATATACGGTTCCTTGCATTCAGGGCGTTTCATTATAAAACAAAACAAGAAAGTTTTTTTTCCAATTTTTTCAAACACACAAACAAGGTTAGCACTTGTGTTGCACTGAATACTGGACATTTAATTTCACCCACAATTAACCAACATCCTGCTCACATTAATCTAGTTAATCTTTCACTGCTGACTTTTTAAATGCTATGAGAAGAGGAAGAAAGCCCTTTATCACGATCAAACTTTATCTATTTATTCTTTTATTCGTAAATATACAGTATTGTATATATATGTTCTTAATTTTGACATTTTACATGGTCTGATACAGACAGTATACAGCAGTGTCTTAAAAAATAGTAGACCTGACAGGGATATAAAAATGACCGCATTATAATTGCATTCTCTCTTCTTTGGCACAATGAAGTGCAGCTTCAGATGCATTGTGCAGGTTGTTAAACCTGGGGAAGCTGTGAAGAGAGCTCTTTGCCACAAGTCCCCAATTAGGGTTCTGCCCACATAGCCATAAAACAGTTAGTGGAATCATTCAGAGGCTGTTAGATTCAACACTATTAAGAGTTCATTAGTACCTGCATACACAACTGCTGCCGCCATGGGAGGATCATTAACATATACCTGTTAAGTACAGGCCAGAGGCCTTTTCACTCTTATTAATTGAGCTTCGGTCCTATATAATGAATGTAGATAAATACACGCAGGCACTCCAACCAACACAGGTTTAAAAAGAATCAATGAAATTGTCACCTTTCAATCAACAAAAATAATCTAGGAAATCTAATAAAATCTTAAATTTCTAACCATAAATTGCAATACGGTGCTGAATATGCAGCACTATACACACACACACACACACACACACACACACACAGATTATATTGCATATCAGTTTGCGTTGCATTGAACATGTTGGCAATCCGAGAATAAACATCAGACACCATCCACATCTAATATGCAGGTGAATGAAACTACGTGACTGTGTGCAAAGCAAAAATGTACCTGAGGATAAATACTAAAACACACTACTGTGAAGTTGAGTTTCTATTGATAAATAACATTAAGTAATAATACAACAGAAGCGTGAGTAAAAAACAACAAATATTAACCTAATCTAATTTACTGCAGAGGGAGTAGAGTCAGTTTTGAGATCAGTAAAAATAATTAGCCAACAGGTAAATTCCTTTCATTTCTACCATTAGGAAATTAAGGCGGGTGCACTGAGTGGATGTCGCCTGAAGAAAAGGGAGGCAACTTGTTGAGAGACTGACAAAGGGGAGAGAAAGAAAAACATCTGTAGAAAGAGAGAGGGGTATAAGGTCAACCGAAGCAGTGATGGATGTGAAGAGAAAGGGCAACATACTAGAGAGATAAGGATGAGGTATTACAAATATATTTTATTTATTTTAGACGTAAGTGCAGTTTTTGACACCGTAGATCACTCTTCCGCTGTCTTAGATGGTCTCAGTGGCCTTAACTGTTAGATGGCACAACACTTTCTTCAGCTCAATAACTCAAAATCAGAATTAATATTGTTCAGTTCTCCAAACACTAACACCAGCATCATTGAGAGTGAACTTGGTCCCCTATCTGCTCATGTTAAAGCCTGTTGCAAGAAACTTGAGAGTAATGTTTCAATCGCAACTAAGCTTTGAATCACAGATTAAAAAATGTCCAGTCCTGCTTCCTTAAATTAAGAAACATCTCCAGAATCAAACCCATACTGTGACACTCTAACCTGGAAAAAGTCATTCATGCACTAATTTTCTCTTGACTTGACAACTGTAACTGCCTCCTTTCTGGCATAAACCAAAAGTCTATATCCCGCCTCCAACTAGCCCAGAATGCACCAGCTGGGCTTCTTACTGGTCTCTCTGTTTTAGAATTGATTTTAAGATTTTACTGATCATGTTTAAAGCCCACCTAGGTCTGGCCCTGAGCTTAGATGGTTGAAACGTTAGCCCCATATGAGCCTTATATCCTCAGGTGGGCCCCTTCTGGACGTTCCAAAATCGAGGCTTATTAAAGGTGACCGTGCTTTTGCCATCATGGCTCCTCGACTTAGAAACGACCTGCCTGAGGAGATGAGGCTCAAATCAGTCACCCATTTTTATAGAATTGCTTTTAAGTGATCTTGTCCTTTTATGTCATTTTATGCAGTTCTTGTGTTCCAGTCATTTTGTTTAATTTATTTATGTATTTTTTCATTTTCTATTCCTTTTGCTCTTTTCTGTGTTGTATATGAACGCAACAAATACATTGCCTTTTGTTTTCTTAAATGTTTATCTTTATTGACGCTATGTATGTCTATGCTTTGCTTCCCTGTAGAGTACTGCAATATAAATAAAGTTATTATTATTACTCATTCAAAACTGAACTAGTAAATTGTGTGTGTGTGTGTGTGTGTGTGTGTGTGTGTGTGTGTGTGTGTGTGTGTGTGTGTGTGTGTGTGTGTGTGTGTGTGTGTGTGTGTGTGTGTGTGTGTGTGTGTGTGTGTGTGTGTGTGTGTGTGTGTGTGTGCGTGCGTGCGTGCGTGCGTGTGTGTGTGTGTGTGTGTGTGTGCGTGTGTGTTACATCTAACCAGTTAGACTTTGGGGACACAGAACAGCATCAGTGCCACGTGAAAAACACACCACACTCGCTTTGAAGGAAATTACAAACGGTCACTATCCATCTGGTTTCCGCACAAATCACAGCGCAGTTATTTCTACTACTTTGATGTTATTTCTTCACTATAGATAAAAGGCAGTATTGTGAAGCCACTTTATTTAATGTATCAAAGGAAACTGACAAGGTTGACCATGAACAACTGCTAAATAGACTTACTTTTGACAAATGTTAGTGTTCTAACTATTATAACAATTTATCAAACATGTTTCGCGTATTAGGTTTTATTTTCTGACATTACAAATAATATAATGCCATTAATATGCTGATGACATGATTCAACTATAAATATATATGGTCTTTAATACAAATATATAACAATATATTTTATTGTGTAAGCAATGTAAATAATAATTATTATCTTCTGTGCCATTGATCCTAAACACTATTATATTTATTTTTGGCAATTGTCTTGAAATTGGCTGATGTTGAGAGTCAACATAGCCAAATGTTTAACTTATTAATTATACAGTAACATACTGCATGCAGACATATGGGCATGACTGTTTCTTTTAACCCTCTTGTTGTGTTTGGGTTTTTACATCGGATTGCCCCAAGGCCGTATGATATCCTCCACCCTAGGCATTGCAACATATAATATTGCTGATCACTACTTTTATTACATTTTTTGTGGTTTAGTTAACTTTGTAACACCCACGGTGTTCCTGGTCAAAAGTGACCGTCATAGGAAATAAATGGGAAACACAAGTCTATGTCCATTCATCAGATGGAAAACAGCCCCATACACATCCACAAATCCACAACCCCCTCCCACACACACACATCGTGTCACATGTTTACATGGATCGTGGTTTCATATGGACCCTGGTCTTGCACCACACCTCCTGCTACTATCGTTATTATTATTAGCTGCATTGCAATTAGCATTGCTGCTTTTATTGTAATCATTATTCTATATCCGATGTTGCTGGTATTTTTGGTAGGTGTAATTTTTTCATCATGCTTACTAATCTCATTATATGAATCATTTCCGTCATATGCATTGAATGTGCATTGAACTGCGTTGTTCATTCTGTACACATGACATCTATTGTACTATTCATCCTCCTCTGTTGCTTTCCCGAAGGTTTCTTCCTTTTGTTTCGTTTTTTGGGGAAGTTTTTCCTGAAGCGTTGTGAGGTCCTGGGACAGAGGATGTCTTGTGTACAGATTGTAAAGAGGGACATTTGTAATTTGTGATTTGGGCTGAACAAAATAAAAATAATTGAATTGAATAAGTCTGTTTCATATTTTGATATTGTATCAGTGGCATAAATGTCCCTTTATGATTTCTTATTTGGACATGTATTAAACTGCAACAATTTTATATGGAATGTGTATGCTTGTCTATCTTTTATTTGAAGGGGAATTAAATGCAAAAGTAGCGGATTGTGTAACCCTTTGTAAATAAACGGTAACTCATCGTAAATCACAGTTATCTTACTATCACATCTTGTAATCCAGGATACGATAAAATACAGTAAAATATATGTTACTGCTGCCAGTAATTTACCGTTGTTTTATGGTGAAATAGTTTAGTGTTACCTTTCCTCTTGAAGCAAAACCTCAGATCGTACTCGGGGAATATTACAATGGGCCGATTGCCATGATATTTGACATAAACATGAGTCCCTTTCCTCTGGAGCCTCTCTCAATTACACTTTACAAGTTCAGCCGCATAGCTGGTGAGGCTGAAAGACAAGCAGTCATTGTAGTGACTTTAACAAACATCCAATTTTTGTCTTAAAGTCACTGGGGGGAAAACGGGAGAACTTGTTCGGACGCGCGTTATTCCACAAACAATTATTAAAGTGTGCTATGTCTCTTTTGATCCATTTATTTACCCATTTATTAAATGTTTTTTGGGGGGGGGAGTTTTACCTGAACCAATGTGAGGGTCAAAGTCCAGAGGATTTGTAAAGCCCTCAGATTGTAAAGCCCTCTGAGGCTAATTTGTGATTTTGGGCTGTATTAAATTAATTTAATTTAATTGAATAGTCCTGCTGCCTACAAGTAACTGCCCGGTGAGCACAAACATGTCTGAAAGACAGTATGTTGAAGATGTTTTTAGAGGAGCGAGAAAGTTTCAGAAAATTCATTTTTAGATTTTTTTCACACACACGCACACACACACACACACACACACACACACACACACACACACACACACACACACCTGTGTGAACACATGCTCAGAGCCCCATAATACATTTGTACACATTTCAAACTTCAAACAAAAAAAATCTGGTGTTTGTTATGGTAACACATCTCAATCCATGAGCCACACCTTCTTGACTAAACAATGCTTCATATCTTCTTACTTTCCCCTTATATAAACCTGTATTTGTGCCTTGCTCTCCTTTTACTCTGTGAACACAATGAGTCGGCGACGGAAGAGGCCATTTTCTGTCAGAGAGATTCTGGATCGAATTTAGCGATACATTTTCAGTGTTTATTCTTTGTATATTCACAGCAGTTATTTATGTAAAACACTAGTCTGGGACATTGTTTACAGCTTACAAAGGTGATAAATACAATTTGATGATGATTAATGGTTTTTGTGTTAATGTAAGAGCACTTAAAACAGACACTAAAGGAACACTAAAGTAAGGGGGAGAAACAAACTCGAAGGGAGGGTCCACAGATGCGCTGCTCTGTAAGCATAGAATACTACCGTTGCTGTCTTTTATTTATAAATCCTCACTTAGTTGATACACACAATTCCTACGTTACACAGCGAGCAACGGAAAGAATATGACACAAAGGTCCCTTGAATGAGGCATCCTAGACCTCTAGTCTACCGTAAAACTGTTTAACTAATGTTTAATTATCTTTTACCAGCATCTAATGGCCCTTCATTGCTACTGTTCCTTTAATGGCTGACAGTGCCTTATTCCTAGAATCTCTCGATAGTTTGCAACAGGTTTCTGGTGTTCTTATTACTCCATCACTCATCTTATTGTAAAATATTCCAAATTGACTGCAATAACAAGCCAACAGGATAAGTGAACACAGATTACAAACCTTGCGCTTCAGCCTCACTTTTTCCAATAACCTGGTTTCTTGTGTGAAGGTAATCTGCACTGTTTATAGCAAATGCAAGATACGTCCTGAAAACTCAAAATAAACCACTTTACAATCTCATTAAGCATCATTTGTGCACCACTGTGGACACTCTGGGGTAT
Organism: Cottus gobio; assembly: GCA_023566465.1. Taxonomy (NCBI): domain Eukaryota; kingdom Metazoa; phylum Chordata; class Actinopteri; order Perciformes; family Cottidae; genus Cottus; species Cottus gobio. Next base: position 11,721,897 of record CM042228.1, read on the forward strand.
ATTACCTCAGCCAAAGTAATTGCATGCGATCATTACAGAGTAAAAACAGTCCCAGTGGTGGACGGTCCACTTTCTGTTTACCAGAGCAAGAGGGGTCAAGAGGTCTTTATGGGGTGAAGGTTTGGGTTACGTTTGCAAAAGGGCCTTCCAGCTCTTCTGCAAATAAGAGCTTGAGATCAAACATCATGGCCGGTCCTGGTGTGAAGGCTGGGTTGCTGTGTTAAGTTGGGGGTGGTCACTGACAGGTCAGGAGGACAGATAACAGGGCAAGAAACCCTCCAACCTCTCATCCCCTGTGTTCTCTCAAAATCTCCAGATAACCCTTGTCACTGGCACTAAATCCTAACCTCAGTGACACCGTTTCTCCTGGACAAGTCTTCCATCTGACCCCGCTGAGTCACATGCTGGACCTCTCCCTCGTGGTAATCCTCCCAGTCAAGTGACAAAGGGTCAGCCGAGTAAGCTGAAAAGTAATTCAGGAATGAGGGGTTGGAAAGGTTGACTTAACAAAGCTGCACAGCGTTAAGTATGTTCTGGGGAACATTTGTGCGCTCAAGCGGGCCAGCAATCTGTACAGCATTATGAAGTGTCTGGCAAGCACTTTTCTTTGTTTCCTCTGTTATGAAAAGGCTTTCGAAAGAGAGACGAAGCTGGCTGCGATTTTTGATTCCCCTTCTTTCCCCTTCATGGATTCTTCTTCTTGTTGCCTCATAACTTCTTTTCTCCCTAGCACGGAGAGAGCTTTCCGTCTGTGTTTCTGCTTCCCTGTCTGCTAGTCTGAGTTTGGTAATTATTGGCAGCAAAAGCAACTACACAGAAACATGGCATCTGGCCTATTTATTAGAAATAAAACAGACCGTTAAGATTAAATGTGGCTGTCAGAATTGCAGTCTTGTGTACAGAGTCACTTGACCCAGGAAATGTCTCGGTATCCAGGCCACTTAAGGAACTGGAGACAACAAAGGATTTCTCCTGAGGTGAACAAGCTACTATTCACTGAGATACAAGCGCCCCCAACAGGAAACAAAAGCTACTACAGCAAAAAAAAGAAATACTGAGTTTTTCTGGAAGAATGCCAGGATTTGGCCAACCTGTCTCTCATGGGATAAGAAGTTTACTGGAACTATTTTCTGTTTCAAGCTCAAGGGATAAGAAGAAAAGTACACCGGAAAACAAGCATTTCATGGTGACTTTGTGATCTGCCTTTGTGTTCTGTTGCAGGCTATGTGAAATAAAAACTGTTTTCCTTTTGTCTTATATTGTGAGGGTTGGATATGCATTGTAGGTATATGAGGAGTAAATTAATCTGAGAAGGCCTGCCATATCTGAGAGAAACAGTATCCCATGGGAGGACTGTTAGTTACAAATTTAGTATCCAATGGCACAGTGTGCGACATTTGATTGGCATATCCACCGACCACTGGTCAGATTGTTCAGAGAGGGAGAGAGAAAGGGGGGGAGGACAAGGAGATAGAAAGTAAAGTGAGTACGCTATACAGAGCGAGAGGAGGACAGCTTAGAGCCTAAAACAGAGAGTCCGGCCACCAGAGATCCTGTCGTAAAAACAAGACACCGATTTAGAAGAAGCAGCGGGCTGCCAAGAGAAGACACTGTCCTGATCCTCTTCTCTCTCTGGCCATGTCTGACTGTGAGGAGCTACCAGGGGGTAAGAAAAAAACCAAGAGCATGTACTCTTGTGCACATGTGCATACATCTGTGTTCAAGAGAGATATATGAGGTGCGTGTCTGAGCATATGCTTGTGAATTGTTTGGATTTGTGTGTCTGTGTGTATGTTTTAGGGAGGAGGTCTCTCTTGGCCCATCCTGTTTTAGTCAAAGCCCTCCACTGGGACAACTCACCCGGCAAGTACTCAGCTGCAAAGAGGAGCTGGTTCAGTTTTGGGCCCTTATATGGAAACTTAGAGTGAATTCCCTCCGGTTTCATGAAAAAAGTGCAGACTGACTCTTCAGAAGTTTTAATCAGAGATGTGTAGAGAAGCAAGGACATGAGAGAGAACGTTTGTGTGGAGGTAGCCATGAAGGCAGTCTCTGCCAGTGAGAAATATTTGTATACACAACACAGCACTGCGTGTGACCTGGCTGTTTCAGGGTTGATGGGGACAAATGGTATGAAGATGTGTTGTGTGTATGTGCAGGTGTCTGCTTGTGTATGCGTGAAAATGTCTGAATGGTTTGTGTGTGTGTAGCTAAGCATTAAGTAAAGGGTGATTTCCCACAAATGCATCCCAGCTGAGAGAGAAGCTTATGCGCTTACTACCACCGACTGACGGACTAACAGAAACAATCAGTTATAAATAGAAAGCCTTGTCCCCTTCGCCTTGTCTTGTCTTGTCTCACTCACTCACTCACATTTCAGTCTCTAGCCTCTTTTCTTGATCTCATCTCCTCCTGGCCTTTTATCTCCTCTTTTTCCTGTTTCCTTTCAACTCTGGCTCAGTCCATGCATGATTCCTTTCTCAGATTAATCAACATGACTCAGCAGTAGGAAAACTGTATGATGTTGTCAATTACAGCATGGGCAGCCTTGGCAACAACTGCCAAGATTGTTGTTATTGCATTTGACAGGCAGCTGACCACACCTCCATTATCTATCATATCATAGTCCAATGGATTTGCCAGGAAATTACATCATATTTATATAACTAAATCATTGTTGTTTACTTATTGCCATTGCAACGCCTTAAACTAAACAAACTGATAAAATTACATCGTAGTGTAATTTTCCAGCTTCACCTTACATTTCTATTAATCTACATGCTGGAATTTTCTTTCCATATTGTTTAACAACAGTTAGAGCAATATTCTACCTTGAAGTATCTCCCCCATTAATCTGTATCACACTGATACATATTTAGTTTAAAGGTTGAAAAGCCTTATCAAACTGTAAGAACAGATGTTTGGGTAGTTTGTGTCTTAATTAAAGAAAAAAGCACTTGTAGAAAAGAAAGTGTGCCAGACAGTGAGCCAGTACGCACAATACCCGGAGCCTGAAACTGAAGCAGCTAAATGCTAATTCAGCTTTGATTTATTTATTATTTTATATATTGTCTGCCCGAGTTACATTTGACTGTTTCAGTACCAAAGAGAGCTGCCTGTATGTTCATACACACAGTGAGTTCCCTGCATTGACTAGCCGGCATTGGAGAAAATAAATAGCCGCAGTTCAGCATATGTCCTGCAGGTGGCGATATTATCATATCTTATGAATGGTGCCCCTGATAATGGGGTAAAGGGAAAGCACAGGGTCATGTAAAGTGGGAGGTTAAATAGGGAAAAAAAGGATTGGGTTGGGGATGTAAATGGAGATGAGATGCAAAGTGGAGTAAATTAGAGATGTCACAAGTAGGGAAATGGAAGAGGAGTAAAGAAGATAGTAGGTAATAGGGAGACAATGAGGGAAATAAAGGGGGCTAGGCTGTCTTCAAGGAGATCACTTCAGCGAAAAATGAAAAGCAGCGTCGGCTGCTGTGTGTCATAACTGAGATGTATGGAGGCATCAATGGGAGCTGACAATGTGACAGAAAATCAGCCGTTTGCCACCACCTGCAACCAACGTACATGGAGACTTGGATGTATGTGTGTGTGTGTGTGTGTGTGTGTGTGTGTGTGTGTGTGTGTGTGTGTGTGTGTGTGTGTGTGTGTGTGTGTGTGTGTGTGTGTGTGCGTGCTAGAGTGAGTGTGTTCAGAAATGCAGATGAAGACGGTATCATTGCCCGCTGACGTCAGCGCTCCATCTGTGCCCTGAATTTAAGGACAAGTAGCTTTGCTGATGTTAAACCTATTCATCATGTTGGCAGACTGGCTGGAAGTGGGTCATTTGACACACATGTTTGAGCACAGTCACCTGCAGATGTGTGTGTGCATGTTAGACACACAGGGAAGAGCATGACTTTCACAGCAAATGCATTAGAGTAAACTTTGCAGCAGACACCAGATTCCCTTCGCAGAGTTTATTTTAGGCAGTATCGATCGGGGATCTGAGTTGCTGTGACTTTGCGAGGAACAGCAGAGGAGAGACAAGCAAGTGCAGGAAGACAGTTATAAAGCAGGAAAATGTTACAATAATGCAAACTAATTACATGATTTTTAATCGTACATACTGTATGTTTGTGTGTAGGCTTGTACAGAGAAAAAGAGTAGAGCAGCGTTCTTGGTTGTACAGGAAATGGGGGAAGGGTTTACATGGATGTTTCAGTGGCCAAGTCAGATGTGATTAATGTTGTCGTCGCTTGAGAGAACACACAGCCCTGCACACTCGGAAATGCACAGTGTATGTCCATTTAACACACCATAGCTCTGTTGGATTTTTATGGGCGGGATCAGGTGATCTTAGATCACATCCTTAAGATAAATGGACTATTTTCACAGCAGTAAAGGTTTGACAAATTGCAATGTCTCCCACTGACCTGCAAGGTGCTGCTTTCTGCTTTTAATGGCCGTAAGCAGCATCAGTCTTTTACCATATTTCCATGCACTGTAGTCAGTCCTGTTCTACTTCTGTGTCCAAGTTATGCATCATTAACATATAGATGAGATGGAGAGAAGTCTGTGTGGTTGGTAACTCACGTCTATGGCATCATTAGTGTTCAGGGAGAGAGAAAGGTTGATGCAGAAGGCTCAAGTAATACCGACTATATGATTTGATATGGTGCCACGTTATAAATGTCATACTTTCATTCTGAATAATAATGTAGGTCCCCTTTACTGGCACATTATCATGTCACAAAGACAGTTCTTCTTTCGGTCCATTTGCTTTTTTTCTTGCCTGCCTGCTTATCTCTTCATGTCAGTCCTCTCAAAGCGTTTTGCTTGTGTGCTCACTGAAATTATAATCCTGCTTTCTGCACATACACAATATCTATTGTCTGCCCACTCCATCCTGGAAGAAGGAGCCCACCTCTTTAGCCTTTCTTGCAGTTACTTCCCTTTCTTCCCCATTAATGGATGTCTTCTGAGAGTTTTTCTTTGCTTAAAGGTGGTGTATGCTGTACAAAGGACTGTTAAACCCTTGTTGGCAAATGTCTTATTTTGGCTATATATATATATACATATCAAAATGTCTTGACTTGGCTGTTCAGTAAAAGGTGAATCTGTCATCTCTGAAAAGCACATTGTAAAGATGAAGTGTTGTGTGTGGGAGTTGGTTTTGGTGGAATACTCTGAAAACTAGGTCACACATTGTATACAAACCACTGAGGCTGATCTTAAGTTTACATTTTTACCTCGTAAGAAATACATTTGGAAGATGAATACCATTAGTACCATAACATATGTGTGTATTTGGAAACTTTACAAATATCAGGAAAACATTGTCAGTAATGCATTGCATTTTAACCATAAACAAACTTCTGATTATTTTTGGGATAATAGATTACATTTCGCTGACGCTTTTATCCAAAGCGACTTACATGCTATACAGTAGACACAGCAACGGTGAGCAGGGTTAAGTGTCTAGCTCATCGACATGAGCCAGGGATTGAACCACCGATCCTCTGATTGAAAGACAGACCTGTTAACCACTGATCCACAGTCACCCCATACGTACCCCATGCATAATACATTTATTTGTTTTTCTTAAAAACAGTAATACACTTCAGTAACTTCAAAGCACTTCCCATTTCCTTTGGACAGAGCTAGGCTAAGTATTTATTTTATCTCAAGTGTTGTACTTCGCTATTCACAACCGCTGCAGAGTAAAAGACAAGTTACAAGAAAAAGTCATGATAAACCGTGTGGGAAAAGAAATGATACCCGACAGCAGCATCCGGAAGAAAAGAAGCTGCTGGTGTGTTTGCGGCCTCAGGGAGGCAGAGATCTGAATCCACACCATAAAACACACAGCAAGTATGTCACTAGCTAATAATCTATCTTCACTGGCTCGGGTGCAGAAGGGTTGTTGCACATGGGCCGAGCCGAGTAGTTTGTGAAATAGTAAAACAAAATGCACAACGATGCAATACAATTGTGAAAGTGGGCATTTCTTGATCATCGTTAAAATTATATATTTGCTAATCGATGGAAAACAGATGGAAAGCAGGATCTGTAGTGTTGAACTATTGAACTATCATTCTGTTAAAACATAGTAGTTAAGCCAATAAATTTTTTTGGTAGTAAGATTTCCAGGATGTACGTGAACATATCAGTAATTTCAGCCCCCTGTGACAGTGATTTGTGTGTAACCTATGATTGACAGTGAAGATAGGGGAAGTCTGTTATTCTTCTTGCTAGTTTGGGGAGCGAGAGGGTCCGTGTGTATGGTTTGATACGCTAGCGAGTGAAACCAGTTAAGTTAATGTAGCCACCTCCTTATTATCCTCCTTATTATTCAATGAAGCCTGAGTACTGAGTTCAACAGACTGCGGTGACTTCTAACGTTACCGGGACATGAATTAGCCCGTACTGGAGACCTGGTTGTATTCAGCAGTGGGAATAAGCGAGCAGAGACGTTGAACCTGGAGCAGATTGACGAGGGCCCGACTACAGACAGGTCAGTAACTCTGGATGAAACCAGCAAAATGAGTCGACTAAAACATCTAAGATGCGTGTGTGTTTTGGCCTCTGGTTGGGGTCCCACGCGTCCTGGAAAACAGGTCACAGAGGACGTGGAAAATTAAGTAAAATATCTTGCGTTGTCCTTCAGCTAAGAAATAACTACTAATAATCTACCAGAGCTTCTCATATTGTATTGTCATCTGAAAGTGTTGTGTAGACAAAGTCTATTTGTCATACTTTCAATCATGTAAGGGCTGATTTTATAGATAAGTTAGACTGCACATTGTCTAAATCAGAGACGAATACGTTAGTCATATCAGTCATACCAGCTAGATCATCACTTAAAATATGCTGGAAAATGAAGAGTGGGAACCCTGCTCAGCTGCTGTGTAGTTTTGTATCTGTGTTGGTTGTCCTGGGGATGTTTGTCCTGTTGTAAAAGTTGCAGGTTATTTAATTCCTGTAGCCAATGCTTATTGCAAACGCCGCGGTGTCCATAGCGCTTTGGTTTATTGTTGGTCCTGGAGCTTTGTCCTCTTTTATGATTAGTTATCGTACGGATGTACTGAGGAAGGTGAGTTGTGTGCACAGACTGAAATGATGGTCTATAAAAAAGAAATGTATTGTTGGCTTGGACATTTGCATGGCAGTCTGGATGTTGTTACACTAGAGTTGACACGATATTGCAGTTTATTTTGTGGCCTAAAAGTGAGCTTTGATTTAATAGCCCTCTCAGTTAGGCTAACATTATCATCAGAGTTTATTCTGACGTAGCCTAGTACAAGTTTGAGTACATTTCCCTTTTAGTAACAGTACATTTACTTGAGTAAATATTCTAGTACTTTATTCAAGGCTTCAAAATGTAGTTCCCTGATTGTCAAAATCCACAAAAAGGGAAATGTTTATATTAAAGGTGATAGTATTTACATTGATCCGTCAACATAATGTCTTACAAATGAACCTATGCTGAGAAACTGCATATTATACAAGTAGTGGTTTGACTGACATCTTTCCAAAACAAAGTTACAACTGCTTCACAATAAAACATGAATGCAAATAAGAAACACAATCAAACAGGTAAAATAATATTAATAAATTAAATTAAATAAGCCACCCGGTAAAAGAGAGTCTTCGGAAGAGAAGAGCAGATACTGAAGTTGCCTGCCTTAGTTACCAGGAGGGGAGAACACAGTTTAGGGGCCCGGACAGCAAAGGCCCGGTCACTATAGAGATCAGTCGTGAATTTGGACCTGAGCCTCGCATGAATATCTCAGTCAGCAGTCAGGCTCATAATGAATCAACAGATCACAGAGGAAGGGGCCAAGTCGTTTGCGGCTTTAAAAACGAGCAGTGAAATCTTAAAATTGATTCTAAAACTCCCAGGATTCAACTTCTTAAATCTGAATGGAGCTGGTGAATCTAAAATGTTTGTGCGGGAACTGTGAAAATCCCGACAATCTCCTCGACATAGAGGCCAAGTTGTTCATTGGTATGAAAAGTTGTGTTCGTGATTCAGTAAAAGCATGGCAGAAGTGGGAACAGAGGGTGTATTTTGGTGACGCTGATCCACAGCCTCAGGATTAGGAGCTTTTTACAGCCCAGAAGCAGATTGTCCTTTTGTACACTCATGTGCCTACACTCTCTGTCTCTCCCATGAAGTCTGTCTTTTGAGATATCCATGGAGATTTACAGTCTTACATAGGACTTCTTTCTTTTTAAGCCTCAGCCACCAAACACTTTCACTATCAGTCACACTAAAACCAATAGCTTTAAATGTCTGGAGCTGCAGCATCACACGAGTGCCTGTAGTTTCAGATTCATTTTGAGCATTAATCAGATTACGTTTACCCGTATAATGCTGTTACTGAAAAGACACACTGATCCAATTGTGAGACTTAAAAAATACATTCCCACGACCACCTCTTTCTCTAAAACTCAGAAATGCAGGTCTTTAAAGATATTACCGAGTCTGGCAGGGGATTTCTACATACTGCTTAATACTCTTAACGGCTACGGCCAAAAGACTGCACTAAAGACCCAAGTGGTGACCCAGTTTTCCTGAACCATAACATAATTATTTGTCATTGCTTTTACTTGTGTGGCCCCAAACGCGAGTGCACTTTATAGCTAGCTGCCATTTGCTTTCATCCTGTAGCCTTGATTCTCTGCACTGATATTACAAAATATGTTATTTGATCTTTGTTGAATGCTTTCTTTGGATACTTCGACAAAATGTTAATTATTATTACATATTATCATTATATTCAATTTCAGAAGCAAATTATACAGTAAGTACTGATACAGGTTTCCATACAATACAATATTCTGAACTGAAAGTTTTCACTGATCCTGTGAAATATAACTCAACATTTACTTGATGAACTGACAAAACCTGTGTCTGGACATTCATAGTTCCTAGGTGATGAATCTAATGATGATGATTCCTTTATATGTCGTGTCACCCGCAGGTTGACATTTGTGATTCAGACTGAAATGACTCAAAAACTGTTGGATAGATTGGCACTAAATGTAGTGTAAACATTCATGTCCATTTCAGGATGAATTCTATTAACTCGCACTTTCATCAGGTCCAAATCTTAATTTGGTGGTTATTAATTATCATCGCTTCTTACAGTAATGATAATAAGAAGTTACAAAACATGGATCATGTGGTGTGTTTGAATCCAGCGTTTATGTTGCTATGAGAGTCCTTATTTTCTGCCTGCTGCAGCGTCTGGTTTTCTGTGACACAGAGCTGGGAACAAAACATTATCACTCCCCCATTGAAAGTAGGTCACATTTCCTCCACATAATTCATGATACAATATTTCAACAGCTCTTATTTACAGGTTCTAGTTGATCATGTTGTTCTTGTGTTGGACTAGACATTGACAAGTTGAACCCACAGTACGCAGGCCGTCTCTTTACTTTAGATTCCAGAGGGTAATAATGTCCAATGTGAAGGTTCCAGAGTTCATAATTAGGTGTCCTAAAATGGGCTTTCATCTGGACTCCATGCCTCCCCTTAAAAGTGTGTATTAGAAATGACAGGTTATTTTCTCCAGCAGGTGGGAAAATATGTATTTTCAGCAGATTTATTCTCACCTCGCACATTCAATCTATCTCTGCTCACCTGTCCAGAAAGGTATTAGAAGGAGTGAGCCTCAGTCAGTCACAGACGGTATTACATCCTCTGCTGGTCCGGCCTCTTCTCGCCCTCTAGGTGCATCAATATCACAGCTGCTGAGATGTCAAACTGTCACGAGAATGAATCTTCTTTTATTGACCAAAGCCTAAGGTAGGATAAGATAACAAAATATATAACAGTAATGCACCTAATAGAAAAAGCTGGATAAGTATTAAGAATATATATATATATATATATATATAATATACTTTAGACAAAAAAATAGAAGTAGGACAGGTTTTCAGTATATACAATAGATATAAAACATAATGTAACTTGCATTATAACAAGATAGTATACACAGTATATTACTCAAATGTACTTAGTTGCATACTGAATACTTCTTCCATCTCTGTGGTACTATATCAGTAGCCAAAAAAGACTAACAAATTACAATTTTGAATAATGATGGCATGAATGTATGGACCAAATGTAATGGGAATCCTTTCAATAGTTGTTGAGACAAGTTCTGTGTTGTGACAAATTGTCAGCCACACAGCTTTGTCTACAAAAAAGTTGTGGGTCTAAATTTATTAGCATCAGTATCAGTTTAGTGTCTGTCATTGTTACTTGCACTGTGAGACAGTGAGTTGGAATAATGACCAGACTGTTGAAGTCATGAGCTTCATGGGAAATAAATGATTAGATAACACTTGTATCACTCTTTCCTATTGGCTCATCCACCTCTCCTTGACATGCACTTTTATTGGGGGACCTTTGCTCCCGGCCTATCTTGTACTATCTGTAATGTTTAACTAGTTAAAGCAAACCTCTCAACTTCCTGAAACTCTTTCATAAAGATGTGCATCCAGGCTTTAGCTGTGCAGTTTGACAGGCTGTAAATATATGCATGAGTCCCCTGTCTTTAATTGTAATTCATTGTTCCGATGAATTATTAAGACCACAGGTTGGATTAAATCATGGTATAAAGCACAAAACAGCCCAGAAACAAGGACGGGCACACAGATGGTGGCTGGATCACAGAGAGGATTGACCTTGTTTCACCCTCAGCTCTGGATTTGATTGTTTATAATCCTGGCCCACTGACAGACTGACTGATCATCTGTGGATAAAACAAATGTCAGCAGTTTCTTTTCTCTTTTTTGGTTGAAACAAAAGAAATGAACAACCTGCTCAGTTTGAATATGACCTTCAAGTGCCTCCTGAGAGCCACAGCTGTAAAAACAGAGTCAGAAGGCCAGGTGAGTAAGCAATGGCCCCTGATGTGAGGCCTTGCCTTGATGTGAGCAAGACACTGAACCTCTGTCAGATGTATTATAGTAAGATAACTGCATGCTCTAACTCTTGATTTTTTCTTGATTTCCACTAAAGCTCTCTTACATTTACAAAAGCATTCATCACACTAAGGAAAGTACCAGAAGAGCTTTTTCCAACATTTGGAAGTTACAGTTTGAGCATCATTCTTGCTCTGTACCTGATACATGTTTCACAATTTTACTAGCTGGCTGCTAACTTTTTACCATTTTGTGCATAGTAAGTAAAGTGTATTTCTAGAGATATTTAAAAATAAAATAATGCTATGAGAGCTGTGAAAGTGAACCAAAACTGTAAAGACAAATTGCATGTTGCAGTATTTTCTAGTTGAAGTGTGATCCTCACTCTCTGCACAGCACTATCTGTTTATATTGTGTGTGTGTGTGTGTGTGTGTGTGTGTGTGTGTGTGTGTGTGTGTGTGTGTGTGTGTGTGTGTGTTTACACCCTTTGGAGTCCCTGATGGGTGGTGGACGGGGGGGGAACAATGGGGAGGTGTGGCGAGGGGAGGGGTGGTGAAGCAGCAGCGGTTCCACCACCTGCCACCCGCAGGGTAGGTGGGGTTTAGGGACCCATGAGGGGATTTTGTGGGGAATATATTCCACTTCTCACGTGAGCATATGAGCAGAGAGACAGACACACACACAAACCAGACCTGTCCCTAATCTAGATCCCAAATCTGCCCCAGAACGAGATTAGCAATAATCTGGACCGCTTCAGACTAAACACCCGTCTGACTCGAGGTCTTCAGAACAAAAACACAAAGGATGTTTACAGTGTGTGTTGCTTGAACTCTGGCTGAGGAGACATTCTTTTCTGTATCTGAATCAAAACACTGGATGCTGTGGCCTTTTGGTGGTTAAAAACATCTGAAATATGATTGAGATTATCAAAATAAATGCAAAGGCCCTGATGCATTTATACACTTTTTATTAACTGTAGTTGCAGAGTAAGAGCATTGTGTACAACTGTTGTAAAGGTCAGCACATCTTAATTGATGTGTGTTTTGTAATGTAATACCCTTGTCATTTGTTTAAACAACTATTACAGTGTTCAGTTGCAGCATTGGTGTACAAAGAACACCTTGTTGTTCCCACTTAATCCTGGAGTGTGGTAGGGGCTTGATGTTATTGTGTAATAAGTGAAGTAGAGTGGGTTCCTGTGGGAGAAGAGGCTGAGAGTACAAGGGCTGAGGTCAAAAACACGAGGCCTTAAGCCATAAAGTGGTCAACCGTTATCAGGTGCTTCACTGCATCTCTTTCATCCTCCTGTTAAAGGTCAAAACTAGCCAGGTCACCTTTGAACCTGATGTGACTTTAGGAGAGATACCTGCACAGAAAGAGCTTCATACAGACACATTATATCACCTCTGCTGTGCTACTATACAACACTGAGAGAAACGCATTTATCCCTTCGTGGTCTCTCCCACTTCTGTCTTCAGAGCATCGCTGCCTTTGTGTTATTTTGTCTTGTGATCTAGCAAGAAAGGGGGGAATGTTTCACACATGAATATAGGCCACGGACTCTTTAGGCTTCTTATTTTCCCTGCTAGCTTGAATTATAAATAATGCAAAGAGCCCCCCTCCCACATACACATACAAAACCCCCAGTTAGAATTAAATTTTTAGGGTCTCCCCCCTTTCTCCCCACAAAACTCCCACCCTGCTCACTTTTTAATTTGGTCCTTCTCTTTGTACCACCCACCCTCCTCGAGCACTCTCTTTTACTTCTCCATCCCCCTCCCTCTCTATCCCATTTATTTCTCTCTTTCCTCAATCCCCTAGTCTCCCTTTCATTCTCTCCCCCTCTTGTCCTTGTTTCAAGGATCCCACTGCCTCTGTGCAGTCTGCAGCAGGGCAGATAAGACAGACAGAGGACTGAATGATAACCATGTTCACAGCGGAGATCCCCTGGCAGTGTTCAGTTTTCAATGTTTGTATAATGTGTGTATAAGCGGTACAATAATGCTAACTCAAGTAACTTCTATATATTGATGAAGTGCTTTAGTCATTTTGTAACTAATCATTGTTTTGGTTTCCTTCATTGGTGCATTTTTCACATCCGCTACACCCTATACCTTCAGTTGAGTTCAACTTTATTGCCCCACGAGGGAAAACTCTGTATGCAGCCAGGGTAAGCCAAGCGCTACACAAACACATCAATTATAAAAACTACACACAATACAGAGCAGACATTACAAGGTCTCGTTTAAAACTTCCCACCAGTGCAGAAGCAATGGGTCATTAAGTTCAGAAACAGCTGACGATCACTTATGATGAGTGAATGTCCTCTCTTTTCATTTCATCTTACCTCTGCTGTCCTCTCCTGTCCTTCCTTTTTCTAATTTTCTCTCCTTTCCTAACCTCTTCTGTCCTCTCCTCCCTTCCTGTCTCAACCTTTTCTCCTTTCTCTTCTCATCTTTTGACATCTCTTCCATCTGCTTTCTTTCTTATCCTACCTTGTCCTCTTTTCTCCTCTCTTTTGGCTCCACTCTCTGTTATGCTCCTAACCTACCTTGTCCTAATATATGTCAGCCCCCCCCCCCCCCCCCCCCCCCCCCGTCTCTCTCTCTCTCTGTCCTCTCTCCTCCTTTCTCCTCACCGCTTTTATCCTTTCCTCCCTTCTCATTTGCTCTCCTCCTCTCTCCTCTCCCGCCAGTTGAGAGGAGGAGGATCTCACCACCAGGCCCAGCCCCCTGTGCTCTGACTCGTCCACGCTGTGTGACAGGGGAAGGCTGGGCTGTCCCGAGCATTATCTAAACACTCACACACACACACACACACACACACACACACACACACACACACACACACACACACACACACACACACACACACACACACACACACTGCCTCTGACACACACACACATTTACACGCACACACACAGTAACTGCCGATGCCAGAGCCTGCGCTCTCAGCTCAAGCCCTCTTCAAGCTGTTTTTCTGCTGGAGATCAGCGAGAGCTAACGACACACAGCTGCCTCCCCTGAAGACAGAAGGACAAGAGGAGAACAGGAGGAGAGGAAACGAGGACAGGAAGGAGGAGAGGACAAGCGGGAGGAAACCAAACCATCAGCAGCCTCTTAACTTCTGTCTCAGTGTCTCTCCGGTGGTCCGGTGCAGTCATTCTTCAGCAGGGAGTGTTCTCCGCTGTAGTTCAGGACTTTTTTTGTGAGGAGGGGGTGGAAAGGAAGAAGGGTTGGAGTTCACATGACATAATCGGAGTGAATGGGTTGCCATGGTGACTCACCCGGGGAGCCTGACCTGTGCAGAGTGAATGGAGGGAGCGCCTTGGACGCCAAGTGAACGATAAACTAACAGAGGGGAGTCACCGAAGAGGGAGAGGAGAGAGGAGAGAGGGAAGGAGCTGTGGATAACAGAGGGAGCACAGAGGAGCGGAGCTTGAGAATGGAGGACGGGTTCTCCAGCTACAGCAGCTTGTATGACACCTCATCACTGCTACAGTTCTGCAACGGTAAAACAAACTAATCCTCCCCCATCCCCTCCATTACCTCGGCTGCATGTTGTTTTCTCTGGAGTTGACATGTCACCAGCTGACCGGCTAAACTTGACACCAAGTAGATGTGTGTGTGTGTTTGTGTGTGTGTTGCAGACATGAGAGCTATTTTAGCTCCAGCTTTTAGGGCTTTGGGGAAAAAGGAGTTCAGCCTTTATATGTGTATGCATTTTAACACTGTGTCAAACTAGAAAACATTTGATTTGATAACATGTAGACTTTGGTGAATATGTAAATATCCAACTCCAGAGGGGCATTTACGTAAAAACACAGGAAGTGTCCGGAATAATGTCAACAGTCTGTGTGAGCCAGCAGCCATCAAGAGAGCTAATAAACAAAGACAGAGGGAGGATGAGGAACAGTCCTTTGCTCAGAGCAGCTGCCCTGATTACTCTGGTTCTGCTTGATTTGATGAGGGGTATGTTATGAATATATTTCTGCCCTGTTTGCTGATTGCGATCAGCGTGCTGAATGACACAGAAGAGATGACAGAACGGGACATTATTGCTCATGTTGCTTTGCTGCACTAATGTAATTCATTTGCTGGCAGAGGAAGAAACCATACTTCAGGCTGCGAATGTTATGGGTGGGAGAGGGTGACTCAGGGAAGAGGGGAAGCAGCATGACACATCAGTATGACATCAGTTTAGGATTTATTTCCAAGAAGCTCTTCTTACTAGTAAACCTGTATGTAAGATGTATCTCCTAACATTAAGAAATACCAAAACTAATAGACTATGCTTCAAAAAAGGTCCTACAATGTTGCATCAGTGTATCTCAGTCCAACATGTTAGGAGTTTTGAGATTTAGATTTGGGAGGATTTTTCTTTTCAATTATGTTTTGTTTTTATGAGTGTGTTTGTTTGATGGTGCCCTCTCTGCCTGCATACTGATAAACTACAGTTGGTGAACCCCCTTCCCTACACAAAGGGGATTATCCCCAACACAATAACTGGTGTCTCTAATAGAGACTCTGGCGAAGGGACTTTAAACAAAGCTGTAATGCAGATTTTAGATCCACTGAAACGGCTAAATAAAGATAGCATGAAATATATATTCCTCATATGGAGAAAAAAAGTCTGCCCCTTTTAAGTGTCTCATCTTCATTGTTTGTAATTTACATCTAAGATTTTTCAGGGTGTACTTAGCCTGTTCTGGTGGGTAGTGAGTGCAAGCCATCATTGTTGAAGCCTAGAGGAGTAATGTGATTGCCATTGGAGGATAATGAAAAAATCAATAATATTTATTGTGCTGTGTAAGCACTAGCAGTCGATGGGATGAAGGAAGACTATTGTCTGAGGAAATCACACATGTGAAATTACACAGAAGTGTGTCCCGCCATGGATACTGGGAACCTCCCTACTTTCACGAATTACTGATGAGGCGAATCCAGTTAAAAGCTTTTATCCCGTGTGGAGGTCCCTCATCAAAGTTATAACAATCACAAAGGAGGAAATGCAGACAGAACAACGGATGTGTAAGAGAAGCTTATAGTTGAGATACAGACTGAAAGATGTCTGTAAGGTTTCATATATTCAATGTAGAAAAGGCAAGGCCAGGCAAGTTCATTTGTATAGCACATTTCAACAACAAGGCGACATAAAACCATTAAATCATCAAAACAAAATGCCAAAGATGATGATATTTAAACTCAGTCAA
Source organism: Cottus gobio (assembly GCA_023566465.1). Classification (NCBI taxonomy): domain Eukaryota; kingdom Metazoa; phylum Chordata; class Actinopteri; order Perciformes; family Cottidae; genus Cottus; species Cottus gobio. Next base: position 11,738,048 of record CM042228.1, read on the forward strand.
GAAGCAAAAAATATAATAAAAGTTGCAGCGCAGTTTAAGAAATAAAAGAGAAAAGAGACTTATGACTCTTTTACTGTACCTGGACGGCTTATCTTTGTACATTGAGTCCATAAGTGACTGAATAAACAGCTTTATTTCTGATGGTATGGCTAGGAACAGGAAACAGGAATAATTAATACAAGTGAGGCATCAGCTTGAATCCAGCTCATGTTTTGCATGTTAGAAAACGGAGCCACCATCGCATATGCTACAATAATAAGTGGTGATATATCTGATAACTGAAAGAAGTTGGTATGCACCCTTTATTCTCACGTGTTGTATTCCTGTGTAATGAGCAAAGTGCTGATAACGCCAAGGATAACAACTCAAAAACCGGTGCAGCAGGTGTTGTACAGAACCCGGATAGCAAATGGAGATGAGGAATGAAGAAATGACCGACCTTCTACATTCTCACACATTACAGCGTGGTGGCAGACGCATTACAGAGTTGTTGTATGTGTCGCCCTCCAGGCTCAGTGTTTGTGTCCACACAGTCAACCATTTCTTCTTTAAATCTGGATTTGAATTCAAACTTTGTCCACTCAATCTGCATTCGTCAACCTGTTTTCCCAGTCCTAGTTTCTTTTATGATTCCAACCTGTACTTCCTGCCATGTCATCACCAGTAACCAGAGTGAGAGCCTGCGAGGCGGTTTGTAATCCTTTACAATGTCATGTTTCCTCTCTGAGAGTCAATGAAATAACAAGTGCTGCTTAGCTGCTGTTGCCAAGGATTTTCCAACGTCCAACCCCCCTGCTTTCTCTCTCTCTCTTTCCATACACACACACACACACACACACACACACACACACACACACACACACACACACACACACACACACACACACACACACACAAGCTGTCTTGTTTGTTGTTCCAACAGAATGCTTATTGGTGAGCCTTAGTTAAGATGGTGTGTGTATGTAAGTGTATATGAGCTACAACAATGAGGTGTGCGTACACATCTGCAGGGACCTGCATGTGCATGTGCACGTGCTCGTGCATGTGCTCGTGCGTGTGTGTAGGGCCTGTAGGCCAAAGTGATATCATATTGCGCTGCTGCTGCCGCCCAGCTGAACCCAGATCCACTCAAAGCAAAAGTCAATGATGTCATTCATTCGCCTCTTCCTCTCCCTCTCTCTCAGCTCGTGTGTTGTGGAGCATCCAACCAGACTAATGTTCAAAGACTAGGTCAGCTAAACTGCAGGAACACGCGCAGGCTGCATGCTTTGTCCTCAGGAGGTCGGGGATAGCTCAGGCTAACTGAAAATTAGCCCCATTACACACTCAGACACCCGGAGTCACATGCTGATTACGGCTGATGAAGGAAGTGAATCGTTCAGAGAAAGAATTTGTCTGTTTAATCACGTTTGGAATCTACCGGTCCTGGAGAAGAGGGCAGTTTTTTATTAAATTAGTCTGTTGTGCAGAGGCCTTCTCAGAAAGCAAAGCTTCCATTTGATGTTATCATCACTTAAAAGGGTCATCCTGGGTGTTTTTTGACACTCAAATGGCAAATGTAGGAGCACCCTTCAATGCACCACCAAGGAGGGTTTTTAAACTTTAAATGTATTACCAAGGGACAATAGGGTAATATTTCAACTTTATGATGGATGTTCATTAATCTATCAATTATGTATTTCGTTATTTGCTCATATTTCTTTTTAGTTTATAAAGTGACAGAAAGTTATGAAATCCAATACTTTGGTTTATGACCAAATAGATGTAAGATCTTACAGAGCTGGTAGCATGGTTGGAGAATCCTACTTTTGTTTCTTGATAAATACAATTATGGCTCATATATTTGCTGTATTAATAAATGGTCAAGTTGTTTCAGTTGTGATCTTGAGGAACATTTAATCTCCATAAATAAATGATTTTGAAAGGCTTTGCTTTGAACTATGATCAGCAAACATGTAGAGCATGAGAAATGTGTCGCAAAAACATTCACAATCATTAGTGTAAAATCACGAGTTAATGCAATTTCTCATTCATTAGCTCCTGAAGCGCCAAACGCTCCTGATGTGTTTATAATAAACTCTATTAATATCTAAATCCAGCTTCCTTAGAGTGCAGTAATACTGATGAGATGTGATCAGATGTGGATCAAACATCCTTTTATCTCTGTGCTCCACACTCACGCGTCACGCCCATAGGCACACTGGCACAGCACCCACCTCACCGACCGGGGCAGGGCACCATGATGGGAACCAACACGTGTCAACACAAGTGCAGGTTGTGCTGGTGAGGAGAGGAGAGCGATGCAGAGAGATTAGGAACAGAAACCAGCAAAGATAAGAGAGAAAGGAAGGAAGTTTGAATTAAGAAGTGCAGATGGATGGGACAGACGTGCAGGGCGGAGAAGGGAAAATAATAAAGACGGAGGCCCGTTTGATGTTTGTTGGAGGTATTTTGATGGACAGTAGAGGTGACACGACTCCCTCCAGTCTCCTCCCCTTCTTGGCTGAGCATCTATAGGTATCTCCATCCAGACCCTGATTGAGGATGGCACGTGTGGAGGGATTAGGACCAAAGCCCTGCTCACGTTACCAACCAGTAGCCAGGGAGGAGGAAGGTGTTCACGTGTTTGACTTTTGTTTTCCTCAATTCAGTGTTGCTTCAGTTCAAATGATATTGATAGAGCCTTTATTCTCTCTGAGCTTTGCTCTTTTACATCATCTATCAATGCCTAGTAAAACCTGCTGGCAAGCTGACCTGCACTCTGATATTTCCTCCACTCCACATGCAACTGCACAAATGTCAATAGAGAGACGGGAGAAGGAAACGACGTGTCTCTCTACCATTATTCATCTGTTACTGTAACATGAAGCAGTTTAATAAATATCGACCTGAATGGGATTGCTCATCCACTACCGCTGATTCATTTAAAGGTTGACATTGATTTTCCACTGCTGTGTCAGTGAGAGCACACACCACTCTCCCTTTTTCTTTTATCTCACTCCGGCCTCACTCAACGTCGCTGGATATCTCTCAAGCCCCTTCTGTTTTCTCTTCGGCCTCATCTCTACGTCAGACTGTCTCGCGCTCTTTGTTTGATCTTGTGCGACTGCCCCAAGTGGAGATTAGAGTGCTTCTCTTTTTCTTTTTTTCTTTTTAAATCTCCAGGCTGTCCGATATTGAGCGGGTCGTTTGGTTTGGGCCTCTGTGGTCACGAGTCACACTACCCCCTCCTACTCCTTATCTCCCTCAAAGTTGTTCTACCCTTTCTCCTGATAAGGGTTCGCTTTACACTTTCTCTTTCACTTTCATGATGCTGTTTATTTACTGTTACACACAGTGTCAGTGTGTGCTCATTGAACTTGTTACAACTATATTCAGTGTGTGCAGCAGATACCCTGCGTCCGCTGTGGTGTGTTGTCAAAAACAGCAGATTGTGCTGCAGGAGTCAAGCTGTGTGTGTGTGTGTGTGTGTGTGTGTGTGTGTGTGTGTGTGTGTGTGTGTGTGTGTGTGTGTGTGTGTGTGTGTGTTGTTGCCAGTTGAAAAAGGATGGCATTTGTGTAACAAAAGCAGTTCGGGGCCCTCGACACTGGTATCCTGCTCTCTTCATGTGCCTGAAATACTTGTGGGGCATTCAATAGATACATACTGTATATATGTAAGGATAATCTGTGAATAATTTGTTTCTGCATAGAAGAGGAAGATTAGGCCATTAGCCAGCATCAAACTGAGTCAGGGTCAAATGATTTGGTATTTTAGCAATGATGTTATTTTTCTGACGTCTGTCTAGCATCAAGGCTACATTCATACAGAGCAATGCCAGTATAGACCTAGGCTGAGTGAATGAGAAATCATGTTCATTTTCATAATCTGCTTCCCAAAAGAAACCTTATGATTATACATAATGTTTAGAACTGCAACTAATGGTTATTTGAGTTACCATTTAAAAGCCAGGTATAATTTCCCAGAGCCCTAGTTGTCGGTGCGAAAAACTAAGTGAGGTACTGAGTTTCCTAAACAGCAGATCTTCACATTTAAGAAGCTGTAACCAAATTATTTCTGCATTTTGCTTGAAAAATTGCTTGAAAGATTAATCAAATATGAAAACAAATGCAGATTAATTTATGTTGCCAATTTTGCACCGTTTAAATCCAGCCTTCAGTCATAGTTGAGCTTTATAAAAAAAGTGTAATTGCTATTAGGTGACAAATGATCTGTATTACAATGTCTCAAATATGTTGATCAATACTCTCGGACCAGTATCACGACACTCTGTTGTCAGAGGGACTTTCTTCCTTTTCTGAAGACATTTGAATATATATATATATATATATATATATATGTTTTGTTGTCAATTGCACGTTTGTACATAGGTTATAAACACCTTATAAATCTCAATATAAAATAAATTCTCCTCTCACGTTACACAAGTTTTATGTGATACATTACGTTTTATTCAGAAACAAGGTCAGAGTCAGCCAACTCATGGAAACAGCCTCTTGGTGAGCCAGCGGGCAGAAGATACCATTTGTTGAGGATTTCTCTCTCTCTCTCTCTCTCTCTCTCTCTCTCTCTCTTGTTCTCTCTTTCTCTTTCTCTCATCTTTTCCTCCACTGACACACATTGACGCAGCCTCATCCTCATGACCCACTAAAACAATCAGGCATGTAAAGCAGGAGTGTGTGAGTTGCTGTGCTAAATATATACTGGCCCTGCTTCTGGCAGTTACACATGAAAGGGGGAAGTGTGTGTGTGTGTGTGTGTGTGTGTGTGTGTGTGTGTGTGTGTGTGTGTATGTGTGTGTGAGAGACCTTCTTAAAGTTTACCGTGTGTGTGTACGTGTGTGCATACCATAACAAGGTCAGCAGAGGAGACACGCAGGCTTCATGAGTCCTTGAACAGGATGTCACGGATGAGTAAAAATGCCTTGAAATAGCCAGAAACAGAGTTGTTTGGTTGGATGCTTCGACTCTACATGGAAACTCTAAATATGTTCAAAAGAGCGTTGACTTCTACCTGTGGGGAATGGTGACAAGTAATAAGTCACACAAGTCGGCAGAATCCCACGAAGATGTCTATTTTAGTCTCAGCTCAATGCACAAAGTATCACCGAAGCTATTCTGTCAAATCAGGAAGACACAAGAAAAGAAAAGAGGGATTTAAATTATGAGATTTTTTCTCATAATTTACACAATACATATACAAATGTGTATGCAAAAAATATCCAACCCAGATCATCAGTGTGTGTCTGCATAAGCGCAGGTATTTGAGTCCACATTCATGTGTGCACATGTATATCTGTGCATTTGAATGTCTTTACATAAATCCCCGTTTTAATCCCACATTAATTAATGATCAATTCAATTACTGTGTCAAGGTGAGTGTGGACTCGATTATATTTATGGTAATCCTCTCCATCAGCACATTGTCTCCAGTGGGCCGAAGTTCGCGGCCCACTGATTTGGTCGCTCTCGTCTCTAAACCCTGGTCAGGATTTCATTTGGCCAGTTGTGATTTGAACAGAAATAATTAACCTCTCGGCGCCCGCGGTGCAGCTCTCAGAGGCGGCCCAGCACCATAATTGGTCTCTTACACCTGCTGTTAATGGAGGAACCAAGGGGAAAGCCCCGACTCTGCATATGTGTGTGTTTGTGTGTATATCTCCCGTTGCATGTGTTCAGTCGGACTGTAACAGATGGAGAGGGAAAAGAGGAGAATCCCATTAGAAATTCCATTAAAAATAGATTCATGAAAAACACAGCTGCAGAGATGAGAGAAACGAGGGTGGACATGCTTATTGGTGTTTGCCCCTATATTGTTGTCAATTTCAATGAGAGGTTAAAGCAAAATTCATGCTTTAACTAATTACTTGCAATGTGCATTGTTTTGAATGGCCAGCTTTGTTGTTACAAATAGTTCTAGTTGATTGTGTTTTCAGAAAAACATTAGTGGCAAATGTCAAATTTTTTATATTTTAGCCAGAAATATATTATTTAGAGTAAAAACAAACAGGTGCTCTGCAGATTTACAAGTAAAAATGTAATTAAAGTAAATTATGGAAACAATTAAAAATGCTCATCTGTTAATTGTTGCAGACATTAATGGGACATGTGCTCAGCCAGCAGGTCTGACTCTTCTTGTTTGCATGTATACTAAAGTAGGGAAGAGTTAGCTCTTACATAGATGATGAATGTAACAGGCAGTACCACGCACAATGATTACATTAACAATGATTTGATAAATCTTGCGGCACTCATGGAAGTATTTCATTTTATAACTGAGCAAAGCAGAATACTTGTAAAACATCCCTTGCACAGTCTACTTGGTTTGACACGTGTCCTCCACAACTGTCCACTGTCACTGCAGAGAGCAAAGAACATGCATGGATGAGGCCCTGTGAGGTTTATGGCTCACTCAAGCTAAGCATAGCTGGACGTGACGGGCTCAGGTGTGTTTTCTGGAGGATGTCAAATCTCTGTTTATGTCAAAAGCAGATGTGGCTGGTTGAGTGGAAAGCCAGGACAGAGAATAGTAAACCATCACAAAAAAACTCCAGTGTGAGCTCATTAGAGGGTAAAATTCGGGAGTGAAGACGCACTAAAATCAAACAAGAATGTTTAGAATATTTCTCAATTCAGGACTGATCACGTCTGCTGCCAGCCTGTATGTTCACGTCCAGATGGCAGATCTACGATTGGCCGTTGTTCAGGATGCTGACAGTCTCTGGCACACATGCTCTGTCACAGCGCCTCTGTATGTGTGTGAAACCTTCCCCACACCATGGAAACAACTCTTACTGGATGGAACAACACACACACAGACACACACTGGATTGGACATGAGTCCTGCCTCCTGTTCCTTGCTGGTTGTTTGTCACTGAGGGACAAAGCCCTGTTTTATGAGGCAAAAGGTTTAGACTGAGAAAGAGGCTTTTGTCAGAGCCTGGAGTCTCCCTACCAAGCATGACTTGGTGCTTCTGTACTCTGTTTCTTCCCTGAAAAGTCACAGCAAACAGCTGTTAGTTTTTGTCAATACTCTTAGTTTGTTCTAATTTCAACAGAGGTGTCATATAGTTTATCATGTTGTTGTTCTTCTGAATAGAGATACACGATTCAGATATCAACTATTGGCGCGATCTTCACTCAAATAGCTGTGTTGTGACAATGGGGCTGATCTATTCAATTCTATGTTTATATAAGAACTATATTCTGTATATTATGGAATTTTAATTCCCACTTAGGTTTTAACCAATGTTAAAAAAAAGGTTGACGCTTATCTGGAAATTCTGATAAATCTTTAACATTTTTAACAAGTTGCTGGTGTACGATTTATTTTAATAGTGAATGACAATTTAGTTTTCTGTCACCTGTCTAACGACCTGAGGAATAAATGTGATTTATAGGCCTTTTCAGGCTTTGACCTTTTCTGCATGCAGGGAGAAAGATTAAAGCCCAAACTGCGTCACGGTTGCTGTTGCATTATGTTCTGTGAATCCCTCGTGCACGTGAAGATATTATGAATCCAGCATGGGAATGGCACTCAAACTGAGTTTGATTTCATGAAAATATTAAAGCGATTAAGATTTAGATTCATTATTTTAGAAATGTCCATAGTGTTAGACTATCCTCCAAAAAACATATTATAACATGATCTATGTTGTATCTTGCACTTGCTATTGTTGAAAAGTCAATATAATTCTTATGGCTGTCCATTTTTCTAGAACCACAAGGAGGATGCTTCAGCTACAGTTTAGCATTTCGATGTTACAAATAATCCCACGCTCTGAAGTCTGCATGACATACTTAACAGTCTACCGATAAGCTACTTTTTCATTCAAGCAACGTAGATGAGAGCAGGAGAAACGGGGGATAAATATTAGAGAAAGACAAAGATAGTTTACTGCCAAGCCCTCTTTTAAGTGTAATCCTTCAGCTGCTCTTTTTCCCACCACAGTCAATTCTGGTCTTGTTTCAGAAATCCATCCCACCATAGTTTCCTGAGAGAGAGGGAAACAAATAGAGGGAGAGGTGAAAGAGGTTGGATACGCATATAAAGAGAGAGAGAGAGGGAATACAAATCAAGCTTGCTGCTAAGATTAGAGTCTCTGAATTTCGGGATCACTAGCTTTGAGCAAGATCTGCTCCACATATCCAGCATAATCCCTCTGCCACACTGTGAACACTTCCTCTTTGACGTGTGTGTGTGTGTGTGTGTGTGTGTGTGTGGTCAAAGCAGGGTGTTGGCATAGTGATGTGTACACAGTATGTGTTTGATTTAAGGAAGAGGTATTCTGCTTCAATGGGCAATGTATTTCTACTTCTTTTTTCCCCCTATCTATTTCTCTGTGCGACTTACAGATTCTTAAAAGTGCACCAAAATGCATTCAATAAACCAAAGTTAACAATTAAAATTGCAAGACTCTCCCAAGTATTATTATAATTTGATTTGCCTCCTCCTAATATTGCAAAATACACATTCGGACTGTTGCATCATCTGATCATCCACTCAGCCTTAGCAAATTCTGCTCAGTGGGTTTACAAGTGTATGTGTGTAAGTGTCAATGCTTTGTGTTTGGGAATCTGAGGGATGGTGAGAGCAGCAAGGGGGTGGAGCAGTCTCCCAGTTGGCCTGAGTTTGACCCCAGGAAGGATGGAGCTGATGGGAGGAAGGAAGGGTTTAACGGGTCTGTACAAGGACAGTTGGATCTCTCTTGGGGGTCATTCGGCCTCTCTTCATGCTCCTCTTTGACCCTGACACACACCATCATTCTCCCTTTTTCTCCCCTGCAGTCTTCACTCTGGTCATGTGTAAGGGCTTCCCATCCTCTGATCCACCTCTGTGTATTTATAGCTCCTAAGCCTCGGTCCAGCAAGAGCCATCAGAGGCAGCTTGTAAACAGCGTCTGTCTCCCTAATCTGGACAGTTGATTAGCTAATACACCTCATCAGGTCATCTGCTGTTCACTGCAGGTGACACACAGGATTGATGACACTTAACTTAAGTAACTATTTTTGTGCATTTCCTCCATTTTTCTCTTTCTCAATTCTTCCTCCAATCTCTAACTCAGTTCTTTTTGCAATTTTTCTCTGGATGATGATGGACGATTTCAATCATACCGGAGGCAGACTGCAATTTCCTAAATGCTGCAATTTCAAGCAAGGCATTTTTCATGCGTCCTCTGCCTTATATCTGAATAACTCTGAAATGTGCCATTCAGCAGCACACACATTTATGTTATATTGGCTTTTTAGCCATGCTAGCAATGCGGCTCTCTCGGCCAGTCCACCGCGTTGGTCCAGACTCAAATATCGTAATAACCACTGAATGGATTGCAATAAGAAAGGGATTCATGACCCTGATGAGGATGCATCCTCATACCTTGGTGACCTTTTCTCTAGCGCCACAGTGAAGTTGACGTTTGTGTCTTTGAGTGGTATGGCTTGACGATTTAATGGATTGCTATGAAATATGGTACACACATTCATGGTCCCCAGTGGATGATTGGTAATACCTTAAGTGATCCTTTTTGCGTTTCCTTTAGGGCCATCCTCCTGTAAAACTGTGTCCAATATGTTGTTTAATTACCAAACAACTGCAAATGTAGTGACAATCCTATCATCCTTAGCTGTCTGTGTGTTTAGTGCTTATTAGCATATGTTAGCCTGCTAACATGCTAACCTCAGATGAAGAACTTGGTAAACAATATGCCAAACATATGTTAGCATCCTAGGCTTCAGCTCAAAGCTCGGCCAGGCCTAACTACAGCCCCACAGTGCTTATACCATCTGTAGACTCTTACTTTATTATCAACTCTATTCTCTGCCCCGCCTGCATTTACTCTTATTCATCTCTGACTCCATATTTCCCCTGCCTGTCTCTAAATCATTACCTCCTTTACCTCCTGGCATCAAATGTAATCCTACATGCCACTTGGTTATGATTGAGTCCGGACTTCCATTAAGTCAGCCTCAGACTGAAGTCAGTTTGTTTAATAAGTGTGACTCATTGGTCTTGGTAGAAATTACTTTCCTGAAAACGTAATATGCTGCAGCTGAACTGGCACTATGCACCACCTGGCCGTGTGCATTCATGTATGAAAATGAAAACCAAAGTGCTGTCTGCTATCTGAATCCAGCCAGTAGATAGGTGTGCCAGCAGTGTGGTATCAGCACTGGCTTTCTGTCTCTGACAAACAGGAATTGTTGTCATAATGTTGTGACAGGCCGTTTCCTGCAGCCTCGTGCTTCTTTGATGTGTTGATTTTCTACAAACACTGGTTGTGGTTTTGTAAAACCACCCATTAACCTGGCCGCTGAACTTTCCATCAAGTAAATTGAGCTTTATTGTTTGGCCTCTCTGCACTGCTGAGAGAAAAGAAAATAGACATCAATCACTCAGTTGTCAGTGGATTGTTATTGGAACACATGGTGAGACAGCTGTTATCATGACATTTCCACAGAGGAAATTTCCTTATTCTCATTTTATTTTAATTCCATTTTAAATGCTCCAGTGACGGAGTGAGTCAGCTAGAAAGCAGCTCAGATCAACACACGGCTGCAGAAGATATTTTACACATGAGGTTGCCATGCATTGCAAATGGTACGGGGGGTACCATTTACTCTGGACTGTTTTAATCCTTTTACTCCTTCAGTGTATTGATCTTTGCGGTTGAGAGTGCAGAAGAGGGTAAATGGGTCAGAGCATGTGTGCACGCTCCAGTGTTCATTATTGATGGCAATGAGGCCAATGAATGACTCAGAAATAAAGTGGAAATGAACATGGGGGAGTGGGGGGGGGGGGTTATTTTAGAGCAGGAAAAATGAGCTGAGGAGAGTGCCTGTTTTCTATGTACCCTTCATTGAGTGCCAGGCTGAAGTGATGGACATTGCCTTGCAGAGGAACGTAATGGGGAGCAGCGTGTCACGATGCACCAGAGCCAGCAGAGAGATTGAGCAGATAATGAACCGGGGACAGAAAAAGACACCCAGAGAGAAGCTGCAGAAGACTGACAGAAATGAAGTCATTTAAGCAGCCGGCTGACAGGTGTGAATAGAGCACTGGAGCGAGAGGAGGAAGGTGGGGTGTAATCATCTGCTTTTGTGTGGATGAAAGCACGACAGTGTCCGGTGGTGTATGTGGTGATGGATTTGTTGTTAAATGAAGATTGACATCTAACTGGTTCTCACTCTCTTGTGACCTGAGCCCAAGAGAGGGCTGTCACATGAAGAGCAAATGTAGCTGACACATGACTGTGTAACACCATTATCAACACACATTCTTCTGTATGAAACACACAACGTACGCTCCGACTGACCTTTTCTGATGTCCGTCTGGCTTGTGAACGCATTAAGGGGGTGTTAACCAGCACCCATAAGAGTTCAACCGGGTGCAGGGTGACAGACGGAGGATGTCAGCGCAGAGCCGGGGAATCAAGGCCGTGACAGCCAGTCATTGTACCTCTGTGACTGGTATCATGCTCTCATTGTGTCCGTGTTGGGAGCAGACCCACAACAGATGCTGAGCAGATAATAGACGCCGTTGTTTTTGCTCACTGATGATGTCACGGTTAAGATATTATATTAAGCTCCTCTCCTCACCTAATGCTCTGTGATCTCACAAATGATGTCACCATTTCTAAAGTAACAGTTGGTCCTTGACATCGCTGATGCTGGGCCGGCTTTATGGTAGAGAAAAGGTGGTTATATTTGGTTGGGAAGTCCGAGTTCATCAGATGTCTGGATGACATATAACCCTCATTTCAACAGCATTCTAATGAGGACATTTTCATTAATAACCCTGATTCTGTGTCAGGGTATCTTTATCTGTGGATATTCGATCACATTCGCATGTGATAAACAAGGGCTGCTTCGAAGAGAGCGTCTCAGGTGAGCAGAAAGTTGTTAAGATCCTCTGGAAAGGGCTGTGTGTGTTCAGATGAAGCAAGATTGGTGTTTTGACACACAACAGCATTTCCTTATTGCAGAAATGTGAATGTATGAGCATATTACACTTTACTGTTGGAAGTGTAATGTATTAAATTATGCACCGGCTGTTCATCTGCCTCATGTGGAGTTTTCATTATGAATCTCACCGCTGCATTGTCGATGCGAGGCAGTGTGTCTGTGAAATCTTTCCTTATGTGTCCAACAAGCTATTAATCACAGGAAGACACCAGTAATGGCTGTGACAGTGACTAAAGGGGCAGCGTTGTGTGTATAATAGGTGTGTGTGTGTGTACATGTGCACTGTGCTTCTGTGTAACAGTAATGTCTGTTCTGGATCTGCTCAGATTTCTATTTTCGGCTTCTAGCATCTAGTGTCCCATCTGCTTAATGCACCAATTTACCATCCTGTCTCTTTGAGGGTCCCCCCGACTGAAACAATTCATAACCATCTAAGAGGCACAAGGATTGTGCTCACTAATGGGATTCATCCACTCATAAACAAATCTGTGAAATTGCCTCTCCGGCATGTTCTGCCAATTAAATTAAAATGACTTCATTGGACCTTGTGGGATTATATACTTCTGGATACTTGTTATGATGCATAATAAGTGTATGATGCATAATAAGTGTATGAGGGTCTTGCCAACACAGAGACTTGCGTTCCTCATTGTTTAAATAATTATTTACACATCAAAAATGTAATGTGTTCTGCCTGAATATGCTTAGGTTTCTGGGGACATTTTTGCAGCGATTACGAATTTTACTAAAGATTATTAACAAAGGTATTTTCTTTGAAATGATTTAAGTATTTTTTTTGTCCAATCTACTGTATATTAATCTTTTGTCACGTGAGATGAGCAACAAACATCTCTAATGCACTTCTTCCATGATAAAACACCTTTGATGTTGAGAACATCATATTACTTGCATGGTTTTATGTGCTATTAAGTCATGTCTTATGTCCCAAGTATGTAATTGCAGCGATGATTCAAATTATCTTGGTAATATAAATACCATATGCTCTGAAAGAATCTTTTAATATACAAGCACATATTTGAGGAGAGGCCCTGAGCAGCTTTTGTTTATCACAGAGACTCAGAAGCTCATCACAACACTTTGTTTACACCAGCAATTCAGATATTTCCCAGATTCAGCTTGGTGTAAACACTGCTGTACTTCATTGTTTAAGAATGTATTTTACAGAAGCCAAGAGCTTCATCAGATTTCCATAATGTTACCAGGCAGTCGGGTTTCAGCTCAGATTCACGGAGGAACCACAGACTGCAGATCTGCCTAATCACCAGATGCCTGCTCACTAATGCATAATGCATCACACTGTTATTACAAGTCGGCAGGGAAACACAGCAGTGATTTACATTAATATTTCATCAAGCCACTGTGACATCAAAGTCTTAATGGAGAAGACCCTGTGTGTGTGTGTGTGTGTGTGTGTGTGTGTGTGTGTGTGTGTGTGTGTGTGTGTGTGTGTGTGTGTGTGTGTGTGTGTGTGTGTGTGTGTGTGTTTATCATTAATAAAGTGGACCCTGATGGCCTGTGCTTGGCCTCTATCGGGTGTCAGGTGGAAAGGTGATAAAACGTGTTATGTTTGTTAATGTCTGTCTGTTCTTTGAGTTTAAACTAACAAGCTCATGTATACAAGTTTGAACCGTACAAAACAATACACAAACACTGTCAACATTGTTTTCACTAAACAGGAGCATTTCAGGGCAATTAACCCTGTAATGTGATTGTTAAAGAGTCTAAAAGAAAGAAAAAATCTAATATAAAAGGATGTTACCATATAAACCATTTTATGCTAAGCTAAGCTAACCATCTTCTGGTTGTAGCTCTACATCGAACACACAAACATGAGAGTGGTATACATTTTCTCCTCTTAAGCGCATATTTCCCAAAATGTGGAACTATTGCTTTCAAGAGAATATGACATTAGCAACTCTTCCTGCTGTAAACAACAGTGGACAGCGCTAGCTGACCTATATTTGATATGAAATAAAAGACCACTGCTGCTGGTATTGTGACATTGTCCTCATCTCTGACATGAGCTCCGTGTGTTTCCTCAGATGACAGTGCGTCAGCAGCCAGCAGTATGGAGGTCACCGACCGCATCGCCTCCCTGGAGCAGCGCGTCCAGATGCAGGAGGATGAGATTCAGCTGCTAAAGTCGGCTCTGGCCGACGTGGTGCGGCGGCTCAACGTGTCCGAGGAGCAGCAGGCCATGGGCTCACGCAGGGGACCCACCAAAGGTAACATACATACATAGGCATGCTTTGTCATGGCTTCTTCAGTTTCCTCTTCTGGAGGGTTCAGAGACGGGATCAGCAGCTGTTCTGGCTGACATGTTTTTGTGGTAGCCTTTTTCTCTTTTTTCACTTTGTTCTCTCTCTTTCCTGATGTCCTCTCCTTTTTTTAAATCCAGCTTATTTCCTTCCTCTTCCTCCTGTCCTCCCTCCCCCTGGACCGTGTTGTGTCGTTAAACGTGCTGTGCGTCATGTGTATAGACGCTGCTTTGATGAGAAAGTCTCCATCAGCAGACAGCAATGTTGGGAAGCCAGGTAGGCTGACTGTGAAGTCTGTCTGCACTAACCAGGCTTGGTGTTGCGTTTACAAAAGGCACATTTCAGTCACTGCCTGCTAGTGTTGTGTTGTGTAAACAGTCTAGTATTCCAACACACGGCTACTTTCCGCACTGCACTGCCTGAGGTCAATGACTGTGATCGGAGTTGGAAGACACGGATACAAAAAAAATATGTATTGTCAACCAGGGCCACTTTGTCTGCAGAGCATATAGTCCAATAATGAATTGATAATTTCAAGTCATCCATGAACTGTCACAACTTAGTGTAAGAAAGCTACAAAGTACATGTTTTGAGTTTACCTCTGTGTATGCAACCTTTCTGTTAAAGGACAATCCCCCTCAACATTATTGTCTTCATTCAACCAGAAGGAGCTGTTGCCAATGTATTCTGAAAAATTAAACAGAATCCAATACTCAGCAGTATGAAGCCTGTTCTCATCTTTTCTCTGAGGAATGTAGGAAGCGGAAAGTAAAATAAATAAATAAAATACAGCACTTCATCAAGAAATTTGAAAGCACTGCATGTGAAATCAGCTGAACATCATGCCTTTTTATGATGAAACCGATTATGAGCTGCTGCCAGTTTCAGTCTCTGGTGTGACTGAACAAATGCAGTTTTACTTTGATTTGATTCGGGAGCTGAAGGATGACTGGGAGCTGCTTTCTCTTATTGTTCTCCACTTTAGCTGCTGGATTCAGCAGCCTGCTCCCGTCTACTGACGCACAATAATCTGTTTTAAAAGCTTAGCCCTTAACACACACTGCATGTGGGCAATCATGGACACACACATAAACACACACATTCATCTTATTTAACATGCTAACAAAATTACACCCTCAGTTCGCCCCAGCTGAGTAATTACTACATGAAAGATAACAGGTGTGTGTGTGTGTGTGTGTGTGTGTGTGTGTGTGTGTGTGTGTGTGTGTGTGTGTGTGTGTGTGTGTGTGTGTGTGTGTGTGTGTGTGTGTGTGTGTCTATCTCTCTGCTGGATGAAACAGGGTCTATTAAATATGTATCACTGCAGATAGAGCTGCAGCTTGAATTTGTTATTCTTACGCTTGCCGTGTGTGTGTCCCATGTGTGTTGTCAAACCGCTTTATAAATCATCTGTATGGAATCATGATTGAAACATTGAAACAGAACAATATTCTCAAAAACACAAAGTGTGAATTTGCATTACAATTAGGATTTCTCTGGTGTAGGAATCTCATATGTTTCTCTTATGATTTATAAGACAGTTATTTCATGTCTCTTCAAACTCTCACTGAATAGCATGATGTCATTGCAGAGGCTTTAAGGTTGCAACAATAATTAGTACACAATACATCAAGTAAAATTACATCAAGCATCACAGTTACATTTTTTAACACTCAAGTGAACAGAACACTGGGATCACTCATTAATTACACATTTTTATGGCAGAAGGTGGACAAAATATAGTTAATAGTCTAAAATCGTGTCCTTTGTTGATCATGTTTGTTTTTAATATGAATGTCTTTTAATTTTTGTATGTGATTATTGTGGCCAATAAAAATGTTATGACTTGGGTTCGACCCATATTTACTTGTGATACTGACTGGATTAACAACAGGTGAACTGTGGGGACACTTTAAACCCAAGAATACTAGTAATGTTGTAGAAACATTCATAAATATAAGTGATGTCGATAAACCTGGCCCCCCAGTGCATGCTGGGAGGCTTTACACTACACCTACCTTCCTGGCACACCAATGTTTATCTCATCTCACTAATTATCAAAATAATTGAAACAGCAGGGAATCTCTTTTTTTTTCCCCCCCAATTTGTTGAGTGTCTGTAAGTAAATTTGTTAACTAAACTCAAATGACGCCACAGCTGCTGACCCTGCTACTGGCTTTTTATTCTGAACATGCCGTTCTTGTCCTTTTCCTTGCAGCCAGGCCAATGATTGCCACCCTGCCCTTACGGCCCACCGTAAACAACGGGACCATCCTACCAAAGAAAGGCAGCGGCACTCTGCCCTCCCCGTCTGGATCCGGATCGAGGAAGGACAGCAGCACTTCGGCCTGCAAGAGGTGAGGAAACGAAAAAAGAATGCTGCCCAAATATGTTTGCAAATGATATGTATGTAGCATGTTCTATATTCTATATATGTTATATATTATAATCTATTATCCTTTATCTATTGCATTCTTTTAAGGAGGTTCTTCTTTTTTCTTTTTTTACTTATTCCAAAGGCGATAGCTCTCAGTCAAGCCGAGTATCTGGTATAAATGTCTAAAGTCTAGTGTTTATTGAGCCTTCAAGTCCTATTAACACTGTTCTACGTGTGTTAAATCCAGATACAGCTACATGTACGCCTGGTTATGAGGTCTTGCATGTATCAAATGTCTCTCCTGACATTTTATTTGTCTCGAGACATTGTTCAGTCCTGTCTGTCTGTGCCATGTCAGATCATTCAAGCTATACATCTTCACATATCTGGCTTTTTATCAGCCAAAGCAACTGACATTTAACAAGTCTGATAAACAGAGAAACGGTAGTGTCATCTCAGTGTGTGTGTGTGTGTGTGTGTGCGTGTGTGTGCGTGTGTGTGCGTGTGTGTGCGTGTGTGTGTGTGTGTGTGTGTGTTTATACATGCACGTGAGCACAGGTTATCAATCTTGTCTGTCAGGGAAACAATAGCTGTTTCCCATCCCTGGATGACATTACCATAATCAGATGAAGCTCAGCAGGAAGCAGAGACCAGCTCCAATCCTAGCAGCTGTTGACTTCCTTGTGGCTTGTGACATACTGAAGAATGTGGAGTTGTATTTCTACTTCAGGGATGTTTTCCAAGACTTAAAGTTGATCATGCTGATCATGCTTTATCATGCTGGTTCTCACCTTAAGGTTTACCTAAGAGGACAGTAAAGAAGCGGCTCTGCAGGTTGGAATGTAACCAGTATGAGGATGCTTGACAGAAACCAACAGACCATATAATGCAGGAAGTTTGGTCTTGTGTATTTCCTTGTTGTTCATGCAGTTTTCTTGTTTGTCTCTGAATTGTTTCAAGCTCTTTCTACTTCATGATTACTTATACTTGTATTTCACCTTTCAATTACTTCTTTCTCAACTCTAACTAGTTTTTCACTTGGTAACTGTCCTAGCCGAGTCAAGTCAATTTGTGCAAAATTTTCTTTTTAGGATCTAAATACCTTTGTCCTGTTTCACAGCCCATTCCACAATAACTAGAACACATTCTAGTAGATGAATAGGAAAACTTTAGTTTTTTCACTTATTTATTGGCCTTTACGTTACGACAAATTTCAATATATTGAATTCTGCTGAAAAATACTGTAGTGAGACAATAAAATACCCATTCATAAATGTTTTTCATTTCTTCCAGGTTGTTCAAACCTTAATATTCACAGCCAAATACAAACCCCATTACCTTAGTGTCTGCTTGGATTTAAATGAAGCTATGACTATTTTTTCTGCTGTGCTGAAAAGAGGTTTTGAATTTTGACCTACACAGACTGTAAAACGTCTTAAGGGCATCCTCTTGACGTTAAATTGCAGCAGTTTCCTTTCAGTGAAAAGCTCAATCCTCTGCAAAGATATTTTTGATTAGTATAGATGTAATGCTCTGTTTATCTTTACGTATTGTGTTTGTCTGTCCCATCTTCCCTCTTCTGCTTGTTCGCCCTCTTGTGCTGTCTCTCTCTCCGATCACATGTCCTTAACTGCTATGATGTTATATCCTGTTCATGTCCTGTCCACCTTCAATGTGATGTCCTGCAAATCCGTCCAGTTTGTACTCTCTGTCTCGCTCTACCAGATTTCTCTACTTGCCCCTCAGGTGAGAGGATCACCAAGTGGCAGTATGTCACTCGTCACGATATAACATCATCGCTGCATCGCAGCTCCGATGCATGCTAACCATTATATTACGTTATTAAATCATCTATAATTTGTCACGATAATTGTGACACTTCCCTCATTGCTAATATTCCCTTTTTGTTGTTTAAGTCATCGTTCTTTGTTTGTGTTGTTTACAGTGTGTGTCTGGGTTTAGTCTAAACTGCAGATTGGTCACAATCGCATCAGTGTTGGCATACACACAACAGCCTTCCCCAATGCCCTGTGGCCCAATTACTATGATTCCTTGTGGGATAACAGAGCAAACAGTTTCTATTCTGTTCTTTACTGAATAAACACACACCGGCTCTCCAGAAGGGATAACGGCCACCGGCCAGTTTTAGGATTTGAATAGACTTGTCTCCCCTAGGGTGGATTAGGTGACTGGCCTACTGGCTATTGGATTGCTGATGGAGCCTTTTCATTGTTAGAAATGGGCAGGCTGTCTGCACGTCCAATATGCAGATTTGCACGGGTCTGGACTGTGATTTTATTATTTTGGTGATAATCACCAGTGTGTAAGTGTTGGAAAACAAATAATATCCACATGTATTTGTGTCTTTTGCTTTGGTACAGATTATTCCTTACACTGCTGCAAAGTCTCAAAGTTTACTTTTAGTAATTATTTCTGCCACTTTCTCGCTTCATCTTCCCCAACCGTGGGCCAGTGTAGACCTCTGTGGCTGTGGAAGTACTTACCATCCTACTCCTCTCTGTTGTGATCCCCGCAATGTCATTACTGTGCTTTGATCCTGCTGCAGTCTGACACACGACCACACCCCTGAATGGGCATTAGTGCAGGCTTCAGCAAACCCAACATCTGTGCCTCCCAGCACTGACACCGCTCAAATCATTCATTAAATCAGAACACAAAAAGTAACTTTACTTGAATGCCTCAGCATAAATATTTGATCACGGCTGAGAATAAATATTTGTCATTTTGTACTCCTTCCACTGGCTGCGGAAGGGTTATTGACTTATTTATTCACAAGAATCAAAGTACATTTAATGAGAATTTTTGACGGGAACAGAACGAGTGAAATGGATTCCTACAAAGTGATTTAGATAAAGTACAATGAGTGGTATTCACGTCACACTCTTTCCATTTCAGTGGCGGCTGACCAATAGTGGGCCGTGATTGATAAACATCACACAGGTTTTAGCTTTGAATGATGTGTCTAATGCAGATAACTAAGTATATAATAAAGCTATGCGTTCTGCCACATATGTCCTATATTGACGTCCTGCTTTCAGAGATCCACGAAGGAGAGTTTATGAAGTCAAATGGAAAGCTGTGTGTCACCGGAGGGTTGTACTGTCGCTGAAATATAGAAGATAAGGCTTCAAACAGTGCAGCAGGAGGGATTCAAATAATGAATTAATAATTAAGACATTTATATTGTAGTGTTGAACAACAACATCAATAGCCAATTTAAATGAATGGTGATAACGCTCTGCAGCATAAATATCAACTTATAGTTGGAGGGTCTGACTATTTATTTGATTGTTTTGGCTCAGAGGAATTCAAATCAAATATATATGTGAAGCGATATTAAATCAGCCTTGAGCTGAATTATGAAATTAATTAATATTTTTTGTACATGCTTTCAAAAGCTATTTCTGGGCTGAAAACTTTACCACTGAGCAGTTTTAGGAAAGCAACGTCAGGTAGTTTTATGACCTATTTCTATCTGATCTCTTTTTGCCTCCGTCCACCTTCCAAGCAGCACTGTGAGGAGAGCCAACTCAAACGAACATGTGGGAACTCTTACGCGGAAAGATTCGGGCGACGCCAAGGGCAACCGAACTCGTGCCGGATCCACCGGCAGCAACTCCAGCAGCAAAAGAAGTGACGGGTAAAATCAGCTTTGCCCATTTAGTGGCTCACACATTCGTCTTCTTGTTTGACACGCCAGAAAAGACGCTGTTCAAATCAAAAACATACAATGGCTTATCTGGAGGCGGGATGCTGAATGACAGCTGTCTGTTTACTCCTTCACTTTGCAGCAAACAGAGGGACCCAGTGTTCAATGCAGGTAAGATCTAGCGCCACCGTCATGGCTCTGCAGCCTGACATTTATGATGGTTTCATGTTACGATGCAAACCACTGAGAGACATTAAACACCTACTCAGTAGTTTGTCAGTTAATAGTCAAGGTATTCTTTCTAAATACAGAAATACATTCATCCTTCCCATGATCCTTTCCTTCATAAGTAACCCGCCCGCTTCATCCATTACTACATCTTCACATCCAAACCTCCATTCAGTTATTTTTGTTTATATTGAACTTCAGTTGTGTATCATTTAATATTATTCCGATACTTTTGTGTTTGGATCTCCTACTCTCATGCTGACCATGGGTCAATAAATCTCATAACCTCTGATATGTAGAGACTAAGGAGACGTGGACCTTAGCAAAAACGTACAATATATTGTAGCTAGCAGCTCAAGCTTCTTAAATTTTTCCAAATGAAATGAAATTTGACATGAAACACATAAAAGTAGCCCCATGGATTATCTAACTGCAATGAGATCTACCACAAATTCAAGGCTAAACAAAAACATTTGTGTTGTTTTTTTTATGGCAGATATATAACACATTTTCAGTAGTTTATGATATTTGTGAGGTAGGAGAAATACAACAAAGAGAATTAAGAGCCACCCACTTAATGCTGAGTGTATTGTGTATCCTGAACTGCACACAAGACAAGTAGGTCAGCTCACAAACAATGTATTCTTTAAAATAGAAAGCAGGAAACACGCATTACCAAGATGATGGACTGAAAAATTAAATAAATCAGTGTTGATCTTAATCTTCAGTATGCTAATAATTTTGTGTAAATTGCACTGCTGTTTTTCATCTTGTTTACACACCTGCTTCAGTTCTCTTCAATCCAGGCTGCCTCCAAATAAAGTGTACAGCTTACTGACCAAATTCATCAAACTAACTATGTTTAGTATTTTTGTCTTTAAACTTGAAATCTAATTATAGATTACTACAGGGTTATTTATCACCACTGTGCCCTACTGTTACTGGACATTTTAAATCATTATAGATCATCCTGCAAAGCAGGATCAGGGCAGCACTAGGGACATAAACTGCCACGAGATGAAAGTTAATCAATACAAATGATAATTGCAGCAATACATTCTTCCAATATAATGCTTACTTGTCAAACATGATACAAGTGATTACATGCAAAGTGGTTCGTTTGATTCAGCTGAATGGGCTGCAAGGCAAGTATATAAACAAAGAAAAAACAGCAAGTCAATTTAATCCCTCACATAGGAGCAGAAGGTTTGACCCCATCATGCCAAAATGAGCACCGATAAGGAATAAGGAAGCACTGATTCATTAAGAGCATTCCGGACAGTGGGTGCTGTTCGTTAACACAATTAAACAGGTGCACCCATATTAGGACAGACCAGGAAGTGAGGAAGCCATGCCAACCTTCACCTGGTTCTTGTGTCTTTCTCTGTGACCTTTACAAGGGATGCGACGTGTGACCCACTGCAAAGGTAGGCTCCCCCTCCCCTTGCCTAAAGCCCCCGGCCCACACAGCTCTCTGAACACTGCAGATGATTTGTTTTGATCTCTGTACATGCATCACCTCTGCTCTGAGCTGCAGTGCAGAAAGCTAAGGATAAAATAAGGTATTTTATTTTGAAATTTGAATTTGTATCCTGTTTGGATGTCTCTTCCTAAACATTCTGATATCCAAAACTTTAGAGGTTTCCTTCGGTGTGATGATCAGAGAGCTGTCCAGACAGGGGCAGGAGTGGGTTGACAAAGTATGTGTGTGTGTGTGTGTGTGTAAGTTACATTAATTTTATAGTCTTTAGACACACACACACTCATACACACATACACACAAATCTTGCCTAACCTCCACTGAGAGCTACGTCAGAGTGATTGCAGTGTTTGCACATGTGTGTCTCCACACTAGTTGTTTAACGGCGGTTGAAGCCTCTGCTTCACCAACCGTGTGTGTGTGTGTGTGTTTGCTCGCAGCCTCACTTTTGCTCATAGGCATTTAGTTTCTGTCACCATAGTAACAACACAAAGATTTCTGACACTCGCTTCCTCACAGCCGCTTTGAGTTTTTCTGCGAACACTAGACTTCTCTGTTCTGTGATTCCTCGCTGCAGCTCAGCAAGTAGATTTGCCGCTGCTCTTATTATATTTACAGCCCTCTAAATGAATATTTGCATTACAAACACATGCAGTCTCTTGTTCTGGGGGTAGTTCCTGTTGAAGTCTGGTTGATTTAACTGCTTGTAGATTTCTCACATGGCCTGAAGTGTCGTATGTTTGTGTGTAGTCCCCTTCAGCAAGTTCACAAAGCTGCCAAGAATTTAACAAAGTGACTGGAGTTAAAGCTCATTTCAGCCCAGACATTGTTGTTCAGCCATTCTCTTTACAAGATAATTTATTTTCGAAAAGATAATCTGAGCATTTTACCACTGAAAGCATCTAGACCAGTTCTCAACTTTTTTGGCCCCTAAATCTCTCAAGTTGTTTCCTGTGATTAATTATTAGAGGATTGAAGACGTAAAACTATTCAGTAATTCACAAGACAAAACAAGACGAGAATTTCCTAAGATGTTTCCTGGAAAGAACAACAAATATTGTTGATTGAAGGGTAAAGGACAATTTTAGTAAAAGTAAATATTGTATTTATTGATTGGTAATTTATTATTGGAAATTTTACTTTTCATATATGTTGAATTGTATCCTGCCTGTTTTTGCATGTTCAGCTGACAGAGAGACTCTAAATTACAACAGCTAGCTAGAATCAACAGTGAATGTGTGCATCAAAGCTTTCCTACATCCCTTTATGTGTTTTACAGTCTTGTAATGCTTTTACTAAGTGTGACTTGCTTCTTCGCCCTGCTTGTCCCCGTTTGGCCCCTTCCACTCAACTGGCTTTGACCACCTCCACCACTCCTCTCCATCATGGGCTCCTCTGCTCTTTTCCCCGTCTACATTATAGTCACAGTACAGATTTACCTCAGCCGCTCTGCCAAACGGAAGGGGACCAGTGGCAGCCCCGCTGCTGCTTCTGTAACAGCCCGCTCAGCCACCGGCCCCCAACAAACCTCACAAAGCAGCAAGGCAGGCACGGCCAGAAAGGGTGGTGCTGGCGGGGTACCACCGGTCAGAAAACCCCCGAGTTTTAACATCCAGTTAAAAAAGTCAGGGAGTTTGTCATCGTACTCTCCCCTTGATACACCCAGTTATCGCAGCCCCATCAAGTCTCCCAGCCAGTACTTCCAGATTTGTTACTGATCAATTCCTGAAACACAGAATAGCAACTCTCACTTTCCTAGATATCAATGTGTTTATTCCAGTTATCAAACTGCAATGGGCCCGAGCCGTTCAGCACAGAGCAAATTCATGCTTTCATATCAGATCTGTACCATGAAAGACACCATATGGCGGTGTGTGCGTCCCACGTGTCTTCTCATACCTAAGAAGTTGCAAAGAGATGGCAGTTTCTTTAGCATCCCCCAATAAAAACATATCCAAAATCCATTATGATATGTCATATTTTAATATTTTCAATAAGCATTAACAAAAAAACATTTCTGAATATTAATAGTTCACTTTGTTTGTTTTGGTTCCCTTAATGTTTTCTGCATGATATTTTTTCCTTTAAAAATTGCTGAGGATTTCTCATTACCCCCGTTAATAAGCTTGGATACTTTTGTTTTTCATAACATTTCCATTGCTCTGCTTGTTTCTGCATTTCATGTTGGTTAACCTCTGCTGTGAGCTGAATATTTATGAGTATTGAAAGTGTTTGCAGTCTATTTTGCGCTCTTTGTTGTCATAAGAATGTATTTGAAATGACTAATAAAGTCAGTTAAAAAGCTAATTTGTTTGTTTGCAAATTCTGTCATTTGTTGTCTTTGAGTCCATTTCATAGCAAAGAAATCCTATCACAACTCCCCATTACCCTCTAATCCTGTCACTCCATCATCAACATTGTCACCCTTGTCATTCACATCATAATAACATATTGTATCATGCTTCAGTGTCATGTCTGTGCTTTTTGCATACTTTTGATTTTTTGTTGATTTTTTTATGTTATACTGACATGATTCCAGCGTTCACATCAGTGTTTTTCTACATGTATATTATCTCACTGATCTTTTCTGTTTTTCTAGAGGAAGGTTATGTGAAAATGTTCTTGAAAGGTCGTCCCATCACCATGTACATGCCCAAAGACCAGGTGGACGGCTACTGCCTGGAGGCCAGAGCCGACCTGCCCAGCAACAAACTCAAACTGGACTGGGTGTATCCTTTTCTATCTCTCAATTAGTTTTGCCCATGGAATATTCTGAGGAAACAAGAAGTGCTGCTTGTGATTTGAAAAGTAATCTTCTGAGGAAAGTAAATCCAGATTGTGCTGTGATGTAGTTGAGAGAGGAAGCTGACACGTGTCGTCTCCTCTCTCCCTGCTTGTCAGAGTAGATCTGCTCAGATGTTCATTTCCCCCGTGTGGTGCTGCCGCAGTCGGAAACGGGCTCATCGCTCTGCAGTCTGTAATAACCTGCACACCGCCCGCCGGCTGAGGCACAACCAGTCAGCAGCTCCTCTTGTGCTCTTTTATTTTTATTTTGTTTCATATTGTGGTTTCTCTCCATCATTTGTTGATGAAAGAATGAATGTAGTGTGTTGTTCAGTCGAGCCGCAAGGGAGACAAAGAAAAGATCAAATCTGAGGAGAGATGAACACAAACACACACAGAGAAATATATGTGGGCTGCAATTCCGTATATGTAGCGAATGAGTACAGATACGAATAGATACATGCACACAGGGTCTGAATGTTAGTCGCTTGGATGCATTTTAATGTGTTTTTGTTGTTTGGTAAATACCAGTGAATGATGATATGATATTGCTAAATGTTACACCTGCTTGTTGGTGTGAGCAAACACTTTTCTGTCCTGCAACAAACACATTTTCATTAACAATTACTTTGCAGATTATTTTCTAGATTCTTCTCTTGGTCCATTAGAGAAATCACCGTTGCACAGTTCCCACGCTGTTGCCTTTAAGGTTTTTGTTTGGTCCAACAGTCTAAAACCAAAATAAATTCAATTTACTATCAAATAACACAAAAAAGCAGCAAATCTTCATAAGCAAGAAGCTTTAAAGGGGGAACGTTTGTCATTTTTGCTTAAAAAATTACAAGATATTATGTCAGTTAATTAGTTGTTTCAGCTTTACTTTGGATATCTTTTAAGTTTTATTCCTTGACCTTCCTTGATGTCCAGTTATGGTTACCGCGGTCGAGACTGTCGCTCCAATCTCTACTTGTTGCCCACTGGAGAAACGGTGTACTTCATCGCCTCGGTGGTCGTCCTGTTCAACGTGGACGAGCAGCTGCAGAGACACTACACCGGACACACGGATGACATCAAATGGTGAGCGACACCTGGGGATTATTATGGGTATTACACAATGCACAGAGGTGACGCTGTGGTCATCTACTGCCGTCTCGTATCACATCTGTCATCTACCTTTCATCTCGTTTCCCTGTTAGAGTTGATACACAGCATGTCGACAATCCTCACAGGCCGTAGAGTTCTTTCTTTTCTTGATACCGTGCAGAGTAACTATACTGAGGGAAAGTAAAGAGTAAGACAAGTGAACTAAAGGGTTAGTGTGAGGCATTTGTGCCCGAGCATGAAAGTGTATATAACAGTGACGTAACCTTGGGGTTAAAAAAAGTTCAATTTAATAATGAACACTTTGTAGTACAGATCAAAGGATGGATTGCCAACTAGATCTTACTCCTTTGAAGACAAAGTGTTCAAGCTTCACACATGCTATGAGTGCTGCTGCACCGCTGCACCCACAAGGGGATGAATTTATCTTAATCGATTTAATTTCCGCCTCACATTAGTACAGACAGTGTGTGGTAGCTACAGTGAATATCGTATTCACAGCTTTAAAAGCCTCCTTTTATGCTGTGCAAGCACGTTGCTCATCTTTATTCAAAATGTCCTTTTGATGTTGAAAAGGCTTTTAACTGTTTTCACGTCTTCCTCTTCACCAGCCTGGCGGTCCACCCTGATAAAATCACCATAGCAACCGGTCAGGTGGCGGGCACCTCATCGGATGGAAAAGTAAGTGAGGTTGATATTTTATCGCTTTAGTATTCAAAGTCTGATTTATTAGTGGAGTGGGGAGTATTTTATTTAAGAAATTATGTTTTACCCAGCTTGTTCAGGCAATTCTGCTTAATAAACCGACTGAGAAGTTAAAAGGCATAACTGATCATTAAATTCCTCACATTGCATCATACTGATGAAACACCTCTCCTGTGCTCGTGTGTGTGTGTTTTGTTCCTGGTAGCAGCTGGCTCCACATGTGCGTGTGTGGGACTCGGTTAGCCTCAACACACTCCATGTTCTGGGTGCAGGCTTCTTTGACCGAGCCTTGGTCTGCCTGGCTTTCTCCAAGTCGGTGAGGAAACTCCACCGAAACACTTAACAAGAAGTTTAGGGGATTTATTTTCTGTGCTGCGTTTCCATTTAGCCGGTGAATAAACATGGCGTTGTGTCTTTTTCTGTGTCAGAATGGAGGCAATACATTGTGTGTCGTAGACGACTCCAATGACCACGTCCTCTCTGTCTGGGACTGGCAGAGAGAGGACCGACTGGCTGAGGTCAAGGTATGTGTCCATGTTCTTTAATTAACACATAACCTGACCTACTGTTCAAATCATTTGGCTGTAGATGTTACAGTAGATGTAAATGTAGATGTTTTATGTGTTTCTCCTCAGTGCTCCAACGAGTCGGTGTTTGCTGCAGACTTTCACCCAACAGACAGCAACATCGTAGTGACCTGCGGCAAGTCCCATCTCTACTTCTGGAACCTGGAGAAAGGCGTGCTGGTCAAGAAGCAAGGACTGTTTGAGGTGAGACGACCACATGTTATGTCAATACTGTAAAGCAATCATGTGTGATATAGAGGTACAAATGCAATCATAACAGCCTGATCACATGTATTGCTATAAAAAGGGAGCAAAATGAAACAATATGTGTGTTCTTGTGTTTCTTGCAGAAACAGGAGAAGCCTAAGTTTGTATTGTGCGTGACCTTTGCAGAGAATGGAGACGCCATCACAGGAGATTCAAGTGGCAACATCCTGGTGTGGGGAAAAGGCACGTTTTATTTAAAATGTTGAACTTTTATTTATACTTAGTGGTCCAATGAGATCTCTTTTTGTCTCTGACTTATCTATCAATCACTGTCTGCCTGTCTGCCTGTCTGCCTGTCTGTCTGTCTGTCTGTCTGTCTGTCTGTCTGTCTGTCTGTCTGTCTGTCTGTCTGTCTGTCTGTCTGTCTGTCTGTCTGTCTGTCTGTCTGTCTGTCTGTCTGTCTGTCTGTCTGTCTGCCTGACTGCCTGTCTGTCTGTCTGTCTGTCTGCCTGCCTGACTGCCTGCCTGCCTGCCTGCCTGCCTGCCTGGCTGTCTGCCTGTCTGTCTGTCTGTCTGTCTGTCTGTCTGCCTGTCTGTCTGTCTGTCTGTCTGTCTGTCTGAATCTGCATAATCAAGCACTCGACCTTTATGTCCGTCCTTCTCCAACTGAACCTTTTCATCCATCTCATCTGGTCTCTGTCACACAGGTACTAATCGTATCAGCCACGTCCTCCAAGGAGCTCACGAGGGCAGCATCTTCGCTCTGTGCATGCTGAGGAACGGCACGCTGGTTTCTGGAGGTAAAGACCGCCGGCTCATCTCCTGGGACGGTAGCTACCAGCAGATACAAACAGTGGAGGTGAGGAAAAGGTTCATCAATATTTCAAGGCTGCTCGGAAAAAATAAAGAATTTGAAAGGCATAAGTCATACTTTTAAGAAGTATTTTATTTTAATAATGTCTAGTTTTGTTCATGTTTAGCTATCGAGCTCTACAGCATCATAATGACCTGATTTGATATTACCACTTTCTGTTAATATGTTTCAATAAAATGCTAAGCAGCTCCTTCTTTTAAAGTAGGTGGCTTATATTGGCCAGAAATTGCTCTCTTGCCCAAGGCGGCAGACTTTGCATTCTGAATGCTGCACGATATGATAAATATTACAGAGGATGAGATGAGTGTGTGCTCTCAAAGTGATTCATGGATATTTATAATGGTGATTATTATGGACCACTCATGTCTTATTTGCTCTACAGAGACCAGATTATGCAGTAAGAGATAAATTGATATTTAATCTGGCAAAAAGTAAACGGATGATTTACATGATGATCGTATTTCTTCCACAGGTGCCTGAGTTGTTTGGTCCAATCAGGACCATCGCAGAGGGCCGAGGGGAGACGGTGCTCATCGGGACCACGAAACACTTTGTTTTGCAAGGCAGTTTGGATGGAGAGTTCATGCCTATTACGCAGGTAGATTAAACCGTCTAATACACTAACACTGCAGCCAACGACTATTTTTTATTATGATTAATCTGCCACTTATTTTCTTGATTCATCCATTAATTATTTGGTCTCTCAAATGTCAGAAGATTGGTTGTGAAAAAGGTCCATCAAAGAGTCCAATGTGACTTTTTAAAGTGTCTTGTTTTGTGTGACCAATAGTTCACAACCAAAATATATTCAGTCACCAAAGAAATAACAAAGAGAAAAACATCAAATCCAGATTAATTGTTCTTTTGAATACTTGATTAATCATTCATCGTTGCAGCTTTATTTATGACGTTGTGCAAGACCTCATCAAAGTGAAGGTTTCATGTGATGTTGTAGCAAGAATGATTAGAATTGAAAGAAGAAAACTCTCCTCGCTTCTCCAGGGCCACACTGATGAGTTGTGGGGTTTGGCTGTCCACCCCTGCAAGCCTCAGTTCCTCACCTGTGGCTATGACAGGCAGGTCTGCCTGTGGGACTCAAGTTCTCATCAGCTCATCTGGACCAAGAGTATGGAAGTAAGTTTAGCCAACACTGCCACCTGGGGTCGGTCATGGGAATTACACAGCACACAACACCATGCATCAGACACTGTTTGATCACTTCTGAAGTCCAACCAATGAGAACTGCACATTTAGCAACAAAAATGTACATGAAGACAACCTTAAATTACCTTCAAATATGCCTTTTAGTGTCAAACTCTGAGCTTCACTGGGTAGAATAATGTTTGTGAACACATCCAAATGAAGTAACGATAAAGAACACAAAAACTGTATTAAACTATATTACAAATATAAATATTATCATTAATAACATTGTGAAAGATGGGAAAGGTCTATTGAAGCAGAATGCTGGTAACAAGTTTGTATTTGATAATAATACACTAAAACACTAAGTATCCTTTATGTTGTTTGTTTGTGTTTTTTAAGATGTATTGGTTGTATTTTGTATTTTTGGTCTGTTTCAGTGCAACTATTTGTTGTGTTTCTTGTTTGGTTTATTAATTTATTTTAATCATGTAACACAAAACACATTTTTAAGTAGGGGGAACTAAATGTACTCTTCCTGTTTCGGACAGGATGCTGCCCAATCAGCAGGCTTCCACCCATCTGGAGCTGTGGTTGCTATAGGAACCCAGACTGGCAGGTAAGGACCACCCTTAACCAAAACTCAGTAAAGAAATATAGTGTTTACGTGACCGTCATTGGTACAATCCTCCAGAGCAGATCTTAAAAGCCTGTGTTTGCTCCGTCAGGTGGCTGGTGCTGGACTCTGACTCTAAGGATCTGGTCGGCGTGCACACAGACGGGAATGAGCAGCTGTCGGCCGTGTGCTACGGGCCAGGTATGTTCTGTCTCTTTTCCTCTTCGTTATTTGGACATTTACAGCACAGTCATCATCCTGTCTTTTTTTTTTATTTAGATGGTAACTTCTTGGCCATCGGTTCCCACGATAACTACATCTATATCTACGCCGTGGCGGAAAACGGGAGGAAGTACAGCCGAGTGGGGAAGTGCTCGGTGAGCACCTGAATTTATCGTCCCACCTCTTCTGTAACGCTGTTATTTTTAGTTCCACCCAGCATCATCTTTATATTTAGGTCCCTCCTCAGTTCTATATTTGGGCCTCCACTCTGTACACCCTGTCCTCACTGTGTGTTGATGACATAAGCTGTAAAATGACAAAGGACATACGCTGAGTCATACAGCGCTGCAGCTACATAAACATAATGATTAAGGGCTGCAATATCAAATCAAATGCATATTTTTAGGTTTTTTTTTGTTGCTTGACGCAGCATATTGCCTCTACTGCAGGAACACAGGGATCTAACTTGTTCCTTTTGTATCAAAACTCAGGGTCACTCTAGTTTCATCACCCATCTGGACTGGTCAGTGGACTCCCAGTACCTGGTGTCCAACTCGGGGGACTATGAGATACTGTACTGTAAGTATGATCACTGTCGTCTTGATGGTGTGTGTGTGTGTGTGTGTGTGTGTGTGTGTGTGTGTGTGTGTGTGTGTGTGTGTGTGTGTGTGTGTGTGTGTGTGTGTGTGTGTGTGTGATGGCAGCACAGCAGAGGAGAGGGACAAATAGCAGGAAATCCCTGCATATTATATCTTCAATGCAATTTCTGTTTCTAAGAAGAGTTGATGTGGGCCCCGTAAACATTAGTTTAAAATGTACAGTAGTTCTCTATTAAAATTTTTGTAACAGTGCCCATGATACTGATTTGTATTAAAACATGTTGTGTGTTTGGCTTGTGTGTTTCCTCAGGGATCCCATCAGTGTGTAAACAGGTGGTCAGTGTGGAGACCACCAGAGACATTGAGTGGGCCACCCACACCTGCACTCTGGGCTTCCATGTCTTTGGTAAGTGAAGGCTCCTTGTCTGTCCTCTTAGGTGAGCGTTTATGATTTAATGTCCCACCAATAGACGTCTCTGTGCCCTCTCTGCTCCTCAGGCTTGTGGCCCGACGGCTCAGATGGCACCGACATCAACGCCGCCTGCAGGTCCAGTGATAAAAGCCTTCTGGTTACCGGAGACGACTTTGGGAAGGTCCACCTATTCTCATACCCCTGTTCACAGTTCAGGGTAAGATACAGTGTACTGGGGCACCCTGGTGGCTTCTGGGTAGACATACCCATGTCTTTCTAATAAAGGCAAAAAGCCCGGGAAAAATATATAAAGAAAATATTTCAGTAATGTAATTTATTTTTCTTTCAGGCTCCTAGCCATGTGTATGGTGGCCACAGCAGTCACGTGACCAACGTGACCTTCCTGCATGATGACGGCTACCTGGTGTCAACTGGAGGGAAGGACATGAGCGTGATGCAGTGGAGGATAGTCTGAGGCAGAAACAGACACTGGTGTTTTATTACTGCTGCTGGGGCCTGAAGCCCAGCCGACGCAAACTGAACCGAACTGAACTGCACTAAACTGAACCAAACAGAGCTTAAATTAACTCATAAGCTAAAAGAGGTGGATCTGCTGAACTGAAGTGAACTGACAGAAGAGGAACACAAGGTTTTCTTCCTGATCTGCTTTCAGATCCCAAATGAGACGAACTGTTGGATGTGTTTTGTGCAGTTGCTTGAAATACAAAAATCCGGAATATTTCACCTTTTCTTTTATCACACTACATGTAAAGAAATAATTATCTCTCACACACTGTAGCCAAGACACCAATAGCATGAGTCAAAACAAAACAAACGGATCAAATCCAACTAAACAGAACCAAAGGCTCTGACTTTCTGACTGCACCTGCAGAGTTTCACTGTTCTTGTGTTGTGGACACTCAGCCACAGGTGATGGACTGAAGACGTTCATCACTGTCCTGGAGATCCAAGAGCAGTGGAACAAAAACTGTGTACGGAAAGAAAGAACAGAGGGATTTTTTAATTGTTGAACTTGTGTGTATTTTGTATTTAACAACTCAGGAAAGCACTAGTAAAGCAGAACTCGTCTCTTTTATTAACATTGACATCTCAGAACGAGCCCCAAACATACAGAGAGGCAACAACTACGGTTAATGTCAGATTCAACTGTTGTCTAACCATTATTGATTTATTTGCATTGACTAATTCTGAACTACCGATACGGTCTTGATGATAATTAGATACAGAAAGGTTCAGACAGATGTGATGTTACCCACCATTTGAAACTATCGTCCTTTTAAGGGCAATGAACATTAGTTGGGATTTAAAAAAAAAAAATACAATACAATATCTGAACACGTTCTACATTTGTGTGCTTCCAGGTCTTACAAAAGGCACCTTTCCTATTATTTATTGATTAAGAGTCAAATCCTTCACTTCCAATTTCAATTCCTTTGAGTTTTTCCCTGAAATACATCCCTGTTTAGTCTCATATGTGTAAATGTACTAAGAGGCTTGAAGCAGCTAATGAGCAAGATGTAGGTGATACAGTGTTTAAAGCGTTTCAGATCTTTGGAATGGGTTGTTGTGTCTTGCCTTTGCCTCAAGGTGCAAGGAAAATGAAAAGCAAGCATTTTTTTGTGATTATTTTTTTTTTCAACGATGTGAAGCCTTTTAAATCTGCATCCATCTGCATTTTACTGCACCGGGATCAGTTTAGAAAGGAGAAAGATGAGACCATTACACTGTAACTGTTTACGTCTGATGCGCTCCTCAGTTGCGCACCATCAGTGCTGGCAAGTTATTTCACTGAACTGAACCTTCTTGAGTGTTTTTTATTCTATAATGCTCTGCTTCAGAATGATAAACACACAGCGGGTCTATTTACCTGCACAATAAAACAAGCAAATTACCATTTAATACTCACTGAAGCTGTTCACGAACCAATGACGTCAGTTTCCAAGCTGCGTTCTGTCCGTACACATACTGTCCGTCACGCCCCTCATCTTACTGTCAACACAAAGCCCATATTACACACACATGCATGAATATACCAGATACTTTTGACGAGTTCAGCAGATTTAGTATGACCATAACTGCCACTGATATGAGGCATGTTGGTGTTGTTTTGAAAGCCTGCCGGTTATCTGATTGTTGGAGTTGTGTCATCAGGAAAACCACTCAAATCTAACAGCAGTGATATAGTGGGCTTTACCATTAAACACCTTGGGAATACCATTGAACTTTTAACAATGTCTGAAAGTAAATGCAACATGAAATTCCTCTGACTGTGTCTTCATCATTTTTGAATATTTTTATTTAATTTTTTATTTTACATCATCTTAATTTTAAGATGAAGATTGATCAAAATCATCTCTGAGAGATGTTATGTATACATATAATATACTAGAACTTCTTCATCTTTCTACAGCAGAGTGCATTCTTTAAAGCTTGCCCTGACCACCATAACATTATACAGCAATACTTGTCCTCATGCTGGTGATCTCGGGGTGGAGTGGGGAAGGGGGGCGACAGTGGGCTGCGCGTGTGCGTCTTCGCCGCTAGTGGGCAGCATTGAGCCGGTCTGCGCCCCCTCCTCTCTCCCTCCGCACGCAGCACCATTAGCATTTCCCCCAAAATCTCTCCACCTCACCAAAACACTCCGAATGGGAAGAAGCTATGGCATGAGGGAAGCGGCGGCTGAAGACCACTGTGCACCGTCTTCCACCGAGCACGAGCCCCGGCTGAACATGGACTTAAGGATACGCAGCGGCGCGCGTGGGGAGCAGAGACAACGGAGCACAAAGCGGATGGGAGAAGGCGCTCGTGTCCTCGCTTAGCGTGTCTGCAACAGCGCTCACCATCCGCCTGTATTGTCGCTACAGACGCGCATAAGGGACACAAAGCGGGCTGATTCAAGCCTCCCAGACTGTGTTTACAGAACAATAAAGCGGGACCGGTGGCTCTTTTAGTCGGCCTGGTCAGTGCCATCATCTCCGGTTGAATAAAAGACGAGAGAATGAGGTAAGCGGCGGCCAGCACCACGCGCTCTGTTTGACGCGTCATGACAGATGCGCACCGACACCCAACCTCCGGCCCTCCGTCTGCGTTTATACATTTATCTTGCGAGGATATTCAACGGCCGCTAATGTAGTGAAGAGCTGCAGCATCGTATGGTCTTATTCTGTCCTTGTAGAGACAGTATTGTGAGCACCCAGGGGCCCACCCACCGGGCCTCAGCTCCATTCGCTGTGCACTCCCAATACACACGGCGGTTAATGTTCATCAATCGGGCTGCTCCCCGTCTGTTAGCCCTCTGTTTCCACCGCCGGACCCGCCCAGTGAGTGCAGGATTTGAGCCAGAATAGTGTTGTCATGGTGGGTTTCACCTGGTGGAAATAAAACGCTGAACGTGGGCTGGCCTGTAGGAGGTTGGAAATAGGATAAGTGAGGGTGCATATATCCATCGCTGGAGGAGGAGGGTGTTTATTCTGGTGGTTGCCAGGCAGGTTATGAGACCCTGCACCCCCCCTCCTCACAGACACCTATAAGCCTACTCACTCTATGACGGATCCACACAGGCACATACCCAGACTATGGAAAATGTATCTCCTGTGTAAATCCTCATTGTATACCCAAGCCTGTCATTGTTATTTTGAGCCTTTCCCTGCTTATGTTGGTATGCAGTATGCGCTGAGGGCCAAATCTTCTCCGGCAGCAGAGTCTTTTCTATTTTGTTCTATTTATGAAACAGTCCCTTTTATATTTCCCCCTGCTGCCTTTGGTTTGACTCCTCAGTGTCTCCGTAGCTGCAGCCTGCACCATTCTGTTTTATGGCTTCAGATTTATTCTGATGCCTCTCCTCAGACACAGGGCACTCTCTTTCCTTTTTGCTGTAGCTACCGGTGTTTGTCTGTGTGTGCGTGTGCGTGTGCGTGTGTGTTTGTGTGTGTGTATGTGTGGTGATGCTTGCTTCAAAGAGCAAAAGAAGAGTAAACGGGAATAACGGTAAAAAAGAGAAAGCCATGGGCTCTCACATCTAGATGTCTAGTGTGAAATGTTCCTGATCCTAAATAACTATTCCCTTTACATGACAACTCAAAGCCAGTAGCTGAACTGTTTTGCTCTCAGGCTGTAAACATGTAAGATTCATATCTTCCAGTCCAGTTGGATGAACACGTTGTTTCCTCCTTTCTGTGAAGCTGTGCTGCTTGCGTCCCATCCTGTGCGTTTGTTGTTGCCAGCGGCAGATCTGCTCTTTGATTCAAGCCCAAAAGGGAAGTCTTAAATCCCCACAAAGCAACAACAAGGTGACCTGGCTCTTCTTTTTGCAGAGAAGAGAAGAAGATCAAATTCAATGAGATAATTTGTTCAGCGTCACTGCTTCCATTGCTGCATTTATGTAAGGGTTATGAATGTGTATGTGCATGTCCGTGTGAGTGTAGCTTAGTTATTTTTAGTCCAGTAACACTAGTGGTTTTATGCGGTGCTCCCTCACTGTTCTCCTTGTCAGACTGTGTGTGTGCGTGTGTATGTGTGTGTGTGTGTGCTTGCTTGTGTGTATGTGTGTGTGTAGGTTGTGAGAGAAACGGGTTGAAGAGGGCAAAAAGCGAAGGCGTCCGTGCTGTACTATTAATGCAGGATTATTTCTGAAGCTGCTTGTTGTGGTGATTCATCCCAGGAAAAGGTAGAATGAGCGAGTGCAGCGGCTGGAAGGGAAAACGCTGAGTTATGCATCTTACTGCAGGCTGCTGCTGCCCTCCGAGCTGATCAGAGAGCAGCTCCACGTGAGCCGGCGTCACCACGTACAGCCACAACACTCCCATTCTCCAGGTTCCTCCAGGGAAACAGTCCTTCAGGGAGAGCAGGTAGGGTTAGGGTGATGGAAAAAGACTTCTGAAGGAGCTAAATCAGAACTGCACTGGTCTGGGGACTGTTCACAGATCTTTGTACTGATATGAAGCCTGGATTTCAGAACAAAACATGTCTTTCTGTAGTTTATCCCGTTGTGCTTTACAAAAGTGTAGCGGTCAAGTGACAGTTCATTCACCGAGAGAATACAGATTTTATATTTGCATGTTTCTAGATCAGTGGGTTCCAAGGGGTTAGAAAACGACTTTAGGGGTCTTTGAGGGGTTGCAAGAAGATTCAGGGTAGGAAAATAGAAAACATCCAAAGCACTACTATATTTTATTTTTTATTTTTAAATCCAGTATTTCACATGTGAATTTCTTAGTTTTACCTCCTCAGACCACTGAGAGTAATGCAGATGTTCTGCAAAAGTAAATACAGGTCTTTCTCTTTCTCTCTCTCTCTCTTTCTTTCTCTCTCTCTCTCTCTCTCTCTCTCTTCATTGTCAGCTCTGCACTTATCATGTTTACACCACACACCATTAAACTCATGCATCATACTGTAATGGTCCTTTTCTGCATATCCCATACATTATACAAAGCTTTGTGTTGTTTGATGATGTGCATCTGCATCATGTGTCTTCTTGATGGAGGTGAAACAGGCAGTGTCAGATGACCCCACCACACTGTGAAAAGCTTTTACCGCTAAGCGAGGTTTAGCTGCATTTCATCCCCATTTTAACATTATATTGTATGTTATGTGGTTCTGATTCAGCTTACTAGTTTTACTTCCCCCGTACACGTTTACACAATCTGGCCTTGGCTGTACATACAAGCTTCTGCAGCGTAAACCGCTCCACATTTTGATGCATGCTCCTCCATGTAGCCTATACAAGCTCTGTTATGGAAAGAAATAAGATTTTGTTGTATTTCACTGACCTTCCAGGGTCTGTTGCGTGTTTCTTACCATTTTCTAAACCTCATTAAGCCCCCCTAATCTTTTAGTGTACTACATTGCCCTTTGTTTGTTTCCCACACCTCGTCTCGCTGTAGCAAAGAGGCTTTATCTAAGTTTGCTTCAGCCAGATGGACCACCGGGTTAAGGATAAATTCTGATAAAGCCACAAGGAAACCGCAAATGTGACACGAGATGAATTAAAGCCTTTGCAGCTTGAATATAAAAATAATCATTACATCTACTCCTACAGTGCACTTTATTTTGAGGTGGAAAAATGTGTCCTTCTGACAGATATTGAATGAATGAAGTATAGTGTCTTACTGTGTGTTTCCCCACTCCATAGTTAATTGGGGATTAGAGGTTAGCTCACATGCACCTTCAAACATTCCCTTTAGATTCTATGTTAAGCTGAATTTGACATGCTTATAGAAGGGCGGATTGTGAAAGCACTTTTGTTTCCCATATAGGCTAACATGTAATTTTCATCCAGTGGAAAAGATTCCTTGGAGGTTGAAAGACGGCTCTCCACAATCCTCGGAGTGGAGAGAGGTGACTGGTCCGCTCTGGTCACATGGTCGTCTCTCTCTCTCTTACATTCCCTTACTCTGTTGCAACACTCCTCCTCATCTCTCGCGCTCACTCCTTCCCTCCCACTCGCTCTGTGTCTCAGTCTTATGTCTGCTCTGTTGGCGTAGAGGATTTTTATGGAGCGTTTTCAGAGGATGTGAAGGGGAAAGCTCGGGTTTGCTTCAGCGTCGGACAGCATGTGAACCGCTCTCTCCGCTCAGGCTGACACTTCCCATTCTCCTCCATAATCTCCCCATTTATTCCTCCTTTCATCCTTTTGCCTGAAGACTGGACTGTCTTCTTCATCAACATGTATTCCCTGGACGATTTTGGGTAAGCCGATGTGACTCCTCTTCCTCACCTCTTCCTCTCTATCTTTTTTAGCTCTTCTGTGTTTTTGGGTTAGTGTGATTAAAGGGAAAACATGGCTTTGCGGTGTATTGTAACGATGTTGCTTCTTCTCTAGTGCTTCTGTTTAAAGCCTGGCTCATCTTTCAGACCAGAGACTCAGTTTGCGTCTTCAAACAGCATTTGTAGGATTGTTTGCAGGAGAACGCGTATTCTTTTCTGAGTCATTCTGAACATTGTTGCAGCTCTACTTGCTGTTTTTATATAACAATTCAACTCTCTTAAGTTGGAGAGAAAGCGTGGAAAATGGGAGAGGAAAAACTCCACTCGTCTCCTTCTTTCCACCCCTCTGTCTGTGTTTTCTCTGGAGCCAGCTGTTTGCAGAGACGCCTGATTGGTTACCCTTTAGCAATCTTTCATTGGTTCAGACCTTTCCTGGGAAGAAGGAATGAGCTTCTCTCTGTCTGTCTGTCAGTGTGTCCGCTCAGCTGCTCTGTGGTTCACAGGACGGATCCCATTTGACTCGTACATGTGTGAGAAAGAAAGACAGGAAGAACGGGATACAGAGCCCTAATCTCTGATTGGCTACTTGAGTGGGGATATCAAAAGCCAGATGATACGAGGAGCTAGACGGGTCCTTGTATAATATAGCCTTGGCGGATTACAGCGGGATGTGGTGATTTGTTGGAGCTCAAATACAGATGTGGAGTGGGGCAGAGGAGATAACATCAGAGATTTACGCTTGACCGCTTGCACTCTAGTAATCTACTGTAAAGTACAGTACAGAGAGGGAAGACCTATCTCTCACAGTATGTTCATCATTCATGAGGCACTGCTCATACTGACACATTTGTATTACAAAGCAGGACCGTAAAGTTGCCACTAGCAGGTTTCTGAAAACCCACTCTGCTCAACTCTTCATCTCAACTCTTTTACATTACATTACATTTAATTTAGCTGACGCTTTTATCCAAAGCGACTTACAATAAGTAACTCTTCATCAGGATGTCTTCCCATTTTAGTTGTCAGTCGTCGCTGTTCCGGTCCATCTCATCCTCCAGGCCTTTCAGTTGACAAATCCAGCAAAACACATCAGAAAATCTGCAGGAGATTCTACTCTGACAGGGAAATCACAGAAATGTATCAACTATGGAAAGTCTCGTATTCCTTCTGTCATTTGGTACCACTGGTGTATCCGCCTGTGCATCCTATGAAGTGTTTCCCTTTAAGGATCAGGATTAGTGACAGGACTGGAGAGCGCTGAGGAAGGTGGAGGGAGAAGCAGGGGTGGGGGAGGGGTGTGCGAAGAAGTGGGGGTTGCTATCCATATTGTACTGTATGTTCATACCAATTAGCCTGAGGGCCAATTGGCATCAGCAGAGATATGTCATGAATAAGTGATGTCGTTAAAGGGGTCAACATGCTGATTTCCCTCTGGGAGGCTTTACTGCTGCTGGCTGTGGATATGATACCGCAAAATGATCCTTATTTAAGACGATGATTCCTAATCAACCATTTGTCAAATAATCCTTCAATCTCATTCAATATACTGATGCTCTATATTGATATAAAAAACAATATCGGGACGAGATGCATTGACTGTGCTGGGTCACTATCATGAACAATACATGCATCTTCCTGCTGAACCATCTTATCCACATTCATTTTTGATAAATATATTAGGAACTCAATCGTGAACAGACCTTTCTTTGCGACTTTTCTGTTCTCGGAGCCGACAAAGTGTGCAGGTTTTTTCACTCGTTCACAGTCATTTTATAGTAACGCAATATGCACCCACAACATATTATCTACATCATCAATATTGAGGATTGAGGTGATGTAATCACCTTAGGAAAAACATTTCTGTATAAAAGATATTAATATATGAACAAAACCAGTCATCTCCCTTTTAACATTGAAGACATAACATAATAATATGTGTATAGGCTATATGAGAAAATGTGTTTATTCCCTAACACGAGGAAATACATTTTGGGGTACAGCTACTCTTTGTCTTAAAACATGTGTGTTAAATGAAGCTTTTTTGTTTTTCCAAATATATATATATATTTTTTAGGGGGGGGGATGTTTTCCACAAAGACTTGAATTTGATCACTGAGATACATTTCTGACATACAGTGCTGTTGCAGTGTGTAGTAATCTGCTTCCATTGAGATTTAGGTGTATTTCTCAATGTGTGGAGTATTTCCCAGGAAAACAAAAAAGGTTGAAAGTTGAGAGCTTTACATTTTTATTTCTTCCGTCTTTGTATTTAATTTTGCTGTTGGGACCCTTGTATATATTCATTATATTTCTACACGTGACCAAATTCTACCACTAAACTGTGAAAAAATGCTGCAAAACTGAATGAGTTTCAAGTATACAACTTATAACATAGTAAATAGGTTGTTTATATATATTTTTGCTATAATGGTCATGGAGAAACATTCACATGTTTGATGCTCAGTGATCACGTTTAGCATTGCCTGTTATCATTTGTTTAACGTCAGCAGTGTCCACTCCTCAGGGCACAACAGACTCATCTGTCACAGATTGAACTTGTAAACATTTGCCCGGTCCAGCTGGGCACCAATAGTAATGCCGCTTGGCCCAGGCTTTACTGTGAGCCCCGAAAAAACAAAATCCTGTTCGCCGACTCTCCTGTTTGACCAATCACTGTTGACTGTGACCCTCGTTTAACCAATCACAAGTGGCATCTTGTGCTGCAGCGTGCCCTGTCACGCCACATGGCAGTTTGTGTTGTTTGTCACCACGGCGCATGAGGGCAGCTGTTGGAGTGGAGGCCAGTGAACCAGGGAGGTCAAAGTTCAAAGAGTAATGTTCTTTCATCCTCACACTACTTTCAGTCCTGGGACTCTGTGTCTTGACTGTATGTGTGTTGCTTTAACGGGTGTATTTATTTATTTATTATGTTGATCCTATTCATTGTATCTGATCATGTTCTGAGCATTGACCGAGGAAGAAACATCACTACTAGTTTTAAGAGACAACTCAGATTCCAGTATTCCATGTGCTGTTTTGATAACAGCCCAACCAAAACTAAATTTTAAGCTAATATCAATATCAATAAAAAGGTTTACAGAAACAGCTGCTCTGTTAGACTAAGAAGCTTTGAGCTAAATGATAGCATGATTTGGTGGTGTTAGATGAAGTCATGGGTTTTACCCAACCTCATAGCAATTTATCCAATAGTTGTTGTAGACACATTTCACTCAAAGCCACACATTTTAACCTCATGGTGGCGCTGGAGGAAAAGTCAGGGCACATCAATTCATGGATACGTGTCATGGCATGATTGCATCCATCCAATAGATATTTCCCTCTGGAACAAAGTGGTGGACTGACCAAAGAGCCTCAAAACAAACTACAGTGTCCACTTACATTTTTAATTAATCTGGTCTCCAGTCGGGACAAAGTCCCTCCAGCCAACGATATCTGATGACTTCTCTCGTGCGTCAAATTCTGATTGAGCATCGGAGTAAGTCAATTACTCAGTGGATGTTAATGGGCATTTAGCACGAACACCTCTTCCAGTTAATGTGTGTTGTACACATTCACCCACTACACGAGTCCTCTGAGGCGAAGGGCACCCCAACCAATCGATAGAAGCTGGCCACAGTATGGACCGCTGGCTGCTCATGCAGGCTGTGCTTAATACTGGGTGGCTAGTGCAACAGCAGGCTCTAGTTGAGAGAAGGGGGTGGCCAGTAGCAAACCCCAACAACCCCCCCCCCCCCCACCTCCCCCCACCACTACCACCACCACCACCACCACCACCACACACACACACTAAACATTAGTGTGTGTGAGGGGGGTAAAAGCTGGTTGAGAGGGATATGAGGTAATCTCCCTTGGGTTAACAGTATGACAATAGCACAGAGGTTCAATCTCATACACACACACACACACACACGCTCATCTGTCAGACAACAGGCTGGTCAGTGACTTCATCTCTGCCGGTCTGTCCCTCAGTCATCTCTTTGTTGCTGGATGGATCATCATAGCAAATGCAGCAGTACAAGAATCCAGATCTGAGGGATGTTTTTGTTTTATCCGTCGCTCCTGTTTGTTATTTATGTGTCAGGCTCTCAGCAGAGTTTTTTGTGGTAACGGAGCAGCACAAGAGGGAGTGCTTGTCATAGACAAACCGCTGCTGTTGTTGTTTTCCTGTTTACCAAAATGGACATACATCGGCTCCAAGTGCTTCGTTACTGCCTCCCTCAGAGTGTCAGTGACTCAGGGTTGTTTTACAGCCACATCGCCGCCAGGTTTGTACCGACACTTGTGTGCGTGTGTGTGGTTGTTTCTACTTATATCTATATGTTATGTTATGTTTTTATGTTTCTACTATATGTCAGGGATGAGTGATGGAAGTTAAATGTCAAAGGCAGCAAGAAAACAAAAATCAAAAAGAGATGGAAACTTTTTTTGTGGAATGAAATGGAGAGAGTTGTGATTCAGAATACAAACACTTGTCTGGTATTTTGGTTCGATCATTGTGTGCAAAGAAAGTGTTGTGGTATTCCAGCAACACAGATGGGCAAATCTTTCCCTGTTTAATCAGAGCCAAAATACTAATCTGTAATCTTAATCTGGCCTCAAAAAACTGTTGTTTAGAGAATTTAGGTTATTTGGGATTAATTATTGTGTGCTTGGATGCATTTTATTTGGCACAAAACTGCATTAAAAAAACAGCTATTTGTTGATGTGTATAAGAGTTAAGTGTCAGAAGTTGTGACTCCGATCAGGTTTGATGATCCTCATTTTCTTTCTTTTCTCCCGCCCGATTGCATCTTTTCAGTCAAAGCCAGAGATGCTGCCAGAGATGCAGCCCACTGTGCGAACACCGAGCAGCTCCTTTATTCTCAACACTCGGCAGCCTCACATAGAGCATCTCTGAATAGCAGTGCTCTAAGCGCTCCATACATGTTTAATTCACACA
The DNA here is from genome assembly GCA_023566465.1 of Cottus gobio. NCBI lineage: Eukaryota > Metazoa > Chordata > Actinopteri > Perciformes > Cottidae > Cottus > Cottus gobio. The sequence continues at coordinate 11,780,958 of CM042228.1, forward strand.
AGTATTGAAGACAGCATGGCTTCTGGCTAAAATGGCAGTCTTTTTGGCCAGTGCCCTTCTCTTTTTTTCTCTGTTTTCTGCTGGCAGGGTTGATGAAGAGGAGAGGGGAGGGAGGGGAGGGAGGTTTGGTTGCCGCTTCTGTCCCAAAAGAGAAGTAGGATCAAGCAGCTCTGTTGGCTGTCTTGTTATCATGGGGGAGAGAATGGGAGGTTTAAAAATAAAGGACAATGAGGTTTTATGTGTACAGTATATGCAGCTGCTGCTTGAAACTAATCTGAACTTGCGGGACACCAGAACACGCCTTAAGCCCCATGGTGGCAGCACGGTGACTTTAGCCTGCTTCATTAATGCGTCAGATACAATAACAAAAAGACAATCACATTATTAGTAAACATTGTATTTTTTGTATATTTTCAGAAAAAAACAATGTCTATTTTATAGGGAAATCTGGACCTTTTTCAGTCCAAACCGCTTGACAATAAATACCTTCTTCCCATCGCCAATAAAATAACAGATATTCTTTTAGGTTTAAAAACTGTAGTCTCTGCGCACCCAAGGGTAAGAAAGGCAAAGATGTAATGAGCGAAGAGCGATGATTTCAATGCCATTGCTCTGAACCTAACCAAATCTAACTTCCATCACTATTGTGAACGCAACAAAAACAGTTAAAAACTCGTAAAATGTTCATTTATCATTTTCTAGTCAAACAAAAAACAAATTGCAAACTTGTTTTCTACTTCTGAAACAGTAATAAAACTTCCACACCAGTCATGACATGTTTGGCTCTCTAGTCAGCTTCTACTTCTTGTCTGTGTTTATTGGCAGATCGCAAACCAATTTTAAAGGTGCCAATAATTTATAAAAAATAATTGTGTTATCCAAATGATAGGTAATAATGTGAATTTTACTATTATCAGTGCCACATATATATGTATGTATGTATGTATGTATGTATGTGTATATATATATATATATATATATATATATATGTGTGTGTGTGTATATATATATACATATATATTAGGGATGCACCGATATCGGTATCGGGGGCCGATACTGCGTTAAAATACTCGTATCGATTTCAATTGTCGATACCAAGAACCGATACCACTCAACAGTATTTCGCTACAACAAACTGGTCGCGCTTTGTGGAGAAAAAGATTTGTTGTCCTACCTGACTTCAACGTCTAGGGCAGGGGTCGGCAATCCGTGATCCAGAGCCGCATACGGCTCTTTCGTCGCTCTCTTGCGGCAAGGTGTGTAGAGTAATGCTGCGTTCACATCCAACGCGACGGAAAATGACTGCCGTTCCGCCGGTTTGAATCAAACTGTTGCTGATCCACCAGAAGTAGCGCTGGCAGCGGCCTCATTCAGACGCTGTTGTGCGGCTACGGATGATATTATTGTAGCAGAGTGTCTGTTGTGTGTCTATATTTGTAATTCTAATAAAATGAAAACACGCTGCAGGGTAACTTGAACCACTTTTTTATCTCCTTCACACACGTATATCCCACAATTCCACTCCTTTTCCTTTCCGTTTCTCCCTCCACAATAAAAGCACCGGAAACATAACTTGGAACACAGCTTCCTATATAATTGCTCGATCCCTAATATTACCTCTTACATTATGAACCCGGACACGGGGGCGTTTTATGGTCCGACATTAGAGGGACTTCCACAAGAAGTTTAAAGCTTGGGATAGCCTTCTGTTAGTTTTGTACTATAGGCTTGACATAATCTGCAGAGGATAAAATAAAATCTGCCTCCAAATTAATTGCACTTTCATGGAGACCAAATCTAAGAAGTATCGGTATCGGTACTCGGTATCGGCAAGTACACAAATAAAAATACTCGTACTCGTATCGGTTTGTAAAAAGTGGTATCGTTGCATCCCTAATATATATATATATATATATATTAGGAAAACGACCCAAATTAGCACAACGGTGTCTTATTTACAAAATAGGGAGACATTTTCAGATTTTTCAGATATGTAATTCACTGGATTAGACAAAAAACATGAGACATTCCTTTCCTGTTATTTTATCTATCAGCCTCTTTTCAATTGATATTTCAGAAGAAATACATCTGCACACGCCATGATACAGGTTGTTATCTTTATCCCCTAAACCACAGTGACAGTAACAGAAATACAACACGGATAAACATAATGACACTGTTAAGTAAATGTACTCTACATATAGTCTACAAATATTCAGTGTAATTTAGTGAACATGCATGTGGTTGACTATTCTTTCATGTTTCGTTCAGTACACCTGTAATCAGTCATCAACATGTATTTTCGTACATATTCACATTTCCATCACACAGTCAAGAAAATGCAGAATATAGGTCACGCATACTCTACCACTGTGTTGTGTGTGAATGAAATGTAGCAGCTCTGCACGCTGATACATCACAGCAGAGATTGAGCTTTTTGCACAACTGGGACATTTAGCTAAGAACATAAGCACATTAATGCGGTTTGCATTAATGCCATTACTCTGCTCTCTCGCTTTCTGTCCCTGTCTCTTTGTCTCTCTCTGTCTCTTTTTTGTCTTTCTTTGTCGCTCTCGCTCTCTCTTGTTTTCCTTTGTCTCTCTCTCTCTGTTAGTCTCTTTCAGTGTGTCTCTCTCTCTCTCTGTCTCTTTCTTTGTCTCGCTCTGTCTTTCTTTCTCTCACTCTCTATCTGTCTTTCTTTCTCTCTCACTCTCTCTCTCTCTTTGCCTGTCTCTGTCTCTTTCTTTCTGTCTCTCTCTTTGTGCCTGTCTCTCTTTCTCTCTCTCTCTCTCACACCCTCTATCTGTGTCTCTCTTCCTCTCTCCTCTTTGGGGCTTAATTGTAGCCCTTTCTGCAGTATTACACAGTAGTTGCGTATCATTGAGTCAGAGGTTAGATAAACACACTATGGCTTAGTACAGTTATCACAATCTGGACATGATGGATGTTGCAGCTTGGATGATGTTGCAGAGATTATGATAATCAGAACTGCTGTATATAATAGTTAGTGGAAATATGATGCATTAGTGGAGGAGATGGAGATATTCTTATGTCCTTAAAGCTTCATTTTAAAGTATTGAATCCTCACTATTGTGGTGACTATGAAAGGACATTGCTTCAATTTTCAGTATTAATACCCCACATAGAAAATCTCATACATATCCATACTTACCGTAGAAATACAATGTATGAATGTATGTATGAAAGAAAAATAGGTTGTTGTTGCAGTCTTTTGTGTAGTTTACTACGTGAAAGATGTACGTAGTGATTTAGTTTTTCAAGGTGGCTTTACTATAGTTAGTTTACTATAGCATTGCCTTAAAAAAACATAGTAAACATAATTTACCTATTTTTGTTGCTTATTTGCTTTGTTACTGAGAGTTAAATGAGAATTGTTACCACTCTTGTGTATGTACAGTAGATATGTACAGCAGCCAGTTAGCTTAGCTTAGCAACAAGACAAGGCAACATTCTTACAATGTCAACATGCTGATGACAAGCAAGTATAATTACCAGGTTCACCATGTCTTTAGCGTATATGCTTGCTATTATCTTCTATTTAGCAAAGATATCAGTCTTTGTACCAAATTTCATGTCAATTGGGCCTATAGTTCATTAAATATTGCCTATATGCAAGTATAGTGTACTGCAAGTGTTTCGTCTGTAGTTTTAATTACTGTGTTCCATATACTGTAGTTCAGGAGCAAGCATTACATCCAAAGCAGCAATTAAACTTCAAGCCTTGAAATCTGGCCTTGATGCTGTTTCTCGCTGTTTCTTTCAAACAAGCTAACAGTGCTTAGTTTGCTCACTTACTAATGAACAATCTTCACACTGTTTCTCAGCAATAAAGTTGGCTTGTGCTGTTTTTAGTTCCCGCAGGCTTTGCTCCCTCCGTGTGCCTGTTAACAGTACTTTCCCCATGGAGCAGATTAGAGGTTTTGTACGAGAGTTAAGTCCTGGTTAATTTAGATTTAAGACTGCAGTGAGGTAATGATCTGCCTGCCAGGCTCTGTCTCTAATCCAAGTAGTCAGACTTCTTCCCTCCGTCTGCTGGACCCCAGCGCGCGCAGACACACACACACACACACACACACACACACACACACACACACACACACACAGGCAGTCATACTGTAAACGTATACACCCCCATCTATGCTATACACAGGCGGGGCAGCTTTGCTGTGCCCTAAAGTGCCCAGGAGGCTATAATCATCATGGTGACAGAATAATAACAGACAACCAACCAAATCCATCCACAGTAATCAATCAATGTGGGTGTGTGAGGATGCCTGTATTGCTATCTTTGTGAGGACCAATTAAAATGTTCAAACATGGTTGTAAGGACATTTGTGCATTGTGAGGACATTTTGGCTGGTATGGAAGACTATTTCATAATTAAGACACACGCTGCTTCCCAAGTCGGATACTTATATACACACACACACACACACACACACACACACACACACACAGTACAGTGTGTATTTACTTGCATAGTATATGAATTTAGACTGGGTAGTGTCAAATTGAACACACTGTCGTTTACTTATCAAAAAAGTGACAATTGTAACATTTCACAGCTTCTTTTTAAGGAGAAATTGTAACCAGACAGAGCATTACTGCCAATATAACATTACTGCCAGAATATCTGCTGCCTGGTTTGCTTATTTGACAATTGTATTGGAACTGAATCCCAAAAATGTTTTATGTACGTGCTGCTGTTAGCTGGCTTGCTAGTTGCCATTTTCCCAAGTTTGGTGGCCCCTCCCTTTTTGCTGAGTGGCCAAGATGTTGGAGAGGTGTACAGTGGTCCTACACTTCAAACCTTTTCACTGTAATGAGAACAGCATTCGTCCAAGTGCTCACAGTGAACTGCATTTTGCCTTTACTTGTCAGTGGGAACGCACTAATGGTAAAATAGCAAGTTAAAGTATACGAAAAATGCAAATTGAGACAGATTTGGGTTTTAAGATTAAGGTTATGTCAGTGAGGTTTACAAGTATAAAACGACAAACGTGTTTGTGTCTGTTTCTGTTGCTCTAATTAGGCCCTTCTAAATATCAGTGACTGTAATTTTGGTGTATGTGCAGTATGGGTACCAACATATATACGGTGTGTGGGTGTATAATTAAGTATTTCTGTTCCTGTGGCAGAACAGTATAGATGCCTCACTCTCAGCAAGAAGAGGCTATGAGTTGAAGCTGTTTGTGCTTTACATTACACTCATTAGACTGAAAGGTTATTGGGCCGGTTATCATCTCCTCTTGTGTCCAGGATAACCCTATACTGGAGAGATAACTTATAATACAGTCTCTCTCCACCCCAGACAGTTAGATTTCAGATGTGGCAGCCTTTCATTTTGCCGCTGCAAATGACTGGAACTCATTACAAAACACGCTCAAACTAACAGCTCTCACCTCTCTCAACATATTTAAACAAAAGCTGCAACAAGTCACAGTTGACTGCTGTACTTGTTGACCAGCCCTCACTTCTCTCCCTCCCCTTCATCCAGTAATCTGTTTTATTTATTTATTTATAATTTTTTTTGTACATAGTGTTTATTAATTTACCTATGTTGTTGTTTTTGCCATTTTTAAAGTTTATGTGTTTGTCATACTGTATTGTATCTGTGCTGTTTGTGTAACTTGTGGACTGTGTTGCTGCCTCTTGGCCAGGTCATCATTGTAAATGAGAATTGGTTCTCAATTGATTTTACCTGGTTAAATAAAGGTTTAATAAAAAAGAAAAATTGCTCTGCTGAGATTAACACATCAAGAGGATGCCATTGTTTGTTTACCAAACCTCAGATTGAGTTATAAACCCTCCCTGACACTGACTGCATGTCTCTATTATCTGTAGCACCGACCAGGGATGCATAAAACTGTGTAATAATTACTCCTGCTGCACAGGAAGCCTCTCCGGATGCCTCTCTCTTGCGTTAATTGTGGGTTATGAGTTTTTTAAGCGACTTAATTAGCATGAAATTAATTGATTAATTGGTTGTGTGAGTTTGTCACCAGCTGTGCAGATCGACTGCTGCACCTCTAAGTTGCAGTAAATAATCAGGATACATGATTTGCTTTCTCTGTAAATCTGATGTGACAGATGGAAAATGTATCTGATTTGTTGTATTTGATCTATCAAACTATCAGTTCTCCTCTCATTAGTTTAGCCTTACATTTTCCTTATTAGCCAGTTGAGATGAGACATTAACGATGATTAATAAGGCTGGTGTGTGTGCCAGAACTCCCTAATTCCCGTTATAACGAACATGATTTATATGCAGAGGGTGCCTCTAAAGGCATATTCTTTCAAGCAAAAAGGTTTGGTTTTGGGTGGATTTTAGAATTTTCCGACTGATTCACTGCCAAAGGAAATCAGAAAAGCTTCTTTTATGTTTCCGCATGTGGTTTGAAAATAAAACTCTTCCATTGGCCTGGTTTAGCTGGATGTCTATTGTATTTAGTAGCAGTTGTGTTTAGGAAAATGCAACTTCTCCAACACAGAATGTATTTACTGTGAACTCATCAAAGCATTACGTTTTGAAAAATAGTTATTGCGCAAAACCCAACAATAACTGTTTTGGAACAGCTCTGCTTCTGTGGCTTCAGACACAAACAGGAAGTGGTTGTATCTTTAATTAATAGAGAAAACTGATCAACTAACTAAGAGTACAGAAATGCAGAGGCCTCCTGTGGCCTATGGCTTTAAGTTACAGACCATAAACGTCCCCAGGTTGAGTCCAGTCAGGACCTTTGTTTTATGTTGTTTCCGCTCATATCTGTACTGTCACAGAAAGCGATAAAATGCCTCCCAAATTACTAAAAACATACAGAAATGCAATGTCTGTTAGAGTATTTTTTTAATCTTTGGAAACACAGTTGACTTTGTTTGAGTGGAGCTGCTGCATGACCACACAAGAGCAAAGCTAATCTAGCAACACTAGTCAAGTAAAATTCTCGGACTACTACTGCACCACTTCTGTATCAATGGATCAGCACTTCTCCACAGAAGTGGTTGTGTTTTTAACATTTAGTTTTCATCAACAAATCCAAAATGCTGTCACGAGCCGGCCGTGCAAGGATGTGTTGAATGACTCAGCATTTGTTCGGGTCTGTTCGGGTGCCTTCCACTGTGAACCAGCGGATGACACAATTACCCCAGCGACAAAAGCTAATTGCCATAATAACAGAAGCTCTGCTCTCGGGTGCTACCCAGAGAGAATGCCACATACACCCCACCACCCTGACCCAGTCTCTCAGTATGCCAAGGAAACACTTCCCCAGCCTAAATACATCCACTGATCTAATCATGAAGCTGACTCTCACGAAGACATGAAACTACTGTGCCTATATGCACACTCAGCCCATCATATATACAGGTATATATACAGGCATCATTTCTTCCAGCATGTGGGATGTCTGTTAATGGACTGAAAACACACAGCCGTGAGTGACTGAGTGACTGAGTGACTGAGTGAATGGGATTTGTGTGGAGGAGAGTGAGGTGAGGGAGGGGCACATATGTCTTACCATGTGTGCAGGGAAGTGCTTACTTCAAAAGCCTGGGAATGTGGCCTCCTTTTCACCACTCGCCTATGAGGCTTACATGACATGAGGAAGAGCTCAGTGTGGCAGAAGCCTTCATATCCTCTCTGCTCTTGTTTTTCTCTATACCCTCTTCTCATCTCTTTCCCTCTCTGAACTCCTCTTCTTTTTTCTTCTCGGGTTACCTTTTAAGGTAAATATTATTCAGCCTTCCACTAAGAAATGTGCTAAGTTCAGCAAAAACAAGGTGAAATGCTCAGACAGGAGCCGTGGGCTATATCAAGTTACGATGGTGTTTTTTAAAAACCAGACTAGTACATCAAATTCAGAATACATGCGATTTTTTTCTGCAACAATCAGTATATTGTCAGCTAATAGCAAAGAAAGAACATTTTTAAAACTGTTATTTGCCTGTTAGTGTGCTATGAGAAACATACAGTATGTCTCTTTTTATATTTATGAGCAGGTTGTGGGGAAGTGCTTATGCATTTTTAAAGATGTAGTCTATAGAATTCACAAGAGGGAAAATACCAGCATGCTTCAATCCTCAAAGGATTGGAGCGGCCAATGATCAGCTGTAGTGTGTTCCTGCTCTTAACTGCTGAGAGCGACAGTAATCAATATTTTTATATTAACAAAGAGGTCACATGTGGTGATGAACCTGCCGAGAAATACGACCTGGCTCTGCAGTTCCCATCAGCTCAACAAAGCAGTTTGGTGTCTTTTTTTTATTTAACTCATTGTTTAGATTGTGTTAGTTTAGTTTAAGTTGCAACTTAATCATTTCCATCGCATTGGTATTGTGGATGCTCACTTACGGGGTCAGCTAAGGTTTTCCCTTCCTGCTTTGACAAGTCAAAATGTCTGTTGTGAGAAGAGTCTATTGCAGGATGAAGGATGCATTTCTGTATCATCATCATCAGAAACATTAATTTCTAACGAATGTCCTCTCTGAAAGAATGTGTCTTTTTTATAGTTCTTCAAAAATCCTGTTTTCTTGTCCTTTTATTTTGACCTTTAGTTCTTCCTGTTATGAACAGTCAGTGTGGTTCATCATGTTATTTTAATGTCACTGATTGTGATTTTAAGCAATAGCTGACCTTTTTTAGATTATTGCCCGCTATCCTTTGGTCATAAACACATCGTCACGTAGTTTTCTTTGCCTCTCATCTCTGTCATCTCTATACTCAGTAACCGCTTTTTTACAGCGGAAAATACAACAAATATGTAGCGTTGTCCCTAAAACTGGATATCATTTCTATGTTTTAGTCAGTAGGAGCAGCTGTGATGGGAAGCAGCTATCATGTGCTCTATTGTGCCTTGTCTCCTCTTTGTCATCTGACCTATGAGAGTCCACCGCCGTCATTAACTACACACAGCAGCATTTAGCACACTGTCAGAAGCTGCTCTGTGAAGATGTAGCAGCGCTTCATTTCAAGAGAAATGGTCTCAGTTATCTACATCCCATGATGTGTTGATTGAGCAACACACTCTATACGTAAAGGAGGAATAGCAGAGATGCTTGCTTTATTTCTGACTGCTTGTAGAGAACTAAATCAGTCAGCTTCAAGCTGGAGGCACTCCATCCCACTGGCCCAAACTGCTCCAGAAATAGGGCCTGTTTTTGTAAGAAGATCCATCTCAGAGATGCAGCCACCTCCCTCTTTCCCTCCCTGTCTTTTCCCAGAGAGCCTCTGGTGGTCTGCTGGGTCTCTGAAGTGGAGAGAAGTGTTAGTTATGTGATTAGAGAGTCTGTTCAACTTATTTAGAGAATTAGGAAACATGATATCTGTAGTTATTCCTCATGGTTTTGCATTCAGAATGGGAGGTTCTCCTCAAATTAGCTTGATAAGTAAGGAGTAAGAATGCATTTGCATTAGCTGTCAAAAAAGGATTTTTGTGATTTGTTGAGATTAGATTAAATATTTGGATGTATTTGAGGAGCTTTGCGTTCACATCTGCTTGTGTAAAAGACAAATGTGTTTCCTGTTTGATTTTGGAGTTCCTGTTTGTCCCTGGGTGGAGAATATTTATTGTGTAACCGTTTTACAGCCAAGATCAGCATCTACATCGATACACACTGTTGTCTTACTGCCTTGTGACATTTAACAGACTACACAATGTCTCTCTGCTCAAATCATTGTCATGAATAAACTGTGTTGTGATAGCTTTGAGATGATATTGCTTCTGGTTAACTAGACAGCAGTTGTGCAGTGTGGAATGATGGATATTTGACAGAGGCAGGGTGGTTGTAATCGGGGGAGTAGTTGCTGAAATCCATCTGTCAACTGAGCTTTAAGGCTTCTCTCTGAGGAACGACATGACATCACCGTGCAGTTTATTCTCAGACTTTCTGATACCGTTGCACGGAAATAAACCGCTTTATGTCACGTGTCAAACAGGTTATTTAACTCTGAGATTGTCATCATGGAAACATTTTCCGATAAAATGAAAAAAATTATATTAAAGTATATTGATCCCTCTGTTAATTTTTTTTTTTTAAACACGTCACATTTTTATGCTGAATTCCTTCCTTGTACTGTGTAGATTAATGGGAATTCATCCAAAATGCACTACAACTTTTACAAGAGTAAACATCAGGTAATCAGGGCTCAAACGAAGCCAATAGAAGCAACATTATCTCTTCACTGAGTTATTTGAGGCCGCTCAGACGACCGCAATGGAACTGAAGAGCAGATGATGGCAGGACAAGCGAGAGGAAGCCGGCTGGGACTGAACCATGTGTTAGAGCGATCGGAGGGGGGTCTCTCAGGTGTCGGTTGTCTTTCTCCTGCAGATTATGGCGCCTCAAAGGAAAAGCTTTTCAGAGGGGTGGTCACATGTTGGCTTTTGAATGTTACTGCCGTCCTCAGGGCCTTGGAAACAAATCCCAGCCTTTGATAATCACTGTGAAAGACAACCTCATGTTTCTGCTTCCTCGTTAATGTTAATGTAATTGTACTAAATTGCTAGAGGTATAACATTACACTATGTAAGCTTATTCACTTCTGGCTCTCAACAATTAGAACAATTAATCATACTTTTGGTTCTTGTCACAAATTCTGGCTTTTTTCCTGCGGCCTCATAATTTATACTGTGTTATGCTGCTGGATAGAATAGACATGGATTAAACTATTTATTGGCAGATAATAAAAGTTATTTACAGCCCTAACATATTCTGTGAAGCTGCCTGCTTATAGTCCAGCTCTTTTTCCACCTGATCATATTTCCTTTTGCTGTGGCAATGTCTGAATTTCCATGTCACCTTATATGAACTATTGCAGAGATTAAGTTTCTGGAATAACTCGACAGCCAGTGGACACATCAACAAAGCTCTTCAGTTTGCTTTTCTTGGCCCTCACACCATCAGACTGCTAATGTGAGTCTGACTGACGGAGAGCCGACCACTGAGGTGTTGAAAGTGAAAATTAGAGAAGCGTTTAGTCACTTCACGGGTTCAGCGAGTGAACCTCACCTCTGCAGGTCCTCGTCTCCTCTCCACCTGCCGTGATGTGTTTTCACCTTCAGCCGCATACGGTGCTAAGGTCACAACAGCAGTCGCATGACGCGCATGGGCCTTTACTTTAAACTCAAGCTGTATCTCTTGTATGTGGTAATTCTTGTGATGTGATTTGCCACATAAGTCAACGAAAGGAATTCCCTTTCAGTTCTGTGGTTGTGAACATGATTGTTTAGTGCGTCCTCATCGCTGTGTCCTTGTGTGTGTTTGTGCCACTTTTTTTTTTACCAAATGAGCCTCCAGCTGGCAATACATTGCTGATCAAACACTGGGGTTTTTTAACACAGCATATTATTACCCGACACATCACACACACCCGTCTGCAGGGATGCCTCTAAACAGTTCTTCATGTGCTGTACTGGTGCCGCCACAGTAAAGGCCAGCTGGAAAAGGGGGATTTTCCAGAGTTCGGTTTGAGGTTGAGGTCGTCTTTATAGCTTTTAAAAATGGCAACCACACACACTGCTGTCAGGCATCTACAGTGGCAGTGTTTTACTCCTAATGTGGTGACTGCAGAAAGGTGTGGCTTCTCAGGGACCCCTCAACTAAACAGATGATAATACAGTTACTCTGATTCGTTGGTTTCACTTCATAGACCACCATCATATTTACACTATTCTGGTCAACAGTCACAGTCAGAGGGCAGTGAAGCAGTGAAGCATCTCAATACTCTAATCTTCTCTACTATTGGGGACCAGTGCCCACTCAGTTATTTTCTGACCTATTAGCTTTCATTGCTCAACTTAGTTTCTCATAAAAGCCTCTTTCATGAGTCGTTGGATGTCTTTAACCGAGACTGATTAGTGGTTCTCAACCTTTTTTCAGTGATGTACCCCCTGTGAAATATGTACCCCCTAACCAGAACAAAATTTTGGTTGATAAAAAGATGTAATACACAGTGGTGTGCAATCAGTGTCTGATTTAATATATATGTAATTCAGTTTATGAACTTACAATTATTATTTTATTGAAAATGTATTAAATAACAATTTTTAAAGGGTTTTTGAATGGATGCTAATTTTAAATACATTTTTTTTATATCTCACGTACCGCCTGGAGTGCCTTCACGTACCCCAAGGGGTACACGTACCTCCATTTGAGAACCACTGGATTTGAGACATCTACGATTTTAACTTTAAAAAAATAATAATAATACATGGATTATTTTGTTGTTGCGCATGAAGAAAAGTATTTATCTTTTTGTTTAAATCTCAATAACAGGTGAGCTTATCGATAAAATGAAGTTGATCTCTTTGTGTCTCTCTACATTCGCAGAACAATGTCACAATATTCACCGGGACTCTTCTTATGTGCTCTCTCTCTCTCTCTCTCTCTCTCTCTCTCTCTCTCTCATCCATCAGTGAACAGAGTATCTGCCAGGCGCGGGCCTCTGTGATGGTCTATGACGATGCCAGTAAGAAGTGGGTGCCCATCAAGCCCGGGCAGCAGGGCTTCAGCCGCATCAACATCTACCACAACACTGCCAACAACACCTTCAGAGTGGTGGGCGTCAAACTGCAGGACCAGCAGGTGAGACACGCAAGAAATAAACCGCATCACAATCACTGGACATTTATAATGCATTGACTTCAGAGCTACTTTACATTTGGATTTAATTACATGGTCTTTGGCTGATGTAAGTCGGCCATATTTGTTGTTTTCAGTCACCTACCTCTTAGTAAGGGTAGAGGATATATTAGAGCTTCCCCGTCGTTATTACTACCTGGAAGTTGGAAACTTGTCATCACAAAAACTCTTATGTGACTTTAATGCAGCAATACTTTTAGCAAATACCATTTGAAATGATTTAATAGTTGAGCCCTTTTGTTTTGAGGTTTTATTACAATAACATGTGCATCTTCCTATTTCTTTCTATTTCTAATGGGAACATATGCATACATTGAGGGAAATGTTTTCCTTTTATGAGTGACATGTGGCACATTATCAAATCTATGTAACATCTTAATTCACAGCTTAATTGTCCTTCCCCTATTGAAGGTGGTGATCAACTACTCCATAGTGAAGGGACTAAAATACAATCAGGCCACCCCGACCTTCCATCAGTGGCGTGACGCCCGCCAGGTTTATGGGCTGAACTTTGCCAGTAAGGAGGAGGCCACCACTTTCTCCAACGCCATGCTGTTTGCCCTCAACGTCCTCAGCTCACCTGACTGTGGAGGTACGATGTCACAATATACGTTTTGAATTAATTTGTTTTCTATTTCAACCACACTTAATCCATGCCATTACCTTTTCAAGGTGAGGTCCACATTTGTATTTGACTTCCGAGCAGGCAGTGAGGTTTTTCTGAGAAGGGTTTTAATGAAATAGCTTGTCACAGTAGAGAAATGAGAGATTGAAGTTCTTGAATCATAAGCTTGTGTTGGAAACCTGCTGATGCAACCGTTTGGCTCAAATTACGACTTGCTGACTTGAACCGTCATCTGTGAACAGTTTAAATCTATTTTTGCTCTCAAAGGAATGTCAGGTAACCACAAGCAAATAATCCACAGTCGTGTGTTTTCAGTTTGTTTTGACTACAGAGAAAGTCATTAATGGATGCTGTCTCATCAAACTCTACCCTGGTGTACAGACAATAATGCAGCAATACATTCAAACAGCACAATAATCTAAATTGTTGATTACATGTCGACATTAATTCAATGCACTGCAATATACAAACCCTATGAAGTGTACCTACATAACTAAGCTGTACTAACCTCTGCTGGTTAATAACATGTACTGCATGCACTCTGCACACTACACCAAACAATAACAGTAATATCAGCAGCTGGTTTCTTACTGACTGAAATGTGTCTTCACTTTTCAGTTATTTTAAGATTAAAACATAACTCCGTATAGCATGCGATTAAAGACATGTATTTAAATTAGCGGAACTGGGTTTTTTAGGGGTTTTATACCTTGACAGCAAAACACTTGTTTTGGAACCCTGAACTGCATTTGAAGCCAAACCCGCGCCTACTCTTGGTTTACTAAATAGCGTCTGACCAGCTCTAGTTACAAGCTACTTGTGTGTGTGTGTGTGTGTGTGTGTGTGTGTGTGTGTGTGTGTGTGTGTGTGTGGATAAGATATTGAGAGAGAATATCTGTGAGTGTGTAATTGCGGTGTCATCCCATCCTTGTGACTCTAAAATATCCCGATGTGGAGCCTTGATGTCGTACCCCACCATGCTCACATAGCAGCCCTTCTTTTTTTGGGTGCATTTGGATGTGGGATCATGGGCCTCGCCATGCAGGGCAAACGCTTTGACTTAAGTACATTGTTTATGCTGTTTCTTGCTAAAATAAGTAGCGTAGTTCCATAACACGTATTGTATAGTGCTGAGGAGGCTGTGGAAAGATCATGCTGACTCCTGAGATTTCACCTGGTGTCCTCAGAAGGGTTTCTTCAGCCATCATCCTCCTCAGTAAGTGTCCGGCTGGAGAGGACTGTGTCCACTGGCAATGCATGTTGTCTGTGCTTACAGAAGTTGAGCATCAGTTATTTTCTCACTATAAAGAAGAGACTGTTTGTTTGGGGGAATTGGTGGTACCAAATTGTGTATTTCCATTTTATGCTACTTGTATACTTTTACTTTGCAACATGTGAGCTGTAAATATTGTACTATTTACACCTCTGCTTTTTTCTACTTTTCAGATTAAGATAAGATTAATATTTACATAAACAGACTAATAAGCTTATAAAATACAATACATTGTTGAATTATAAAACAATGGTTCTCAACCTTTGTTGCTGCGGAACTTTGCCTAGCAGAACCTTTCTAATTAAATTGGCCTGTACCAATTATATTGAAGAAGAGAAAAAGGGGCTTCTGATGAAATTTAAAGGGTTTTTTGTACACGCCTGATGGGGAAGGAGAGTCTGAAAATGCTTTGTAGAGATCAACAATGAATCTGCTCACAGCAAGAGATTCTGTATTGAAGAATGGTAGTTTATACATCATAACTAGGGGTAATCATAAACTACACTTTATCTATTCTGCAAACAGAGTCAAAAGGGGTATTTCCGCACCAGACATCCACAGAGCAGATTCCGAGTACAGAGTAATCCGAGTACAGAGTAATCCGAATAAAAGTCAGATAACATTTTGGCAAAGTGATTCTGTCCCTCCGTATGTTTGTATTTCATTCATGCTGCGTCTGCTTCTGTGTTTAAGAAAGATTGGGGGAGTACAAGAAGGAGGAATAATTGATGATTTTCCTTTGATCAAATATTAAAACAACTGCATCCATACATTGGTCTCCTGAGCACCCATAAAATGCTTACAAGTCTTATCAGGCCCTCTCCTCCCCTGGGCTTCCTGTTCTCCCTTCACCATGGCAACAGCGGGTGACATCAGCAGTAGAAACACACTTATGCACGGATACACATGCAGGACAGCACAACACGGGGTGATAATTGTCCCCTTCATCTACCTCGTGCATGTCTGCAGAGAGGTTGATTGTGTTTTAAGAGTGAATCCCTGAAGTTTCACCTAAATAATAAATGAATTAATAAAGCTGAAGTTGCTGACCAGAGAGGCTGCAGGTACATGCTGCAAATAGTTTTTCCTGTATTTGTATCTTTATGTTTCTACAACACATATTGCTGCTGGTGCAAACATAATACAAAAAGAGTGTCATGCTGATACTTAAACAGAAGTCCTTTACAAAGCCTGTAAGGTGTCACAGAATATTAGTATCAACTCCTATTTAGCTTTACATTCATTGTGATATGAAAGCTTCTTCAAGATCCAGATTGCTGATCTCAAGAGCTTAATGAAGACTGATCAAAGTAAACAGTTATTATTTCAGTGTCCTGGTCGGAATATTTGCTAAATTTAATGTGCAGCTTTGCCAGCAGAGCGCATGATTACCATGAGCTAACAAGCAGAGCTCGAGGACAAAGCAAAGACGTCTTCCAGGTGTCACTTCTTTTTTCCACGCCTCTTGTTAGAGCACCAAAACAAATCCATTAACCAGGTCAGCTGAGGCAGAATAAGTTGAAGTATGTCATTATCAGCAAGTGATATCTGCAGTTAGCATATTTAGTCTGTTACTACCTGAGGAAAGAAAACAAAATGCACACGGTGAGGGATTTTTTTTATAGCCGAGAATACAAATGTGTCTCAGTGGACAGGAAAGATTTCCCTTTTTAGTGTGTGGATATATATATACAATTTGTATTTTATTATTATTATTAGCTTGTCAGTTTCCTGTCACCCACTTTCAATACACTAACCTGCATAAATGATTCCATTAAATAAAGTGTGTGTTAAAGAGTCTTTGGAAAAAGGGGTCATATTTTAGCCTTCATAACCCTTTATAATCCTGCTCTAAAAGGACACATTTGCTGCAAAATTTCACGGAATCCAAAAACACAAAAGAGTCAAATGAAAAGCGAGTATTACATTTGGTACAACAATGGTCTAACAATTCACTTTACGCCCCTCGCTGTGATCTTTTCAAATGTTTGAAGCCACAGCTCTGCCCCTGATGCCCCGCCCACCTGTGCTCCAGACACAGCGACTGTAAATATCACTCATGGGTGTCCTTGATGTCACATCGGGCGTTGAAGTTTAATGACTGGTATTCTGGTGAAATATGATAAGTGCTCTGCCTGTTGCTCCCCGTTAATAGCCGGTCCAGAATGAGGCTCTAACTTCGTCACTCAGCGGGGTGGCTGAAGACCATCTGTAGTTGGTCAACAAGCAAAGTGCTAAACTGAGATGCTAAATAAAGATGCTGATAATTTGGCAACTTCTCTAAACAATGTTGACAAAGTGACTTAAATGCTGATAAGTTATCTTTTGTTGACTGAACTGTATTGCTCACCAATCCCATGCATGTTTTCCACTTGATGTATTTACATGATATTTCCCTGTTATATATTTCAGTCTCTTCCTCTTGCTTAGAGGGTTTCCTGCTGTGGTTTAGAGTTTAAATTCCTGTGGCTGGCAACATGTTGAGCAAATAACATTATAAAGAGTTTGTTGGCTCTCTGGGGCAAAGTCACAGTTCCTCACATGAGGCCTGATGTGGTCTGGTTATTCAGTAAACACAGCTTCTCTTCCTGCTCTTGCTACTGAGACTATTTCATATAAAACGATTATCATTTTGAGGGCTTGTTTGCAGATGGAGATGTTCCTTATAATTACTCCAGAGGGTTCTCACACTAATATTTTACAAAGACAGAGATGTTTAGACACATTTAGATCTGATCTGAATCCTACAGTGAAAACAGAAAAAGAGGCACAGGACATGTACATGTTGCAAAGAGATAGAGCGACTGACTATAAAGGCTCAGAATAGAGTGGAAAAACAAAGCTACTCGTGCACTTTCATGCTGTGAAATACGGTATATAACGAACTACAACTGCATAATATTGAAAGGAGAGAAGAAAAGAGAAAGAAAGAGCAGGAAGAAGCAGGGGGAGGGGAAAGAGTAAACACAAATAAGAAGTGAAACTTGGAGATTAGTCAAAAGGAGAATAAATGAAGCGAAAGAGAGGAGAAGGTTTAAAGGGATAGAAGGTTAATGCTTGAGAGGCACCAGGACTCGCATTAAATGACGAGCCATCCCACAAATATCAGCATGATATTTATTGACCATTGCAATTTCCCACACCACAAGATTGCTTTTGTTGACCAACAAACATATTCAGTTTACAATGATAAAGAAATGCTTATGCTTAACCAATGACCTCAAGATTATTGTCTATTCATTGTTTTAGCGCTATTATTATTCAAAAGTAAAAAAGACATTAACGTACAAGGAGAGCTGTGGCTATGATGCGTATCTTAATTTGTAGTACAGATGATGACGGATGTGTGGATTAATGATCGACAGACTCCTTTTTGTTTTTCCGAGGTTGGTTTTATATATATATATATTATTTTTTTTGTCTATCAGGTCCAGTCGTCCAACGCCAAAATGGGCCCTCCTCAGAGGAAAGCGAGGCACAGAGAAGGTACAATGTCTATCTGCTGTATACATGAGAGTACATAAAGCTGTCTTTGCACAGAGAAGCAATTAATACTTATGATATTAACATTCTGCGCTAATGGAAGAAGACGATGGAAATACAAAACAAAGCGTCTTAGTCCTCTTTGCTGCTGCTATCTGCTGCTTCTTCTAAGTCTGTGGCACTTTGATCCCTAACAAACCCCTTCAGATCTTAATTTAAGGACAGCGACTACACACAACTACACATGAGGGTTAGTTTATTGAAACAAAAACAAAAAGCTTAATGAGCAGTGACATGCTTCCGCTCCATAGGATGATGGAGCAACATCAGATGCAGGCGCACAAGGAGAGGGAGCGACGAACATCAGGATCAGGTGAGACTAAAACAAACACCCACACCCAACTATATAAACACACACACACTCATACAACCTGCTCTGGGGACCGAACTGAATCGAGGGCTGCATATAATATTCTCCTAGCTACACAAGCTTTTTAGAGAAAAGAAACGTACGCACACTCCAGCTGTCAGTGAACAACCTCGCTGAGAAGCAAATGATATTTGCCCTGCTTTGTGTTTTTTTTTTTTTTTTATGAGGTAAGTTATCAGTGTTTGCTCATGCAGACCACACATTACTTTTAAAAAGGTGATTTAATCATTACTAAATACAAGAGATTCCAGACCCTGACATAATAGGATCCTAGAGGTAAACAGTCTGTCCCGGTGTGCTTTGTGTTGATGTTTCCCGCCTTATAGTTTCAATCACTGCACCCCAGTCTGTATGCCCTTATGCTTTTTTATCCATGCGCACATATAAATGTTCAAGTCTGCCCCTTAAATAGACATTCAGACTTCAACATCCTCCTCTGTCCCTGCTGTCAGTGGCGATATCAGTTACCCCCTGTCCCTGCAACATGCTCTACTGCCATCTCTTTCTTCCAGCTACTGTTGGGGGGGGAGTGCCATATGCTTTCTGACCATGGCTCAGTCATGTTGCATTCTGCTGCTTGTTCTTTTATATATTATTTTATTATAGATATTTTGATTCTTTCTTATTTGCTATTGGCTTCCGTTTTTTGAATTGCTCCTGATTTTCTCATCTTTACTTGCTTGGTTGCTCAGTTGTTTGCTTTTCATTCTTCTCACGTTTTTCTCTTTTCTGTTTTCCTTTGTTTGTTGCCCTCCTTCGTCCTCTTCATCTGCATCTCCTCTTCCTGTCTCTCCTCTCTCTGTCTTTCTCTCTCTGCCCGTCACAGTCGTTTCCACTCTCCAATATAAAGTGTCCACTCCTCCCACCCACCCAAACACCCCTCCTGAGTACAGACAGTACAGAGCTAGCACACTGCCACCCTCCTACGTCCGTGTGGCCTCCTCCTCTCCTCCCTCCCTCGCCTCCTCCTCTCCCTCTCAGGAGAAAGAGGTGGGGGCTGCTAGGGACAGAGCCCAGCTCTCCTCCCAGCTCTCCACCTCACTCGCCTCAGCCTTTTCCCCAGTCCAGGCAGGAGTGACCACCCTGGGCCGACAGGTCCGTCAGATACCCCTGTCTCCTCCCACAGCAGCCCGCCACCTACACCACCAACAACAACTGCAGCAACAAGACATCTCACTCCCCCCAAAACACGGCACCTGGTCCGCCTCCCATTTGCAGCAAATGTACGCCCAATTGGCCCCTTCCGCTTCCCCTCCAGTTATGATGGCCATGCCCCAACAACCCCAACAGCCCCAACAGCCCGCACTCCCTTTGGCTCACCCCCTCCCACCTCTGAGCACTAGAATGAAGCCCCCACCTCTTGACCCAAACGTTGTGACGGGCCATCACCAGTACCCCCAGCACCAGCCCCAGCACCAGCCCCACCCTCACTCCAACGGCCAGCCAGACGGCCCCTACTCTCCTCATTCTCAGCATCTGCCACTCACCCCGCAGTACTGCGAGGCCATCCCCCTGCCTCCTCTGACAGGTCAAACAGCCCCAGGCCCCGCCCCCATTCAACTGCCCCAATACCCATCCACCTTCCACCCTCAGCAGCAACTGCATCCGCAACAACAACAACAACAACAGGTGTACCACCAGCAGGCCCAGCCCCCCACCAACACTTCCTCCTCCTCCTCCTCGCCCCCCTCTTACACTGCCATGTCTGACGGGGGCTCGCCCAAGAAGACCCCCTCCCCAGTCCCCCAGCAGACCCCCATGTTCAGCAGCAGTAAGTATGAGGAGGAGAGAGGAGGAGGTAGTCTCTCAGCAGTGGGATGATACTTGTGTGTATATGTATGTGTGTGTGTGAATGTGAGTGTGTGTGTCTGTGAGGTGGGTCACGTGTCAGGGAGAGTATCTTCACATGCACCTCAACAATAATGCCTCATGAGAGCATGAAAAACGCACATTTATCATATGCACGCAATTCAACAATAGTCTACCTCCACTCAGGTTATTTTCACCTATGTTCTCTGATAAGATCTATTCTGACTGTGAAGGCAGATCAAACTGTTTTTATTGCAGTGTATTACATACTGTGTTTGATCTGTCCGTCACACCTTATTTCATTGTCAAAGTAACATTATTGTCACATGGTTACTCAGTTTCAGGCAGTGACTGTTCTGAAAGCTCTTCTCGTCATTACATTCAAGGATTTGTTGTTATTGTTTTATTTGGCTGCCACTGTCACTTTCACCAGCGATCGTAATGTTTTAATAGAGGGATTGTGCAGGCTCAAGTAGTTCAGATATTTGTGGTTCACACATGCACTAACTGAACAACCGAGGTGGAATTTTCAAAACCGAACCCATTTGCAACTGCCCCACCCTGAGACAATAATGTAACTTTGATAACACACTAAAATATAATGTAATCAATGGCTGGCTGTAAAGTTAAAAATATATTTAAAAAACTTTATTTAACTCAATATAATCAATTTACCAAACCAATATCACGCTCTCTGAGAATTTCTCTAATTCTATCATTTCCATTTTTTGCACAAATGAGGCCCAGTGGCCAGCTGTCTTGTAAGCAGTTGTTAGCTGTTAAACATATACATATATATATATATATATATATATATATATATCATTCCACAGACGGTCTTCTTACAACCTTCCAAGGGGTAGAAAAGGTCAATAAACCCATATATAATAATTCAAATTGAATTGTGCCCCTCCCAGGCCCCCCTGTCTCTGCAGGTCACCCATCTATGCTTTCTGTGGCACCTCCTCCAGCAACAGTTCCAGCACCCATGGCTGGTCCTCCAGCCCCCCCACCGCCACCGGGTCCACCGCCCCCAATGGCAGTGCCCCCACCCATGCCGCCTCCACTACCCACTGGTGGGGGGCCTCCAGGGGGTCCGCCCGGTGCCCAGCACCAACCCTCAGGACTGGCTGCAGCGCTGGCTGGAGCCAAACTACGTAAAGTACAAAGGGTGAGGCTCCAGGGCTAAAGCTAGCTCAGGAGATACAGATCCAGTCCTTCTGGTTTTTTATTATCAGTAGTTAATTGTTGAAGCCATCTTATTTGTAAGGTTGGGAGTGAGAAGGAGACAAAGAGTGCATTCATCCCTCCAGCAATAAAACTGCAACCCATTTTATAATGTGTTTTTCAGGATGAGAGCAGTCCGCCCGGGTCTAGTGGCAAAAGTGACTCCAACCGGTCTAGTGGTGGCAGTGGAGGTGGTGGGGAGGGACTAATGCAGGAGATGAATGCCTTACTAGCTCGCAGGTGAAACAGCTATACAAACATACACACACACACTCCTGTCACCTTTGCCTTTAGTTGATCATGAGAGATAAATACGTGAAAAAACCTGTTCTCTCAGTCATATTTTCTCATTTTTGTCTTCCTGGTTCAGCTTTACTTGCAGTAAATGTTTAAATCAAAAAGGAAATAAGCTTGTTTACTGGTATTTAATTTATGTCTCAATATTTCTGTACCAGTCACTGAATTGTTTGTATGTTTACTTTTTGCTCATTTATTAATTTCTCCCTCTCACAGACGGAAAGCTTCAGAGAAACCTGATGAAGTAAGTCTTATGTTGAAATAGTTTCATGTTAGTGTGAGATGAGAAGATTGATAGCACATTTCTGTGGATGACGCTGGAGCCAGCAGCAAACAGCTAGTCTGACTCGGTCCAGAGGTAACTAAATCCGTCTCCCAGCCTCTGAAGCTCACTGATGTTGGAGTTATGCTGGGGGTCATGTGCCACAGAAATAGTCCAGAAAATGACGTCTCAAATTCTGACAGAGTAAGGCTAGCTTTCCCAAATTATTTAAGTATTCCTTCAAGATGTGATTTTGAATTTAACATTATTGGGAAACTTATAGTAAAGCTTATTTACAATTGTGTCGTGATAATTAATTTCTCTCCCTCCTGCAGGACGACTCTAGTGGTAGAGGACCGGGTCAGCAGAACTCAACAGGTACTAAACCCGATTATTGTCAGTGTTGGTAAGGTTATTTTAGAAATGTAATAGTTTATGGATTATTAGTAATGTAACTATTTTTAATCACTTCATCAAAGTCATGTAATTTGTTGCATTTGATTAGTTTAAAAAAAATCTCACAAATATTTTGTACTGGGTAATTATGCTGAAAGGTCCTAAAAACATAAACTTAAACAAGGCAGTGTAAACATTACTCAATACTGATTACTGTCAAACCTTTATTAAACGTTTGTCAATATAAATATATTCCGATGTAACCCGTTTGTAATCATTAACATTTTGATTAGTAACAGTAATTTAATTATATATTTATTCTCAGTTACTGTAACTGATTACAATTCCATATAATTTGTAGTTAAATTACAAAACTCTGTTACAACTAGTTATTACTCAACACCGATTGTTGCATAGCAAAGATACATTAGTCCCCTAGAACTACAGGTTTTAAGATATATTCTGCTCTGTATTATAGCTTACTGTTTCTGAGTTGTTTGAATTGATGTTATTTATTATTTTCTCCTTTCCAGACGCTCTGAAGAAGCCATGGGAACGGTCCAACTCTACAGACAAGTCCTCGCTGGTATCCAGGTCTGTAGATAAGAGGAGTAAAGGGAGTGTGTATGAATATGACATAGAAAACCTATAGAATGAACCACTGATGCAGGTAACAAAAAGGAAATTTTGATTTAAGAAAAATTGTCTAAACTGTGGTTAAGTTTAACAAAAAATACTTTTAACAGGACTTAACCCTTCAATATGTGGGCGAGTGTGTAAGACTCATCTGCAGTTTACTTTTGTGCATTGCAGAGTGAGACCCATCGGCAGCACTAGTGAATCAGACACAGAATTTGACAGAATGAAACAGGTTGGTATCATTAACATGTGTTTAATTAAAGTAAGGGATCACCTGGGTTTGTCCTTTTTAGATATTGAACTTACAAGGTCTTTTTTTGCAGGAAATTTTGGATGAAGTTGTACGTGAGTTGCATAAAGTGAAAGATGAAATCATAAATGGTAAGCAATGCATTGTGTGTAAAGTTTGTTGTTGTATCCAGAAGCACAATGCATGTTAAATCGTTAATCTTTTCTCACTCATTAGTTTATACAACTCACTGGCTATAAAATGCTACTGCAGTAGTTTGAGTAGAAAAAAAGCTTGTCAAGACCAGTACTTATTGATTGCAATTTAATTTTTTTCAAACATTTGATACAAACAAATACATAACTGGCCAAGTATGAGTGCAAAGTTGTTGCTGCTGAATATTTTCATTCTCTAAGACATGTCTTTGTGTTGCAGCCATCAGACAAGAAATCAGCAGAATCAGTACATCCTAATCTCATCTGAGCAACAGTAGGAGGAGAGCAAGAGGAGGACGGACATGCAGATGCACAGACACGAGGACCAGGGGAATGTTCTCTCAATGTTTCTGTGACCTCACGATGCAAGTTGCAGAGATGTTGTGCCAACATTTGAGTCTGCTGGACAGCGAAAATGGAAGAGAGAAACAGAGAGAAGGGGTTGATGAGACAGGGGAGCAGAATGAGAACAGAAGGATGCTTAAAGGAAGATTAAAGGACTGACAAACTCAAACAGAGGATGAGAAATATACTAAAAGATGAATTGAGAGATGGACGGACATTCGGGCTGAGTTTGGTGTTGTGGTCCTCTCTGTGCACCGATAGACTCAGTCAGCCCAGTGTTGCAGCTCTTTGTTCTCTGTTCAGTCCAAGTCTTAAGAAGAAAATATTTTTGTTTTCTAAGTTTTTACTGTTTTATTATTTAAAAAGAACTGTGGTGATGATGATGCTGTTGATGACAATGAGTATTTTATTGATATTATAGAAGGAGAAAGGAATCTTGCACACCATTTATGTCAGCCTTTTCTATTATTATTTGTTTGTTTAGTTTATCCCTAACTATTTCATAATAACAAGCACAAAAGGGCATAATGGTGCTGCAGACTCACCTGCCCTCGACTGGCATATTTAAAAAAAATAAAATAAAATAAAAAAAACTGTTATGACCTTGTTCATACTGGTGTTGCGTATGTAATATTTTCTCTCCCGACATGTTAAAAAACATCTTAATGTTTTAACCACACTTAGCTACTTAAAATACCTATTTCTGCCACATCCAAGGCTTAACACATTGCAAATGAGCCTTTAATGTTTGGCATTGATCAGATCACACACTATGACATTATACACAACTCCAGTGTGACCGAGGCTCAAGTTTCTCTCTACCTATTCAAATGTGCGAGATCATTGAAACTTGGGGATTATTCACAAAACAGGCCGATAACTGTAAATGTGCCACCTGGTTTTACCTAGATATAAAACAATGTAGTACTACATCCTATACTTTGTGAACCTCCCAAGTATGCATGAACCCCCATTTCTATGAATTTGTTTTTTATTTGATTTTGAAGAGAAAAAAAATGAAAAGATACAAATGGTGGTACATTTATTAATGTGGTTTGTTTCCATGAAGATTCCCCTTTCTATATATGAAATGTTGAACTTGATAATGGTAGCAATGTTAAAAAGGGGGAGGGGGGTTGATGGAAATATGCAAATCTTACCAGATAAGAAAGTGCAGAAAGTGAATAGTAGGCCTATGTGATGGTAGCTAAATGTGTCTTTGCAGGAAGGATTTGGTTGAATATTGGTTGTTGCATTCTATCCACTCTGTCCGCTCTCAACTACGTTCTAATTTAAAAGCTGAAAGTAAATTCATTCAAACAACAATGTGTCAACAGACGTGTCAACCATCTACACATTAATCTGCTCTGCCTGTGTTCCCTTGTGTGTTGCGTGGAAAGTTTAGATGGAAAGGAAAGGAAATGTCAAATCAACCACAAAGTCATATTCTTTACAATAGTTTATTCTTACAAAGATCATTTACTATTTTTATATATAGTACATTATAGTACAGTGTAGTCATTTAAATAGAAACAACAAATATCACGCTTATCAATTACAACACTCAGATAAAGTTAAGTGGATGGGCAAAATAACAGAAACAATTTACAATACAATAGTTCTGAGGTAAATACCAGTTTGGTAAAACTGTCTTTAAATTCATGGATCAGACGTGTTGATTGGTTGTAGGACCAGTGCTCACTAAAAGACTAACGCTGATAGAAAGTGACTTGCTGAGCATCATTAAATGACCACTGATGCACGTCTGACAGTTTAAAACAAAAAAACACACTAAACATTTTGAGACTCCAACTAGAATTTTCTTAATTACTACTTTTTGGGGGATTAGAAAAGTCTTCCAGTTATTTTGTCCACTCTTTATAGATGTAATCAAACTGTTTACAGCACGATGAAGCTGCGACTATGCAGAACGGGGCATCACTGTAGAAAAGGCTCTTCCTACTGAAAGGTAAGTTCCAATGCTTGTATTTGAATAAGTAATCTCAGAGGCTTAGAGTGCCTCGATTCTCATAAATTTAGAAGACTTACAGTAACGTGTGTGGGTAGGAAACAAAAGAGTTAGTGCCATTTCTTTTAAACCTCATGAGAATGTGTAGGACCTTTTCCTACAGAAATTAGGATTTATTTGCATTGAAATATTAAATTTTCATCATTATTTTGCCTATCTCAGTGCCTTCTGGATACAAGGAAATGTCATTACAGTCTCACAACAACGGGCCATCTGCTTATAGCAGGACTAGAAGCATGAATAAATAGTGAGAGGAGAAAACCGACAAGCTATATTTTACTCTTATTTGCATGCATTTTGAACGTATGCAACTGAAATGTGCCCATTCATCTGCCTTTTAGTAACTCAAGTACAAGACGTATTTAAGATGTTAGACAGTTTACTAATGGGGACAACCACACACTACAAAAAGGGAATATAATGGGAATGTTAGGATAATGATAATTCATAGGGTTCCATACATATTTAACCATTGCAATTCACATTTCTGTTCAAAGGGAAATATAATCAGTCACAGATCTATTCCTGCTTGCTTAGCTTGTACTCCCGTTTGATTCTGGCATATGGCCCGATGCTGTCGTCGAACACAAAGTCCCACAATACCCGAATCCAGGAAGTGTGTTGAGGCAGGGAGTTGTAATACTCTGCTGCAATTTGCTTTACCTGCCAAAAAAAAATAAGAAAAGTGAGAATTAGAGCTTGTGAAAAAGAAGACTGTTAATTGTATATCAACTATATGTGAAATATAGACATTGCATCTAAATCACAATTGTAAATGCATGTGAGAAGCACCTCAGGGTGTATTTCTAAATTGATTTCACTACGACAATCAGATACAAAGACTGATAAAATCAGATATTTCACTGCTTTGTTCAACAGGAAAACACATTGCACAGTTTCTCTCTTAAAGGACTTTCTTTTAAAACCATCAGACACAGTTTGGACCGCGGTGACCACAGTTGACATAGCATAATACTAATGCACTGTGGTTTAATCGCAGATTTTTTTTTTCTTTTCCTGAAAATGTGTCACTTGATAGTTCCTAAACGGTAAACGAACGTAAGCAAAAACGTTTAATAAAATTAGCTGTCCGCTGTGTCAAAAGGCAGGCATCTCACTTAGGATCTCCTCATGCTCTGATGGTGCAAGAGAAGCAGCAGTTAATCAATTACAGAGCCCGTCCTTTCATCTGATAAATATTTGTAGTTGATAGACATGTAGCACTTAGGTTCTGAAAGACAGGAGGGGCCCTGTATCTTATCTGCCCACACCTTGAGAGAAAATCCCTCACAACCTCAAAAGGAGGACTTGAGTCCAAAGTTGGAATTAAAGCCATGATGTATTACAAGAACACAGTCTCACCTGAGGTAGTTTGCTGCCAGGTATGCTCGGGAAGTCATGGTGCTCCATGTGATAACCAACGTTGAAGGTGATCAGGTTCAGTGGTCCATAGTAGGAATATGTCTCGTGTCCCTTCAGGAACATGTAATGCTCAGCTATGAAATGTCCCGAGATAGGATGCAGTCCCATACACAGGATAGAACCTGCAATGAGGTAAACAATGGGCTTCAGCCCCCATAGATAGTAGATAGTGATGTCTGCTATGAGCTGAACAGCTGCATTTAGGATCTCCAGCTGACCCACTGGTTTAGGATTGACCACCAATGGGCGAAGGGCGTAGAATAAGGGCTGGAGGAAGAGCCAGAGGACCTTCCTGGCCGGGGTGCAGAAGAACCATCCCTCAATGTCTGTGGGTATGTCCACATCCAGCTGGTCCCCTCCAAGATACCGATGGTGGTCGATGTGGTATTTCTTAAAGGAGGCTGAGTAAGGCAACCCAATGGGCAGGTTGGCCCACATGGCAAACCAGCGGTTCCACTTCGCCAGCTTGTTGCCAAAGGCCACGTTGTGAGAGATGTCGTGGATAGCCAGAGTCAGGGAGTGGTTGATGCAGCCTCCAAAGGCATAAGCCCAGAAGAAGATCCACTTCCAGGAGAGGTCATGGACCAGGTAGCAGGCCAGGAGCTGGGTCAGGACCATGCCAGACACTACCCACTTCAGCTGGGGATCCGGACCCATCAGAGACTTGATTTCAGGATATTTGGCTTGGGAGAGAAGCAGAAGGATCAATTCAATTCAATTCAGTTTATTTTGTATAGCCCAGAATCACAAATTTGCCTCAGAGGGCTTTACAGTGGAATTCCTTACACCTGCAGTGTGTTATTTTCTCATACTATTTTTAGTCATGTTTATGGGCTATCTATCTTTAAGTTATGATGTTTTAGCCTACCCACCGAGCCAAAAGTTAAATCAATAACAAGACATCATAAAACACACTGTTTAAACTCTTTAAAGCTGTACAGCCATCATGGGATTTCATCTTCACCATGTTACAGAGAGACGTGTTATTTTATTTATGGCCACATACGTAGACATAAACTTTATTTCAGATTAAACTACACGCTTCATGTCAAAGAGACACTTTTCAGAGCCACTGCTAAAAAATAACCATCAGGCAGCGTAACAATCATTCATGATCTGTTTGGTAGTTGTTAGTAAAATAAAGTTTATGTCATGCAAGTGGAGCCACAATAGGCTGCGGACATACCAAACAACTATCCATTCAATACAACATAAACTCGCTTGTCAATCAAAATATCCCACATGATCATGAAAAAGGAAGTGAGGTTCAACGACCCCAAACACTCACATCCCTCTGCTTCTCCCGTCAGGGCAAGGCAGAGGATAATTAAAAGAAGAAGAAAAAACACTTTAATAATTCAAAGCCTGGTGGTGTCAAACAATCCATCATCATCTTCTATGGATGACCTTCTGGATTCGCTGCTTTCACACCTGAGCAACTACGTGACTGTTGGACAAAGCCAGTATCAAATGTACAGCAACCGGTTTAGATCGTGTTCATCTAAACTGTTTCAAACAAATTACATAATAGATAAGATTACAAAAGCTGACTTCTGTTGATACAGATTTGATATATTTTAAAAAGCAAGAAATTAAGAAGGATCATAGCCTATATATAATACACAGTTTGGACAAATATTCTCGTGCATTAGTCATTTATTGACCACAGACATGGGTCAAGGCGGTTTGTTGAATTAAGGTTACACTTGCATGGATCCTCGCAGATCCCCCCACTCTCACAAAGCTTTTCTCCTCACTTCATGCATAGCACTGCAACTGCTTTTGTCATGGGCAGGGAATGTGTCTCATTACAAGCCTGGGGCATTGTCAACTGCACCTGCTATCCATATGCTGTTATTATCATCAATGTCAGAGAAAATGATGACTGATAAAAAAAGAACATGTGATCAAATCTGGTATCTAATATTCCCTTTGCTGATTACTCCCTTTATTTTGACTTTTGCTTTCAAAAACGTCATGAAAATAGTGTAAATAACGCAGCCTCGAAATTCGAGTTAAACTGTGAGAAAATAAATTGTGAGATAAATGTAATGTTTTAAAATTATAGTAAAATTGTAATGCAAATTATACTTGTATTACCTTTATGTTATATAATCCCTTTGTAGATCTGTAGTTTTACTTGTACTTTGAAAGAATGGTGTAACTTACATCCCCATGCAAGGGAATCACTCAGTTTGTCTAGTCCGTTTCTATGTTTTCCCTGCATCCATTATGGGCTGCTCTTTAAGCAACAGCTAAACAGGTTTAACCGGCTGTGACCTTAAAAAAATGCGAGGAAAAATTTGGGCTACGCTGAAACCTAGAATCCAAACTAACCAGAAATTCAACTCAGCAGATGTATCAGTGGTTACAAAGCTCTTATTAGTTTTTAAATAAAATCTTACCCAGAATTTCCTTTCTTCTTGAAGTGTGCGGCTGGTCATTGTAGACCCATTCAAAGTCGCCTCTTCCACCTGTCTTGCCCATGACTAACCTGTCTCTGTCCGAGGCAACCGACTCTGTGGCGTTATGTGTGTCATCAAACCTGAACAGTATCGGGACACACCCACTCACACTGGTTGCGGGCTGCAGGTGTGAGGTGTGATCACAAGCTCCTCCCCCGAGTTGAGCGCCTGCTGAAATGCAGGCTATACGTAATCTTTTGCTCCCAGCTTGCAGACAACTGCATCTTCACATTCTATCACGAGAAAAAACTGGAATGATACTTCGAGGCCTACGTATTTAGATTGATGCTGTGTACTGGTATTGCAAAAGTAATAGCATATTTTTTTTAAAGGAAATACAGTCCATACAGTTTTCTCTACCAACAAAACCACATAGGACTACTCATTTTAACATATCTAAGGCTGTAAGTGAAACATACAGGATCATATTGTAATTCCCTACTATTGCTGCCATAGAGCACAGGGTATCCACATTTTTACAATCGTTAATTGTAAATCCTTTTTCAAGCCAAAGTGCACAGTAAACTACTTGTTGGTCCCTCGGAAATGTATGAATGTGCTGCTTGTCTTTGTTATCATTGTAAATATTTGTGTTTTGGACTATGGCTCTGACAAAAACCACAATTTGAATATGTCACATGATCTCAGGACAATTTGAATTTTCTATAAACCAAGCAATGAGTAAAATAAACAAAGCATGTTTATCAGGACGGAATAATTCGGAATAATAAGCTTAATAATAATAAAGCTTCAAAATAAGAAGCTTTATTATTATATAGCCTATGTTAATAATATATATGTATATATATATATATATATATAATTGATCACAAATAATTGATCACATATACATTTACATTCATTTAAATATCTTTATGGCCAAGTTATAAGAAATAAGACGCTACAGGTTTGAGTTTCCCATTTGAAAGGGACTACTCTGGTCCAAATCACGCGAGACTTCAGAACTAGAGCATTGTGGCGACGAGAGTACAGTACAGTAGTGTAGAGTTGTTGTAGGAGAGGGAGGAGGAAGGCTGAGTTTAGACAGGGGGAAAAGAGAGAGTGTAAAAATAGCGTATAAGAAGAAGGAAATACAACATTCATAATGGCGTCGGGGGACACTTTGTACATAGAAACGGACGGGTCAGAAATGCCGGCCGAAATAGTGGAACTGCATGAAATCGAAGTAGAGACAATCGAGACCACAATTGTTGGAGACGACGGTGAACACCAGCCGATGATCGCGTTACAGCCTTTGGACTCAGATGATCCACACTCCATGCACTCGCATCAAGAGGTGATTTTGGTGCAAACGAGAGAGGAGGTGGTGGGCGAAGATGACTCTGAACTACACACGGATGACGGGTATGAGGACCAGATCCTCATCCCGGTGCCTGCCGTGGAGGAGGACTATATCGAACAGACTCTTGTTACTGTAGCTGGGAGAAGCTCTACGACAGGCCGGATGAAGAGGGCTGGAAGCGGGAAGAAAGCGGGCAAAAAGAGCTACCTGAGCGGTGGAGAAATGGGCAGGAAGTGGGAACAGAAGCAGGTCCAGATAAAGACTTTGGAGGGCGAGTTTTCAGTGACTATGTGGGCATCGGGTAAGTGCAGAGTCTTGAGTGAATTCTCTCCAGCTGGCCCCTCGCTTTGTTCTCAGCCTATGTGCCGTGTGGCTGGGCCTAGTTGGGGCCTTGTCCTCCGCTAAAGTAGAAACTATTGCCCAACTCTGAGCCACTTTAAATCCATTTGAAATGTTTTGTTTTTATGGGAAGCCATGTTTTATGTGTCGATGGGCGCCGCCATATTTCCCCGGTCTAGAAAGTATGGCGGCCCGAAAAAATGGCGTTTATTTGGCCGACGAAGATGGCGGCGAGTGTGGGAGCGAGTGCAGCTGGCTCCGCTAGGCCGCTGTGGCGCAGTTCAGTTCAACGGGAACGGTGGTGGTGCCTTCAGGGACCCCTCATACTTTACACTTTCGAAGCTTAGTACACATTATTTTAATGTAATATGGTTCCAGCGAACTAGATTAAATTATACTTTATTATGTTTCCTAGTGCTATGCATCATGGAAATGATTATTTAATGTAGAAGCGCTTTGACGTTAGCACAGTTACTTGTCTTATTATGCTCGGGGCTTGATTAATACACAATTTATCGTTTAAAACAGTGACACATTTCTACAAAATACCAGCTACGTCTCTATTTTCACATCGGATATTTGCAACGTATATTTTAAAAGTGTATGTTTGTAAACACGGAAGTGTGGATCTTCCCGTGCTATTTAAGCGAGTTTATTAAAGGGAGATATTTAAGTGTCACTTATTTGCAAAGATTAGTTGGAGTCCTTTTTATTTTCCATACGCTTTCTATTTTCTAACAAATACTTTTGATCTACAACATGTTTCATCTTAATACAGACCTTCAAGTCTGTATTTCCTGTCTTATGCTTCTATTAGTAAAACATAATTATCGAGTGGCAGGAAATACTAAGGGGTTGTCATGAAAAAGGTCTCTAAATGGCTTTAATCCATTATTTCCATATATTCTGCAACTGTTTCTATTTAACACCTCTGTTCCTCCCATTCAGATGACAAGAAGGACATAGACCATGAGGAACAAATCACAGGGGAAAACTCTCCTCCTGATTATTCTGAATACATGACGGGAAAGAAGCTTCCTCCTGGAGGTATCCCAGGCATTGACCTCTCAGACCCCAAACAGCTGGCAGAGTTTGCACGGTAGGGATGTTTATGTTAACTCAGGCTGGATGATGGCGAGTCAAATTCAGTGGACCAAAGAAAATAGATTCATACAACAGTTTTCAAAAAAGATGTGGAGTATTTAACGTAATATTGATTTAATTAAATGACTGGGTAGCCTGGCCTCATTACACATACACATTTTACAAGGAGTTATTTAAGTAAACAAATCGTAGTGTTTCTGTTTCGGGAATGTAAATAGTTGTGTGAACAGTCTATAATGATGTGACCACTTTTATTTCTTATGCAGAATGAAGCCAAGAAAAGTAAAAGAAGACGATGCACCCAGAACAATAGCCTGTCCACATAAAGTGAGTGCATTGGTCTGTTTATTACACCACCGCATACAGTACTGTGCAAAAGATGATGGTAAACATGCATAAACAGAAGCCTACTTAGTTCTATTGTATTTCGTTATTAACATTACTGTATGGAGAACATGCATGTATTCTCTACACAGTAAAGTGAATATGTCCCGAGTGATTAGCTTCATCTGGTTTTGTTCCGGCTCAGGGATGTACCAAGATGTTCAGGGACAATTCAGCAATGAGGAAGCACTTGCACACCCACGGGCCTCGTGTGCATGTCTGTGCAGAGTGTGGCAAAGCCTTTGTAGAGAGTTCAAAACTTAAGAGGCATCAACTGGTACACACAGGAGAGAAACCTTTCCAGGTGAGTCTTTTTTTTTTTTATTCTCGGCATGTCATTCTTTATTTTCCTTCTTCTGGGGAAAAGTGTGCTGAAAATGTGCTTTAAAATAAAGATTTTAATATATACCTGAAATGTAGGCTTTTCCCGATTCACTTTGTGGAAGAGCAATTATATACAAACCTTGCTGTTGTCATCTCAAATATCTGCAGTTAAAATTAAAATATTTTTTTTATCTGTGAGCCATGATAAGACATGTAGCAACGTTAACTCAATCTCTCTCGTCTCCAGTGCACATTTGAGGGCTGTGGCAAGCGGTTCTCTCTGGACTTTAACTTGCGCACACATGTGCGTATTCACACTGGCGACCGCCCGTATGTGTGTCCCTTTGATGGCTGCAACAAAAAATTTGCCCAGTCAACCAACCTGAAGTCTCACATCCTCACACACGCCAAAGCCAAAAACAACCAGTGAAACGACGACGTGAGCGTACACTGGAGGACTTGACCTGTATCTCCGCTTCTTGACAAACTGTCCCGTGGCCTGCTTTGTGAAAAGAGAAGTCCCCTTTGTATTATCTCTAGGTAAAAGGTTTTTGAGAAATTAACTTTTCTCAAACTTTTTAATAAACTTACAGAGGTTTGAACAAGGAACTCATGAGAACCTCGACCCCCTCAGGCATCTCCCTCTACCCTACTTTGGCGCTACCAGGATGGAACAATTTACACTTTCTTCTTGTGAAGATGTTAATTCATGGATCGGCACCTAACGCATATTTATACTGTAACACCAACATTCAAAAGTTTTTGCAATATGTAAAATTTGCAACAATCCTCAGCAATGACACCTTTTCAATTTTCTACTTTCCCCAAGTGTGCATATTGTACACTGTTTGACAAAAGCTCTGTGGTAATGTATGTAGTAAGATTGTCCCTGTAGCTCTTAGGTTTCACAGTTTGTTTTAACGCTCCCTTTCCCCTTCATCTGAGTGTGTTTCGAGAGGGGTCTGGGTGGTCTTTGCATATATTCATTTTGTACAACGCAATATCAGAATCATGTAGATAATAGCCATGTGATTTTCAATAGCAGTCACTGATTAAAATGTTTTTCTCCCTTGCACTACAAACACTACAAGTGTCATCTGTCCTCTCACAATTAAAACTCAACCTTAATATAATTAATATTTAGCTGTTAAATACTAAAGCAGCTCTAAAATGTGTATGAGGCTATTTGACTCAACAGCATTAGAGTGAGTTTTACAGAGATATGGGAAGACTTCTGTTCAGAAATGCTATTTATTCAGGTCGTCACACTGTAAACAAACAATGTGTTGGAGATTGCTTTAGCAGTACAATACGATAAAAGTAATTCACCCTTTACTTCCTTGTCTGGTAACGTTGACAATAGTTTGATAAAAGGACATGTCCTGGCTTGGTTACTTGGAGAAACAATGAAAAAGTGAAACAAGTTGTTTTTAATTTTTCAGCACACTGCAAATATATAATTATATCACATCTTAAAAACTTAAATTGAACAGCTTCAAAGTGGCATCTTGCAACAATGGTTCAAGTACACCGTCTACTCTTTGTTCCCGTCTGACATGAGGCCAGAGAGGGTAAACATTTGCATTAGAAATTGAAAAAGTATTTTTTGAAGACAAACCATTTGCTCATTTTGGCATCTACAA
Organism: Cottus gobio; assembly: GCA_023566465.1. NCBI lineage: Eukaryota > Metazoa > Chordata > Actinopteri > Perciformes > Cottidae > Cottus > Cottus gobio. The sequence goes on from CM042228.1 coordinate 11,815,861, forward strand.
TCTCAAATTTTACTAATTGTCACAATCTTTACAAGTACTAGTTGTACTTCAGTAGTTACAATATAATTTCACAGCCCCAACTAAAACATTTCCATTACATTTTCTATTTAACCTGCAGCATCCAGATCAGCCTTCATACTCATGTCATCCTAAACAATCAACTGACATTTATAAGTAAAAAAAAATAAATCAATCTTCAATAAACAATGCATCACAGGCAATCTCTCTCACATTAAATGCATCCGATTTGAGGATTTAAATGGTTTAAAGATAAAGACAAGTGCAACAATGCTGGTGGGTAGAAACACTGAATTTTAAACCCACGTTAGTGCATTTGGTTAGTTTGTAGCCGGAGCGCAAACGGCAACAAACAAAAGTAAAATCAAGTTTAAAGAAGTCCTGGCAATCTGAAGCCACAAACTGTGTTCCTGTTTTATTTCAAATACATGTGACACTTCTTTATTTTTAATGCAATTAGTAATTTGTTAAATTAAACTGATTTGTGCCTAGCTCATCCCTGCAGAGTAGTATGGCAAAATAGACCAATAATATAACACTTTGGCCATCTCAGTCTTACTGCAAACCAAACCTCTCTAATTTTATGCTGAACTGCCTGATCTGATAAAATGATTGCATCCGGTATAAAAGATTCTGGAGTCACATTTAACATAACACTATTAAAATTAAAACCTATTTAAATAGGCCCATGTGTACGTATAAGAGCCCACACTTTGACTTACTCTGTATCTAGCGGCATCAATTTAAGGCATAAGATTACTGTTAACACTAAGCTACCTTTAAGTGTGTTTGAGAAATCTGGGTCAGTTAAAATGCAGTGAACAGCAGAAACAAGCAACTGCAGTATAACAATAAAAACCCTAAACCCCCAAAATCCCTGACCTAAAATATTGGAGGAAACAGTTTTAAGCCTTTTGGAGTATTGATAAAAGGAGTCAAGAGTATCCTCACATGCATGCAAGTGAAGATGAAAGATAAATTGATCCTGAAGACTGGAATAACGCAGAGTTTGACTGCAAATAAACTGAATAAAAGAAAGGCATAAATCAAAAGTGTAGCCATTTTTCTATCCTGCCTTTGGATTTGTGTATAGTACCTGCTCTCAGAGCAGACGCCACTCTGATGGTTTCACTCATGAACTGTGGGCTTTCACTCCACTAGCAGAGCAGCCAGCAGTGCTGGGTAGTTTGGTGTCCCCCATCCTGTAACAGGATCCCACGATGGTGCAGCACAAAAACCTTGACCCTCAACGTGTTCGTCCAGACAGCTCAGGTGACAGCCCTTCGTCACCTGGAGATGCGGAGCATTTAGGAAACAGATCATGAGTACAAGGCATGTAGATAAAGTGTTTTCACATAATACCTTAATGAATGTGCAAACGTACTGCTTCAACTTACAGTAGCAAAGGGACCAAAACATAATTGACAATACTGCAAATGTAGTTATTTTGTCTCGTTCTACAATTTGGTTCCTGTTATTTATTTTATCTGTTTAAACATTTCAAATACTCTGCCCCATGTTCTGTCCCCATTGTTCATGTAAATCGGGAGACCACCGCATTTTTAGGCACCTCTTAAAGTAGTCCCTTTAACTATCATCTCAATAATACACCTATAATAAAATGTACATATTTCTAACAAACAAAAACTGAACATTTTTGGTAAAAGTTCGAATTTATGGCAGAACTTTAGTATTAAATAGAACAATTATTAAATACACAGGTGTATCAAATATAGTGGCCACTAAGTATAAATGAGATTGCTGATTTTAAAAAAAGCAGCAACTATATAACCATTCAACTCCTGTAATAACTTGACTTACATCAAACAGAGCTTGTCCTTTGAGCTTGTAGAGGCGAGGGTTGAGGAAGCCCAGGGCAGGCAGGCCCTTTAGCAGCCGCTGGTCATTGATGAGAGACAGAATGCCTCCAACCACAGGGGTTGATGCCTGGAAGGGAGATCAATCGATGAGATACGAAGAAAAGCAATAAAGTGTGACATTAAAACTAAAAAGTACTGTATGCACTGTTTTAGAAATGTGAACAGTGAAAATGTGAAAAACTTGCATGCATGTTTAGATTTCATATATTTTCTGCTCAGTTTATATAGTTTTTGTACGTCTGTGCTCCATCTTTCATTTTCATAACCCAAAAAAAAAAAAAAATTCACTATGGCTTTTTATCTGTTCCGTCACATAGAGCCAATGCTCTATTCACTAATAATCAAGTTTGACATATTTTACCGAGGTTCCAGACACCCAGGGGACAGGTACTCTGTTGAGGACCACCCAGTAGTTATCCGACAGGGCAGCAATGTCTGGATAGGCCCTGCCGCTGGTATTGTAATATGACTGAGGAGGAAGGGTTGCTGCTACAGTCTTCAGGTAGCCATTGACTGCACTGACCTACAGGAACACAAATGCACAGCATAAATGACTGCACTAACTCAGCCTATAAGAGCTGATAACCCAGGATTATTACCTGGTAGTCGGGCATCTTGAAGACGTTGCTGAATCCTCCTCCACTGATGTAATCTGTAACTTCAGATGTGACCTTAAATGGGTTCTTGAATGATGTTCCTCCAACTGTAGTCACATATGGGCTGGGAACGAGAGGCAGGGCATAGAGCGATAGACGTTTAATGCTTTCCCATAGAGAGTAGACCTGCACTAGCTACAACACATAAGAGGGGGGTTGGATGGACATAGACATGTCTGACCTTTAAGCTTATTGCAGACTAAATTATTTCCTTTATTAAATGTATAATAAAACATGCATACGTCTTTGTAGATTCCCATAACACCAATACAAGGCATGAGTCAATTGCCCAGTCCTGTGCTAGTAGTATAATAGTGTCACACAGAAACCGGTTTGTATTCATGTAGAACTACTTTACCTTGATGCAGGAAAACTTGGCCTGAAGGAATTTCGGCCTCCACCCAAATGTTTGCAGCCTGCACCGCTGTCACCTGAAGATGAGACGATAGATTATGTAGCAGGTAATCATGCAGCATATTTTACCGACAACTGGCAGTATTTCAAGTTTAGTTTTTCCAGTGTCAACATGCCGAGGTGTTTATTTAAAACAATGGTGGTATGTTTAACGTTTGTGTGGTAATGTGCCTTCAATAACGACGGAGCAAAGCCACAGTAAGTTGACGCGTCTAATTTTGGTTAAACCATCTGAAATGCATTCTTTTGCTGAACAAACAAGATGAAATTAGGACACTAATCATTGCATTTAACAAGAGTGACAAAATGTAACTTTCATGTAACGATCACATTTTCAAAAATACAACAGGCTGAAACTGACCTGTAGACAAACTGTTAGCTCATTAAAAGTCATAATTTGCTGACAGTATAGATTAAGTAGTAGTTTGGGGAAGTGAAGTTGTTAATGTATGTGAGCTATCCAAGTCATGTGGATGGGGTCAGCATACTTCCTCCTTACTGACCAGAAGCAAAGAGCAAAGAGATCCCCCTGACGCCAGCCTTCATAAACTCTGTGTTGATGCGCATCATGAATGCAGTGGACAGGCTGTCTTCATCGTCCCCGTAGCTTATGGTGTGAACCCAGGGCAGGTCCGACATGTTGCTGAGCAAAACCATCCACTGGAGGAAAGGCTCCTGAGACTCATGACGACCTGAAGGACCATTAGGAAATCAGAGTATTACTTTACGCTATTTCACCTCCCAACTAAGCTCAACACCTGATACTGACATTTTAATGCAACTGTACATGTGATTGTAGTTATTCATTTAACCTCATCCTTATTTTAGCTGAAAAGAAAGTCAATTCAAAGTCATTATGATTTAAAGTACTCCTTTCAGTTCACACACGCCCACGGTTGAAGCCTCAGTCTCTCATACAGACCTGGATTAGTGAAGACCCACGTAGAGATGTTTGCCCCTGTGCTCATGATGTACTCGACGTCCAGACTGGCCTCAATACCGGCCTTTCCCGTTTCCTGAGTGCCTACAACCCTGTCCACCTGAGAGAGATGCTTGAAGGTTTTGCCATACATGCCCATGAACTCCACCAGGTCTGCAGGGCTGTAGTACTGCTCCAGGAACTGAAAGAGAAAACAGCTAGCTAGAGTAAGAAAGTACACCAAGTTGTGTTTAGAATAGTGTCTGAGCTATTGTGTACATGCCTGACAGCAACAGACACACATCATTCTATTATGGACTCATTCTGAGCTGGCCACACCTGAGCTACAGCCTGGCTGTTGTTCTCAGCTGTTCCCACATCAGTTGCTGTGAGGTTATAGCGGTCCCTCAAGATGGAGGGAGTCACTCCTAGATGCGGCCGCTTTTGCTTCCTGTTAGACGAGGCTTTGCTGAGGTCCTGGCCTTTAGGAGGGAGGCGGTGAAGCCCTCCAACTGTGGGAAAAAGAAGAAAAAAAGTAATCCACCCAGTAATAATTTACAGATCTTAACTTAATTATACATCAATGAAAGCTGAACAGGTTACATCTTTAGAAATGGTTCTCACCAAAGTCCAGGTGCTGGTGAACATCATCATGAACAGAGTACGGAGCTGAAGACCTCACCAAAGAGTGGCCATCCCTGATGTAACGCTGGAACTTGCTCCCTGGAAGCAGCTTCTCTGCAACCCTGAATGCACAAAACAAAAACAACCACAGCCTTGGCTTGCATGCAGAACATACTTTTATTTAGAGCAAGTTAATTATACTCCAGGAGTGCCTTTTGTTTCACATCTACCAGGAAGTAAAACAATGTGATCAGGGGTTGGAGTTAAAAGGTAAGCCATTTTGTTTTTGTTTTTAAAAAAAGGGCCAATACACCCTTGGCCTACATTTATGCTAGATTGATTTTAACCAACAACCACAGAAAGAGGAACTGTATCATGTGATAAGAGCATGGATTGCACGAAATGGGAACTTGAGCAGAAAAGATAGTTTTCTTTGCTTCTTAACTGTCAAGACTACGTTCACATCACTGTTGCGCAAGCAGAACAAATGTTGCCTAAAAAGATATGCTTACTCTGCAGGCATGGTGCACTGTAAAAAGTCCTGAGTGCGTACAGTCTGGCAGTTTGTAATCCCATGACTCCGCAGCCAGTGATGCACCACCTTCTGGGTCAGATCAGTGGGACGCACGAGGGAGGACACCTCCTCCAGGGTGAGGTGCTTACCTGTGGAGGACAAAACAGTCTTCTGTCTCTCTGGAGTATAAAAAGGCTTTTGTCTCATCAGTTTAACATTGTGTTAGATCCCAAATATTTAGGGTTACGTGAAGACTACCGGCAGTTATTAGAAAGACCCTACCATTTTGTGCCGAGTCAGGGTCCGACACCAGTCTGAGTTTTTCCTCCAGAAGGTCAGTGTTTTGCTGCTTCAGGGCAAAGGTCAGCTCCAGCTCCTCTGTGGGGTCAACCCGACCCGCATGAGTCCAGTCGTCTGGGATCCTGAGGAAAGATTTAAACCTTTTATTTACATTTTAGTAATGGAGGCTTCGCTTTACCCAACATCGTCACAATTTATATTCAGCGCCACGCTGAATATAAAAAATAAAAAAAAGCTACTGACCAACTGATTGATGACTTTGTTGTGATAACTAAACCATTTAACGGCCATTTATTAAAGTGTTTTTAATTCTGTGCTGCAGTTTGAGATTTTTCAAAAACAAATAAAACTTCACATGACTTGATTTTTGGACTGGATTTGGAGCTAAACTTGGAAACAAAAGTCAGTAATAGTTCCCTAAATCAACTCATACCAGTCGTAGTGATAATAGTTGCAACATTCCTTTTCTAAGAATATTGTAAAGATTTCTACCTTTATGTATTTGCTGCACACTTGAGGCTGCCAAGATCTGTCTGTATAGAATGAGTCAGCTAGGCTCGGCTTTCAAATTTCATAACAAGGGTTGACTAAAGGTGGGGCTCAAACTTGATTTATGAAAAGAGAGAGAGATATGTAAATGGCTCTTAAAGTGGATTTGCTCACAAGACATCTTGGTCAGGTTCCAGATATCCACTCCAGACCAACGAGCTGAACAACAAGGGGATGGAGAAGGTCAGCCTGGTGGACGGAGAAACAAAACATTGCAGATAAAATAAAAACACACGCATATATACATAGAAATGGCTGAAAAAAATGTTACAAAAAAACGCGTCCGTACGTCCATGCGTTATCTTGAGGTTACAACAAAACAAAACCTCAATGAGCCGGTTTAGTAACGTCACGGCAAATTACACACATGTCTCAACCTGCAGACAAATACACGACAACTCTTCATGTATTACAGCAGCAGCCGTAACGTTACGTGAACACTGGTTTACTGGAACGTGGCTTACTTTAACCTGCTATGTTAGCTGGCAGCTACAGCTGACCTCGATAGATACATCAGAGCCGTAAACAGTAGAATCACAAAGTGCGCCACATTACAAAGTCGCGTTAGAAAGAGTTCGCGTCGTCAGACTTTGTGCCCCAGTTGTCTCCATTAAAATACACGACTAGGAACTTAAAAAGCCACTCACAGCGCGTGCATCGTGTCCTCGGCTGATACAGTTGTCGAAAGTCAGCTGTGGCGTCTGGCAGGCTGTTATAGACGCAGCAGTCACGTGACACGCGTGCACGTGATCGTCGTTCGCATTCATTCGGACAAATTCAGCCACCTAAATTTAAAATTGTTACTCAATGTAACGTCAGCATGATAGCTTAAGATGTATTATTGTATACTTAGTATATACTATTGTGGGAGTTAAACCCAGAACAATATATAATTTTAGCAACTCGGATGAATGTAGTGGGGTAAAAAGTCGCTATAATATCCTCATGTGAAATGTAGAGGATGTATAAAGTAGCTCAAAATAGAGATACTCAAGTTACCTGACGACAAGATAATTAAAGAAGACAGCATGAAAACAAACTCATTTCCATAATATGGCTTTTTGTGATGAGTTGTCACACGTAAAGGTTTTGGAACTACCAACATGGCCCATAGATTTACATTTCTGCACTCATGCTCCACCCCCACATTTAAAAACTATGGGCCTCGGGTTGTCAGGGGCCGTTTGGGACAAGGCCCCGGTTGGACTTCAGCAGCACGAGCTGCCATTCCTCTTTGTCGTCGTTTGGGTGGATGTGGATAGTGGACCGGGGCTAGGTCCAGGACGAGGACTGTCCTCAAATCCAGGACATCCTCGAAGGTCCCTTTAACCAGAACTGGGTGGTCCAACCAGTGGACGAGCACATGTCGTGCAGCAACCCCAAACAGGGTAAACGATACAGCCATTGCCTGAAGGCAGTGCCATCACCTTGACTCAAGCCACGTTAGATTTTGATTTTTAATGAATTTACAACAAAAAAAAGAAGAAGAAAAGTGATGAAGTTGACCATTAAAGATATGAACACGGCTGTTGATTGCTTCCATGATCATCCTCTTGTTGAACAATGTCTCCTTATTGACCCTTCAAGCCCCAACAACTCCTCTAAAAACTTTTGACATTTACCCAATAACTCCAGGTTTCAATCCAATTATTTTCAGTTACACATTTGAAGGCTTTATATTTTCCCTGGTATAATATGTCTGAAGAGAAATATGAGGGGAAACCACTAAAACACTTTAAAATGAGTTGAGTCCTATGGCACTTATGCAATTTAAAATAACTTAATTTAGTTTTGTCACCCAATACAAAAAAAGTGGGCTGAATAAATGGGTAAAAACACAAGAAAATGTATTATTTCCACATGGTGTTTCACCAAACTGTCCGACATCAAACATTATACATTTACTAAACATAAATTAGTTTTCTTTCATAGTTATATATAAACTTGTAATTTAACTTTACAAGACAATAATTAATTATTTCAGGTCAGAAACACCAAGAAATGTGAGCTGTTTGTGACCTGCATTTGTTTAAATTGCTTTCTACTGATTTTGTTTTTCCTGCTTATTTTGTGTTTTTCTCCTTATGTAGAAAAGAGGTCCATTGTATAAGCCCGTGGCTTCCTTACCTCTGCTGCCACATTTCTTTTTCTCTCATTTGTTTTTTATTAAGTATTAAATAAGATAAAATAAAATGGTAAAGAGATCCATAGTAGAAAGTCATGCAAATATACAGTATAATAGTCATAGTATAATATATCATAAAAAGTCACAATAAAATGTCATAGTATGTAATAAAAACATAAGCAATCCTAATGGAATACTCTCATAAAATAATTAATAATAAATATAGTATGTCATAAAAAGTCACAGTAATATGTCTAAAATATGTCAAACATAGTATAGCAGGTCCTAAAATATATATAAAGGTTGTATTTGTGAGTTTATCTTAAACATTGTATTGTCATAATAAATGTCATAGTATGTGGCTCAGTGGTTAGCAGGTCTGACTTTCAATCAATATGTCATGAATACTTGATAGTTTAGCATGTCATAAAAGATCATAAAAGAGTTGTGGCTAAGTTTGTCATAAACATTTCAAATATAAAAAAACTCATTGTATGTCATAGAAAGTCATAGTAAAGCATGAAGTGAAAGTGTTATGAAGAAATCATAGGTAAGTAAGCAATAAAAAATATTTAAAAAATGTCATAAAAGTAACAGAATATTATGCCATAAGAAATTATATTTTTTAAGTAATAGTATGGTCATACAAAGTGTCATAAAGTAATTGTATGATGTAATATTGTATGCCATAAATGATCAGACTCATCATGGCAGAAAATACAAGAACTTGCAAAACGTATTTCATTTATTGTGAACATGTTCAGAATGTATTTGTACTACTTGACACTAAAATAAAGAGAACATTTGGAGGTCTTCTGTTACATTTTTTATCTCCACTATTGTTTGGCTCTAGATCAGTGGTCCCCAATTTTAAACCAAGCCTACATGGCAAATAATTCATTTTCAGAGTAAGAAAATATAAATATATTGCTTCATTTTGAGTGGTCACGAGGCACGAAGGTTGGGAAACATTTCCATAGATAACTCCTTAAATAGTTCAGACTGTTTATTAAAATTATAGTAACAACTGACTTTTGGGACTATGGCTTTATAGAAAAAACATATTTATATATACGTAATTGAGTTTAGTTACTGCAAACATCAGAACATTTCAGCTCTAATCAGTCGTTGTCTGAGAAGTAAAAATCCTCTTCCTCTCCGCTTTCAGGCTGCGCTCCATTGTTTCCTGGGAACATCTCCCAAACGAGAAAGGTGTCGTTTTCTAGCGGAAAAAAGGAAAGAAACGTACAGTTTTTGAAATGTGTTCAACTTATTTCTGACCATCTTACTGTAAGAATCCTCCTAAATACATTTACATACAGAGGAGGACAAAAAAACTGCTTCAATGTAATAAACTACCGGCTCAATAATATAAATCAAGTTAGATTACTCTAACTGTGTTAATAAAATTCAAGCATTATACTTTTTTTAAAAAAAACTACTTAGCTGTAGCGGTATTGTTTTGTACTGCGTAGTGTTTGTTATTTTGTCCCTTTGTGCACATTTCTCAGGAATCCTACCTGTGTTACCACATCTTCTCATTGCTCGTTTCATGGATGGCGAGGGTGTGAAGTTCTGAAAGAAAAAAAATGTCATCCACATGCTTCAAGATAACAGGAAACTCAAAAAGGAATAGTACCTAATAAGTACCTTTGAAGAAGGACCCTGTTTACAGACGTTAAACTGATTTTTTTTCATCCTCTTCTGGAGTTGATAGACGTACTTGTCATTGTTGCTCCTTTTGAAATTAAGACAGATGTAAGTTAGTTCTTGTACGGAGATTACTTTTTACAAGCTAGAACACAGAAGTCATCGTCCTTCACCTGTTTGGAGAACCCATCATGCCAGGAGTGATATGCAGACACTGAGGGGTCTTCACTTCGGGGAAACCTGTTGACTTGGGCGTCACTGGCTCCATCTCTGACAATGTGAAGTCAGGGTCACTCGGACACATGGAGGGCATCTATGCATCAAGATAGCCATAAAGGGGATGGTTATCATTAGCATTCTGAATTGTGTCATAATCACCAATTAAAGTATTTTTGGAAGACACAGACAGAAACAAACCTCAAAACGTTTCTTCTGCATGTACGCAGAGGTGAAGCCGTCCTCCACATCTTCTCGGGGCATGGCCTCCAGGAACTGACGCACCTGCTGCTTTCTCTTTAAGGTTCCCGCTCGAGCAGATATCACCTGATTAACTGCATAGGGAACAGCCTGTCAAATCGCTGCAGTTAACCATGTCTTCTCATTTACTACATTTTTTTTTTTTTTAAAAGATCATTCTAGTTTATAAAAATATACATACATACATACATACATATTTCTCCACTATTATTTTGTCATTTTTATGTAAAGAAAATATTGTTGTATGTTATAATGTATGACATGCTTTATGAAAAAGTTGACTAGCCCCAAGTGATGTCACCTGAATCCAACCTGGGGGTGTGGATTTTAGAAATTACATCCTAAACTAAAAGCCTTCTCTACCTGGATCTTTTGGTGCTTCCATCTTCTGCTTTTTGGGGTTCTTCGCTCTCTTAGCAGGAGTCGGGCAGGTTCCCTGGGATGTGTACTGGAAGTGGCACTCTTCTGCAGAACGTGTTCCCACCAGCCTCGCCACCTTTGCCCAGTAACCTGTCATGTTCTTAGGATAGTAGGACACTGCCCTAGAAAACACAACGCGCACATATGGGCCGTGAGGTTATGATACCAGAAAATACAAAAGTATACTTTCTCATTATGTAGGTGGTTTACAAAACGTACTCGCGTAGCTTCATGAGCTCCGCCTCTGTCCACTCATCAGCATCTTGCTCTTGTGGAATCGCTGCGTTGCCTTTGTTGGCCTTGGGTTTATTCTTGCTGGACCGTGTCAACTTAGGCAAAGGGTTTGCGGGTGAGGTTGACTTGGATTTGTTCCGTTGAGGTTTTGTTCGCGTTATTCTGGTTCTCGTCCCAAGTTCCTTCTTGAACTCAGAGGAGTCTGATGACTCACTTGATGGAAATACGTAACATGGCCGTGACTTGTTACCTATTCTCCAGCCTCTCTTTTTGTGCACTTCTTTCCCTGACTTCTTTCTCCCAATGACCCGTTCATCATCATCTGATGACACTGCATACAATGTTTCCTTTGCCGCTGGACGCCTTCGACTGGATCTTGTTATTCTGGCAGACCACTCCTTGGGGTTGTCAAGCGGCTCCACAGGAGGTTCAGGTGAAAAAGAGGGCTTCTTTTCAGGATTCATTTTGGCACTGTTGCGTTTGCGGAGCGGAGCCTTGACCCTCCTCAGTGGTACTGGTGCTTCTTTGTCTGATTCACTTTGCTGACGGCCTGGAAAGAAGACAGAAGACAGTTTGTCTGCATGCAACTCGGAACTCATCTCACAATACTAAGACTCCAGCGAAACTGTCTTTACCTTCACTGTGGGCCAGGAGCACACGCGCAGGTTTCTGCGACGCTCTTGTAGACACCTCCAGTGAGATACAGAAATTAAACATGGTCACATTAATCAGAAATATCAGTTGTTTGTACATCGTCAAACAAATATTCTAGATTATAATGCAACTCATGAGCTCCACTTCAGGTGCTTACTGGGATGCAGATGGAGGTATCATAACATTCATGGATGGTGACATTCATATGTGCATCCAGAAGGACTCGTCCTCCTTTCCAATACTCCAGAGGTGGCTTGATCACGCGCCCACTTCGGGACACGTTTGGACGAGACAAAGAGTCCTGCTGTACCGCTGCAATGGATTCGAAAACATAAATGAATAAATGTTGTACTACCACAAATTTAAAGTTTGATTGTGTGAACTTTAGTACATTCATGGTCCCCAGAGGATACATCTTGATAACTTTGCCCGAAAACATTCTTGTTCTGACTATTAGAATAGGCTGTTAGCAAAAGCATTCAACTTGAACCCACAGCTTTTCTTTTGCCGCGTCACAGTGCCAATGATGGAGGGTGTCTGAGCTTTTGTCTTCAACATGACAACTCTCTCCTCACTGTTCCTCTCCGTGTCTCTGCTGGAGTCGCTACAACAAAGCAAAAGTCAGATCTTTATTTTAAAAATATATAAAAACTTCAAAAACTAACCATCGAGAATAAGGTTTTTCTACCACTAAATGGTAATTTCTTCTCATGCTTTAAATTAGTCAACATCTCCAGAAAAAGACAAACAATCCTGCATCTGGAACAGCATAAACAGAACAGTGTTAGTATTCTTACTCTCTGGACTGTGACAGAAATCTCTCATAAAGGGCCTCCCAGTCTGGAGGAAAGCCATTGACAAACTTCTTCAAAAGCCACTTGGGTAACGCTGCAGGTGTTAAGTGAGAAGTCCATGGAAAGAGCATTAATCCACACAGTAGTCACATTAACATACTTTTATGTGCAATTTCTTCAATGCATTTTTAACTTGTTTCTGGCAAAGTGAAACATGTTCTCATTGGTAAATATCTACCCACACATAATCTGGCTTACCAGAGTCATGGCTCATCTTCATCTTGTCAACCAAGATGTAAACCTTGCCGGTGACGGTCTTCACAACTTTATTAGAAACTCTGTCCACAATGATGTTACTGTTCCACGGTATCTTTTCCTCCCTGGGTGGAAAAGACAAGCAAAAAAAATCCCAGTGTTTACATTAAACCACACAAACATCTTAAGAGTACTAAAACCTAAAGCATGTGCACATCTGCCTCATAGGACAGTAGCCAAGTAAGCAATCTGTTAAAATGAACTTTGAATGCATTGTTTCAGTTCATGATCCCACAAGAAACACTTACTGGTGGATTCCATCAACAAACAGGCCTTTGTGATTCTTCCTCAGGAACCACTTTTTCAGATGAATCACACTCTCCTGCCAAAGCGGAAAAGACATTAGGGACAATAGACAACATTATCAAATAGAAAACGACTGATTTATTCTGATTGAGCTACATTTTCTATTTTATCTAATATGTACCTGTAAACAAGTCATTGACCAGTAGTCTGTCTTGCCAAATATAGCACTCTTGCATTTAAGAAGCATAAAATAGGTTTCCACTCACACTTGGGAATTTTGCGCTCTGGGGCCATTTATTTCGCTTGAACACCGCCTCTTGCTTCTTTGGTATGGAGATCCGTGGCGTTTTGAGTAAAAGCGGGTCTTCAAACAACACCGGTTGTGGGGACACAGCCAGGCTCAGGACATACTCAGAGGGATCTGTGTCCGATAGGCTGTCAGCTGACTCGTCTCTGGACCGGCTGACAGGAGCCACACTTTGTAGAACACTTCTAAAAGCAATGTCTTCCATCTCGCCCATATTGTGAACTGTGGAGGGAGGCGTTGTGTCTACGGACTGATGGACATTACCTATGGAGGAGAAAGTAGATTAAATAAGTGGAGTGGACATGTTTCCTTGAATAAAATATGCCCACTTCAGAACACACTCACTTGTATTAATGAGATCCCTTGTGCTGCTGCTGACTTCCGACAGCTTTGTTTTACTTTCCCTCTTCTTCATGTAAGCAAACATCTTGGATGGAGACATTAGAGGACATTTTTCCACAGGAACATAGCAACCTGTTCAAAACAACAAAGAGGAATCAGTCAATGTCTTCCCATTGATGATGACATAAAGAAAAGAGTTTCACTTGGAATAAAACAGCAATAATACTCACGTTTTATTGCAGGGTCTCTTGGTGGTAGGAACACAGGTTTATCGGTGAATTTGTTCACCTCGGATGGGTCAGCAGATAATCCTCTGACATGACCAACTCCCTCAAACCATGTGCTGGTATCCCCACTGAACGCCCTGGAGGTTTTCATTTCTTGTAGCAGACTTCTGGATCCATTGCTGACCTCCTTTGTACCGCTGGTGACTTTATTAAACTCCTGCGGCTCACGTTGTCTCTTTAACCTCGTCCTCATGGACGAGAACATAAAGGCTGGAGACATCAGATGAGCACCCCCCTCCACAAACACACTGCTTTCAAAGTCATCGTCCACTGGCTGCACCTTTCCTGGAGTCCTGCTGGTTACATTGAAGGCACCCGAGTCTCTGATCTGAGGCAACTCTGTGCGGATCTGCTTTCTGTTGACCATAGAAGAGGAGTGAGACACCGCTCTCTTTCTTGGTGTGTATTCATGTCCTCTCTCTGTCACTGGAGGCATTTCCTCCACATGCTTGCTGCTGATGTCTGAATACTCGAAGGTTTTCTGAGGACTCGATATAGGCGAGAGAGTCCAGGCCTGCGCTTCATTGTGATAGGAACCAGCCCTCTGGTTCCCCCTGTTCTCCATGGTTATCCAGGTGCTCTCTGCTCTCTTCCTCGGTGACTTAAAAACAGCCTCTCCAGGTTTGTCTCTAACGTTACACAGCGGGTATTTGGCTGTAAAAGGCGAATCTGCGCAAATCTCTTTCCCCTGCACTTTTAACTTGAGCTTCGCGAACACCTTGGCAGGAGATTCAAACGACGGTGTTGTATGCAGTCGTGATTTATGATACGACGCCATGCTTTATATAAATGATAAAAACAATCGCCATACATTCGAGGCGTTAGTTAGCTCGCTAGGTCGCTAGGTCGCTAGCTCGCAAATTTCAAATTCCTCATCCCCGCCGCGTTGGACAGAAACCTGTGACGTACAGACAAAATAAACACGTCACTTCCGCCCAGGACGTAAACCTTTCACAGTCCCTAAGACGCGAAAGCGAAATGTTAAAACATTTTAGAAACAAATTTAACTGAAACAAAAAGATATGGAGCTTATATCATTAATATCTAATAACTAATTAAGTTAAAGAAATATATGTTTTGTATACAACTATTTCCCCAAAAGATGAAAAGAAACAATATCGAAAGCAGTTGAATTCTCAAATATGTTGTAATCTCAATAGTTGTTTGATGCATTTTTATCAACACTAATACTATTTATTATGAACCATTTTTACATTTGAACTCCTAAATTTGTTTACTTATTGTCCTGTGGAGGGCAGTAATACGACCAGTCGCGTCTAAATTGTTAAAGGAAAACGTAGAAGAAGAAGAAGTGTACTGCGCAGGCGCGCCTCAAAGTCACACTTCCGGGTAAGTTGTTGATTTCTAAGCTGTCGCTGTCTGTCTGTCAGGTGTAGTTAACATTGGGATTCACGTATTCGTGTGGTATTAGTTTTTTGTATTTAATCCAAAACGGACCATTATACCTGTACATGTAATTGGATATAAAGTATTGTTTAGTTCAGCAGACTAAAAACTCTTGAACCGGTGGGACAGAAGTGATGCAACATGGCAGCAACTCCTCTCAATAGGTGTTTTCTGTCAGCATTAAGGAGACACACTCGGTGTCAGAGCCGTGGACTTAACTCTTTGTCAGAGAGGACAGTCAGTCTGGTGTCCTCTGTTGTGATATGTCGCCACATGAGAGCAGAGGGGAGCACGAGCCTGGACAGGGCACCCTCGATGGAGTGGGACAGAAACAGTGGTCGGGACCACAGCAGCTCCCCTCTGCTCAAGTCGCTGTCGGTGGGTTTGGGACTCTGTGGAGCAGCGCTTCTGGACAGTCAGAAAGATGAGGAGGTGAAGGACGGAAGAGCCTCGATATCCGGGCAGTTTCTTGCACTCATTCTGCCATCAGCTCAGTGTGCTTCTCCATTTAAACCTGACAGCCCCCGGTATAAATACAACTTTATTGCTGATGTAGTCGAAAAATCCACTCCAGCTGTCGTCTACATTGAAATCGTGGGGAGGTGAGTCAAATCAATTCATTTGTAGCATTTGTTACACCAAATTCTCAGCTATATGTCAATTGTAAATGTTTTTTGTTTGTTTTCATACTTCATATAGCACAGCTTATTTTGATGAGTGTTACTCACACAGTATACATTGAAATCACAGAAATCAAACTGTGTGACTATTTAAATCACCAATGTTTGTGAATACAGAAGTATTTTTTACTAAAACACATTATCTAACAACATGATGATTAATGTGGGTCCTGTTTACCAAATCTTGTTGTCAATTGCTAAAATATCATATTGGTTTTCCCATCTGTGTGGATTATTCTTAATAATACATTTTGCTTTCAGGGTGAATAAGATCAACTGCTTACTGTTTTACAGACACCCATTTTCAGGCAGAGAAGTCTCAGTTTCAAATGGCTCTGGTTTCATCATTAGCAGTGATGGTCTCATTGTAACCAATGCTCATGTTGTGGCCAACAAGAAAGGCGTCCGAGTGAAGCTCAACAACGGAGAGATGTACAATGCCACTGTGCAAGATGTTGATCCAGTGGCAGACATTGCCACCATCAAAATCTCTGCAAGGGTGAGCAACAATAATCTCTGCTAAATGAACTGTGCGTTTATTTGTTTACCTCCCAGGATCCACATTTGCTTCCATCAGAGTGGTGGGAGCAACCAGCCGACTTACCAACATTGCATCACTTTGACAGACAGAATCAGAAACAAGTGGTTTCTTCAGAAACATGAAAACAGGGGAATGTCTAATGGTTGACCAAAATAAAATCATATGGTTTTTTAGTAGCGCAAAAAAATACTGTAATAAAGGAGGAAAACACACCGGCCCATAAAGTGATCAAAACTAGCAACATTTTATGCCACAACCTTCAAACGTTATTCTTGTGATTTTATTTTAAATTACTTTCAACATACTGTGCAGTAGAGCGTTTTGGTGTTTGCTATACATCTCCTCATGAGAGCTTGTTTGGCTGTTAAAAGACAAAATTGCCCTTTAATGTGCAATATATAGTATATAAAGCAGTATCATGGTCATCACATACATCAGACCATTGCACTTTTGTGTTGTCAGTTAAATAGTGTATCTTTACACGGCTGGGCTCCATACTTTACTGAAATACCACTATAGCAAAATGAATGGTCTTCTTTTCCCATTGAAAAGCGTTAGTGATAGAATAACAGAATGATCCAGCATCCTTATAATAAAGCAGTACACTCGCATGCTCGGGTCATTGCAGCAAGAAAAATAGGGCATTGATAAAAATAGGAAGCTCTGTTTTTTGATAGTATGAATTATCAATGAGCTGTAAGGAAGTACTGTTGAGCTGTTTCTCTCCATCCCAGAATCCGTTACCCACGCTCAGCCTTGGTCGGTCGTCTGATGTTCGACAAGGAGAGTTTGTGGTAGCCATGGGAAGCCCGTTCTCTTTACGCAATACAATCACGTCAGGAATCGTCAGCTCAGTACACAGAGGCAGTAAGGAGCTGGGCTTGTCCAATTCCAACATGGAGTACATTCAGACTGATGCATCCATAGATGTGAGTATTCTGCAATATTTCTATTAAAAGGATATATATGTACACAAAATCTATGCAAATGACAATAGTTGCTTCGACTTCAAGTTAGCCTGATGGACAGACAGCCACATACATGTTAGAAAGAAAGATGTATCAGATAAGAAATCAGCTTTTGGAGGTTTCACTGTGACTCAGCACCGTCTCATATTCACACAGCGTGTAAACAATTTGTTTTGCAGTTTGGAAATTCTGGAGGTCCCCTGATTAACTTGGTGAGTCACACGTTTGGTTTACTTGTTGATAATCACATTAAAATGTCCCCAAACCTGTTCTGTCTGGTGAGGGTTAGGGAATGGTCAGGGCATATTCATTTTAGTTGCATGTAGTAACAGTAAACGTACAAGGAACCTTATTAATTTTTGTATTAATGTTGCATTAATTTAATACTGCAAATGTTTTTGGCAGCCAAATAACACGTTGGTGCACAACTCGCTATCTCAATGTGTTGCGTCTCCTGTTATTAGGATGGTGAAGTCATTGGTATAAACACCATGAAGGTCACTGCAGGGATCTCTTTTGCTATTCCATCTGATCGCCTGACACTTTTTCTTGATCAAGCAGCAAAAAAGAAGAGTAAGAATCAAAAGCTACACATCACACCGTCTTTCTGTCTCCATATTCTCTGTAGTATTTTCTCTCTTATCAAATACATTATTTTGACACATCCCATGTTTGCGCATCTACTTCAAGGTTCTTGGCTCGGTAAATCGGAGACGAAGCGGCGATACATTGGTGTCATGATGCTGACACTGACGCCGAGGTAAATGCTTCACAATTTAAACACGAGTGTAGTTACAGCTGAGCTGGCACCACTGTCTAAAACCAGATGCGTTTTGATTGTTTCCATTTGCTTCAGCATCATTGTAGAGTTGAAGTTGAGAGACCCATCCTTCCCAGATGTGACACATGGCATCTTGATTCACAGAGTGATCTTGGGCTCACCGGCCAACAGGTAAGCAGATTCAACGACTATGGATCTAGATGAGTGGTGGATTATCCTTTTTTGCTCTTGAAGTTTTAGTATTGGAGGTGGTGCTTTTCCCTGGTCGCATGGACAATGTTGATTTACACAGTAGGCAAGGAATTTAACTCGTATGATATGTTGCTGCTAACCAACAGTGATGTTGTACTTGTTTCAGAGCTGGCATGCTATCAGGAGACATTGTGGTGGAGATTAACGGAGTGAAGGTGAACACTTCAGAGGAGCTCTACAAGGCCGTCCGCAGCAGCGACAAAATCACCATGGTTGTGCAGAGAGGAGACAGGTTGCTTCCACTGCAAATAACTCCTGAGTGCACAGAGTGACTGCACGATTTAATTTCTCAACTTCATGATAATCTGAGGGACAGACGGTCACATGATAAATTCATGCTTTAGGGTAAGATTTTGAGCTCCAGTATTTGATGACTTGTGTTAATTATGTGAACCTACAAGCCTCTAAGAAAAATGGGAGATAAAAAAATCCAGTATTTATCCACATGTTTTCACAGGTATTGAATACAATAAACAAAATGTGTTTTCTACCTTTGCAAAATCCTTCCTCTTAATTGGCAAAGTAGCAAAACTAGTCATGTACCATGTAATGAATTGTGTTTCTCCAGCCCAAAATACAGTGTTTTTAAAGTAAAAGTGAATTGAACCTGAAACAATGCACTTTATTAAAGCCATTTAATGTTGGACGGCAACAAGAAGCATGAGAGACCCAACAACATGGCATGAATCAATGGTAATTACAGACTACCATTAAACAGAGCAAACAGGTTTGACAACTCAAAAGTGCTATCATGATGACAATGATCACACAAGTAAAATATAAAATTCCACTAACTTTAAAAGACTGTTTTGAGTATTTCACGCACAGTAAAAACCAAAACATGAATTCACTTCATGTT
Organism: Cottus gobio; assembly: GCA_023566465.1. Taxonomy (NCBI): domain Eukaryota; kingdom Metazoa; phylum Chordata; class Actinopteri; order Perciformes; family Cottidae; genus Cottus; species Cottus gobio. Next base: position 11,835,074 of record CM042228.1, read on the forward strand.
GAAGAGAAATGCCAATCCTCCATAATGAGAAGCAAACAAAGTGAAGCGGTTACTCTCAGATTTCATAGTAAGAGAGAGTAAGAGTCAAAGCTGTGAAGCCACACTGAGCAATTTCCCTGGTATATGTACAGTAACACACACTTACAGTAAAGTAATAAAGTGACATGTACTGGACTGCTACACAATTAAATGCATTTATGTCAAAGACGGATAGCTAAATGGAGATAACATTCAAACCACCTAAGGTCTAAACAATATGTTCATACTTAACCTGGACCTATGACATCTTGTTAGGTACGAGTACTACAACATACAAGTATGGGAGGAAAAATTAAATTGATCAAATCCCATTAAAACGACTTTAAAAAGGCTTAATATATATATTGCTGGTAATATTTTTCTTTTTAAGAAAATATAAATTGTGCGACTGAAGCTTACAATACACTGCTGGCAGTAGAGCCAGGATCTGTGGTGACCTGCTGGAAAAGGGTCATCTGTCGAGGCGTTGTGTGCTGAGAGATCCCCCGGAATAGAGAGGAAACAAAACAAAACAAAAAAAGACAATTGGACATCTCATGATGCCTGAATCCCTTGCACCAAAACCCAGATGCTGCTATGGTGTTTGCCACAGTGGAATGCTGCAGATATCACGAGGTGCACAAACAGCAGACTATAATCAAACTCATACAGTTACATAAATAAGGGGGCAGTGGGGCGGGGTTAGGGGTCTTGGAAAGGAAGTGACAATATGAAGGAGAACTTTTAGTGTCCAGCAGTGAACAGAGACTCCTTTCATTTTATCTAGATTGAATTGATGTGGTCCAGAGCGCACAGCAGCTCCTCTCCCTGCAGCAGGGACTGACGACCCTGCAAGGGGGCGTTGACCTCGCAGTCATAGCGGGTGAGCTGTGGCAGGGTGAAAAGGGAACTGGTCCCATCTGATGTGCATCCCAGCAGACGACTCGCCAAATCTATGAACAAGATATTTCAGTTTTGATTCTGCTCGGGTGAAGTATCAAGCAGCAGTCTAATGTTTTCATTGCTTATGCAGTTTATTCACCTGAAGGCAGCAGAAGTATGGTCCTGGTGGAGGCCTTCAGCTTTTTGCCCTGCTCCACTTGTTCCTGGGGCAAAGTTTCCTGTGAAAATAATCAAATACAGGCACTAAAATTCTCCATTTGTAAATATAAAGTTAGATCTATATAAACCATCGTTGGTTGTTGATGACTTACCTGTCCAATAATCTCTCTAATGTCACCCAGCTTTCTTTTGCGCTGTGAATTCTGAGCTGCCAGGGTCCTGAGCGGGACTTCTTTGTCCAGCTGTGGGGTTCTGTGGCACAGAAATAGTGATGAGCTAACCCCAAAAGCCTTATAAAGCAATAAATATGGAGCACTTGGGAGGCTTTACCTCTTAGCAACGATGGTGGCAGGATGAGGAGCGGTAAGTGGTGCTGGGGAAGTTGTGCGACTACCTGGTGCACTGAATGGGGAGCTGGGATGGCTTTGAATGTCCTGTGGCACGTGGACTGGAGAACTCTGAAGGGATTTGACTGGTCCACAAGATAGAGACTCTTCTGGGCTCAGACTGCGCAGCTGGAAGTCATCGTCCATGGGGATGTAGGGAGCCAACATCTCTAGATCTAAGTCTTCCATTGCCTTCAGGGGAGAAATACATGTCTAATGAATGAGAATACAGAGATCCGCTTTCTGTATTCGATCAACTAACTTGATTTAACTGCAATTATATCCACAGTATCTCCTGGCATTATTACCTGTGTGGTGAAGGGGGTCTTGGGCTCTGTATCAATGGCAAACAGCTTCTCCACCAAGTCTAGTTTGAAATCTGAGCTCATCTCCGAGTCCATGGGATAACAAAAACCCAGCGGACTGTCAGCCTAAAGAGAAGTCAAAGGTCATTCTCTTCTCAGAACATTAATACGTGGAGAAAAAAAGTGTATTGTCTAATGTGCAAAATTACAACAATTGACTGTCTGACCTCTGAGTTGTGGCTGGTCGATGAGGTGGACCGGGCTGGAGCATAACTCTTAGCTTTGTCATCCTCTGAGCTGGTGGCGACACAGAGAGGCTGGCTGAGCGGCAGAGGGGAAAGAGGCAGCGCCAGCTTGTCGCTGGTGGAGGGAAGCATTACATCATTGTATAGAGGGACCTCCTTCAGCAGCTGGATCTCTGTACCGGAAGACAAAGGGAGGTAAGAATAGTTTCCAAATCTGATTTTCGGCTGAGGAGAAGTTTAAGTGCTGTGAGGCCACAAACCAGGGCAGCTGAAGTCCAGAGAGATGATTGCGTCTCCAGCAGCTGGGGCCAGCAGTGTGAGGGCCTCTGGCTCTGCCTTCAGCTGGTCATACAGGCTAGCCAGAGGCTTGGCCTCTAGTGCCTGAGTGAACTGTTTGATCACATCCAGCTCTGGGCTCTTCTTCTCGTCCTCCAGCAGAGCCTGAGACATGTCGGGCTGGCTGCTGTTGACCACATCCTTTTCTTCCTCCTCCTTCACTGGCTTCACATCCTCGATCTGCTCCAGGGACAATATCAGTTTCTCCTCCTGGATGCCACTGTAACAGTGTTATTCAGCCATGAGATTGAGTTTACTGAGTATTTTGCAATGGCTCTGAAAATACCACCACAAAAAAATAGTCCGTAATCTATCTTTTGTTTTGTACAAGCCAGGTCTTAAGTTATCTCATTTCACACAAGAGAAAACACAACAAACTAACGTTACAATCTTTTCTGAAAATAATGACTTTTAAGAGCTTTTATAGTACCTGAGCACAAAGTTGACACAGACAACACACTGTGGCTGGGAATTCTTGTTGTTGTAGATGACAGTGGCTTGTGTCTCCACCCACACAAAGCCTCCTCTCTTGGCCAACATCCGGTACTGGCCTGTGCTGACTTGACCCTTTGCAAACACTAAGAGCAAAGAGAAACAAACAGGAAATTTAGAAAAGATAGATTTAGCCATTTGGTTAAAGGTTTGGCAAAAATAACAGCTAGAATGTGTCATATTTAAGAACAGGTTTTAATTAAATTCACTCTTGTTCTTCATGCTTACAGTTGTGGTGAGTCTTGGTAAGATGGTCTGAGTCCAGAGCATGATAGTACTCATACACAGAACGATTCAACAGGTCCTCTGGATCATAACCCATGAGCTCAGTGATCCTGGTTAAGCAAAACACAATCTCTCAGTTCCTCTGCTGACATGCAGACTAGGCTTCTGCAGTATCTACAATGAACACTAGGTGGCTCTGTGTGACAATGCTAGTGAGAGCTTTGGCAATAGTAACAGTAAAGGCGCAGGTCTCCACAGGTGTCTTAAGAAGCTGAATCAATCCATGTCGAACCTCTTAAATCAATCAGATGGGCACACTCACCTTTCATCACAATACGTGAACTTCATGTCCATTGTATGGCGGCTGAGAAAAGTCTTGGTGTCAAGAGGGACCTCAATGTTGGAGGGATGTTGGATGGGGTCACAGATCAAAACCAGGTAGGGGACAGGTGGCTCCTTGGTCCCGTTGGGAGTCTCCTCGGTGTGGGTGTCATATACACGGACATGACCTGAGCAGTGGAGCACCTAGAGAGCGACAACAGGCAGGTCATAACATTTATTATAATTTCCAGACCCCAAGAAAAGTGAGATGTTTCTGATGCAGCAGACACAAATAAATAAAAGGCATATATTCAGATAATAAAATTAATAAATGGTGGGTAGCTGTTGCATAATTCTTTCATCTCCATTTTTCCTTTACATAAAAGTAAAATTGTATCTCTGCGTGTCCACTACATTTGGGTGCTTGTGAAATCAGTTATGATAGATTAATATCTCATTTAGCCGACACATATTGACTATTTCCAATTATTCTACAGGAAATGAGACTGAGATAAATTCAGATTTACAAATAAATTATCTTCAAATTTAAAAGCTGATGTTTTAGGTGTATTATATTTGATTGGTGATATAATTGAGTTCTAAGTTTTCATGCTTGCTCAACTCCATTTCATGTAAGTTCTTAACCTATTCAAGTAATAGTTGCATGTAATGCAGGTTGTCTATGTATGTCTATCAATCAATACACACAATGCTTTCATTTGTTTTAAGACTATTATGATGGTCTATTTCCTTTGTACATTCGATAATTATATTACTGCTGATGTACCCATGCACTACAATGCAATCTGTCTAAATAATCCATAGTTTTTCTAACTCTTCACCTCCAGGTCAAACGTATACAGATATAACTTTAACATCAGCACATTTAAGTATTTATTATTATGTGTTTCTAGCTGCTTAATTGCCTTCTTACAGGCTGAGTGTGGAGTGGCATTTAACACACTAACGGTCATTACATGTGACTCGATTTGACATGGCCTCTCTGAAGGTTCATGGTATTTTAAAATATTGTAGAAAAATTAAAAGGATAATATGTTTCCTGACATTTGATTGACCTCCCTGATTCCACTTCCGCCTACCTTCCAAGTCGCTGATTTGACATTGACAGTGCGGCCCCGGCTGGTGAGAGTGCATTTCATTCGGAGGAAGAAGCTGCGGTCTGTGTTTGGTTCCTTGGTCTTTTTGGAGCCTGAAATCACAAAACAGGAAGAGATGTTCACTGTCCCTCCAGTTTATCTTTTCATTCAGTGTTTCATCATAAACCTTTGCCAACTGCCAAGAGTTCACGTTTGCATTTTGAGGCTACATAAGGCTATACAGCACTGTGGTCATTTAACAACAGCAAATTAAATAAAGGAAGTGGAGCTACCTGCCGCTATAGCGAGATATCTCTGTCTAAAAGGCCCAGCAAAAAAGCAAATGTGGACTAAAATGCATGGCATGCACTGATAAGAAATTATGTTTTCAAATACATTTCAAAGGGAAGAACTGAAGTGTTTTAGCCAAATTAATTCACATAAAAGTTCTAGGGAAAACCTTAAATTAACTCACTGTAAATGATGTAAAAACAACAAATTCAATCCATTGACACAAAACAATTCTAAATTTTGTTTTGCAAGCAAAATAGGAAAAGTGCCAATGATGTGCTCTGTGAAAGGTCACTTGAGTCCAACATTAGCCAACTCCAATCACTTTGACCTCTGGATTGAAGTGGGAAATAATAACTTGTTTTTACAACCACATGGCCAGAGTGCCAAAGAGTGAACTGGATTTCCTCCTATTGGAGCACTGGCAGACCTGTCAGAGTGCTTGTGTGTGCCCGATTCTGTCCATTAGTGAGGTCTTATAATTTGTCACTACGCAGTTGTTATCCCTTACCTGTTTTGTGGACCAGCATCTCCCTCAGCTCTTCCTGGTCGCAAGGATGTATGAAGTCAAACACGCTGTGTCCAGTCAGGTCAAACTGCAGCAGAGTGTGAGAAAAGAGTGAAAGTCCTGTTACCATGGACATGTACAGCAGTTTATAGTTGTTCATGGTGGACATTGTGTTACTATTTCTTTCATTTGGTCTAATGTGTATGTGGCTGTATATTTAGCAGTAAAAGCGTAAGATTAACATTTCCCAACAATCTAATGCTATTTTCTATATGATCTCTTTAATGTTTACACACAGCAGGTCAATTCAAACCAACCTGTGCCAGCCCGAGGCACTTGTTGACATTCTCTGAGAGATAGATCATATCTCCATCTTCCGACAGGACCAAAAGAAAGCCGTCCAAAGCCTTTAGGTAGGAGCCGTTTAGCTGTGATTCAAGCTCTGTTTCCTCCTCTGAAATTGGCTCATCTGGAGGAGATAACATAGAGGAGAGGGAGAGAGAGCAAGAGATAAAGGAAGGTTGGCCAATAAAAACTAGAGGAACTTGACAAGCTGTATGCAGGACCCTGCAACACACAGAAAATACACTAAGGTATATCTACAAAGGGATCTACAGTATATCTGTGTCTGTGTTGATTTCTTAATCAGCGTACTCAGTATTTAACCATTTAGGAGTGTTTTGTTCAGTTTTCCTCTGCATCTAAAACTCTGCTCACTTTCACTTTGTTGAAGGTGTCATTTCTTTTCACCAAAAGATCCTTGACATTCCTTTGATTGGGCTTATTAAAGTGAAAACACCAATAAAACTGTAGTATCTGGAACCTTTATCTAAACAACCCATTCACAAGATACCTAAGATTATAATGGCAATGCCTGCCAAATGTAATCACATGGAGACCAGAAATAACAAATAAATACACACTGTAAGCCAAATGCTCTACTGACAAGTACAACAACTACAGATACTGACCCGTGCTGAGCACTTTCCTCATGCGCAGGTAGCTGATGATGAGCCTCATGATCGAGGCCTTGTCCAGGCTGGAGCTGACGCTGTGGGGCAGGGGCAGCTCCTGTGCCAGCTCGTAGAACACCTCTGACTCCTTCCCACGCCGGCATCGCGCTGCATCCCTCGACTTCTCCTTCCTGCGATCAGAGCTCACCCTGCAGGAGAGAGGTGGTGGGTCAGCCAAATCCATGCCATAAACGGGTTCAATACACACTTCAAGAGCCGACATCCCCCCCTTCCCAACTGAGTGTGTCTGGTCAGCCACTGTCCTGTCACTGGGGCTGCAGCAGATGGAGTCCAAACCAGCAAGCTCACAGACAAGCTTCCGTCTGGACCCCTGTCAGACTCATTTACATAAATGGCTATCTGCAACCGTCTTATTGGCTGTTGACCAAACAACATGGAGTCCGCCCCCTCAGAGTGATTGGCTGGGAGTCAGGGCATGGACTCTCCTGTCTGTCTCTTGGTGCTCACTGCACAGCCAAGCTACAATACAACACCAATCACCCTGACATTTATGAGTCTGGCTGAACGGATCTACAGAGAAGAGAATGATAATACTGGCACAAACACAGAGATCACACACAAACAGAATGAGTGACACCTTCAATACCAGGACAAACAATATTTTCCATTCGTTTTTCTATTAGCATGCCTCATAACTTCTTACCACTTGTTCTAACTCCATATTAGATCAACCATTTGTCCAGGCAGTTATCCAAGGTCGGGCTAATGGACTCTCACCACTGCAAACAAGTTCTTAAGACATGACTATTTTAAAATGAGAAGAACAGCAGACTTTAAAAGGACACAATTCACTTATTCACTTTATTTTACTGATGTCTAACAATGGAACAACCTTGGCTCTAAAGCTTAAGAGTTCATATTTTTATTGGTGAGCACATGGGCATCTCTCATGATGACCACTAACATAAATAGATGATCTAAATGTGCAACATAATTGCAATAGTCAACCTGAATGCTGCTGACATTTAGCCATTATGTCTCTCACAACCACGACCCCATAACCTCAAAAGCATTTAGACGACACTGGAGGCAGCATCACCACAAAATAGATGGCAGTTCAAAAGCCCTTGCTTTGAAATGCACACCTAATTGAAATCGATCTGTGATATACTTACAGCATTCACCAAGGCTATGTTGTTATTTAAAGCTCTCCAACAAGAAAATGGACCGGCTGACTGAAATCACTCTCGTGCATATCAAATCATCTGGCAGGGTTGCAGACATATTTATCATAGGGTTGAGAAGTAAATGTTTTTGGTTTTAGAGCAAAACTTTGCATCAAATACAAATAAATAAATAACTCCTCTGGGTAAAAAGTCAGAGTGTATCTCTTAGACGGCGCCTAAACCTAAACCTGAGCTAAACATCTGTGAGTCTGTAAACGGGTCAATGACATGACATGCATAGTTTTGTGTCCGACTGCATCATTTTCTTTTTAAATAGTTTGAATCAATTCATGACATGCATCACTTTATTCTTTTAAATCTATTTAGTTTGAATACATTTTCAGTAAATTAAATAACAATATATTATTTTGTGTTTTGGCGTCTCAAACCCCCAAAATGTCAGGTGGCGCAACCGTCCGTGCAAATTAACAGACCAAAAAAAGTATTGAAAATGGTGTTTTAATGATAATAAATTCAAAGTAAGATACTGTGGCATGATTTTATGTTTGAAACCTTTCAAATAAATCCAATTTTCCAAATATCAATACTTTGATCTAGTTGAGATAATTAAAAAAACTTTTGTCCAGCAATTTGTATGTTCTCAAATGTCAGGGTGGCGCAACCGTAAAAATGTGGCTTTTCTTCTGAAGTGGAATGTCAATAATAGTAAACAGGATATTGCATCATCCAGAGGACCCCAACTGACCTTTATGATGAGTGAAAAGGTTGGTAATCTTCTCTCAAATTTTGATATAAATAGCTACTTTCACCTCATAGTTAGATTGGTACACTTTTTATGTCAGGTGGTACAACCAATGTTAAACTAGGGAAATGTTATTTTATCATAAAACTCTTTTTTATATCAAAATATTATATGAATTAACTTGAACTTGAACTCAAAAACAAATACAGGCGTCCAACTAGAGGCCTGTTTAATTTGAAATTAGAGCGGAAAGTCAGGTGGTGCAACCAGGTAACATTTGTATTTAAGCCAATAAATAATAGGTTAAAGTGACAAATGGTTTCAAACTATGGTGTGCATAGCTATTGTATTGAATACATTAATTTGTATATTCGTAAAACTATTTTTCTGTCTTTAAATGTGAAATTGGATGCTTAACATTTCAAAATACCTGGCACTAGGCTGCAACAATTTTAAATTGTTGTAAATACAAAAAAACAAACACAAAATAATAATCTGTTAAGCACTGTATACACACTAAGGAACACTTGCTAAAAAAATTCACTTTGAGTAAATAGTAGGTAAATATATATATTTTTAAAAATATTTGGTTGCACCACCTGACATTTTTTGGGTGGTGAAGTTAAAAATACAGTAAAAAATGAATTTAATCACTTTGAAAAGTTATTTATCAAATAAGACTCGTTTAAACACATTGCTCCAATTTCAAAAACATGCATTACATCCATTTTGAAAACACTTTAAAAAAATCTTTTTTTAAAGCTTCATTTGTCATTGACCCAAACACACAAGGATTTTGTGTGTGCAAAAACAGTTTGCGCAAAGCACCAGCACTATGGGGTGGGTGTTCAACTGCAGAAAACAAAAACAAAATAGAAACCACTTTCAAACATTGGAATTTAAACACAAAAAATTTATATGTATTTATTTTTAATCCAACCAACCAAACATCTTTAATCATGGCCCAACAACTATTCTACTGGATACCTTCCTCATTTGATGACAAATGTCACAAAATATGTGTAACTGAGGTTCTTGGTGGAGCATATGCCAAGAACCTTCCTCTTTTCAGGGATTTGTAAGTGTATGTGTACTGTAAGATGAACATTCGTCAACCAAGACTGCAATTACAGCTACAACTGTATACAGTCACCCACATGTTTGCACATTTGCAATACAATACCATTGGGAAATATTTACAATATCTTCTGTCAACTCCACGGGAGATAGCCAGAATATCCAGACATTATGAAAGCTGATCTCAGGAGTTATGCCACGTCTGTATTGAATCACATTTCCTCTCTTATAATCTGACTTTTGGCTCCTACTGCAACAATTACCTCCAACCGGCATTCATGTAAGTTAATTCATCATTACAGGGTGAAATTATCAACAAGACAATCCAAGACATTTTAAATAGAGGACACTGGGAAAGTGTACTGGCTAAGCTACTGGCTAAGCTTCTGATGTTCTAATGACAGATAAACCCCACACACTGTTATAAACTGTGGTCCCACTAGAGGCTGGATGATTGATTAGTACAGGCCTGTAGACACATTGATTTCCTCTGTAGTGGCTGCACACATATTGTGTCAGACAACTTTATGCAAATCCTACTCAAATTAAGTTTAGCTGTAATATTCCACTGCAATACACCTCCACTGAATACAGGGGGATCTTGCTTTTAACATGACACACTACTGTGTACTACTGTGTCTGAGTCACTGTGTATTAATACAATAATAGAGGATTTTAGTCAGTAAAGTCAGTTCTACTTATTTAAACATACAGATCACAAAAGACAGCAGATTGGGTTGAAAACATAAATCTGTTCACAGTATGCAATTTTAAAGTCGTGACACATGTATAATACAAACACTTAAGTTTGGGTCCTTTTCAGTACTGTGTGTGATACTTCATTATAAAGAAGTTTTAGTTTTCAACTATGGGGTAAAAGAAAACTGCTTACACTTATTATACATGAAACATGCAATGAAAACAAAACAGTTCCTTTGATGTTAAAACAAAGTCGAGCAGAGAAGCCACCGTTACATAACACTATTAATGCACATGGTCATGAATGCCCAGCAGCCCTCTGCTTGATATGCCTCACTGAATACACAATCACATGTTCTGTTCTGATACCTTTAATTAGTTGGAGTGCTTCAGCATGAAGCACCCAACTATTGTTCTTCGAATCTTTATTATTCTATTTCTTCCGTACGTATTTTGAAAGGTTTCTCCTCCTTCATATGTTCAGCTACAGAAACTCTTCAAATATTAAAATATTCAGCTCCTTCAGGAGAGGGGTGCTATGACCTTTCATATTTTTAACTTTTCTTAATATTAATCTTTTTATGCTTTTTTTTAACATGGGATTCCTATGGAGAAAATCCTCAACTTTAACAGCTTACAGGTTCAGCATACTTTCAGCTAAAGATACCATTTCAACTTTAAAATGTAGACATATTTTTCATCTATGACTGCATATTTTCTATCTTTTAAGAATTTTAAACTATGAATTTCTGAATTTAATTAAATATCTCTCCCTACGAGGCAGAGCTGTGCTTCTCCAATCGCCATGGTAACCATGGTGCGTGGGTTTTTTTTGTCTTTGATGTTCGCTCTGTCTTTGATCTATATTGAGCTATTTTCAGCTCAATTTAGCAATTTTCTTTGGAGAACTGTAGTTTGTACCCAAAGGTTTGTGCAACTATCTTCACATTTGACTTCACACAATTTTAATAATTTATAATAATTTATAATTTCTGGTTTTGAAACGTTACAACAATGCCAAGGAAGGGTAAGAGGTCACAAGCTCAGAGCCTGCACTGGCAGAGGTCCAAGGAGAATCACTGTGAAATGACTGAAGAAGCAGAATGTGTTGGTCCTCAGAACAATGGAGAGGTAAAGATGTCTGCAGCGTCTTATGCTGGAAGTGTGAAACCGGGAGGTCAGCCTGATACTGCATGTGTACAACAGGCATCTTATGCAGATATTGTAAAGAGAGGACAACCCAGTGATGATCCACGTGCAGCAGGGCCTTCTAATGCAGACTGTGTAAACCTGGGAGATCAGCCTTCTGAACAATTCAGCAATATTCAGCTATCAGCTATATTCAGCTTTATTCAGCAATTTTCAGCTGTAATGAGCTATATTCTGCTATTTTCAGCTTTATTCAGCTTTATTCAGCTATCAGCTATATTCAGCTTAATTTAGCTATTTTCACTTATTCTTTTCAAATATTTAAGCTTTAAGCTTCAGCTTTTAGCACTCCAACGCATTTTCTGCAGGAAATGCTCTTTCTAGTTAGACTTGTTCTGTATTTCTGTGAAGAATTATTATATTATGTCAACACATTATATTTAAATTGTTAACAGATGTGAGCAAGAGGATTAGAGATTATTGGGAAAACACAGCGAAAAAAGAAAATAAGCCAGGCCAATGCTACCAGAGTTGCTTGTGTATAATGTTTCTTTGGGCTGACCTACTTTGCTAGAGAAATATTCTCACTGTCTGTCAATCCTTTGTCGTGCCACAGTAAACATGGTCTTATCTATTATACAATCCAGTTCAGGCAAGCGCCACAACTAAAACCTCCACCCAACACTGAAAGTAAAACCTTTACAGACAAATTAACCTGTGGCATGATATTAATATATGTAGTGTGTAACATTTTTGGGAACAGCATAGTAATGGTCTACCTGAAAGCGTGTTGCTATTAGTATAGTACCAACATCTAAAATAAAGTAGTCGATGATAAAAATCTATATTACTCCCTAATTTGGGAGTGGAATAATGGAGCTACAATTCAGTATGGTGGTGAAGTCGGATAGCTCCTTGTGTTCAGCTACTTAATAGAAAAAACTGTGTAGTTTTTGATTTACTTGGTTTATTTCCATTCTGTAAAACTTTGGTTGAATGTTCTCACCGGAGCTTGTTCTAAACATTATGATTAAAGACATGAGAAGCTCTGAAATAGGTGATAAGGTCACCAAATTTGTTTTCTTTTTTTTTGCTTGACAGGTATGATGCCTTGAAAGGAAAGAAAAGGTATACAGGATAGTAAAAACCTGTTACTATCCTGTATAGTAGTTTTTCTTCTTCGTCGTTATTACTGCTACGCAGAGAATTACTGGAGTTTAGCCCATTTTAAATTTGAAGCAAAATCAGTTATTTGTTTGTCCTTGTACACAATATAACTTAAAAATAAGTCCACAGTACACAATAAATATTATTATTTACTACTTTCAAAAAAGACTTGCCTATAAGTCTCCCCTGGGAGGTCTGGTCCTGGCAAACACACTCAAAAGTTACCAATATTATTTAATTCACTTCGCTAACATAACTCAAAAGGCACAACTGATGAGATTTGTCCCACTTACATCCAGCGAGTGTAACATACACAATTCATACTTTAATAACCTTCAGTCTAGTCTGACTCAGCCAACAGGGATTGTACAGCCTCCAAGTGATTAAGTATTTTACTTACTTCGACTTTCCATGTGTCATCATTCACAAAGCTTCATCTCTGAAGTGTGTTCAATGGAAAACGGATATTTTGGAACGTTAAAAATACTGCCTCGGAGAAACTGACCTATGCGTCGCATGACAATATAATATATTAAAATAACAGACACTCATAAATGTTTGATTATTTTACGTCTGACTAGAAATCCAATTTTGCAGGGAAAGGATTTATTGGAGCCAAATAAAAATCATTGAAGCTTGTTTTCCCCTTTGACAAGGGAAAGATAGGATCCTGGGAGACGGGTCAAAAATCTAAGTTTTAGAACTTTGAACATTGACATTGCTGACCTGCTTCGGCCTTTCAACCCATGACTAATTAGATTACAGCTCTGAGTTTTAAAAATACATCAGTCGAATTTATAAAAATCTATTCTTCAGCATCTCTTAAACAGTTATTTGTAGGAATTTGTCATCATAATGTAGTTCATAGTTTTCATTATTCATAGTTATTATTTGTGGCATCACCCATGAGCCCAAAACTCCAAAAGAAACAGGGCATAAGTCCCAATATGAATCCAAGGCAAAAAAAGGTAGATGAAATACTTAAATGTTATTTGGGCACATACCACATTTGAAGTAGTAAAGTATATAGTTGAATTGTACAACTCATCAGGACAGTGGTAAATGTATTTAACGACACATTTTATAAATGATCAGTATATTGAAGACATGATGCATAGAGGTATGGTTTTCATACTAGCTTTCTAGCATTGTTTTTTAAACACTGTCAAAGCCATTATGATAATGGCATATTTGTTAATAAAAATAGCAAACAAAGATGCACCATTACACAGATAAATATGGCTTTAAATGTCTTACTGAACAGCGTAACCCATACAATGTTTCTGATATGGTGCCCTTTAACACGACAATCAGTCGTCACAATTAAAGTTTCAGAAGTTTAAACTGCTTGTTTTCCTTTATATAGCTTGCTGGTAAAAAAAAAAAAAATAACTTTACGTTTTGAAACACAGCATCATGCTAGCTGATCAATTTTAATGAACATCCATAGAAAGCAGAGATTTATAAATCTGATTTTTGTTTTTACGCCTTCAGTGCACATTTTTGTGCACATACAACCAATAGATACCTATAGCCTGTATCAACAAGGGACACCAATTAATGTTCAAGTTCTAACTAGCCTGAACACAAGTATTTGTGGGGCGACTGTGGCTCAGTGGTTAGCAAGTCGGTCTTTCAATCAGAAGGTCGGTGGTTCGATCCCCGGCTCCGGCAGTCTGCGTCGTTGTGTCCTTGAGCAAGACACTTAACCCTAATTGCTCACCGTTGCTGTGTCTACGGTCTACTGTATAGCATGTAAGTCGCTTTGGATAAAAGCGTCAGCTAAATGAAATGTAATGTAATATTTGAACAATGAACAGCAGGGCAACTTGCAAATTGCCAGGCAGTGAATCGCAACACTTATTCTGCCACTCCTTTTGACGTCAACCCCAGTGATTAAGAGATGAGTCTGATATTACGCCACAAAGGCAGCTCACAGACACCAGCTTAAACTGCATCAAACTGTCCACAACTCTTGATTTCAAAGATGAAAAAAAAAACATATAGCTATTTATTGAGACTCAACAAGGTATTGACCCTTAATAACACCGTAGTAAGATTTTAGCGTGTGTGATGGAAATTAAGCTCTATGGAACAACTAGCACCCATGCTGAGTTCACAATTTTTCAAAGACATCTTTCATTACCAACTGTTGAAACATAAGGATATTTTGGGGGACCTTTCAATTGCATTTTATACTAAATTTATCATGCCAATCAGTGAGGAAATTGTACAGGAAACTTTGGTGCAATGCACATCCTCCTCTATGACAATTTTTCAAAGAAGACAGCAACATTCTCTTACATCAGGAGTGATGTTTTCTTGTGTTCTCTGTGGAAGAATTTCATAGCTGCCATTTCACTGCCTCATCTGACAGCAAAAGGATCCCCATGTTCCCTGCCTGATATAAAGACTCTGCTGACTATCTGTTATCCACCACTATTACATTTATTTTGTTTCTCAGGACTGGCTTTATTTTCAGATATTTTTTTGGGTTTTGCACCTGCTGTTCTTTCCAACTTAATATGTACAGTTAGTGTACAACAACACTGGAACCAGGACTGATATATTACAAATATTAAGCTTAGGATACCTTCAGCACTTGTCCACATATTTAGTTTGTCTGTGAATGATAGAAAGGCCCTCAGTAATCTGCTTGAAGTAGAGCTAAGTGTGCATGATCCTATTCTAAAAGGCAATACTAATTCATTACTATGTTTTTAACAAAAGCATGTAAAGAAAAAATACGACGGTCAACTACATATTACACTAAATGTAGACTCTGGCAAGCTTGAATAATAGTTTTACTCAATGATAAATATTAACTAATTACAATTAGTCATACCATAAACATATATTTTGTTTGTCATGAACAGTTATTCATTAAGTATTATATAAAACTAATTACATCCATTGTCTTAAAGTTGTGGATATCTATGATTCAAATGGATAAAACTTAAGTATTGTGAGTTTTCTTTTGGCTTGTTGGTGATTTTTTTTTACATTGTATACACTAAAGAAGTAATCAAAAGACTAATCAATAATGAAAGCAATGTGTAGCTGCTACCCTAATGTGACCTGTATATTGACACACTCAGCAGCATCTAACAAAATATTTGGGCTTTTTACTGATGATTACATTCAGAAAAAAAATAAGTTTAATTAATAGTGCTAAATCCAACTCGTACTAAACGCATATACGTTTCCGCATAAACTTACATGGTAACTTTTAACACATTATAATGACATAGCTTATTTCATTCAACGTTACCATGATAAACAGCTTCCAGTCCAGAACAAGTAAGAGAGAAATTTAAACCAAGGCCAACTTCGTCAAACCCTAAATATTGCATCAGAAACCGCACACCACTACTCAGCGCTGCTCACGTGATCAGCTCACTGAACACTATCAAGGTTGGCTCATCACAAACACAAACTGTGAGCTGCACCACTTATAACATTTTATAGTTTACTATAAGTTGGATTTGTAGCCAACACATATGTCAAACTCTAAATCAATGTAGATATCAAAAAAACAAAAACGATCGAAAGAAACATTTAATTTCAAGGCAGATTTGATCAACATAAACAGACATGTTGGTATGTAAACAGTTTAACGTAAACAGTTTAACGTTAGAAGCTCGAGCTCTCTAGCAGTTAGCTAGCTACGTTAGCAGCCTGCTAACGATTATAGCGTCGTTTGCAGGCGCATTCTGTCGAACAAACGCTCAAAACTAGCAGTGAACCTCGAGATAGAGAGCATAATGTCACACAACCATATCCCGACTGAACACCAAAGTTGTTAAGTCAGCTCCTAAACAACCACGTAGCGTAGCATTACCCAACGTTAGCATCGACGTTACCTTTTCTTTTCTGGTACAGTTCCTGTGTCCATGTCAGGACGAAAGAACCGGAGTTGAGTCTCTCTATCGGTATCACACTGTGTCCGCGCCCGTCGAGAAATAAACCAAAGCCCTGATATGAATCCGTAAATCCTCAAACGCTTGGCATGCGAGTTCTCACTCTGTGAATTTCGTCAAAGACGTCAAGCTTTGATCCGCTAAAAACATCACATTCGTGTACTCTTCTTCGGAGACAGTGCCACGCTGGTAGGTTGAGGCACTCCTCCCCCTGGCTCCGCGGGGACGCGCAGTCACATGCTCTTTCCCGGCGAGGATGCGCACAGGAAACCTGGCGGTACGATAACACACACAAAATGAATGTCATTTTCAACTAAAGTTAGACTACAGTGTTTGATTCAATTGTTTTGGTGCTGTTTATGTTTAGTTTTACTTTAACAATAACAACCCTGTCATGTTCCTCCAGATTTGTGGCTGGAGGGTGTTTTGCTAATAAAACCCTTGTTAGTGAAGTGTCACAGGGTGCATGAGCACAACCGCAGCTGTGCTTTCACTTAGTACTCTTTAAATGGCAAATCTAAACAGTTTTTTTTAACCATGAATACATAACATGACACACTATCAGATGTATGTCTGTCTTTGCCTTCTCCAGTGCCCCATCCACAAAAGTGCCCCTGCCCTGTGCCCCCTCCAGTTCCCTGTGAGGCTTGTCTCTGCCAAAACCTTTTTTCTTCTTTAAGAATGTTAAACCTAAGGGTTCATTATTTTTCAAAGGCTAAGGTGTATTACTTTACACATCATAACAAGGAGTCAGTAATTCTCTTGGTTATAGTCTTCAGTCTTTAGCATTACCAAGATGTGTGCGTTTAAAATATTCGGAAATCTATTTCCCAACCCCCTAAAACACAGCAAAGTTCACTCCCCATTAAATGTCCTCTTTACTATATTGCCTAACAGTTCTTCATCCTCTTACTTAGCACATAGTTTGTTACATGTAGGAAATTACCAATTTAAGCAAAGCTTTGTCACTTCCTATTGACTGGGTGGCACAACACATCAGTTTAATCAGGAGAGACTTATTTCAAATTGAACCATACATTTATTACATATGCATAACATTTGAATTGTGCAAAGTCTTTGGCGATTGGACTCTATCCTGACACAGGATAATCAGGGGGCAGTGATGCTGAGTTCCGATGATCAGGCAGATTATGAACAGCTACGTAGATTGTTTTTGTGGCACAAACCTTTCTTATGTCTTGGGAGTTCAATGCAAATACACAGATGAGAGTCTGTGCTGTGTAACAACAGCATTAACACAATGAGTTGAAAGAGAAATGTGAAAATGTACAAGAAAGATTGCATCGTTATTGCTGCAATGGCCATCGTCTGATTGGATTCTGGACCTTTGTGTTGCTGCACAAAAAGCCCAACAAGAAACATTAAGATTTCCTAAGGGAATCACTTAGGTAATGTCTGAGTCTTTTTTTTCTTCTTCTTTTGGAGCTTTCGGGGTATCAATCATACAGGCAGGACCGTAGGGTCAAACACTGATTAAATCAAGCATTGAAGAGGCACTGCTGGCAGCCACCAGTACGTCTCAGTAATAGAAGCTGAGACAAGACTCGTCAATCTTTCCTTTCATTCAGACATTACCTGAGGAAAGCTGCCAAACAGGTAATGGCTAAAAAAAAAAAAAGACTCAAGTAATTTAATCCAATGTCCCATTGTTTGTATAGAACTCTCCGCCCATCTTTGTTAAGGAAAGCTTTAAGTATATTAGTGGGATGCTATTAGATCCCTGAAATCAATGCACTTTTAAAAGTTAAAATGTTGTTCAACAGAATTTGTTAGGAAAGTTTAGTTGCGTTATTAGTCTCCATTTTCACTGCTTCCAGGTTCAGATTATAGTCAAGCATTTATGTATCTAATTTACAATATTTAACCACGCAGGGGTTGAGGAGGTAAGCAAATTGAATATGGAGCCTGAAGACTTCCTCTTTGAAACCAACAGGAAGAGCTCATCACCGTTCTAAAAGGCCAGCACAGGGAACAAAATTAACCGTTCAATGGAAGTGTCTTTTTAGTTGGAGTGCTTCAGCATGAAGCACCCAACTATTGTTCTTCGAATCTTTATTATTCTATTTCTTCCGTACGTATTTTGAAAGGTTTCTCCTCCTTCATATGTTCAGCTACAGAAACTCTTCAAATATTAAAAAATTCAGCTCCTTCAGGAGAGGGGTGCTATGACCTTTCATATTTTTAACTTTTCTTAATATCCAATCGCCATGGTAACCATGGTGCGTGGTTTTTTTTTGTCTTTGATGTTCGCTCTGTCTTTGATCTATATTGAGCTATTTTCAGCTCAATTTAGCAATTTTCTTTGGAGAACTGTAGTTTGTACCCAAAGGTTTGTGCAACTATCTTCACATTTGACTTCACACAATTTTAATAATTTATAATAATTTATAATTTGTGGTTTTGAAACGTTACAACAATGCCAAGGAAGGGTAAGAGGTCACAAGCTCAGAGCCTGTGCTGGCAGAGGTCCAAGGAGAATCACTGTGAAATGACTGAAGAAGCAGAATGTGTTGGTCCTCAGAACAATGGAGAGGTAAAGATGTCTGCAGCGTCTTATGCTGGAAGTGTGAAACCGGGAGGTCAGCCTGATACTGCATGTGTACAACAGGCATCTTATGCAGATATTGTAAAGAGAGGACAACCCAGTGATGATCCACGTGCAGCAGGGCCTTCTAATGCAGACTGTGTAAACCTGGGAGATCAGCCTTCTGAACAATTCAGCAATATTCAGCTATCAGCTATATTCAGCTTTATTCAGCAATTTTCAGCTGTAATGAGCTATATTCTGCTATTTTCAGCTTTATTGAGCTTTATTCAGCTATTTTCAACTATCAGCTATATTCAGCTTAATTTAGCTATTTTCACATATTCTTTTCAAATATTTAAGCTTTAAGCTTCAGCTTTTAGCACTCCAACGCATTTTCTGCAGGAAATGCTCTTTCTAGTTTCTTTTGGTAGTTGTCAGCAACATCACATACCGTACTGTGTTTACACTTCTTAAAGTGTACCAAAAGCATAATTCTTGTCTTCTTGTGTCTTCCTGTATCAATCGAAGGCAACAGTAATGACGCTGTGTGGTTTACTGCTAAGTCTCTATGGTTTGCGATGACAAAAATAAACTGTTGAAGGCCACCACCATGATGAGAGAGTGCCAAGTTACTGTACCGAAGGGTTAACGTTTTAAGTTCTCTCTCTCTCTGTCTACTCCTAATTTTAATAGTTTTCACAGTGAGGGTGGTGTAAGTGTTCAGCAGGGAAGGTATTCAATAACTTTTATAGAATTTGGAAGTTTTAAAATGCCCCAGTGTGAGCTCTCATTACCCAGGCAGTCTGCCCACTGACCTGGGAGCTTTCAAAGGCTCTGTTTGTTGAGAGAAACAGAGTGTGTGTGCGCATGTGCGTGTGTGTACGTGAGCAGAGAGCAGCAGACTGAATGATTACTGGTATTCTTGAGAAACCTTCAGACACACCAATACTCAACTGAATTGGCAAACACCATACTAGCATTGTTCTTCTGGTCCTGTGTGGCGTAATCTCAAAAGTTTTGGCTATCTGAGTCACTGTGAATCCCCACAGAGCTTTCACCTCAGATGAAACGTTGCATAATCCTCAAGATGCCTGGTTTAATCAATTATATGGAGAATCATTGAGAATGATAACAAATCTTTCTTACGAGTTTGACATGAACACAAAATAAATATCTTTTATTCAAAACTGCCTGCAGCTACTTCAACAAATCATCCCTGTAATAGTTTTAACTGTCGTTTAGCCCGAGTGTGCGGTTTGGTGAGTACTTGTTTTTTTTCCCCCAGAGTGTATAGTCACATCATTGAGAAACTATTTCATCTGCTCACTCAGTTTTCCAGGTTTTAATTGGCAGCTTGACTTTTCTGGAAATCACTGGCTGGCTCGCTCTAATTCTTCCTTTCTCTGGACGGTGTGAGAGCAAAAATGAAACACAGACTACGCCACTGTGCTCAAAAAAAGTACTTTCTTCATTTGAAGTAACTGGAAGCAAAATCATTCAGAGCAAAATGTACAATAAAATAATGAGGTTGTACACCTTTGTCAAACAAGTTTACAACATACCAATAAGTCAAATAAACCGTTTCCACACAGACTCTTGTGTGGATGTGTCCCATCGCAAAGCTAAATGTCCTTTCTGAAAGATGGTCGCTTGCCACTCTTTGGGAAATTATAGGAATGCTTAAGAGTTCATCAGGTCCAGCCCCGGTTCTTGTCATGCATTTGTTTGACTGACTCCTTGGCAAATTTGCACCTTCATGCCTCTGGGGAATGTAACAGCATCATACTGCAAGTACCACTTGGAACTGTTTTAGAAAAAGCCACAGACACTGAAAAGAGCGAGAGTGCAGGATGACTGGTGGATCCACGAGGAGACCTTAGCTCTCCAGCAGTTCAGGCGAGGTGTAGGAGAAGTTACGAAACTCTTCCTGGTTAACAGAGTGGATCAGAGGGTCATCGATGGGCGTGAGGGTGGGCTCTTCCTGAGTAAAATCGGGGTCAAAGTTGTTGACGTCTTCTGGTGTTTTCTGGAAGGGAATAATAAAGAATTATTCAGCAGAAGCAACATTTGAGCAAAAAAAAACACAGCCAGAAGGGAGGACAAAGTCAAACACTATGTAATGTCTTGAGTGTCATCATAATCATTTATACACACACACACACACACACTATGATGCCGTCAATAAAGTAATTAATGTCACTTACGATCCTGGGCTTAAAAGGCGGCTCCATTTCTCTACGATTCAGCTTCTCCCAATCGATGCCAGTGAAGAAGACGTGGCTGGTCACAGCACTCTCTCCAACCTCTGAGGGCACACAGCCCAGACGCCGGGCTGGGTTTTTGGTCAAGAGCTGTGAAAACCAAATGATGAATGAATTCAGAGAAATTAAATAAGAAAATACAAAGAAAAACAGTCAATTAACAATAGCAACAAGGTAGGATCAACCTGTTTGGAATCAGTGGATTTCAGCAGATCAGTTATTTATTATCTGTACATAGTGAGGGAAATATTTTTTGGGGAGTAATGCAAAACTGGACTCCAGCCAGGACGACATTCAGGCAATATCCGCCTCCCAACTCACACAAAACAAACACGCCCTGGCTATCTGGCTCCTCCCACAAGAGAGTTCAGCAAGGTTAAATCAAGTGCAACTAAGGTGTCTCAAATTCCTGAGGGTGTTTAAATAGAACAATGTTATATTTATCTGCAACCAAAGTAGTGGTTGTAGAGTCCAGTGAAAGAGGCCCAAACTAAATAAACTCAAAATTGAAAAACTTTGTTTTAAATTGCCACTGGGACGAAACTGAAAACACAACTGTGTTTTGTAAAGCTCTCTCTTGACCGAGGAGTGTGTGCACACCTTCGGGCTGGCAGTGACATTCAGACTAGGCTGCAACAAACTGACGGGCCGCCGTCTCCATAGTGACAGTGGCTAGATTAACCAGAGGTCGTTGGAAAGATCAATAGCTCTTCCTATGTCAGTTTCAAAACACTATTAACTAACAATGGCCTCAACGAATCCACATGCCTCAGAAAAACTAAGTTCACAAAGAAAGAGAGAGAAAGTTAGAGAGAGTAAATGCAGATGCAGATAGTACGGCACAAAAGGGGAGATAAGGATTTATAGAGGTACTCTACCCTGTCGTTTACGGCTTTACATAGTTTAGTCCTGTTTTTTCAATTGATGCAAGACCACCATCATAATTAACTTGCATAAACTTGAATCCTGCATCAACAGGTAACATATGGCTGCTAACACAAAGACATATTTTTGAAGGAGGAAAGGCGTATGAATTCACCGGCATTTATTTGCAGCTGCAAGCATGACTTTGATAACTTGATTTGGAGTCAATGGGTTAATATATAAATATATTTTAAAAACACACCATTATGGCCCTTGACTGAAAATAATCAGTGTGAGACAAACAAGCAGGGGTCAATCAGTTGAGGAGCTCACAGACCACAAAACTTAAGAAAATGCATTGCATGGAATTTGGGGCCATCTTTCCATGGCTACATTTCAGCTGTGCCATCCTCAGCACCAAACCTGCCATGTCAGCATTAGCACATAAAAAGGCCATTCTCTACTACACCAGCAGAGAGAAATGCTGAAACTCTTAATCCATTGTTAAATTAGACAACTGGTAGAACATGTATAGTTCATCTATAAACCAAAATATAAATATTTGCTGGTTCAAGCTTCTGCAATGTGGGGGTGTTTAATTTATGTAAATCACATTTCTTTGGTTTTGGAGTGTTTGTTGGACAATGTGAGGACATCTCCCTTGAAGATGGGCCTTTTAATACTGTCTTCTGATATTTTATGGATTGAATGAAAGTAATTATTTGTTTCAGACCTAATTCATAGCTTCATCTGATAATCAACATCCACTTGTTAATTATCCACTTGTTCAATATAACAAACATAAATATAATATAAACCATCTTTACACAAACCACTAAAATAAACTTCACTTATTTAAAAAAAGTAATTATTGTCAACATACTCAACTGAACTTCGTGAACTTGCTCATTGGAACAAGGAGAACTTGGCAACGGATCAACCCTCAGTATAAATAGTGCAGCAGTGTTCAATCTCTTCACCTTTACTTAACATGTGACACTGGCAGCAGTGAAACACATCACAGGGGAGGTCGGTCCTATGCTTCCTGAAGCATGTTGGAATGACAACAGGGATAAGAGGAGGAGAACTGGGGGCTGAGAAGGGAGGAGGTGTCGTATTTATAGCCCGGGTACTGTGGCTGGGCAGTGGACCATGCCTTAATATAGTTATGTAAGAGACCCGGGCCAAACAGCTGGCTGGCAGAGCTCAGTGGTCACTTGGCAGTCAGAGAGTGTCAGTCAGTGTGAAGGACAACAAATAAAAAAACCTTGATCACAGAAATCCAACCTTTGATATCTTAATATATCACACGGCAGGGATCCTGTTACAATGTCCAGTAATGCAGGGACTTGGTCCTTTAGTAAATATTCACAACTTATTGTTTTTTCTCCACAATGCTGGTCACAAGGCCAGTGAGCAATTGATTTATTTCCTCTATCGGAATTTCAGTTTAAAAAAAAGGTTCATAAACATTTCCTGCAATTGTCTACTGTGATAAAAGTCAGCCAGCAGCAATTTGAGGAGGGTAAATATCTGCCAAACGACAAAGACTACAGCAACACCTGGCTTTCCTCCAGCTGTATCCATCAGAGAACCCTTTTAAAGACGCAGACTTACAGCTTTGAGTATATTTACTGCCTCTGCGCTGAGCCAAGACGCATAAACAATGTCTTCATTGAGGATGGACTCAAAGAGGTCATCTTCATTTTCGGCCTCAAAGGGAGCGTGTCCCGACAGCATCTCATACAGGAGCACCCCGAGAGCCCACCAATCAACAGAGGGCCCATACAGCATCTCCTGCAGGATCTGTGGAAACATGTCACAGCATACCATTCAAGTTAACCATCAGAGCACAGAGAGCTTCACAGCAAACTGAAAACAGCTTCACGAGGTTCTGTAAGTGGACGTGTTGCCAGTGAGGCTACGCTGAGGAGAACAAATCAGCCTTTCATACATCCAGACACACTCAGTTAAGGTCAGAGAAAAATCTCACAAGCAAGAGGACGCACACTTAATCCCTCATTATGAAAAGCAAGCCCGCCTGTAAAGGTGCGTTCTGATGAGGAGATCAGGAAGTGTCAAGTCACAGAGCCTTTCATAAGCTGACCTCACAGGTGTGCTGCCTTCCAGTAAGTCAGAAGGGAGTTACAGGCAGTGACCACAGCTTGTTTATTGTAAGGTGGTGTGATGGAGAGAGGATGGGACTTGGAATGACATCATATGAACTCAGAAGACCTGGGCTGCAGGAGGCTGAATGTGTTTGAATGTATGCTTTGCTATACATGTAATTATCAGAAGGTATGGGTCTCAAACTGTGTGTGTATAAAGTTAGTTAAGTTTGATCAGGTGTGCAGGTGTAGGAACTGACCTCGGGGGCTATGTAGTCCGGGGTCCCACAGAAAGTTCCTGTGGCTGCGCCTTCAAATATGCCCTCTTTGCACATGCCAAAGTCCGCCAGCTTGCAGTGACCGTCTTTGTCAAGAAGAACATTGTCCAATTTGAGATCCCTGACAGACAAACACAGAAAGTAAAAGAAAATTAGACATTTGTTTTGGGCATTGTGATCAAGCAGAAATAAACCAACCACCAAAATACTCTCAACTCCAACAGCTGCTAAAATGTTTGTGCTTAGTTTCCAACGCACACTGTTGCTATTGTTTCTAATTATATCCAGAGAAGCAGGCAGCAGGAGAAAGTGACATATGACTTCCTAACAATATGAGCTATTGTTTTTTGGTGGAACATATTCACACAGGTTATTACATCAGATGTAATTAGATGCACTGGAAGTAAATGAAGATAAAAGTGATGATTATTTGATTGATTCATTTTGCAATTTGGAACACCTATTTATGGGGGGTTATCAATGTTGGTAGGCTTCCTCTAAAATCAAGTGTGATTTGAACATATATCAATAAAATGTTTTTGATTTAACCGCACCAATTAATCCTTTTCTTTTCTTATACCTTTTCAAATTATCATTATCATAACTCAATATGAACTGAAAATGACATGTATTGTCATATCAGTGGAAGTATCTTCCTGAAAGATCTCCTCTGTGTTGTTGAGATTAAACCTTCTAAGTTTGGCCTCGGGAGTTAAACTCTAATCTGCGGTCAGGTGTCCCACTATAAGCTCAAGGTCATTTTACAGACAAAAGATTATTTTATTTCCTGTTTTCTCCAGCAGAAAAAAACATTAAAAAAAGAATCCTGACTGACTTCCTCAGTGTACTGTATTTCCTCAAATACAGTGACACTCAAATTCTGCAGGCAGCCTGCTGGTCAAGCAACAGTGGTTTGGTTGGATTAATCTGGTTTGCTCTTCTCTAGCGTAAGCCGGTTGTGTAACAGTGACTCAGATATTCATGGTGAATGTCCCTCGCAGCCTTACAAACCGGCAGCAAGAAAGCAACTCTGATGCTGACGCAACAAGACCACAGTGAGAGCATGTAAGTGCTGAGTACAACAGGGATAACTGAACTGTGGAGGCCAGTACATTATTTTTTGTTTAGAGTGGGTGTCTGTGATATTTGGGCAGTTCTGCTCAGTTCATTTAAGTACTATTGGTGTGTATGTTTCAGTATGAATGTGTCCTCTGAGAAATTAATCCCTAACCCTGTCGGTTTAACTGCTCTATGCAAATAACACACTGCAACCAGTGTTTCTGTTCTCCTTCACTCACCTCAACACACTGGAAAGACAAACCTCATTTCAGTTTGAGCCTCTTTCTATAGGAAGTGGGTCAGTCAGACAGATTGGTATTCACAGTAAGAACATGTACACTGAGGTACTGAACTTTATCCCACTGCAAGGACAACTAACTGGGTAAGAGATACAGTTGCACTAGTAGAAAAACTTCCGAAGACGAGAAAAGGAAGGTCTGACAAACCCTATGACGCACTGTGTAATGTTTTCTTTTGTGGTTTGACAGGGTAAGAGCACATCTGGATAAACTATCAGGCCTTTTCGAAATCTATACAAATACACGTCAACTTAAGGTTATACCACTGTGATCACAATTTAGCAGTGCCTTAATATACAAGATTAATTAAAGCATTTCCAAAAAATAAAAATTGTATATATATATATATATATATATATATATATATATATATATATATATATTCTTCCCTCCTAACATGGTGTGTTGTTTGTTGTCGAACATGGTTGTGGGAACCAAAAAGAATTAGGCACCACAACACCTCTCTGGCACAGTGCCAACTGAACTTTAACAGTTTCATAAAGACAGTGTTTATTGCAGGGCGTTTGTACTGGAATGCATGACATTGAGCAGCTGTTCATGATAATGTGTTCACCTCCTGCAGACTCTCCTCACTAAACCGTTGTTAAAGTCAGCCACACTGGGTTCAGACTGTTTGAAATTAAGTCCTCAACAAAACTAAATGTATTGTATGTCATGAATAACCACAGGATCTTTAAAACAACATCTTTAAACTTGTTTTTGGATGGAACGGTAACGGTTGAAATGCAGTTGAATCAAGTGAAAGCTTCTAAAGACGACTTCACAACAAGCTAAAAGAGATTATATCGAGAGAGATATCTAGTTAAGTATATTACACAACACAGTGACTTATTTTAAGGAGGCAGCATAAGCTCTGCTCGATGCGCAAGCTGCTTTTTGGCTTGTTATTTTAGTTGTAGCATGCAAACTGTGTGCGGCCTCTTAAGCTGGGGTCATGCTATGTGCTGCAGGACGACACAGAACACTTGGACCACAAAATATAACCTCAGGATTTCGCTCACATGAGGCCACCTTTCAGAGCCCGAGCTCTGCAACACAACTCCCTACAAGTACAACAACATTTTAAAAGGGTCTCAAAGCATACACTCAAATGTCTGATGCTGGAATAAGGAGCATGTATCATATAAAACATAAAAAAGTATATTATGAAAAAAGAAGATTGTGACCATGATGTTACTGCATGCACTCTGTGCCAATCTGTTGTTACACTAGGCTTGCTATTATAGGGCATGATCCTTGAGGAAAATATAGGTGACAATGAGTTAACAGTGAACATTTGGATGCACAGTAAAAGTGTTTGGCTGCAACACACTGCGCTGCAAGAGCTGCCTGGAGGATTATAATGATCAATTAATTAATTAAGGGATAACAATAGTTTGAGAGGAGGCTGAGATAAAACCACCGGGCAAACTCAGTATGATTGATGACTTCAAAAACTGCACAGATGTTTCAACTGAAATGGAAAGTGAGCAAATAATGGCTGGATAAGCACAGTTAACACGTCCATTTTAAATGAGTAAACAAGAGAAATAGTATTTCACTCCCATAAAATTGCAACTTGCCAAAGACAGATTATACAAATGGACAACATTGATGCAACAGAGGACAAGATGCAGTATCCTGAACTAAGTCCTTAATATGGGTCAAGATTGAAAAATGCTAGATATTAAAAAGCCCATAATGCAAATTTAGGGTGTCCTTTAGTTAGACTGTCCCTGTTTGATAAATGCTCACATATTTTCCATTTGTATTATTTCGTAGTCTCCAAACCCAATTGTTATATTAACCTGATAATATCATCAGGGGTTATGAGATCCAGCAAGACATTATAGAGATGTTTTTTTCCATTTGGTAAAATTAATAAAGATTTTTTTAAATAATATTCAGCAATTGCAATATTTATTTTTCTGAAAACAAGAAAACAATTCAATCATCTGGGTGAAACAATTCAATGTCCACATCGCAGTTTCCCTATTTCCAAAAAGTATCCATCATGCCAATAATTTGAGGCAAGGATTCTCTGTAGTGAATGTAATATTATATTCTTCAAAATGCTATTTTAAGCCACATTAAAAGAGAAAATGTCTCGTTAAGATGTAGATGTAGAGTATTACATAAAGTGTTGGAGACCTTTCTGTGGACTAATATCTTCTACTCTACTTGTCAGTGCAGAGCCCAGTGTTTGTGTGAGTCAGACCTGTAGATGATGCCTTTGTCGTGCAGGAACATGAGAGCGGAGGTGATCTCTGCGGTGTAGAAACGCGCTCTCGGCTCCTCAAACTTCCTGGACTTCTGGATGTGGAACATAAGATCGCCACCATTCACAAACTCCATCACAAAGAAGAGACGGTCCTGCAAAAGAAAGAGTGAATACGATTTACACATGTGCATACAAACCCCACTAGCCTCCTTGTTATTATCCAGTTCAAGGACCCACGACCATGGTCATGCAGAGATTGCTTCATAGATGTCACATTTCTGCTTCTCATACATTTCACGTCTGTTTAATGGATTCTTGTGCAACAAAATGATGTTGAAAGTCAATGGGGCAAAAGAAATACTGATTAAACCCATAAATCTTTCTTTTTTTTTCTCATTACAGGCTATGGTCGATATGTAATCTCCAAAACGAGAGCCTGGGGTAAAATAAGCAGTGCAGAAGAATGTGATGTACAGATCTGCTCATGAAGCTTCCTGAAGCGATCAAGATATTGAGCAACAGCTGACTCCGATTAACCGCTCTGTGGTTTGGAGTGGTCTGGTATTTACCCCGAGATGTATAACATTTAATAGTGTTGCACAAGTAAAACAGGCAGAACTGTGTGTGGTGTAGCTGTGAAGATGGAAAGGAAATATTTAACTCCACACTAGAATAGTTCCTTGGTTGTTTATCTCTATTGAGTTGTATCATTTTAAAATGAGAGGCACACTGATATTTGAGTTACTGAGTGAACGTACCATCTTTTCTCAAAAAACTGGTTCAATGATACGGTTAATTCAATTAAATTACACAAATATACTTGAACATTAAAGTAACCACAGATGACATTCCCTTGGCGAGTGTGCATTAAAAGCCAATTAATGGTCGCCTCCAACTTGGCCAACTAATGTATTTTGCAAGACTTTCTCCAAACCTCTGTCAACGTGATGAGCTAGATGTCTGGCAATGCGAGACAAGATTTAATTAGCTTTTTAATGGTCAAGATGAGCAGATGATGATAAATTGCTGTTCATGAAGGAACATTTTTCAAGGACACAACATTTGGTAGAAGAAAAAAACTCCACCTCAGCACAGACGCAACACATTCCTCTTCCTCATTGCACTTCCCCCTCGTTTACGCACGATAAATCACTCTGGTGAAAAGTAAAAAATGGATGAAAAATGACTTAATTACAACTATTTAAACTGTCAAGCAAAAAAGACTGCTCAATTTGACCCTTTCCTTATGCGTTTCAAAGCGTAATGTAAAGTTATTTATAGCGACAGTGTTCTCAGAAAAAGGACTACGGGACTTCTAAAAGTAAAAGATGATGTGTCGTGGAACAAAGGCTATTCTGTGGTTGTTTGAATCAGTCAGTGGATTTTGTGCAACTCTATTATGATCCCAGGTGAAGTAGGTCAGTGTCGATTCAAACAATGAAAGCAGATTAGTGGTGTCCTGTCTGCAGGGAAGAACAGCTCTGCCAGAAGAGCCATAATCACTCTCACACCCTCTCGAGCACAGCAACGGGAAACTGCTGCCACCTGCTGACCAATGTACGCATTACAATGCTGTGTCCTAATTACACCCCACATACCACCAACTGTATACACTGCACTGTCTTAACTGAGCCGTTTTACCTGCAGGTACAGATTCACGGACCTGATAACAGTGTGGGGATGTGTAAGAATGAAACTATGCCACATGAAGACCAACAAAGTACTGAAGAACTCAGAAGAATTATCTAAATGATATAAAGACTTGTGTAAGGCATACATGTAAAAACATAGGAAGGGACTGTAAATTAATAGTTTTATTTGATATATTGTTATGTGATTGTAAAAAAATAACAAGTCTACTATAAAAGTGCTGTACTGAAAAGTAACTGGCACACAACTGCACCAAACTTGGTGAAAATGATCTTTGCAAGGTGCATGCGTGGAAGTTAACTACTATCAAAACACCTTACAAGAAATAGTGTATATTACTGCAAAGTTGCACACTCTTTGTCACACAGTGCTCTTTTCAAGTAACAGCAATTATTTATGCCACAACTTGATCTGAAACATTTATTTAGGAAAGCAAGGTAATCGGTATTGGTCTGAGATAAAATAAAAATACCTCTGGTTGATTTGCAAAATGCACAGATTGCCCTCAATAAAAGCTTCACATATTGTTATACAAATGCATGTGTGCGTAATCTGTACGGACCGGCGTCTGGAAGCAGCAGAACAACTGTGTGAGGTAGGGGTGACAGCGGGCCAGGGACAGCACCCTCTTTTCCGTCATGGTGCACTCCACATCATCATCCTGCAAAATGATGTCCTTCTTCAACACCTTGACCGCAAACACCTGATCTTTTCCGTTTAGTCTCGTCAGCATCACCTGTAGATACAACACGCACAGAGTAGGAAAGGTGAGAATTCACGAGGTTTTCCAAATTCGGCGTCACCTTGATGCAAATCTGTATCTATTTAAGTAAATGTAATATTGTACTCACAACTGATATGCTTCATGTTACAAAAAAATATTTTTTAAAGAGTTGCCAATTCTACCGTCTGCCTCATTGTTCACTTAGGTCTTAATCACTTTGTTACAGAAGGCATTTCTTATTATCCTCTTATGTCATTCACACCTTGCCAAAACTGCCCTTGCCAAGGACTTGAAGGAACGTGAAGTCGGAGATGCCCAGTCGAGGAGTCTGCTGCAGAGTGCTCGTGCTCTCCCTCCTGTCAGTGGGTGACTTCATCTGACTTGCACCTTTGGCCTGCCAGTGCAAAAGTACATACATACATTTAACACCACTCATAAAACACCTCATCAAGCCACATTCAAGTAAAATGAACGCTGCTTTGACTCGGCCTTCGTACCACTGAGTTGCGTTTAGAGAGTCCTCCAGCCTGCAGACCCATCTCGGCCAGCTTACTGGCCAGTTCCACAGTGTTGACCCCACAGTTCGGAGCGACGTTGCCTTTGCAGCGGATGTGAACGTTCATTTTACAGACTGAAGAGAGAAACCACGCACACAGACCGGAACACTCAATAATAGACAAATCGGGACATTTGAGAGTAGACTTTGAGAGACAAGCGTTGACAAGTCTTACTTTTACAGTGCAGCCCCTGCCTGACTATCCCCCACAGCAGGGAGCCACAGTGGTCGCAGAAGGTGGGCGACTTGTAGTTGTGGGTGTTGAACATGTGAGGGACGTTGATGCTGAAACCTTGGCTTACGGGCTGTGGAGAGAAGACATATTGTAAAGTGACCACTGTGTTGCAACAGTATGTTCAACCACGTGTGTATATACTCGGAATAACCTTAAATTGGCACACTGGGTGCATTGGAAAAAATGTTCTGTATGTTCCTATTTTTGTCATAGTTATTTCTGTTTATTGCTGCATCTGCTTCTTTCTGAATTTCCCAATGGAAAAGAAACTTGTACTGATCAGCAATATTGTAAGACTGAGCAAAAATGGCAACGCTAAAACAAGCACAGATGTATTTATAGAAAAGTGTGAAAATGCTACAACAAGCATGCATGGAAAAGTGTAGTGTTCTAGATCAGTGACCATCTCAACACAGAAACAGGAACCTGTGCAGTCTGCATATCACTACAGGTGTTAATCAGGGGTGTGTGTGTGTGTGTGTGTGTGTGTGTGTGTGTGTGTGTGTGTGTGTGTAGGGGGCTGTAGAAGGTCTGCTATCTTTTGCACATCCTGTATAACACACAAACTGCTTGAGAGGTGAAAAATACCAGCAACAGCATACTTGAGTGTCTGAAACCACTGACTACTTTGTTACTGATCTGTAGAGACAATAGTTCTTTACCGGTTCTTTTGTTGGCTTCTTCATGCGTGGG
This sequence comes from Cottus gobio, assembly GCA_023566465.1. NCBI lineage: Eukaryota > Metazoa > Chordata > Actinopteri > Perciformes > Cottidae > Cottus > Cottus gobio. The sequence continues at coordinate 11,866,771 of CM042228.1, forward strand.
CACACAGTGACGACATGCTGGTGACATCGTTTGTGAACCACACAGGTGCACACTGGAAAACACAACAGCTCAGTGTCAAAGTCCCGTCTGTTGTTAAAGTTCTGTGACAGAAAGAGAAAATAAGGTCTGCTCACCTTGGCACTGGTAACCCTGCTTTCCAAAAACACCCCTACAAAACAGAGAAAGGTACACAGTCAGATCCAGTTTACAGTGGACACAGATACTTGCGCTTTCTCCGAGCTCGACTTCCTCACCAGATGAACTCTTTGCAGTGGAAACAGAAAGTGGGCTGACGAAGGAAAGTGGACATGAACTTGTGTCCGTTCACCTGGTGGATCCTGCGTCTCAGGGCCCCTTGTCTCTTCCTTGTGAACTGCTTGAAGCTCTTCTTCGCTTTCCCTATGGCGTCATCTGACAGAAACAAAAGAGAGCAAAAGTTTGTGCTAAAATAAAACTAGTGTGACAAATGCAATGAGTCACAAGTCCATACACTAATTCCTGGACCATATGCCCTAAGGGCTACGGTTTTAAAAACACAAAAATGCCCTTTTATCATCTTGTGGGATTTCTTTAAAAGGAACTAATCAATATCTCTATATTAATGGGTATAAATGGATCATACAACTACTTGTATATAAAAGAGGTCACTCATTGTGTCAAACCTACAAGATATTACTTTCACGTGACTCTACAGCTTTTTAACATCTTTCAGGTCACTGTTCTGGTTTTGCAACCCCAATTTTAAGTGTCACAAAGCAACGTTTACGGCTGCAACATGCAGCAGTTTCCATCTCAAAACCACCACCAGCACAATGTACAATATAGGCTCAGCACCGAGCGGTAGACGGATACATTAGAAACATTGGTGTAAAACTTCATCTGACTATCCATATGGAGGAATAAAAATGTTGCATGACAATGTTAAATTGCCATCAGAAGGTCAGAAAAGTCAGAAGCAAGGTACTTTTTTTTTCATCTGGGAAAATGGGTGTGCAGAAAAACAGTCAATTTCTGTTCTTTCAGAATTAAGTGCCTGATGTTGTAATGTAAATGTACTAATCTTTACCACAAGAGATTGAACCACCATTTAACAAATTATTTTCCAAACTTCAACAAATACTGTGATATCATTATCAAAAGGTATATCTTCAATTTACTTTTCTTCATAATCAGCCCACCCTATCTGTTGCATGACAAGAGATCCCTGATATGAGATACAGAACAGATAGAATAAGAACAGGTAAAAGGAAGACAGTGACAGAGAGAAAAGTCTGTACAATGTTCCTTTAGAGATTCTTTTGTGCAAATGCATGGCGATATTGTTCACCTTTGTGCACATTGCATTGCTTGCCTCTATGTTTTGTTGATCATAATAAGTGTAGTCGAGCCATTTGTGAGATGGAAAACCACGCATGCATTACGGAAACCTGCCTGCTGAGCCCCCGCCATCCCCCTGCAGACAACATTTGTGGTAGAAGTGTGATAAGGAGGCTTTACAGTATTAATACCGTGTTAGTGTTTTTGTACGCTAAACAAAATCTATCATATGAACAATTGCTTAGATTCTTACTGTAAAACGTCAAAAATAAATAAACATTAATGTGTTGCCTTGCCCCAACCAGAAAGATCTTTGTGTCGTTTTCTTTAAACATTTGCATGAAAATAGACTTTAAAGTGCATATTGACTAAGGCAGCACAATGACATATTATTTATCAACCTTCCGTGGAATCGTATCATAACGATGTGAACATACTGCGTTATCATGATGCAAATTAATGACTACCACGATATTTTAATGTAAAGTAATAAACAGTCGTTTTTGTTTCACTTGAGCAAAGACTTTGTCTGATGTGACAAACAGCAGTGGAGCAGTTCATTGCATGAAACATTATGTTAATATTTATTCTTAAATTTTGAACTAAATGTCCATTTCATAATGTTCATTCATTTCAACTACACCACCTAGCTCAATTGTTGACTGAAATAAAGACCAGAATGGAGCATTCCTTGCTGCGAGCTTAGTTTTTTATTGTTTGGCTGGCAGTGAGGCATGATTTCAGCAGATACATAAATGTGAACTTAATGGAGGCCAAGTGACCAACAACTTCTTCTAGTTCTGCTTCTGCTTCAAAAGACCTGCAATGTCACGTCTTACTGGTGTAATTAAAATGGTGACATCTACATTGGTTAAAAGATCACATTCATATCAAAGCTATACATGTCCTCTGACGTCTGACGCCTCTCGTTACAGACGATTAGCATACCTGAGATACTAACCTCCTCGAGTCACACAAAAACATGCACATCCTATTCTCAGAGCCTCTATTGTAACAGTTGCACTCTCAGTACTCAATGGCTCACAGATAACTATTCAAAACTGTTGGCAGTATTTCACAGAACGGAAAAGACTAGAGAATGACAAACTGAGTTGATATAATTGGAAACCGCTGTTCAAGATTGTGTGAAAAAGTACGAGAGGTGGAGAAGTGCAACAGATGTTTCTGCAAGGGGAGACACACAGGGAGACACAGTTCAGTCTCCAGGAGCAATCTTACCATCAGTGAAGGATCCAGTGAGTGTAATATGAATGTACACCTTGCCCTCTGGCTCCAAGTCCATCTGCAGACACACACAATCACAATTACATGTCTGCATACTCCAACAGCAAACAGAAACAGCATGGACAGATATTGGCATCCACCGCAATTAAGACCAATTCATTATTATACTATGGAAGAAAACTCCATTATATGAAACAAAAAGGAAATCAGAAATACGGTATATTTTGGTGGTTTAGTTAGAATAAGAAGGGCTAAAACAGACAAATTAGATAGCGTATGACATTTCTTCAAAATCTGAATGGAGCTACGTCACTGCATAGTTTTGCATTCTTCAGTGTTCATGTAATGTCTGAGGAATTTGGACACTGTGGCTGACAGACACAGCAGGTCTGGCAGGTTGGGCAGGTAGCTGAGGTTGTAATGACCTAAATGCTCAGCTGGGCGTGATGACTGACAAACGATCGAGAACACGTTGAGAAGCCCGACACACAGAGGAAGGTTTCTCAGGGATGGACAGTGACGAGCAGAAAGAGCGAGTTACTTTCTGCAGCAATTTATGTGCAGTCACCGCACTTCAATAAAGAGCTGTTCTATTTATACCACACATACACCCACGCCTGGAAACTTCTTTCTGCCCAAGAAACGGTGACACATTAGGTGTCAAATGGCCACTCGATTGGCACATTTACTGTAAAACTTTAATTTCAGGAAAGAGTTTATTTCAACGCATCTCAAAAGGGTTTTGTTTTCGGTCACCTGTTCTTATCCTGTCTCTTAATTTACTGTCTAGACAGCACGTTTGACTTGTCCACCGTGAAGACTTCCTCTATGTGCGCTATCTTTGGGCTTTTTCCTCTTTGCTTAGTCTGCCCAAACTCAAGGAAAGAGCTGTAGGGCTGCAATGCATTCCTGAAATTTCTCTCCGCCGGTGAAACACTCAGCTGTACAAAATGATTAAAGGACAGTGTCACGTTTTTTCCAAGGCTCTATTAAAACAATATTTATACGTATAGAGGAAAAGTTATTGGTTGTTGTCCAAATCCCAAATTGGCTATTGGCTTTACTTAATAATGCATTTTAGCACAGAACGATGACTGAAGTTTGTCCCCCATCAAAAGAGACAGAAACAAGATTTCAGCGACCGTCAAAACTTTTAATCTACATACGGGTTTATGAGCATTGTATTAAGATTGTACTGAAAGAAGATACACTTATCAACTAGGGGGGAGCCAATAATGATCTGCTCTGAACTAGATGTGGGTGAAGGCAGCTTGATGCTGTAGATTAAAAGCAGAACACGAAATGCTGCATCACAAAAAGAGGAAGTTCATTTTTTTCAAATAGGGGATGGAGCCGTTTCAGTCAAGTAAGCAGAACATTTTGCTTGAGGGGCCAAATTTAACTTTCATTTGCAATGCATCTCAGAAGGACTTGATTACTTCAAGCCTGATAAACACTACACATACCCTAATATTGATTATTGACAACAAATTGTGAAATTAAAGCGCTCAAACGGAATGAGTCAACGTAGTGTCAACTGGTGGGAGGCAAAGGAAACTGACCTTGTGTGTCTAAATGTCACATGGTGAATGTAACACACGATGTCACTTCTGAAAACATTAGAAGAAGTTAAAAGAAGAAGATGAGTAACGAAGGTTTAAGCGTCTCAAACTGGACCGTGTGCACAGGAGGGGGAGAAAAGAGAAATTTGGATTTGAGCCAATCGAGAGTCTTTTCACAGTGAGCCCTCGAGCACTGATCAGAAGGTGGGAACACTGATAACCAGCCGTGTGGGCGTGTGGAGGCTTGTGCCTCAGACTCTGCTCCCGCACGTGTGAAACAAAGCAGCATCGCACTTCTTCTGTGCCACAAAGCGCAAAAGAAAAACCATCTTCAAGCTTCAAACGACTAAATACTTGTTCGAGAAAACTATGAGCCCAGCTCGACCTTCACAGCACTTCCCCTAAACGTCTGGGGGGGCTCGTGGTGAAGATGTGTGCACAACCTGCCTCTAATAAAAATGAAAAAAAGATTCTTGATTCATTTTGCTTTTCATCCTGCTCAAACAAAACATCAACTTTTCTCTTTTCTTATATTCACAAAAGTTTTATTTCTATTCGTTTAATCTCTTTTGTACTTTGTTCGGTTGCCACGTCGAAGCAAAGTATAATTATAGTGTCCTGAGTGCACCGTACCTACTACTGGTTGACATTATGTTCTATGCGACAGCGACTTTCACACCCTGTGTTGCACAGTCGATGTAAATGGGAGAGTCGATGAAGCACAGACACGTCTGATGGTCGGTGAGGTCTGGTAGTGTGAAGTTACATTTCAGAAATAACTTGAATTGTACTCATTTTAAGAATCTTACTAATTATTGTTCCCCTAAAGTATTGAAGCAGTTTTTGATGCACGATGTAGAATAAGCTTGTACATTACAGTGACTGTAAGTTCCCTTTTCGCACAAGCTGTTGAATTTATTTACTTCTGAAACACAACTTCTTCTTTCACTGGTGGAATTAAGTGTTTTGCAGCATAATACGAATCCACAAGGTGATGAGAAAAGTTCAAAAGTACAAAAGCTGTGTTGGCTGAAGGAGAATATGTCCGTAGAAGAGAGACAATTCTGTGTGGTACGTGGTCGACACCACCTGAGCCTGCTCCAGGTCCAAACAGGCTCAGGTTACATTCACCAACACCTGCAGGGGCTTATAGGATGAAAATAAGCAAGGAGGGAAACTCCAGTATTAAAGAGCACTTTTATGTTTGTGTCTGGAAGAGAGTGAGACTTATCAGATACTCTACATAAGGCTTTTAAATCGGAGCTTTGATGAGGCCCATTTTCTTACGTAACGGTCCAGTGAGCAATAGAAAAGGCAAAATCTGTTGTTTTTTTTAATCACTGTACATTGTGTTTGTTCAGGCAGGTCGGATGCTGTGCAGGCTGAGGTGTTGTGTGTCTGTTTGTGCACTCTACATTGTGCTATGGCAGAATATAACACCTTGCAACAGCAGTGGAGTGTGTGGTTCCAGACCCCATTTGGTCTAAGCCAATGAGTGCAAGACAAGAGAGGACCCTGTCCGGTGCTTAGTGCCTAGACTGAGCCATGTGAGTATGTGTGAGGGTGTTCCTTTGCATACAAGGTAGTGTTGATCGTTTCAGGCAGAACAACGAGCAATGTTCCCTGACACGTGTGAACGTCACCCTGTGGCATTATGGCATTTTTTGTATCCTGTACTTGCTCTTGAATACTATTTAGGATGTATCAAGGCTCTCATTGGGAAAACTACCATGCCCTTGTATAGAGAGAAACTCAATTCTGTTACTTCAATCAGTTTTATAGTATTCTTCAAGAAGGTATATGGGAAATACAATAGGTCCCTGAACCAGAAATAACTGAAAAGTAATATGATACAAAAATATGAGATTGGATTGGATTTGGGTTTGAGGCCCTGACTCTTCAAGGATTGTGGCCAGTAAACCCATTAGGTGATTAATCCATGGATCTATTGGTTCTTATTGTAAAGATTGGATTGCCATCAGAGAAACGTGTGCCATGTGTTTATAGGTTCCCAGACCCATTTCTTTCACCTGTTTTCTATATGTTGACACTGTTCTCTGGTCAGTGGGCTTTGGTTCAGAGTTGCATCACAGTGCTCAGACCCAGTATACCTGGAAAATGTACTCAAGTAACAGTAGCAATACACTTAAATTAGAGTATAGACATGCTGATCCTGCAGAATGGCTCATTACATCTGAATCTGCAAAGTAACTAAAGCTGGCAAATAAAATGTATGAATGAAATGGATCAAACCCAAATGTGGCTTCCTGTATGGACTCTGTAGGCCTGATAGGGGGGTGGGCTGGCTCAAGGGGGACTCATGTGATCCCTAATTGAATCAAGTCCCATGCTTCGAGTAATATAGATTGAAACAACATGTTTACACAATTGTTTTCCAGCCGATGCTCCACTTTTTACTCACCCATCCCTCGAATGTCTCTCCGGTGTTGGAGGTTTTGATGAGGTCCTCAAACTGAACGATGCAGTTGGCCACAAAGTCATCATATCCGATCGGAGTGTCGTGGAAAACCGCCACCTCGATTTGTTTCCCGTCGTTCACGTTGAGGCAGAACTCCTCGTTGAACGTCGGCGTGTTGGTTTTCTGTTTGGTGAGCGTTTGTCCAATCTTGAAGTCGTCCACCTTCACCACCATGTAGGGGTCCAGGGCCGGGGAGGCTTTGTTGAAGATGACAGCGTGGCGGAGCGAGAAGGTTGTCGGCTTCAGTCCCACCGCCTCGCCGATCCGAAGCTTCAAATATCCGTTAAACTTCATTTAGATTAAGTTAGTTCAGCCTCACGCGGAAATATATATAAAAAACACTCAAAAAGCGAAATAAATAAATCAAACGGTATATAAAAAAAGTCGTTACGCCCACCTCATAACAACACGGACTCACACATATGCCGCCTTAAAGTCATAGTTTTAGGAGCCAAGTTGATGTGAACACGTCTCTATCAACCTGCTCCGCTGCTCTTCTGGCGCGGCGTGAACCTGTTTCAAGTAGTTTCAGTAAATAGGAAGCCACAACACACATACACACACGCGCACACACACACGCACGCACGCACATGCCGAGGACGAGGCACAAGTTCCGCAGAAACTTGTCACGGTGCCTGCACATGAATAACCTGTCACTGTTGGTTTGGTGTGTCACATGACTGAGTTTGTAGTTGTGGTTTAGAAAGAGTAGGCTGGTACTACGCTGACCATCATGCATCACTCCGTCCTCTGAAGGTTGTGATCGGATGGCTCGCCTGTCCCGTGCTGAGTCTGGTAATACTGCCCTCTAGTGGCCGTTATGGTGAGCTACATGACAGTAAAACTTTCTTTGTTAACCTGACCTATTTGAACAGCACTAACATATTGTCCTATACTGTATTTGAAGGGCAACATTTGAGGGACAGTTTTAAGCTGAAAATGCGTATATGAATAAAATAATACATAATAAAATAAAAATATATTTTGTGTTTCCCCTCCCAGAAGGCAGCAGATCGGATAATTCATTTATAATTAAGTTTAAACAGGACTGTGCCTGGCAAAGGGAGGTTTTGGCTATATCACTTTGTTCAACAGGATTATCATCCTGGGAGTTAAAGTTAAATGCTGAGGCGACACAGTGGCCAATGTGCAAAAAGCTTTTTGATGGTTTTGATTTGTTCCGACATGCTTAGTGAAATTAATCAATTAGTTAACTATGTGAGGATTTTCTGATTTTGTCTGTTTTGTCATTGTTAATTGAATGTTTTGCAGTTTGGGCTGTTGGTCAGATAAAACAAGTGTCTTGTTCGGTTCTAAAATTACATTTTTCACTTTTTTCCCCTAACATATTTACCAAAAGATGAATTGATTGGGAAAAAAACTATAAACAAAAATTCTAGTTGCTAATGTGAAATAAATCCTGAGGTGCAGGAAATAATGAGCAGTAGAAACTAAGTGCTATCCTTTCTCTTTTCTCCTTTAAATGCCATTCTCTCTGTGTGTGTCTCTCTCTCTGAGGGTGCTGTGCCTGCTCTATCCATAAATGCCATGATCAAAGTCTCACTTTATTGGTGTTAGACTTGACCTCTCACCCCACTCTGCCAAATGTCAGCGCTCCACAGCTCTCTACTCCAGCTGTTATAAATAAAGAGCCCGGGTCCCAGATCTTACACATCCCTGGGATACAGACTGTCTTGTAAACAACGTCTCAGACGTGACCTTTCTGAGCAGAGAAGGTCGTAATGATAAAGCAGGCAGATAGTGGAGTGTTAATACACTCACAGCTATCCGCAGCTAAGGCTTTGCATTTTCTGTTGGACCTGATGAGTTAAAGTGAAACATTTGCACCTGAAATGTTTGCTGTCGATCAACTCGACCAAGAAGAGTAAACACTAGTATGTTCAATTTCACTATTTGTAACCCAATGCCTTACAGTCAAAGTATTTTAATGGTATTGTTGTGCGTGGTCAATGTGGGAGAAGTCATAAGTTGTGCGTTAACCACTGCTCACCATATTTGGTGAGAAGCTATTTTACATATTTTATCATTATCCAGCAGAGGGCAGAACAAGACTGCTACATTATTTTTTTCCCACCCTTCTCATCCTCTCTCTTATGATGAAGCAACTTTAAAAAGCCCTGGAGCCAGAGCTGGCACTTTTATGGTCCGGGATGATTTGTTTTGTTTCTTTGTACCTGCAGTCCACCTCTTTTTTACATCTCCTATCTGTCAACTCTGTGGCCCTGCATCCCTTCTTCCTCATTCCAGTTTAACTTTCTCTCTGCAAGTGGTTGTCATGGCCAAATCTTGAATTATGCACCCATGGGAGAAGTCTGCAACAACTTCTCATGACTCTAGGCACCTAACTGAGAACTTAGACGTGTGGGCTACACGTGTACATGTACACACACAGCCACGTGTATGCCATAAACACACGCACACATGAATACTTCTGATGTATCTCCTCAAGATGACAATATTTTATTGCACACAAGCACAAGGCCAGCTACCAAAAGCCCCCCCATATTTCAGAGCTGTACAACTTAATTTTAGCCACCTGTAGTTTCCCCGTTCCCTTCACAGTCCAGTTTATGTCCGTGTAACCCAGGACAGCTCAATCCTCTGGCTCCCTGCCCAGGTACACCCTATAGCTGCAGTTAATGAACCATAGCATTAGTGGCAAGCAGGGCAGCGTAGAAAAGGAGCGTATAGCCCAGATATGACGAAGCCCATTCCCAACTCTTTTGACCCCGGTGAGAGAAATCCTGTGGGACCAGTATTCACCCTCACCACGCCTCCTGCCCCACCACAAACTCAATTACATTCATCAGTCACTGGGTTGCAGCAGAACTAACCCACATCCAGTCACAAAACCCCAGCCTCTCCTCAGGTAAGACTGTATAGAAACCTACACGTTGAACCACACATGCAAACACACACACACACACACACACACACACACACACACACACATCCCTGGGGCTCTCCTGCATGCGAGCAGAGGCACTCCATAAATCACACCTGTAAAAGCTGATTTGGTACTAAATGTGCGATATTCACAAGTGGTGTTTACTGCCAGGGCTCTACCACAGGAAAGCATGACTTAAGATGGTACTATTGTGCAGAAATTCTCCCACGGTGTAGTGAGAAGGACACATACGTGTTTGTCACATCAAACCGATCATTCTCCTTTTTTTTAACATAGTATTTTTGACTTTAATAGGAAATAAAGGGAGAGAGAGAGAGGGCGAGAGAGAGAGGATGACAAACGACAACAGAACACATTGTGATTTAAGGTGAATGTATTAAATCTTAAAGTCTCCATTGCCTCATGACACTTCCTTTAACAACGGATTCATTCAAAAATAAATCCTGTTCAATGAAGAATGTATGTGTGTTTTCAAGGGAGAAAATAAGAGGAAAGAGGGACTGACAAAAAATAAAGAGTGGTGTTGTGAAAAGTGGAGCGTTGGACAGTGGAGGGAGGGAGGGGGTTCTGTCACAGCCCCTCCAGGGTAATTGGCTCCAGATGTGAGGCAGCGTGGCCCCTGCGCCAGCAAGGCGTCAGGGCTGCATTAAGAGCTCAGCCCAGGGCTGATGGGATCGCAGAGAGACAAGCTCACCCCTACTCACCACCCCAAAAACATACTGAACCCAATACTGTGCTGCTGACCACTGGGCCTCCATCAGTACCCTTCCGACCTCTCAACCCCCTGCTCATCGTCTGCCAAAATAACTAAGAACGGCAATACTTCTTAAAACATCGTGAAATCACCCTATTTACCAGAGTTTTTTCACCCTTGACCTTGATTTTTGCGATGACAATATAAAATCGGATATTCTCTCTACGAGGCTTATTGCGTCTCGGTGACAATGGCGACAGCAATTTTTGAGTCTATTTTAAGTCATTATGTTGCTGCTATTATGTTGGCCCCGTAGTGTGTCAGGCCAATCTTCCCTTGAACACAGTTTCAAAGACGCTCAATTCAAGATAGAAACATGTTTGCTGGACACAATGGTTCGGCACAGTTTTCAGTGTTTCTGGTGAGGACAGCTCTGACATCCACAATGGAAGTAAAGTGAAGGACATCACTCGTCTTCACACGTGCTCAGGAAGTGTAGAGGCACAGTGGCTAAAAAAAGCAGAAGAAGCAGATGACAAAGTCAAGTTATACATAAAGACCGCTGAAGATAAGCACAGCCTGGTAAGTGTTTGTGGTTTAAAATCATGCTACATTTGCCTCACGCCTTGTTAAATGACAATATCCTAAAAGTCTATTCTTTTCTCAATGCAATTACAAAAAAAAAATGAAGAAATAAGTGTAAAAAGAGCAAATCCTACTATGGCAGTTGTATCTGCTGCCTCAGAGCGAGGAATGCTCACACTGTGACCCAAAAAGCATGTTTACTGATAGAGTGTGGAAATTGATTAAAAGCAGAAAATCAGCATGAAGTGATGGTAGATGGAGAGAACGAGAAAATAGAAGGAAAGAAAAAGAAATTAGGTGGAGAGCACTTCTTCAGTGATGACACTCGCATATCGATGGCATTTGCTGAGCTGCAGTCCGCAACCATGACTAACCAGGAAAACCACTCATCATGCCAACCAGCATTAAAATGCTGTGAAAAGACCCTTGAACCACCTTTCAGCCAGGAATGCCTGTTGAACAAGATGATGTGGGTAAACAGAAAGCAGATGTGCATGTTCTCAGCTTCGCTGCAGTTTCTGACATCCACTATGAAGGCATGTTGATCAGATGTTGTTGAAAGACAAACAGGAAGCGGAAGTAGAATTATGCATGGTCTCTGCTGCTTATCCTTTACTTTTAGTCAACTTCAACGGTTTATCCTTTACTTTTTTGCTATTAAGCAATTTAACTTCTGTTCACTTTATTAAATCTCATCGTCTCACAATTGTAATAATATTGCCATGTAAATTGTAATATATACACATAATTTCTTGTTTTTTGTTGAATTAGTTGCGTTAATAGGCAAAGCGGTGGGCTTCCTCCAGTTGGGAATCGCTGAATCCATGAAGGCAGTGCTATTAAACAATACGATTTCAAGCTGTGTAAAAGGTCAAAGTAATGACATTGGGATCAGACCCAGCTGTTACTCAAAAATCTTGATTTCCAACAACAGAAAATCATTTTCAAAGAACACAGACGACTCCTCTTAAAACAATACGAGAGCAGAGGCTGCCGACAGGGGATTCATTTCAGCCCACCATCATTCCTCCGCCTCATTCCATCCTTTAACCCTGGGAGCTGGTGCTGTCATCCTGCTGGACATGGGCCCAGGGTGTGAGTGAGTTTAACTAAACAAAAACACTCCCACCCTGGGATGAGGACTCATGCCCCAGTCAGACCTCCATAAAAACAGCTCTGGGCTGTGTTAACATGTATGTTTCCAACACATGATAAAACTAGAACATCTGGTTATCTCTTACTAGTTAGGCGTTCATAAACCAAGAGAGTAATGTCAACTGAGGAGGAACTGGACTGCTATAACACAATCGGACACTAGGTGGTAATCTTGCTTTGCAAATGGGTATAACTTGGTGGTTCCCATGAATAGGAGTCACAAGGTTGTCTTATTTTCTAAAAAGATAAATATGCTACAGTGCTGAAGAATTGAACTTATAATGACCTACATTTCTGAAGGTAATATTGTACTTTTTACTTGGCTATATTTATATTAACACTTAACATAAAAACTACACAATTAACTTATGAAATACAATGGTACAAATGTCAAATTAAGGTTTTCAACCTTTTTCACTTTAGAGCCCTTTGAGATGTCATCTTGTGGCCCTACTCCTCTGTAGGGAACTGACCCCGAGGTTGGGAACAACTAAACTACATATTTTCACTTTGACCTGCTAGGGGAATATGCTACTTTTACATTGAGAGATTAGTATGAAAAATATAATAATGTCATATACATTTTTTTAAAGCAGTCACAAGGGACATTATTCTTAACTTTTAGGGCTTTAAATGCAGGACTTGTAACAGAGTATTGTTCGGCATTGTTGTTTTGTTACTTCTACTTCAGTAAACAGTCTGAGTACTTCTTCCTCCACCAACGACCAAATATTCAGTGTTAGTAGTAGTTGTGGTGGACTTTTTCTTTGGGAGTGTCCTTCCCAGTGGGGGTGGAGGGATTGGGATATTTCCTGGACTGGGGAACCTCTTTAAGGGGGCGTGAAGAGCAGGCAGCAACTGCTTTCTGCAGGGCCGGTCTGCTTAATTCCTCAGATTAAAAGCAGCAGTCGGATGGCTGTAAGTTCCAGAGGCAGCATGAAGACAATCTAAACAGCATCATGATTAGAAACGTACCGAGCATGTGGCTTTCATTAGCTACAGGCTGAACCCACAGCAGTACGCCGAGGAGCACGTCTCAGCGTCAATGCTATGCCTGCCAATCAAACACACAGCCATGAATGTGACAGGTTACACCGATGAGCTTTCACAACACTAATAAAGACAAGTTAGTGGTTAACTGAGAAAACTGACACATCAGTACATAAACAATTTTACTTTCAACAACATACATTTTTTTGTCACATTCATTAAGTGCAGAGGTAAAGAATACAAGTAGCAGCAGAAAGGCACATACCTTAAAGAAAAAAAATCTCAGAAACAGGTAATGAACATTTGTGATTGAACATTTTCACAGTTTGATGCACAAACAACAAACTTTTGAGAAAGAGGGAAACCTGACTCATTCATTCATGGTACTACAGATTGGTTTACATACGTTCCGTAATCATCCACAAAGCACAATAGAGAAAATAAAGATGAAAAAGAGGTACATAAAATGAACCCTAGATTTGCAGACATCTTGCGCGTCAATGTCTTGTATCGTGACGCAGTAAACTTCACCTACATTTTGATTTTGGAAGAAACAAATTAAACATTGCTCAAGTCCTTGTAAATTTGGTCAATATTTGCAAGTTAGAAAGTTGAGAAACAAACACTGGTCTAGTGTTGGGAATAACTTGACTACAAATAATCTGCCTGAGCTAATATGCCGTCTATTCCCTTTTGGTATCCATTGTTCAGTTTCTTTGGCACGCTTTACCCTGAAAGGGTGTCAAAGAGGGGGTTATAAGTTCTGAGTCCATGTGATGACAATGATGGAGAAGCTGATGATTCCCACAATTAAACCAAAGATCACCAGAAGTATAGCCTAGAGACACAAAGAGCATAAACAACATTGTTAGCATCATTAACTAAAAATGAAATAGTCAAAATAAGCAGGTGACTGATTGACAGACTATATCAGTGTTTAGTTACCCCAATGGAGTCAAAGGATCTGAGGGGTCCCGTGTTGAGCTTGAGGTAGAAAATGCCGGGGAAAACAAACAACAGGCAGGTGGATGTTGTTGATCCTGGGGAAAAAACACAGCAAAGTCACTTGAATTGCACAGACAATACTGTACATGTCAGCGTCATAAACTGTTTGAGCAGGACTGTACCATTAATTATGTATAAGCAGATAATGTGATTTTAGCCACCACAATCAATAATTGGGGAATATTGACATCTTTGCTAAAAGCTTGGCTGCTTTTAACGTATTCTGTACTTGAAAACAGATCAGAATATTTTAAAGGTCACTGTTAAGCAAAAATGATTATGTCCCTAAAATAAAATGAATAATAATTATAGAATGTACAAAGACCAGAATATGGTTAAAATTTAATTTATTATATTTTAAAAACATCACATACCCACTACTCCAAACACATTTCTGATATCAGGCACAAAGATGGCCAGCAAAAGCACGACACCCAGGATGACTAGCGTTGCAGAGATGTGGATCAGCCAGGAAAAGGGCCGTCCTCCAAACAGCAGCAAGATGGCAGCCTTACGGGCCTGGAGCGTACACACAAACAAAGCTTAATCTAACCAAACATACTCAAGGAAGATGTGCTCTGTTAATGATTCGGACCAAATGTCATGAAGAGAAGAAGAAGGAAACTGGAGTAGTGTTTGGACTGGCAGGAAGAACGTGTTGACTGTAGTTAAAGTGTTACTTTCTATGTGGCTTTTTTCCAAATTGCAAAATCAGGAACTGTGCAATAGGAAATTCAGCATTATAAATATACATGTAAATTCACACACAAATAACAATTTATCTATTGAAATCATCAATTACATTTTTCTTAAGTGATAACTTAATAAACAGTAATATAAACATACAAAGCAAGTTTAAATTAAACTTTATTTTATAGCAGAGTCAAATAATTTCCACCACATCTTGTTTTTAAGGAATTCTATAGAATTTAGTAAATAATCCAAAATAAGGAATGAGGAAATTGGGATAGTCTTTGGTACTTATTGTTGAAATAATTTTCTGGGGTTGTTGTACTCACAGGGAAGTGAATCAGGGGAACAGTCAGCAGCACGGAGACCAGGATGGCCAGTCGAACCACCATCACCATGATGTCCCGAGGCAGATACGCATCGTAGCCCAGCAACAGCTCAGAGTCCACATGAGCTATGAGCACGGGACGAGGACAGAGTGAGGGCACAACGTGAACCGATACGACGGGGTTAAGAACAGAGCTGCAGTAACGTAAAGCTTACTGTAGAAGGTGAGGTAGCCAAACAGCGCAGAAATTAGGTAAAGCAGGAAGCTGAGGCCAATACTGGCATTGGTAATTTTCTGCATCCTGGCTTTCGTAGGCCTGAAAGACACACACACACAATCATTGAACGTAATCTTTACTTGGCTGGTGAACAATAGAACCAATGAATTAAATAAAAAACAGTGAAAGTGAGAAGCTGCAATGCTGACCGGTCCAGTTCGCAGTAGATTGGGAGGATAGCCGTGTGGCACAGGAAGGAGAAGGCCATGGTGGGGATGGCGTAGCCAGTCTGCAACACACAGCAGAGCGCAGCCGTCATTAACAAATTATCAGCTTACTCTGTCACCCGGGAGTGAGGGGGCAGGTGGGTCAAGGTATGGTTTGTGTAGTAGTAATTACCATCTGGGCTGCAGAGTGTGACCATTCAAAGTCCATAAGTACATTTATTCAGTGGATATAAATGGACAGCATATTACCAAGAACTGTGGAAATGTCCCTTTTTAGGATCTTCTTGCTAAACACTGTCAAGTGGTGTTTAAACATCTGGACCAAACATGTGCTTTGTGTAATTCTGCATGTACGTACATGTGGTCTTTATATCTAACATAGATGTGAGTGGCAGCTGCATAGTGCACCCGAGTTCCTTGTACGGGCCGACTTAGAAAACCAGTGTGACTTCTCACCAGAGTCAAAAACAGGGCAGAAGACTTTCAACAACTTCTCAAGGCCGCCTCACAAGTTTTGCATGTGCAGCGTTTATTATGAGGCAGGTTTCATACACGTACCTTACTGGAGATGACAAAGAGTTTGGGTGTACATTCTGAGTCAGAGTAATTTGATATCTGGAGAAACAAAGAGACAAGAGGAAGCGTGATATTTCGGAGAGGAGAAGCTGCTGCTGCAGACGGGAAAACATAAAGCTGGAATCCATTGCCTGGCTTCAGAGCCAAAAGGAAAACAATCAGCTAAGTAAACCATGCCAGGTCTGCAGCAATACTATGGGCAGTATAATTCCAAAAGGCCAGAGGTCATTTCCAGACTGATGCAAGGTCACCTGAACTTCCTTCCCCTCAGGACTGGCACCATTCACCATACGCAGCGCTCTGCAACTTCCTCTGGTCCTCATCAGCCAGAGTCGACATAATCAGTAATCACTGTCTGCTGAGTTTTCCTGGTAATCTTGTGGCCGTGACCGTCTGGCCCAAACTACCTACATCAACTGGGGGTTTTGTTACCTGGAAGGCTCCTGAAAGTGTCGTCACATTGTGAGGCAGTGGGCAAGGGATGGACCATTTCTTGACCACAACCTAGAGACGAGACAAGACGTCAACAACAGAAAAGTAAAAAAAAACATTTTATTTTTTTGAAGGGGTATTCTTAAACTCACCACAATTGCAAAGTACAGCATAAAGAAAAAGGCAATGCTGCTCGTGTAGCCCAGGAAGCCTGTAAGGGTGAGAGAAAGATCTGGTGAGAAACAACATTTCAAGCCAGTTACAGCAGCAAATGAAGATACCACTTGATCTCCACACTTACCAATTTTAGGCAACATTGACAGAGGTAGTACAACACAAAGTGTGACTAGGATAAGAAGCACCCTGCCATCTTCATACCAGGCATGTCTGGAAAACAAGTGAGCATGAATTATTCAAGCCGAATCAAATCACATTTGCCATCATCATCATCTTTCTGGTCCTGCAATGTCAGGGATGACAAGAGATTAATCTTCAAAGCCCTAAAATGAACCAAGTCTGAAAATTTGACTTCATTTTGTGCTCAAACAGAACGATAGATTATTCATGTGGTATAAATTAAGGGCTTTAGTTCTTGCAAACCATAACAATTATGTAATGCACATGCAAACGTTGTGTCGCTCCGTCAGATGAGACCACATTTCACTTGCCCAGTTATTCGGAGAGGGGGAATAATATTTTCCTTTGCAGAGGGGTAGCCTTGGCGGTTTAGTCGGGATTGGGGAGCTGGAGGGGGGGAGGGGCGGTGTTCGAGGTGACACATGTGGAAGGCATGCCGGCTCCGCTGGGGTTGGGGTCGGGTGGGAAGGGGTGCTGCTGTATGTTGGACAGCAGCGTGGGGTCATGAGGGACTGGCTCCACCACTCTTTATGGGGCTCCCACAGTCAGCAGCACCTGCTCTGACCACATCAACACCCAGTGACCCTTGTTTGGCAGTTTCACAGCTGTGGCGTTACCATAGGCGCTGATGGATTTGTCTTTGCGTCTATGCCCTGTAACTGGATGTCAGGGAGACCTCTGCTCTGACCCTGACTGTCTTGTCCAATCACTTTTACTCTAACCTAAGTTTAGCTGTACCGCTCGACCACAGTTTAGCTACCCCCCCTCTCTACTTTTACAGAACGTTATGCATACACAGGGATGTATAAAAAATCTCCACCGCCACTAGGATCCATTCTCAAGAGACCCAAGGCTTACTGTAAAAGGTGCAGGGTACCTAGAAGAGCCATGAAATGTGGAACATTTCAAGCTATGATGAGATACAGGATAGCAGTTAAGGTATGACTGTCAATGAGTCAATCTCCACATAGTGTGAAAGATCAACAAAAATCGGACCACTGCAGCACAAACTCTAATCTAGTCGTCTTTGGCCTCGTTACTGAACTGAAACGAGTTGATATATACACAAGACATTGAGCCCCTTAGCAAAGACAAAGACTTAAAGATTGAACTGTTGTCTTATTATGATAAATGACCCGGGAAAACAAAAATGCGTTTAAATGTAAAACAACTTGTTCTTTTAGGCTTTGATGGAATTGAGTATGTGTCTGTTAAAATCCCAAAGCCACTCATTAACAGAAATGTTTTGGTTCCCTCAGCATTGAGCTGTAATTAGAATGGCAAAACTGATATCCCCTTGTATCAGTCTGATTCCGGGGAACATGTGCGAGAGATTTGGGGGTGAAAGGAGAGCACTAATACAAAGCAGCTGTGTGTGGAAGATTCAGATGTTGACGGATTGGGCTGAGAGCAGCTACAACTCTTGCTTAAACCAGTGTGGCCAATAATAAAGTGATGGAAGTTACATTCTTGGCCTTGGACTTCTCTGTGAGGGCTAGGAGCTGGGAGCTCGTCCATGTAGGCCAATGAAAGACACGGGCTGCTCATGACTGATGATGTATAGCTCTCCATCATAAAAACATTTCCTCTGGGCATGCTTCAGGCCATACGGCACGGAGCACGATGTTTCCCTCCAGTCACTCACAGACAAAGTATTAGTCGTGCATTGTGGTTTGGTGAGTAATCTTCTTTTACCGCATCATTCATGTATTTCTCATTGCCGATTAATAGTTTTTGTAGCTTCGTGGTGCTGAAATGTCAAATTTGACTTATTTGAAGGCCAAAAGGTATAATCTCCAACATCATGGGAACAGAAATGACTCATTCGTTATCTTAGTGTAGCTAATCTAAAAGAATGGCTTGGTTTTACCCGCAGCTGTGACAGATTTTAAACCAAATTTCCTTATTGGCGGAGAAGTGAGCTTACAGTGCTTCATGTACCCACCCTGTGCTTTCTGGGTTCAAGAGGCTGTCGATGGCTGCAGGAAGCTCCGACTTCAGGATGAACAAATAGGATGACATGGCTGAGGAAAGAGAGGAAAAAAGGTTTATAAAATGTCTGTTTTCTAAATAAAATAAACGTGCAATCATACCAATCGACTAAATCATAACCATAGCAGATGACTGTATGTTGCCACAAGGAATCTTAAAATGCTGTGTGAGGGTGGTGTGTGTTTTCCAGCACGAGGAAATGGAAGGCAGGGTGGCGGGGGAACCAAGGCTCTGAGTTAATGCAGATGGGTGGGGCGAGCAGCTCAAGGGGATCACCAGTAAAGCCCTCGGTGCAGAGGAGCAGACATTATGCAGATCATCCAACTGCTGGAGACTGGGAGCAGCAGCCAGGATGGAGAAGTGCAAGGGGGCAGGAATGCTAACAATAATGATCTCTGACGCTAATCCAGGTATTTCTCCCACTGCTCCACCTCACTAGGAAACAGGATATTATCAACCTCCGACGGGCTCAAATATCCTTCCAACGGACAGCCAATCAGAAAGGGGATCGGGGTCACTTCCTGAGGGTCTTAACAGCCCCAAAACCACCAGGAGGAAAATGGGAGAGGGGAGATGGAGACTGCACACGGTGGAGAGGACGTTTCTGGCTGAATCAGGATTCAGATGCAGTGTGTGGTCAGTCATAAAGGGAGATAATGTTAAGGGATTTCAATTTGTAAAGCCAGGCAGAGCCAGAGTTAGCTGGGACCTCATTGCCCCCGAGGCAGGTCTTGCACTCGCCGTTAAATAAGCCTAGACCATAATCCCGCAGATCCTGTATTTGTTTATGAAAGAAAATTCATCCAATAACCCTCCAGCCCACACAGACACAAGGGCACACACACTCTGTGAATAACTAATGCCATTTATGAACTCTAAAATCTGTCAGTGGGGTTGCTCTGAGGCAGCATTTGCTTTAATATTTTAGCCAAAAAGTTTTCTTGCACAATATATCCAACGATTTAAACCAACCACAAAAACATTTTCAACCACACTAGGCCATAAGGACACACTGACAGGGATCACACAACAAGCATGATGCAATGGTTTAATGTCATGCAGTAGGTTGCAGTAAGAACAACACTTTGATGGAATAATACTTACATCTCTGGTCAAAAAACGCCCTTGAGTGAAGGAAAATTATTGTTATTGGCCAAGAGGCAGGAAAACATTCTTATAATCAGCAATGTATGTAAAAAAAAAAAAAAAAAAAAAAGACATATTGATTCAAACAGTCTGTGTGTGGTAAGCAAACAGTGGGAGAGTGTGTTCAACATAAGACAGAGCCACTTTCATTTCATTAAGAGTGAGGGGACAGGCAGGCTGTGAGAGCCCTGGGCTGGTCAGTAATTAAGGTCAATTGGCCCATCAGCCTTTGGCAGTACAGATGAATGTTTACCCAGAGTGAGGCTAATTGCACTCTTATAAAAGGGGCCCTGGGTGTAGACAGATGCATGCTGCAGTGCTGGCTCTCACACTCTAACACATACTGCCCCATGCTGGGAAAACCACAAACATACCAGAGGGCACGGCCATAATCCACTCAGCCGTGCCGCTAATGACTGCAGAGGAGCAATCACCTTAGCTCTCCACTGTCTGAGAAGCGCAGTTTGTGGCTGAGGGACGGGTGGAGATATGGCAGTAGGGGGAAAGAAAAGTGTGGGGGATGGGGAAAATAAAGGGAGGGGTCCCATTAGGTTACTCAACACTGGGTGGGTTTACCATCAGTGATCAATTAGACGAGAAGTCAGATTTCAGGCCCAGGGGAGGGGGCTGAGAGGACAGCGGCTACACAGTCAAAGGTTATCAGGGAATCTGGATAATAGCCTCACAGGAAGGTGGGAGCCAACCTGAGCACAGGGGCTTCGAATCACCAGTAGGAGGCACTATCTGCCTCCAAAATAAACTGACCATAGTCTAAGCCTATGTCAAATAAATGTATGCCACTGTACAGTGAAATGGGAGCTGACTTACCACCCATATTTTGGATGATAATAGAAATTCCAACCAGAACCTAAAAAGAGTTTTAAAAAGGAGGTTAGTTTGGACATGTCTTCTGGTTATGTTGAAAATACAAGTGTGTAAATGCCTATTTTTCACAGAGCAAACTCAAACTAATCCAAAAGGCAACACTTACCTGTCCTGGTTTTTGCAAGGCTCTCCCTCCAAGGTCTTCATATGAATTTATACCTATGAGAGTCAAATTAAAAAAGAATCACACTTACTCAACTACTAAAAAGATTGCTCAACCGATTCAGCATTACACTCCTATAACATTGTCGGACTCACATTGGACAGTTTAAAACAGAAAGGATACAAATTGCTGCAGCAGAACCAGAGGTATTGTGTTTTGACGTCCAGGCATTAGTCTTCCTTGTCAAAAGCTAGTGCCTACTTTACCCACAATGCAACTCTACTGCTGACAGTTTTGGGTGCATTATGTTTGTAGTGGCTAATATAGTGTTGAGCTGCTAGCCTCAAGCGGAGCTCCGAAGCCAGCTGCAGAGGTCTGACAAACTCATCTCTTCCCAACACCTCCAGATGTTTTACATCTTCAGACGAAACTGAACTTGAGGCAATTTATCAGACAAATCCCCACCCAAAAAAAGCTTTATACATGAGAGAGCTGAAAATACACTGGTAGATGTATAATTGATAGTTTGCTTTCAAAGATTCGAAAAAAATAAAGTAATAATCAGGAAAGGAGGAGTATTTGGATGATAATTGACAGACAACAACTATTATCTCTTTTTATCTCATATCATGGTTCTTAAACATAATTTACACATGAACCGATTCCATTACAACTATGAAGTGAGTAAAGACACCAAAGAGATAGCAACACATCAGATAGCTTCCCTAAATAGTGATCTAATCATGAGTGAAGTAAGGGGGACACTCCAGGATGTGGGTAAAAACAAATCTGGATGAAACCCCCCGGATAAAACACACAGGAAGTGATAATCTAAAGTTAGACTGTGTATCCATTGTTAGGCCCTCACCTGTTTGGTCACATAGCTTCAGAAGGAGGTGTATAGAGTATGCTGCCAGGCTGGACACTAGTAATAACAGGATACTAAAGAGGAAAGGTACATAAAGTCAAAATTAGTTTAGTTAATTAGTTTTTTGTAGTTTTGTCTGATATATTTAAACATCTGTCAGATATTTAAACAACAAAATTGGTAAAAGATGAACTGAGAGCATGCTTACCAAAAACCCAATATTCCAGTGTTAGCCATAGCATAAGCTAGACCCAATATGCCGCTGCCCATGATGGCATTCATTAGGTTAAACACAGAGAAGGTGAAGGAGGCTCCTTTAGTCGCCACTGATCCCTGCACATAAAGCAGAGATAACATGTGCATAAAAGATGCAGAGGTAAAACAATGAGGGTGAAGACAAAGGAGCAGAAGAAATCTTATTATTTTTGTAAGAGCTTTAAGAGAATGGCTTCTGACAGTATTAAGAACAGCTGGCCAGCCCTGATGATGGATGTCATGAAACAACACTGCAGTGGCATGTAGGATCAGGGAATGGAAATGGAAATGGAAATGGATGGGGTAGGATTTGAGCAGCTAGCTGTGGGACAGCTGCCTGAGCTCAGGATAAGGGGAGCTGCCCAAACTGCTTGACCTCTCTAATAGGAGATATCCTGGAGAGAACGAGTGGCAACTCTGGTGTCAGTGTCACAACAAGCTTGGATTGACCTGAAGGCCGCTGAATCAGATTCACCCTGGGTTACAGTACTGAAAGACAGGAAGTAAACTATGACCCCCGGTGGAAAGGTGGACTGGTTGTCTTGTTAAAAGATAGATTTTAAAATGCTAATGTGAATTTTTAAATAAACATTAACTGGCAAAAGAATGTGATATCACATTAACACTTTAATCTACTCCATAGAGATGTATTCACCACTATCTTATTCCTGTGCATGGTCACAGTGGGGGTAAAGAATATCCCAGCATGCACCAGTCACCAGTCCAACACAATGCTGAGTAAAACAACAAGCCCACCAGTATAATAAACAAATCGCTGCTCCTCCCACTGGATTCCTTTTCTTTTTTGCGTCTTGTGCATGGTTTCAGATTGATGATAGGATTAAGTGTCTTTGAGTTCTATGAAAAGCACTATATAAATTAAATGCATTATTATTAATCTAGATAACATATTCCCTCTAAAGTAAAGAGACATATTTAACCATGACAGTTGTAATTAATTCATTAACATGACAGTGTGTCATCAAAATAAGTGCAAGGGTATGTCTACTGTCACCACTTCATTTTTTGGAAGGTTGATGTGGGGGGGGGGGGGGGCTTCCAGATAGATGACAAGAATAAATAGATGACTGAGTGTTCAGAGTAGCCTCCACTATTTATACTACTTCAGATTACTCACTACTGACACACCCTGCAAAAAAATCTATATGGATCCACATTTATCTGCTTCTGCATTTCTTCAGTATATGGATTGTTAGGATTATTATCACAGAAAATACACTTGCATATGTTGTTCCAAAATAGCCTAATATTGCTTTGATAATCTGAACCATATGTCTTTCATAGTCAAATAAAACTAGAACCTCAAACAAAAGGTCCGAGCTCACAGAATCATATCACTTGTGGTATGGTGTTAATGGACCAACTCCAATAACAGCCACTGATGATCATCAAGTCATCTATTGATTGGGATGTACTACCACTTAGGACAGGACACCAGGGTTGTGTTCTTTGTATTGCTGTTGAGACCTGAAAACAGGTCAACAAACAACCTGAAGAGGAGTTTACATTCTACAAGTGCAGAAAATGACTCATTGTGTGCTTTTCAAGACTGGATATGCTGGTTTAAATGTGACTATAATGGGCAAACAATTAGTTTAGTTAGATCTAAGTTAAATTAAGGGGTTTAGTGTATAGATTTGGAAAGCTCCCTCCAGAGCCAGATAACATATTATATAGATATGTTTATGGACTAAGTGGTGATGATCATGATAAACAAACGGATTGTCTTCAGTCTGTACAATTTTATTTGCATAGGAAATTAATATAAATAGAGATGACATTCTCAGTAGAAAATAAACATTGACATATTATTGTCCAAAGTATGTTTTAGGGTGGACTTTCCCTGTAAGTGCTGACAGAGGCAGAAAGCAAGAGAGGAAAACGCACGTGATGTCTGTCATAAACAACATTTTGAGAAGCTGTGCATGGAAAAACTATTGGTGCGTATAATTCCACAAATTCCCACATTTAGATTGAAGCACTGCTACTTAGCTGTGAAAGACGCGGTGCTGTTTTAATACTTACCTTTAGTAAAGGTGTAACTTCGTTTCCTTCGGTGTCCCCTGAGACGTGTTCACTATAAAGGTCTGCGGTTGCACTTGGATTGACGCTCATTTTCTACTCTCAAAAACTCAGGACACAAACTACAAGAAACAATCTTCCTCTGTCTGTTGACAAACCGATACTCCAGTCAGCGCGAGGACGTAACGAGTTATGAAACCATCTTCTCTTAAATCACTTTTAAACTTCCCCTCTTATTAAACTCTCAGCTGCTGACTATTGTTGTTCGTGACGCCTCTCCTTTCCGTCGCATTTTAACGCGTCAGCAAAGAGACCGTCCAATCAGAAAGCGCCTCTTCCCTCGTTTGCCCAATCAGCAGCCAGCTCTGGTCGACCACCGATGACGCAATTCAAGCATGCCTGCGAGTAGAGGATGTTGAGGTGAGCTCTGGATGTGGATTCTCTCACAAATAATAGCGTAATAACCTTTAATTTACCATATAGTTGCTTCGTTATGTTAAATATAACACTTAATGCACTATTATGATGTTCTTTTTCTACTGTTCTGCTTAATAACCCCACCGTTTGTCATTTCAGGCTCCTCTCCAGAGTCTTTGCGTCGATACCAGTTGAAGGAAACCGGAAAGCTGCCGCTGCGCACCGGAGCTTCTGCTCTGCAGCCTCACTGCCAGCCTCCGTTGGTTCTGGCTTTGCTCTTCAACCCACAATGGAGCCTAAACTATACCGGCCCCCTCCAGAGGTCCGGGGTATGACCTCTCTGGACAAAGAGGCCTTCACGCAGACTATTAGTGTCCCAGCTCTACGGGTGCCCACTGGGGTCTTAAACAAGGTGGTAAAGAGCCTGAAGAAGGCGACCATCCAGCGCCCAGGGGTGCCCAGGGTGGTGCAAGACAAAGAAGAGAGTAGTGACTTTCGTTTAGTCCTATTGGACCCCAACAGAGTGTCCTCTCCAAGCTCCTTTAGTGAATCTGAAGCCGAGGCTCTGAGGTCATTCAGTGTCGCTGAAGAGCTGCAGTACTACGAGCTGCGACTCACCTATCACAACCTGAAGAGTGATGAAGTGCTGGAGGCTGTGCTTCCTCAGGGTCAGGACGTGACCTCTGGGTTCAGCCGGGTGGGACACATTGCACACATGAACCTGAGGGACCACCAGCTGCCATACAAGAACCTCATAGGTGAGAAGCAGATGTTACAAGGCAAGGATTTCAGCACAAATTTAGAGTAATTAAAAAGGAAAACCCATAACAAGGTTTGAGTGTACAAGTCTCTGGAAGGTTGCTATTCTATCTTCCAGAAAATATTCCTTCAATTTGTTTTTGAAGAGAGCGCTGTCTTAACACGTTGCTCCAAAATCCCCCTCAGCTGTTCAGTCGTGTTGAAATGTGACTGTGAAGACAATAGTATGTAATTCACATCCATCTCATACTGAACAAACTATTTTAGTGAAGGGAAGCCTTTGCATTTGTTTCTCCATTAATTTATTGAGTTTTCCATTTTTGACCTGTCCATATAAGAAGTGTTAGTCCGGTGTTTGTTAGTGTGCTCTCAAAATTATTATTATATATATATTATTATTATTGTGGAAAATACATGTTCAGCAAGTCAAGTCTCAAGCGCACACTTCAGTGCCTCAATGTAACTTGAATGCACAATGCTTTGCTTTAATTAGGCTCCTTTGTAAATTGGCAAAGAACAACTGTGACTTACTGTCATGTGAGACATCAATTCTTAAGAGGAAAAACGTTATGTTATTAGCACTATCAAAACTTAAATCAACTTTCTCAGAAAATGTTTACACTTTGCATGTAGTTTTAAGATTTGTTTTTAGTTTATTTCTTAAATTCTTATAAATGTGTAATTTTCTGATTGCTACCTAACTTAAAGGACCATGGTTTAACAAAGAAAAGAGTTAGGAAGTCATATGCATTGCTCACTTTATGGCTGCTTCCTTTGTAGGTCAAGTCATCATGGACAAAAACCCTGGTGTTACCTGTGTGGTCAATAAGACAAACATCATTGACTCCACCTACCGCAACTTCAAGATGGAGATGCTAGCTGGAGAGGAGAACATGGTCGCTAAAGTAGGTTAAATCACAAATGTGCAATTATTTGATGTTAGGTAAAACATTTCCTTAAATTGCACGTGCACAATAATTCTCAGATGTAATCAGATACTTGACTGATGGTTGATACAATCTTGCTCTGTGCTGCAGGTGAAAGAAAACGGGGTG
This sequence comes from Cottus gobio, assembly GCA_023566465.1. Lineage (NCBI taxonomy): Eukaryota > Metazoa > Chordata > Actinopteri > Perciformes > Cottidae > Cottus > Cottus gobio. The sequence continues at coordinate 11,893,082 of CM042228.1, forward strand.
ACATACGAGTTTGATTTTTCTCATGTGTACTGGAATCCGCGGCTGAGCACTGAGCATCAGCGTGTGGTGCAGCTCGTGAAACGTGGCGACACTGTGTTTGACGTGTTTGCTGGTGTTGGACCTTTCGCCGTCCCGGCTGCCCGCTCAGGTGCAAACGTCTTGGCCAACGATCTCAACCCTGAGTCCCACCGATGGCTGCAGCACAACTGCAAACTCAACAAGGTGGAGAAGAAAGTCAGAACCTTTAACCTGGACGGCAGAGCGTTCATCCAGGGGCCTGTGAAACAGGAGCTTCCCGCACTGCTCAAGGGAAAAGCCAGTGTTCATGTAGTGATGAATCTGCCGGCCTTGGCTCTGGACTTCCTGGATGCATTCAGAGGCCTATTGCCCCAGGAGTCTTCTTGTGATGAGAACCTACCCACAGTGCACTGCTACGGCTTCTCTAAAGATGACAACCCGGAGGCGGATGTGACGGAGAAGGCTTCCCACAGCCTCGGGTTCCCCCTGAAGGACCGATGTTCTGTGCATTTCGTGCGTAATGTAGCACCCAACAAAGATATGATGTGTGTGAGTTTCAAAGTCCCGAAAGAGGTCCTCTTCAGCGGTGATCATGAACAGACAGGTGAGAGTTAATCCATAAAACAGTGAGGAATTTAATGATAACTTCAGGGAAAATATTTAAACAAAAACATGAATACTATTTATAGTAGAAGCCAATGGGAGCTCTCTGGAAATATAATATATTAGTATATATAATATAATAAGTGTGAAGGCTAAACTTTAGTTTAATCAGTCTGCTTAGTTTTTGTGTAGTATATTTCACTACTTTAAAAAGAACTGAAACAAACTCGATCTACAATGTTTGAGTACATTTTCCAGCAAAAATTGATTAGCTTCTCCAATGTGAGAAATGTTTTTTCACCTTGCATGAAAGTAAACTGAAGATAAGATATAAACCTTTTGGATATTTTACTATCAGAATACAAAAGACAATTTCTTTGTATGTTGTACTTGGAATTAAACCTGATTCTGATTTACAATAAATCAATAATCTTTATTTGCAGCCGTATTTTGCAGTACCGTAAGAGTAGTCGTGCTGTCGCTGTGTTTGCATGTTTTAATGTAATAACAGATGGGCCAAAGACTATTTTTTTTAAATTGTGAACAATAAAGTTTGACACCATTAAATTCAACACAGCTTTTGTTCCTCCACAGAGCCTTCAGCAGAACCAGCTCCAAAGAGACAGAAGTGTGAAGAAGCTACAGATTTGACGCAATCATCATAATGACCCACTAATATAAGCAATTATTAGTGGGTCGAGAATTTTACGTTATTTTCTTTTTTTCAGAGTTTAACAGAGGTTTTAAGAATAGATGACATTGCATCCTTTTGTAAGAAATCTCGACTTTTCTTTGTTCATACTAGAATGTATTAGAACTTCTATTATTCAGAGCTTGGTCATACGTCTTAAGTTGTTTCACTTTTAAATAAATAAAAAAATGATGGGAGCTTTTCAGTATTCATTGTGATTTATTTAAATATAAAATTAACACAAAATATAAAAAGTCATATACCCCTTGATCAAAAATCTGTCATGTCACCATCTACCACAGCAGCGTTTGTCCTCTCTCTAGTGGTAGTGGAGTGGCATTCATTGTCCTTTTTAGTCACATTTCTAACCAGTGGCTGTGGTTGTGCTGTTTGAGCTCTGGATGTGCTCAGTGTTTCAGAGGGAACAGCCCACTGAAAGCATCCTGGATAGCTCGATGACACGCTAAAGCTGAGGTGTATCCTCCAGCTGTGTCCTGAGGCATGGCAGCCCGCACGTGGTTCAGATACCTGAGAACACACAGAGAGCCCTGGTCAGTAACAGCAGTGAGGTATTTTGTAAACAATGTGACTGACTGGCAGCCCAGAGAGCTGCTTTCAAAAAGTAGTTCCTGTGAATGTAACTTGAGTGTAAGTTTATTCTTCATTAAATCCACACTTGAAGTTATTTTTTCTGGCTCTCCGCGACCCTTTGGCCCTTTGATGAGATCAACGAAGACAGACGTACCCATACACTAACACTGGATCACCTTGTGCCTAAAAGCCTCTCCAACATGGCTCTATTAAAGTATTATGGGTGTCTTTTATTTTTTAAGTGCTTACAGATGTATCCTGCCAAAGCCCCTTTTTGGGTTCTTAAGGAAAGCCAAAAGTCACTGTTTATTTTCACATTCATGCACAGACAGAAAAACAGTCGAGCTGTTAATTTAGTCTCCACATCTTGTCCCCACAGCAATAGATGCCGCTCAACTGTGTGTGTGTATGTGTGTGTGTGTGTGTGTGTGCGGGGGGAGATTGACCTGTGTCCCGACCCACTCTAATCCTTCCTCCACTGTTTCGTGCCGTCAATAGGGGAGAAACCTGCACACATGTTCTGTACTGCTCTCTCGTAGCAACTTGACTACAAAGTTAAAAAAGCAAAGTCCTTGAGCAACTGAGACAACACGTAGCCTTGCCTGTCAATACGGTCTCCCCCTACACCTCCCACCCTGTGGAAATCAGAATCCTGGCAGAGAGGGCTAAAGCCCTCACACGAGTCTGGCTTTGTGGCCCCTGTTCCTGTGAGCCGGAGAAACTTCAAAGAGAAACGGGAATCAAGAGCACAGACAGCCCTGTGTGATTTCTGTGCCCATTCTAGCTGCTTTACAGAGTAACCTAACACCTGTGGGGTGGCTATGTGTGTGTGTGTGTGTGAGAGAGTGTGAGTGTGAGTGTGTGTGTGTGAGAGAGAGAGAGAGATGGACAGGGAGAAAAAAGGTGTTGATGAGACTACCTGCCCAATAGATCATATTTTGTTTGGTGTTTTATGATTGCTGCTTCCTTCACTGAAAATAAACGCTGAAACAGATTCGCTAGCATGCCTGTGACACAAACACATAAAAGTCAAACATTCACATGAGATGACCTCCTCTTGTCTTACAATAGACAGTAAAAGTGAGAGTAAGAGCAGCAAGGGATGTCAATCAGGTCTCGCACACAAAGGCCACTCATCACCCACTAGAGAAACAACACACAAGTTCAAAACAGGAGGCCCAGTGATTAATAATAACTTCATTAGGCCCAAGCTGCTGTAGCCTGTCCTTCAGAGCACTTGAGGGAGGTCTTCTCATATGGCTTCCTGCATCAGATGAGTGCTATCTATTGATTATATTGTACTGGGCCTTTTTAATGGTGAAAAAAAGTGGGCTATTTACAGCCTGGCTAAGTCTGCTCTTCCTGCTAATCTAATCCCCAAGCTACTCATGTGGTCATTCCTTCCAAGAAAGCTGAGAGCTCTGTGTAACTTTATACCTGCCTGCCCCTAAGGAGAGAGAGAGAGAGAGAGAGAGAGAGAGAGAGAGAGAGAGAGAGAGAGAGAGAGAGAGAGAGAGAGAGAGAGAGAGAGAGAGAGAGAGAGAGAGAGAGAGAGAGAGAGAGAGAGAGAGAGAGAGAGAGAGAGAGAGAGAGAGAGAGAGAGAGAGAGAGAGAGAGAGAGCAAAAAGAGAACATGAAGGAGAGGGGGAGGAAGGGAGTGGTGTAGATGGAGGGGTGGGAAGTAGAAAGAGGAGGGAGGATATGAGGTGAAATCACCTTTGGGTATCATCATCACAAACCCTCTTCTCTTAAACCAACCCTGTCTGCCCTCTGTTCACCCCTAACACCCGAGGTTAGTTCAGTTCTGCTCCATTAACTCAGCGGCCGTGTCCGCATCTTCCTGCCGCATACATGTACATACACACGACCGGCTATAGAGGAAGCTGGAAGATGAACTTGACTCTTTTCACATGACTGTACTTGACAATGCTGAAACATTAAGAGTGGACTGACACCCCCGAAGACGTGCAACAACATGAAATGCATTAAAATAGTGCAGCACACTTACGCCTACAAAAACAGGCAGACTCTCTACACGGCCTTCAATCATAAAACAAGATACAACACACACACACACACACACACAAACTATACCGCTCTGAAACAGACACTACGAGACCCTCCGACGCTACCGTTTCAGTGAGCACTCACAGTCTCCACGCCCCACCCCACCTCACCCCTATCCCCCAATCCCCCCCCCCTCTCTCTCCCCCTTTCTCTCTGAGGACTGGACTGCCTTTTGTTCGCGGGGCCGTGAAACCCAAGCCGTGTCGGCCGGTAACATCTTTCACTCTCCGGGCCCCACTGGAGCATTAGCTGCAACTCGATATGGGTCTTTTCAAAGCTTCGTATTATTGGGTAAATATGGGTCACTTTGGACTGGCCCATTATGTCGCTTGGGGGGAGTGGGAAAAGACGAGTGCAGGTGATGAAGACAACTGAATGACACAGTATGACAGTGTGCGTGTCAGACTGCAATTGCCACAAGGGAATATGACAGGAGTTTTCCATTAGTATATACACTCAAAGGAGTGATATATGTTTCGCCAGATTCTTTTCTCAGAACATCTCAGCATGAGTGTCAAATTTTGATTTATTTTGAATTATTAAAAGCTTAATAGATGATAAAGAGCTTGCATTATTTTTCAGACTCTACTCATACCATGTGCATTTCTTTCAAAAACCCTGTGGATCAAAACTGTTCAGAGCCAAGTTGGCCAACAGCATTTTTCCACTTGGGTCTGGAACTCTGAATACCTGGGCAATGTCTCCTGCTAATGCTAATAACGGTCAGAGATTTTCCTGACGGGTCCCTGAAAGTATTCCCCACTCCGGCTGACTGGAAAACGCCGCACAGCCGCATCTCTAATTCATAGTGAAAAGATAAGTGGCAAAATGTTCCGGTGGGGTTCTGCTTGATTTCCAGCTGGGAATGTGTGGCTTCTCTTTATGTTTAGATCGACGATGCTGCAGCAGAACGGAGGGTGTTTGGGTTCTTCAGGGAAATAACAGCGAGGTTGGGACTCTGGAGGGAAAACAGCCGATATCAGACGGAGGCGCAGGCTGCGTTGGGCCTCTTGTCTAGACTCCATGTGTTGGCTTGAGTTGGATTAAGAAGAGCTGAGGAAGCCCGGGCTTGATGGAAAAGAAAAGAGGCCTTTAATGCTACAATGGTTATTTCAGCAAGAAGACACTTAATCAACGTACAAACCACAGAGCAGACACACGGGACAATGGAGCAATCTGAATCAGTCTTAAACAGCGCTCACTGTAGAATTACTGTTTGTGGTTTGGCTGCTTTCATGCATAAAGACTTAATACTTCAAAGAAGCTAAACTCAAGCTAAAATGGCCCCTCCAACAGAAACTCGAGGCAATATCTGTATGAATGGGGTTTTCTGAAAGAATCAGAGAGAAATGAATAAGTCCGGCTGCTCTTTCATTTTTCCTTCACATCACTGACTTGGAGATTTCACTTTCACAGCACACTCACTGATTCAGGATCAGCTTTTGCTTTTCCGTCATAAAGAATGAGAGGCTTTTTGAATTCAGCTTGTCGTCAGTCATGACCCGAACAGGGTGCGCCGACTTTCAGGCAGTTGGCGAGATAAACTCTGTATGCGGTTCAATCAAAACTGGACGGAAAAATCTGCAAAGAAGAATCAATACAACTTACCCTACTTGAGACCAGTCCAAGGACTGAAGCCTCATTAGCTATGTTTATCAAAGCGAAGGAGCTTAGACTGGTGTGTTTCCGTGCACAAAGGGAGCAGCTGACAAGCACAGGGAAGGCCAGTCATAAGGCTGCCGGTCGGCAGTGCGAATGTCCGGAAGTCTTCCTTTAGCGCGCTGCTCCGGCAGCGGTTGAGGATTCCTGGCCTGGAAATGAAGGGGGCTGGAGCAGGGGGGAGGGGGGTGCAGAGCCACACACCTGCCAGATGATTTGTCATTATAGAGGGGTCAGCACTCAGCTGTCACCCCCTAATCACCCATCCTACCCCTTAAGTCAACCCCCCTTTACCCCCCAAACTCCACTCCAGTCCTCCAAAAACACCCCCTGCATTCCTCAGGCAGCTCCGGTTTCACTCACAGCACTGCTGCCCCATCTGCCCCTCCTTCCTACACTCTGCCCTGAGAGAAAATGTACCCCTGTGAGAGACACAGCACACTGAGCGCATTGTGTGTATGTGCGATGTGTGCTTATGACTCCATGTGTGTGGATACACAATTCGCATTTGTGTGAATACATGTTTTTCTAAGGGCAGTGATGTTTCTATCGGAACCGCCGGAGCAGAATTCTACCAGTGGAGAACGTGTGAATTGGTCCAGGCTGCAGTCCAGAAACAAAACCCCCGCAGACAAGCCAAACACAGAGGGCTCTCACAGGTATACTATATCTGTCAACAGACGTCTTTCATCACCATAGGTCATAGGTCACTCTCTTTTCCATTGAATGCAGCTTCCTCTGGGACGTGCAAGTGTGTGAGACAGATCCTCAGCCATCAGCCTACCCACTGTCCATCCGATTATCTCAAGTTGACTGTGAGTGCGTCTGAGGGGGGCTCAATACGGTTACATCACATCCTCACAAGCCTACAGACCCCTTATCCATTATCGTGTGTCTTATCAGCACCACCGACGGACTGAGTCTGCCTCTCTGAGTCCCATAAGAGAGGAGGTGAGGGAGGCGGGTGTAGCTAACACTTAGTTAAGGCAGAACATGTTTAGAGTGTTAACAGAAGCTGTGCGTGACACTTGACATTAACGCTTATAGAACTACATTCTCATGAAGATTGACTGACAATCTGTGAGCTGTCTTCAAGAAGGCAGCTTGTTGGTATCAGTCATAAAGACGAAGTGGTACACTTGTTTTGTGTCTATGAACAGATAGCATTGTGGAGGTGCCCACGATAAAGGCCTATTGTGCTTCTCTTGCCCACACTTCACTTCCTGCTCCAAGTGTCACCTGTCTCGACTCATCCAGGGCTCTCATGCGTTGGCCTTGCACCTCCTCTGTCTGACCTGATGGGGGTAGTAGAGGTTGGTTGGCTGGCTGGCTGGGCCATTGCCCTAACACCTAACCACAGCAGCCGAAGGGCTTGTAGAAGCATCAGGCATCCCGATAGCCACTTGATACAGAGAGCATCTTTCTTTCGTCTCCTGAGCTGCTACTTGATAACTCTGCCCCCTGGAGAGCTTAGAGGAAGGCGGGGGGAGGCAAACCAGACAGAAGAGGGAGGACAATGACATGACATCAGTGTCATCGTTAGCCAAATGGCGCCGTAAACGATGGAAGGACATATGCTGTTCAGTGAATGGCTGCTGGCACAAGGCACACCCATACATACACAGCAAAGGACCATTGATAGTTAGATGCAACATTCTGGGAATAGAGCACCGATACAGAGAGGAAGAAAAGAGTTTTCCCGTGAGGGTAAGTCGCCTCCACAGGTATCCGTTACTGAAGCACCTCAAGCACTGAGGAGAGGCAAAGACGAGATTAGGGAGAAAGATGGGACAAGAGCAAAGATGGGGGGGAGAGAGAACACAAAAAGGCAGGGAAAGGTACAGCAGGGGGAGGGTGATAATTCATACATCATAGTGGAGCAGTACCTCCTACCATGAGGTGTGCGTGGCAAGTCCCTGCAGCCAAGCCCCACAAGACAGGAGTTTGTTTTCTTTCTCCAGCTTTTAAGAGGGGAAAATGAGCCAGCTAATCCCCCTGTACATTGCCGGGCCCTTAGCCCCAGGGGTGAAGAGCAGGAGAGAGGCACAGAGTGCAGATCTGCTGGTGTTTGTGTGAAAAACACACACAAGGGATGAGTCATGAGCACCATCACGCTGAAAATCAAAGCATGCAACTCTAGAAAGCATGCGTCTGCTTTGCAAACTAAAATAGTCGGGAGACATCACCTCACCCTGCGCTGGGTGAAGGGGTCAACACTGTCGCCTTACGGCCCGTGACACAAATAAACCTGGAGGCAAGAACGCTGTTATACTCGGAGTTCCCTGTCCGCTGGTGTCTCCTTCGCAGGCCGGGTTTGGCCTGGGTTCATCTTGGGAGGAGACTGCTGGTCTGTCTGGCACACAGCCCACAGAGGGAAAACAATAACACTAAAAGCAGACCTCTTTCAGATGACCAGAATACACACAAGGCAAATGTTTCTCCCGCTCTATCATACTGTAATGTTCCCTCTGTTCCCGTCCGCTCTTTGGGTCAGAAATGACTCACCCACAAGTAAAAAGCCTCCAGTCAACTACAGCGCATGCTTATTTTGAAGCATACTTAAAGAGAAGATCAATATTTGCCCAGATCTATGGGAGGGAAAACAATAGTGATCTGGCCTCCACCAGCTCTGTCTGTTAATGGTCTGTTTACTGAGACAGACAGGATAATGGGCTGGGTGGGGGCTGGTGGGGAGTCGGACAGTGGCCACGCTCCACTCCGTCTCTGATCTAGTTAGTAACGAAGAGAGTAAGCACCTACTGTACAAGAAGCTGAGTATGAAAGCAAGGTGGTGGCTTCATGCCGTGAATGAAGATGGGGCATTGTGTTGACACAGACAGGTTTGCAAGTCAAATAGCAGGGCTTGAACCTCCAGTTGTATTGTGCGTGCACTCTCCTTTGGTTATGCAAATCTTCAATCTGAGAGCCCCACGGCTGCATTCAAGCTTTTAGATCCAAGCTATGGAAACACTTAAATTGTCAAAGAAGCACTGCACTGAAGTCCAAAGTTATTGGCTATGCGGGCTCTAGTAAACACAAGACAATGGCGTGTGTGATGAGTGTGTAGTATTGGAAGAAAATAGGATATCAGATATCTTCAGATAAGTTCAACTTTAGGTCTTGGTTATGGTGGCAACCCCAGAGTATTTGAGGAAAGCCCCCCTGTTACGCAAGAGCCAAATAAACAATTTATTTCCATAAATGGAACCATTTGGCAACGTCACAGAACATTTTCATTTGACTGAATGAAAGCAAAATATGTGCCCCGAGACATTAATAGTAGTAAAAGCAGATCAAAGCAGATGGCTCTTGAAGGAGTCTCATCTGAGGTCATGCTAACCGGCGCCTCGGTCTGCCGCTCATAACTTAAAGCATCAACACTGTGTTTGTGTGAGAGAGTGTGTGAGTGCATGACCATTTGTGACTAAGAATACGAGACCCGTCTCTCCAAGGTGCCATCATTCTGCTCCCGTCAGTCTCGGCACTCTGACGTCCCGGTGCTGAACCTCAGGTCCCCCGTGGTCAGTGACCTCTGACCCTGCCCTCCCCCCCTGGCACTTCCAGCCCCGTCAGGCCCATCAGATGGATATGCGCCCTGCAGGGATCAGAGAACCTGGTATACGTGGAAAAGCTATTCATGGCCGATGATAGCAATTCCTCTGGAGAGGCTGTTCTCTGCATATTGAGTGAAAAAGAAGAATATGATAGTTGACTTGCACTTTCATCACAGAGTTAGAAATAATGACTTGTATGCTATTTAAACCTCATTCACTCCAATTTAGTGATGGCAAAATGGATTCAAGAGTACTCTATGGGGCATGTCTAGTGGTCCTGCTTACTCCGTGAGCCAAATCCAGGGTCACTGGTAGTGCTCTTGGCCAGCTAGGCTAGAGCTGGAAAGATGAAGAGCTCAGACCTGGAAACAGGCCAACCAGGCAGGAAGAGGCTAGCAAAGCCGGATGCCAGGAATTGAGGGCTGTGATGGCACCACTGAATATTCTGGATATATCCCTCCCACCAAAGCACTTAACATGCAGTATAAGCCAACACACAAACAAACAAACTAACAGATACACACCATTCACATAAACACGCAGACGCCAAGGGATGCTTGAAAAGCTAAAGAACACAAGCAAAAGGAGAGCTTCACTCAGAGACCCATTAACCCTTGGCTCCCAACCAGAACAGTGAGCAAGCATCCTTTAAGCACACGTTAAAGCCAGTCTATGCATGTGTACACAAGTAATTTAGCTTCTTCTGTGTGTCCATGTGTATTTACATATGTATATATGTCCATAAAAAGTAAATTAAGTTACATTAAAATGAAGACTTGTGGGTAGTTTCCAGAGAAAGAACATAATTGGTTGTCCTCTGTGTTTATAAAAAAAAAGTCAAGGAAGACTATCCATCTCTATCCAACCCATCAGCTGGTCACAAATTGTCTGTTTTGGTGAGAGAAAGTGCTCTGAGGACTACTTCCTTGTGCGGAGAAGTGCAACCCCAAGAGAACAGCTACAGACTAAACACTCTGCTCATTCAGCTGCTCCCCTTCACCCCACCGACAAGAGATGGATGCTTGACAAGCGCTCCCAACAGAAAACCTCACTTTTTCCACCAATTATAGAAAGCAATGCGTATGGGGGAGGAGGCAAAACTTCATAATATTATACACACTGGCATTTGGCGAAGCACATTGAGCAACCTCTGTCAGAAAGAGATGGGCTAATTTCAGGGCGACCTGTGCCAACACAAACAACTGTTCTGGCTAGCTTTCATTGTCAGCACTTGAGGTTTGAGTCAAATTTTTCAACGCTCCGCAGCCAATTTCTCGTTCCCCTCTTTTTCCCCCCCATACGATTTGTCCTTGTCCATGATCCCAGTCAGTCTTTCATCGCCCACGCAGTCAGAGCTTTAAAAGTGTTCGTGTAGAGCACAAACTCAGACCCAGATGCTCATCTGCACACACAAACTAAAAACAGGACGTAACATTTTCCTTCAGGTCGTCAGCATGCGTCTGTGTGAGCTCATGTACAGAAACGTACTTATTTTATCTTTAACGCAGGCACGACTGAATTGGTGCTGTATATTTATGATGTATCCAAGTGCTTCCATTTGGGTGATGTCCGTCAGCAGGCGCAGGGTCCGCGTGAGTTAAAACAGCTACTGCTTCAGTCTCTGGCTGCTGGAATTCATATCACAGCCATGTCAACGTAAACATCATGTGTTTCCGTTTGCGTCTCCAAAGCCGTATTTACTTCACTTTGATTTTGTTTATTAGAGGGTTTTACTGTTCAACATAAAAGCAAGGAGCCATGGCGGTATACTTGGAGTACAGGCTGTAATATTACATTCATAGCCTCCTCATAACTCTCATGGCTCACGCATGGTTCTGGGTATGTGCCAGTCAATGAGATGGACAGCACTATACTGCCATTATAGATACCTCACACAGTAGGAGCCCTATCCTCTGTGGCAAATCACATGCACCTATGCACATCAGGGGAGGAGCGTTTGGTTACGTATGTGTGTGTCTGAAGGGGGGTTGATGGTGAGGTGGAAGCTGAATGGACACTTTCGGAGGCCCCTGTAGCCTGAACATGCAGCCTTTCCTCTGCTCCAGTATTGAGGCAGCTGTCTTTAATAGAAGAGCTCAGCTCAGCCCATATTTATTCAGGTACAGCTGACAGAGAGGGAGAGACAGTGAAAGAGGCGTGGACCATCTTTTTCCTGGCAGCCGTGCAGCACTCCTGCGGTTTTTTGGGGGCAAAGGGACAAGGCGAAAAAGACACAGACACTGTGACTGAGGGAAAGGAGCGGCGTGAAAGAAAAGAATGAGTTGAAATAAAAAAAACACGGCTCCAGTGAGTCCTGTGTTGACTGGACATCCTGTGCAACAGACCAGCCCCAGAGGCACCGGGGCCACCGGGGAGGGGAGGGGGGTTGGGGGGGGGTGAGCTCAACTCTCCCGTCTCTCTTGATGGCTGTGTCCAAGACAAATCACCAGCGGTGCTGCTGTCACCGTAGGCCTTGACCAAGACAAACAGCCGTGTTTTAAAATAAGTACCTGCCCCCTCACAGCCCCTTTCACCTCATCCACGCTCAGGCACATCCATATCTCCTCGTACAATCAAGCATATTCCCTTCACAGGTCATAGGACTGGAGCTGCAGTCTAAGGCTTTACACTGGGGACTCACTCTTCACCCTCAACGCTGTCTGCATTCTTTTTGACTGCACACACACACACACACACACACACACACACACACACACACACACACACACACACACACACACACACACACACACACACACACACGTGAAGTTCTACCACATCACACGACTTTTATTGTTGCCAAAATGCTGGGACTGCAATAACAGGGGTGAGAGTGAGTGCGTATGACACAAAATGTTTAGCGGGTTTAAGGGACACGTCTGTATGCATGTGTATGTGCAAGCGTGATCGTCTGCGTACATCTGAGCTTGCAAGCACAAAACCTCAAACTTAGCTGAATCTCAAACTGCCAACTGCGCACAAGTGTCAGCACAATTCCTTGCTTTTACTTAACAGCACATTGCATCTTGGGAGTTGTGGTTTGTCTGAATGAGCCTGAGTGTGTCGCTGCCTGCGGCCTGCACCAGTGGGACTGGCGTTCCTCAGTGAACTGAACCTCATTTATCTCTGTGGCAGAGCCCTTTCTATCCAGCATCGGTCCTCCTGGACCTCTGAACTGCTGACACCAGGCCCCCCTCCTCCTCTTCCTCCCTCCTCTGAGCTCCAGCATGCGGCAAAAATTGTGAGATGTGTTTCATCTGCATATTGATCAGCCTGGCCAAAAGAAGAAGGACCTCAGCACTTCACTGAATACATCATGTAAATAAGTACCGGTTATTCTGCTTAAACTCACCCACAAACCTTTAAGGAAAAAGTTTCACCTTAAGTAGGTGATTTTGCAGGTAATTAGGTAAATGTGATTGTGCAACAAAAGTCAATAGCAGCTTTTGTCTAAAGAATAAAGAAGAATAAACTAGAAAACACGTATACTAAACATGCTGACAATATGTTCACATCTGCACATCTCAGCCAAATGAAGGTTATTGTCACGGTGAAGCAGGGCTGAAAGTCAATGAGCTTGCCCAAAAAGAACATGACCCCGTTTTGCTCCTGTCACCCAATAAAAGCAGCCTGTTCTCAGTGTGTGGGCAGGCCTCAATGCCAGCCAGTTGCAGTGCAGATGGCTGGGCGCTGGGCTGTCTGATGGATAGCTTACATTCGGCAAAGACTGGACCTATGGCGTCGTGGATTGATTGGACCAAAGGGGCCGTCGGGGAAAGCACTTCCTGTGTGTGTTAATGGACACTCCTACAGAGGCACTGTGGTGGCTTGTGGCAGGGAGATGGTTGTTACTCCCTCTCTCACTCTACCAGCCCTCCTCCTCATTTGCTTTCACTCTCCCAGTTAATCAGAGGAGAGTCAAGTGAGACGAGCCAGGCTTTCACAAGTAGACTGACTCTAGCGGCTCTCCAAGCCAACACCAAAAACCTGAACAATACACTATAGTAGCAATGTGGAGAATTAAAGAAAATAATGTATAATTGAAGTGTAATCAGAAACACTTTATATTACAAAAAAGAAATCCATAGAAAATGACTGTAAATTGATAGGTTGGTCCTTGGAAATAACAATTTAATTTGGTATTAATTATAAAGGAATATTGAGCAACTATTCAGTATTTTTAAATGATTAATTACAATTAACTGCCATTATAATTAAGTGCATGGCAGTCAGCTAAATTATTGCTCAATATTTACTCGGGTTTAGAAGCATCTGTTTTTTCAAGGAAATTTCACTGCAAATCAAGTGTGTCTACTTTTCTGACAGCCTATTTGGCAGCTAATTACATTTCATTCAACTTTGGCATTGTGGACATTGGATAAAACCTTCTCTTTTACTGAGTATCACTTTCTATCTTTAGCAAAATATGAAAGTACAAGAACGTTGGAGGAAATTATGGCGCCATTGGTTTTCTTCTATTATTAAACTTGACATCTCTGTTCATCTAAATGTAAAAAATAAAACTCATTGTAAGTCAGTCCCTGGCCGGTGTGTGAGTGTGTAAATAGGTTTGTACCCAAGTCTGCCCAGCTGCTCCAGTTCAGGCACCGGGGGTCCGTATGTCTCAACGTGAAGGGCCTTGTAGTGGTACAGAACTTCCTCTATCTTAGGAGGAAGCTGAAGAGACACCGTCTGACGCTGAAAAGAAAAACAGTGAGACAACATTCAGCACGGAACAATAGTCTTCATTGTCTCAGTTTAGTATTTGTAACACTGGAAACTACAGCTATGAAACAATTAGGATGACACAAACAGGAAGAAAAAACACATTTTGAAACTGCGTAATGTCAATCAAATTGCAGCATTAGCAACCACAAGTTCTTGAGTAACTGGTTTGGCAATAGGAGTTTTGTCTGGCAACATTTTCACCTTCCCCAGGCACTGCTGGAACAATGGCCGAGCATGTTTTTAGTTGTTGTCTCTCACCTATTATAAAATTAAGCAAATCCTCAAACATATGTAATTGCTGTGTCTCCTATAGTCAATTAGACCTGTAGTGTGAAGCTGAGAAAACTGAAGTCTATTTTTTAAAACCCCTTCAAGCCATAAGTACTCAAAGTTGAGATTTCAGTCGTGCTACTCCAGTTCCTAATGCTCTTGACCATGGTGATGGAGTGAGAAACATGATACTTCTTCAGGACACAGTAGAATTGTTCGATTTGGGGCTCTGCCATCAAAGGGGAATTTCCACACTGCGTCAGACCACTTTGTTTTCTCCAGCATTAAAGTAATGAGACTCAGAAGATGAGCCAGAGTCATGAAACAAGCCTGGAATTAAAAAGATGCTGTCTAAACAAACAATGACTATTTCAGAGTGTAGCAAAGGAACTGACAGACAAAGAAGAGATAAAAAGATAAGGCGGAGAGCAAAGAAAAGAGTAGTGGGGGAGTGTAAACAACAGAACACAGAGGGGAGCTGATGAAAACCAAACTAAACGAATAACATGTGCCCCGCGGCCTCAGACTGCCTGCCCTCACACATGCTTTGGCCCATGCGAGCACGCACGCACGCACGCACACACTCTCTCTCACACTCACACACTCACACACATGTTACAAAAGCACCAAGTGATGAACACTGAGACAGCAATGGATACACGAGTTTCTGAGCCAAACACAACATGGTGGTAATTGTTTTAACCAGGCCAGTGTGTAAGATAGTTAGACAAAACAATAACCACACACGATTTATTTTGTGAATTTTTTTTTTCTATACTTTTCGTCAACGTGATTATTTATATTTAAAATGCGGCATTGTTTATACAGAATTACCTACTTTTTCATATTTGGCCATTGTAGTCAATGCTGCAAATCAATGAGCGGTACTACTTTACAGCAGTAAGGTAGTACCTACCCCCTGGTTGGAGGAGATGATGGCAAACTTTAAATTTGAGCACCATAACAGCAAAGTCTGGTGCCTTTTTCCTTTCTATCTTACACACATTCCCCATCATCTTGCACAGATCAATTAGGATTCCTGACCCACTTCATTCATTCTATTATTTATTTATTTATTTTTGATATTATGTACGAAAGTAGGGATGTCAGGTATTTAACTTTACTATAGTAACAAAACAAAAGAGACTTCTGTCGACGTGTCTTATCCATTAACAGATATTTAGTAGCTTTTAAAGAAAATGTACTATAACACAATATAAAATGACAGACTGATACTGGACTTCATCCATATCACCCAATCCTATTTCCCAGAGTGACTTTCAACTTCCTTAACAGAACGAGCCTGAACCTGTTGCATTCAACGCTGGTTTATGCCGGTGGGACGAGCAACGGGGACAGCTACAGTGGCATTATATTAACAGCGGGAGAGGGAGTGTTTTGGTAGAATTAACATGAAACTAATGTTTCTGAAATAACCAACTATAAAAACAAGTATAATCTTTTCTATGATTGATGGATTTATTTTTATATAATAATTCAAACCACATCAGTCACATTAAACTGTAAGACTGTAAGGGACGTCAAAACAAGTTGCATTTATCCACGTTGGGTCACTTAGGAAAAAACACATCTAATCAAATAATGGACCCATGATCTGATTTTATTTGAGTCTAATGCCATTATCTACATGTCCTGTTTTTAAACACTATTTAAATGCCTTAGATTGTTTGATTTTTTCCCTTTAAAACACAAATGCTGGATAGACGCACACTTCTCTATGGTTTTCTTTCAACCTTTAACCCCAAGGTGCCAGTGATCCCTTATACAGTCCCATCCATTCATCCAACACAGTGGAGCCCCACCACAGGCTAATGAAACCCAGACCAACCAACCCAAACCCAGTCACTCTCCCTCACTTCTGCGCTCCTTCAGTCCCTCCATCCATCTTGTTTCAGACTTTCAGCACCGTTTAACTCCTCTACTGAGCCAATCAAAGAGACGCACCGGGAAGACGGGGTGGAGGGGGAAGCACGAGAAGAAAACTTTACAGCGTTGGAGCGGTAGAGCGGTAGAGAAAGAGAGGCAAATTGGGAGTTGCAGATAGCTAAAGAGCAATAAATCAGATTTTTGAGCGACAGACAGAACAGCGCCAACCCCCACTCTGGAGAAATTTCTGTTGCATTCCTCTGCAAGGGCACCTTGAAAACTGGCAGACACATCTTCATGACCAAACACAGCATAAGACATGCATACACAAGAACAAGCATTGCTCTTCTGAATATATTTACAAAAATAGTAAATCAACGATTTTTTGTTACTCCTAAGCCGCTTTGATGCAAGATAAGCCGTCTGACAGTCCATCCAATGCAGAGCTGTGTGGTCTCAGACATGCTCCATCCTCCGCTCCACCTAATAATACTGCTGAAGCTTTCAATCATGAACTCATCGTGTCCTATTAAAAGCCTGTGTGAATTACAGCATGTGAATGTTGTTTTCCAAATGCTCCGGTGAAAGAAAGCAACAGAAGGGGAGAGAGAGGGGACCCCCAGCCAGGCCCAGCAGAGCAGAAATGGCTGAGGGACAAGGGGCCACTGCAACAACACCGATGAAAGAGCCAACACAAACATCTGCTTTTCACATCATAGAGGCCCACCGTACTACCTATACGACATTATGTGGGCCTTCCTGATGCTTTAAAGTTTGTGTATAACTGGTATTTAAGACTCTTATAATACCCTTGTGGCACTAAAATGAAACTCTGGGGGTCATCAATCTCAATAAAACCACAGGGGAGGATGATTTGAGTAAATCACAACTGCACCAGAGAGAGTAGTCCTGCTTCTCCTGGTATTGTGATCCTCCTACATTTAACCTCAGGTCCAGACAGAGTTATATTGCTATGGTACCAGCTTCAATTTCTAGGAGTCAAATAATTTTAAAAGGTCAAGTCACTGTCCTCATGTTGGTGGAGGGGACAGGTGTGCTGGCTAGGAAAACTGTTAACCACTCTTTGCCTTGAGGGAGGGCTTGTGAATTTGGATGTCATGTTACCTTTTTCTCAACTCTGCTGTCAATCTTAACTGTGCCTTTTGGGAAAGCAACAGGGTTAACCCATCTGACAGAGTGATATGACAGACATTCATGTGACTTTTATGGGACAGGGGTCTCATATAAGTCACATTACTTTCACGGCATGAGGGGTCTGCCCCTGAGGCATAGCACCACAGTCTACATTAAAAACAAGAGTTGGATGGGGTCAGGAGTGCTCCTAGATGTTTAAATAATGTAACAATGATAAGCCAGCTTTTTTTAAATAACTTCCCAGAAATCAGTTTTATAGATGTTGCCTTGCAATATTCTTCTATATTCTATATTTGAAGTATTAGTTCTACAACTACTTATATGCTTTGACCATTTGTACTTTCATATTACACCAAAGATAGAAAGTGATACTCAGTAAAGGAGGAGGTCTTATCCAAAGTCCACAATGCCAATCTTGATCAAAAGCTCAGTGGTCAACAGCTCAAATCACAGGTCACCACAAAGAACGCCACCAGAAACACGTGCTCCACACACTGCACGATCATCAGCACTCCCCAGGCCCCCCATCTCTCCTCTGACTTTACAGCTCAGCAGGACACACCAAGGTCGCTGAGACGTAGCTCTCCATCAGCACCTCCCCACCACATCCACACACACACACACACACACACACACACACACACACATAACCACATACACTTGCATGGTTCCCGAGGGTTTGAAGGGGCCACAGCTGGCTCCAGCAGAGCTCCAGAGGCCGCTAGGCTCTCGTCACTAATGCACAAAGTGATAATGAGATCAATGGAAAGGGAACCAGCGGTCAACAATGTACAGGGGATAAAACGAATAACCCTCGTTAGGGGCCATCCTAGTGCCATCCCAGCCCCAGCCCTCACTTCCACCTTCTGCCCTGGCACCGCCAGTGCTTCTGTATGGATAAAGAGCTTTGTGCTGCCCACTGAGCAGCAAGTAGCAAGTGTAAAAGCTGCTGCCCACAAAGTGCCTCCCCTCGCCTTACGAGTATAAATATAACTGCCGGTCTAGTGGCAGCTGCCCCAGCGCAAAGCTCCTAAAGCTGACAACTCCTTTTTCTGCTAGGCAGGGCTAGGCCTGTCCGTGGGTAAGGGTTGCTGGGGCCAACCTAACAGGACCAAGCCAGGGGCAGAGGTGTGAATGTCCACATGTGCTGGTGCCAATCAGGGCTGAAGGTTCTCTTTACCCCCTGAGCTGACCCCTTTTCCACAAGCCTCCGCGGCTAACCTACATGCCAGCAATCCAATAACAAAGAGAAGGCCAAAGGGCAAGGGGTTATGCACTCCCACACATACAACTATTGGTTTGTGAAAATGTGTAAACAATACCATATTTAAAAAACGACAACAAACACATCTGTGTCTGGTACTATTCGTAAAACAGAGTGTGAATAAGGGAAATGGAAATAACACTGAAGATAGTAAAAGAGTGAGTAGGGGTTGGGGGGGAGTGTTGAGCGACACCTCACAGGTAAAACAGGTTAGGCCAGTCTGCCAGAGTAAAGTAAGGCAGCGCATGGCCTGTGCTGACGAGTACGTCTGCCAAGCAGAGGTCACTGTAGAGGACAACTTAACCAAGTAAATCAGGCCTGAGCAAACAAGTTCACACCGTGTGTGTGTGTGTGTGTGTGTGTGTGTGTGTGTGTTTTCAATGGTATTCAAATACCACTGCCTAAGTGTAGAATGGAATAAAGCCAGAGAGAACCCGGGGTTATTTCAGTCAGCTACACATCTATGTTTAGGGATAAACTTTCCACCCACATTTGGCTGACTGTGTATGCAAGTCGCTCTTTGTTTATGTGTGTGTGCCTTCTGCTTTCATTAGGTGCCCATGCCGGCCTCGTCAGGTATGTCAGCTGCTCTGCCGCCTGTGAGGAGTGAAGCAGCGCTGGAACCTAGGACCTTTCATCTAAGATGGCGCTGAAAGCTGCCCCAAGGTGGAGAGATTCCCCATCGGTCACTGATTTCAGGAATGGGAACTGTAGCAGCTGAGGACAATCCCCAACCTCACACATACGCGCGTAGACTAGAAAACCTGATAACTTTACTGGCAAAAACAAACAAAGCCAACATGCTTGAAAACTATCAAAGACAAATGTATTCATACAATTCTTAATTCAAAAATATGTATACTTTTATAATAACCCTCAGCCCATGTTTTGCTCTGAGCAGGTGCCCAGCACGACGGGCCTTGTCATCTTGCTTGGCACTGAAGCTGGTCTTATGTGTCAGACAACAATAAGCAAACCTGTTTAAACAGTGAATAGCTGCCTCCCTCCTTCACAGAGAGTCTCTCTTTTGATATCAGTGGACGTCTATTTGAAAAAGACACTTTATTCTTCAAAGGATGTTTACTCAGAGTGGGTGAGGGGGGTGTACGCTTATGTGTGTGTGTGCACGCACCAGTACATGTGTGTGGGTTCAATAGAGTGCCTACAAAGTGAAGGATTAGTGAGGGATTCTAGACCATTCCTGAGGCAAGACCAGGCCCATCCCACCTCACATCACACCTGGACCGAGACTACTTTCTCTCAGGGTCGGCTAACTTCCCTCAAGCATCCATTCACCAACATGTGAACACGCAACCAGAATGATCAGGATCAGGGTTGGAGTCTCCTTCACCAACTCCTGGAAAATCACTCAGACAAAGAGTAGTGCCAGAGAAGCTGAGATGTCCCCATGCTAATGTCCCCATGTTCCCAGTAAACAACATGACACAACTAGATGCGACGTTAGATCACTCTTTAAATAAAGGCTGGGGAAGCGGAGGAAGAATCGGCATCCTCACGTTCCGTGGATCAAATGGCTCAAAGACCGGCAGATATGCCATTCCTGCTGGTGAATATCTGGTGGGGCATGTAGCGGTGGGTGAGAAGGTGTTAAAGGCACAATGAATTTCTGCTTCTGTGACTGGTGAACATGCAAGTCGACAAAAACATCCAGATGAAAAAACAAGAGGCCCTCTGTCCATTCATCACTGTCACAATCTGTTTTTCCTTTGAGTACTTGCTTGAACTACTGGGGCTTCTACGAAAGAGTGTTTTGATTGTATATTATTATTTGTTGGGTGACATGTTCCTCACAATTTCCAAGAACCACAAAATGAAATGGCTTGTTTTGTTTGACCAACGATCAAAAAATCCCAAAACTATCCGTTTACAAAGCAGAGAAAAATAGAAAGAAAACCTCACATGATTATAAAAATGGTTGCCCAATTTAAACTCCTTTCTCCTGGATGGAGGTTTATGGTCCCATGGTATTGAACAAAGTGTTACAAAAACAGATTTGTTCAAGCAGCCATCACTCAGATGCACAAGTTGTAGCAACATTGCACAGATGCTATAGAGGCAATGTATATTTATTTATTCTGCTTTAGTGGTTGAAGTGATTATTGGAGCCTTAACTATTTCAATCATGTCCATCTTTTATCTGTGTTGGAAATGTGTAGAGATGGATGCCTTGTCGACTGCAAACCAAATCTACCTACGTGTAGATTTCAGCACAAATTGGTATTCCTGTCAGTGAAGAGAGGAACATCTTAAATGGGAACAAAGGCGTTTCACGGAAATGTGTCCCAGGTTGGAAATGTGTTTTTACATTTGCCTCCCCTAATTCCTGCAGAAGAAAAACTGAAACCTTGCTTGGAACAAGGGACCACAAACTCGCAGATAAATGAATTCCAGCGATCTGCAGGAATCCACCGCTCTGTGTTGAAACCCCACCAAGTCAAACAGAAGTCATTCTTATGGACTCTGAAGTGAAGGGAAATCCAAACCCACACGTTCCCCTGACTCAAGTCTCACAGTCCAACAGAGCAAATGCATGGTGAGAGCTCTGCTACACCAACAGGAGCTAAGGGACGGGAGGATGAAGAGAAATGGGAAGAAAGAAGTGAGGAAAAACAGCCAGGGACGAAGCCAAGAGCAACACAACCGCGCTGCTTCTCTCTCCATCAGCAAGTTTAACTTTATGCTGTGTATCAAAAGAGAGTAAGAGTACTAATCCTGTATTTGGATCAATTCAATGCCTTTCTACTGGTGGTAGATGTGCTAGTTGTCTCTTTGTGGTTTAATGAGTAAATTAATGCTTCTGTAATGTCTCCCTGATTATTACTGCATCGGAATATCTAATAGAGTTGTTTCAAAGAGCAATGCCAGTGGAAAACACATTAAAATGGGCAGAATAGGCAAACAAAGATGGGAAAACGCAGAGCGGGTTGGGTTATACCTGTGTTTGTCAAAACCTAACTCCAGCTTGAGTCTAGGTGAGTACTAAGCAGTTATCTCTCTCACGCTTCACTAAACTGTGGGAAGACAACCATGCCTCATGAGGGTTGCTGTGAAGGGTGGGGGTGATGACACAGCCTATCTCATCACAGTAAAATGAAAACAAACGGCTGAAAACCTGAACGATAGCGAAATGGAAGGTCTCCTCAGAGCAGAAAGCTGCAACCCTCAGAGCGGCCTGAGCCGTGAGCCCACATGCTCTCCCTGTGGGTCCCACCGTTCACCCACAGGAATGTGATGACATGACTGAAGGGGGAGGGCTCTGCTCCAGACACCCAGGAACATCTTCCCTTTGAAGGTCTGGACTGTTATCACCACTTTATTATCAACAAGCACTGCACATGAAGTTTAAACTATCACTATGCTAAAACCAAACTATTCAAATCCAGCAGATAGATTTGTACCACCATGTGACTTTAATGGGCTGCATGGGCTCATTGTAAATATAGTAACCATTTGTTATTTATGGTATGTATAGCTTCTACAAGCGCTCGTGTTTCACTCTGCTCAACCTGATTTCACCTGCAAGAAGCAAAGCCAACTCTGACAAATGCATGCAAGTTCGGGTTCAGACTGACATTACTCCTTCGTGAAAAAGTGTGACCCCCCCATCAATGGTGGGTAGAGGTCTGAAAATCATTAATCAAGGAGAAGTAGCATTAATCCCATCAAAAGAAAAGCTAAAATAAAAGTAAAAAAAACCCTTTCACTAACCTACTCAAGCAAGTACATAAAAGCAATTGGTCAATCAATTATAAAGTAAAAGTTACTTTCTGTTTTAATATTTTTGTGTGTGTGCAGGCCAGAAGTTGTTTCATGAAAGTCCAAGCCAAGTCTCAAGTCTTTGGTCAAGAGTCTGAGTCAAGTCCCAAGTCTCTTTTTGGAATAAGTGTCCGCTGTGCATCAGGTCACAAATAGCCACTTGCAACGTGGTCATTTCTAGGGAATGCACTTTTTACTGCTATGCATGGTGATTATCTGTAATTTATTTCTACTTATACAAGTATTATTTTTTATCTACATGAAGTTATTGATAAGATTACTGTAAAATATCATACTTGCTACCTGTGAAGCATACTTTTGTTGCCTGGATCTGTTATCTTGAAATGGATTTGCTTTGATAGGAATGGTGCTGCATTTGTTTTGCCCTCTCCAAAAAGCACAGGTACCCAATACAATACAACTTTTCCTAAAGCATCTGTGAACATAACAATAACAAGCCCATCTTTGAATGAAGTAGGGTAATATATACATAAATATTTAGAGGGAGAACCGTGTGTTGCGTGTAAAGCCAAGCGGGAATGTTTATCCATCCATATTTTCTCTCTTCTTATGCTTTGCAAAAAAAAACATTTTCATAAAAAGAAAGCCATGCTCTGCACAACGAGAGGATTCTGTTAATATATTAAAATCAATAAAGTGATCATCAGACTTAGACGTTTGTACTCTGTGTAACCAACATTTGTACTGCATTGACTATACACACTTTTTAATACAAAATAAATTGCGAAAGGGCGTTGCAGGCTATATTCCAGCACGGCCATCAGTGGCATACTGAGCAGCTACTGGATTTGAGTTAGTAGAACAACCAAACCATAAAATTAAAAGGTATTTGCCTTATGTTCTCTTATTCTGCCTATACCCAGCTTATTAATATCTGAAGTGTTGTCTCTTTGTGCTGCAATGGGTATTAGTTAAAGCTCTCTTGCATAACTGCAGACAATTTGGAAAACAGCTCATTTAATGTGGCAAAATGCATAGTAAATAACAGACTAGTTAAAAATAAAAAAGGTATACATGGCAAATGTAGCATGTGTGTCTCGAGTTACTACCCATCCCTGACCCTTATTAATTTGAATGAGCCCACTTTGTTTATGCAGTGTGGGTGCAGAAGGATTCAACAAAAATATGCACAGCTGGCCTAATTTTTGCACATTCCTGGTAAATTACTATGTAAAATGAAATCTGTATTTCAACTGTTTACCTCTCGGTTGCTGAAGAGAAAAATACAATAATGAATGTTGAAAACTTTGCAGAGTTGTAAAACACATCCTCGTCATATCATAAAGCACTGTTGGCAACTGATAAACCTTCAAACTCCTGGATAGCTCTGACTGGGATTCCTGGATTATAATTCAATGTCTCACAAGTACCTGAAATGACACGCCCCCCACCAATGCAGCCCATTGCATTTTTTTGACCGCAGGGCAGGAGCCCATCACTTTGAATTGGTATGTACAGTTTGAACTGGCATCAAAGGTTTAATAAGTCTAAAGTTGCACTCACCATATTGATTCCAGTTGAGAATAGACTGGCAGGTTTGACGGCCTGTTTCTGCTGCTCTATCTGGGTCTCCAGCTTGGCAGCACGGACCTTGTGTTGGGCGAGCAAGATGGTGGCAGGAAGCTGAGACTGCTCCTGGTGAGACAAAGAGGATTTGGGATTTTATGAGAACGTTAATCTTGTTATACATGCCACAAAGTGCTTCATCAGGAACTGCTCTTCAAAAACAGCTTGACACTTGTATGCATATGTTGAGCCCCGTCTACCCCGCCCCCTCCATCAGAATAGGGTGCTTTCAGGCCACATTATTGATGCAAGCCATATAAACATTACCGTGGCACTGCAGGGGACGCTACTTCAAGGGCACTGCGCCGCCTTCACCTCCATTAAGAGCAAGGTCGGACATTTCAATTTCTCAAGTGGAGTGTTGCCAAGCGCTAAAGTCTAAGAACACAAGCTTGGATACTTTGTTCACTGAAAGGGTAGGACATTTTGATGGGGTGGACAGCAATTGTAGGACAGTCTAGAGGTGTTTTAGCATTTAACAAGAAACCAAAAGTGATTTACTTCCAACACATCTGATATCAAACATTTACCACTTTCACTCACGCTAGTTGTACTTATTTTTGACAGGTGAATTGACTGCTTTATTTGGATGACATCACATATTTAACCTGATTCTCATTTTACATAGATATTGAGAGAAAAAGGTTAAAGAAAAATAAACCTGCAGACAAATAATGTAAAATTGATTTTAACATTAGATAAGAACAATAATCACGACATGTGTCACTTGTTCCCAGTGATGTGTTTTATTTAACTTAGCATACACCAACAAGGAATCTAAATATGTGTGTTGGTGTATACGTATGAGGACAGTGAGCTTTCTGACCACAGGGATGTACAGATGTCAAAGCTCAGGACAGTTCCCCCAGGGGGGTAGGAGCTGATCTCATCTGCCTACAGTCAACAGGCCCTGTGCCTTAAACAAACAAACACACAGCTTAGCCTGCTATCTGCAATGGTCCTTCAGCAGCCCGCTCTACAGGAACAATCACTTCCAAAGCCTGCAGCTCAACACAATGGAGCCAGGAGGCTTTGGAATCACAGAATGAAAACAATGCAACCCCTCGCACAATGACTGGTAATAATCTCTTAATGATCCACAGCCATGAACCCTCAGGCTGAGGGTGTGTGTGTGCTTATGCGTGTGTCAGATATGGAACATCTGCCATAATGGGACTGCTTTTGTCTTCACCCGACTGTGGACGAATGTACATGAAGCATTTGTGTGTCTCACCAGTTCATCCAGCAGAGCCTGCTTGTTCTTCCTCTTGGCCTGCAGCTGCCTCTGCTCCTCCTGCAGCAACTCCAGTCTCCGCTGCTCATTGCCCTGCTGCTCCAGCAAGATCAGCTCCTCCACCTCCTCCTGCTCTCTTGTCTGCGGAGAACAGGGGTGTTGCCAAAAACGTCTGTCACATATTTGACCAAAAGTCTGCATTCCAACCAGCCCTAGCATGCCATATTCGACTTGACCCTACCCTTTGACTTCTCCAAGGATGGGAGCAAGCAAAAAGCATTCCAGCGTTTATTTTAACATGTTATTATTATTATTGAAGGTATTATACATGTTTGGGAAAATACTAGTACATACCAGTTTAACCTTATTCTTCTGGATGAGATCTCTGTTCTCCTTCTGGTACTGCTCCATCTGCAGCTTGGTGTTCTCCACATCAATGTTGTTTGTCAGGTTATACACTACATGGAGCAGACACAAATCAGCATTAAAAAGGGCTGTATACTCCATTAGAAGTGCATTTTGGATAGTCGAGCAGCTTCAGAGCACCCTCCCTGCACATTTTTCCTACGCCAGATAGGGGGGGCTGTGTCCGTCCATTTCTGTAAGCTTCCGAAACCGACTGTCCGACATTCACTACTGACTGGCCAGCCGTGCTGAAGTGAAAAAGAAGCCAAGATTTGAACTTCTCTCTCAGCTCACTTTTAAAGTGAACAACTGAGTACAACACAATGATGTGTCTTTCAGTGCGTTCAGGGTTTTCAGGTCTGAAAATATGCACCGTTATGCCAATTTTTAGATAATACCCATGTTCCCAAGCATGGTTCATAGCCGAAGTACTATTTTTCAATTATAGTCTAGACCCAAAGAGTTTCAGGGATAACAAACCTTTCCATCTGAAATAATGAAAAAAGTTTATAAAATGACGGTCAAGACAAGTCAAATTTTTCATTTCATTTAATGGTATGTGGGAGCAAAATAACTTCAAGGCTGCTTAAAATGGAATTTAAGGAGAAGTTTGAGGGTTTAAATGGTTAAAAAAATAAGAAGTTGGTCAACTTAGAGTGCATACATAATATTACTGGTGCACAGACCTATGACGTAGCCTTCTGAAATGCCATCAATTTATAATTGGAACTGGACACCTGACTTTAACAAGACATTCACATTAGTGTCTCCCTGACCTGGCCCGCCCTCCCTGTCCCACTCGGCCCATCGTTTTTGAATTGGGACGACGTCACACAAAATTTAAAAAAGCTCATCTAAACTCAGGGAAAGGTTTGGAAATATTTCACATGGGGTGTCCAAACTACGGCTGCAGGCCAACTAAAGTCCGTTGCCCGTTTTCAAATGGCCCATGGGGAATTCTTTTAATTCAACCAGAATACGGCACATCCTAGTTAAAATACTAGATGCCGACTACATTTAGTGAAATTATCTCTGTCTTAATCTCTTGGCACATAAATCAATATTTACCATTTCTGCCTATTCTGTTTTTAACATCTAAATATTAGATTTAAAAGGTAACATCTTACAGTGACATTTGCATTGCAATCTTTTAAGTGGGCACTTAAGCCATTATAAGAAACCATTACAGGGACTTGGCAATTTCTGCCTGTTTTAATTTGACTTATCTACAGATTTACAAATAACAACAGAGTCCTTGCACTGTATTCGAGTGTTAAAGTACTCCGACTTAAATTTAAGAGCAGCAGATACAGAAATACTACTGAAAGGGCAAACGTCAAACTGTTTAGTACTGTTGTGTATTTATTTTGAGAGGTAATACATTTAGTAGGGCACATGATGTTTTCTGGTCTAGAAACACAGATTTTGTTTCTGTGGAACTAATCGCAAACTATGCATTTACTGTGTAGTTGTTCGGCCCACAATCAAAACAATTTGGTCACCACTGTGTGTAACCTTCATGTTTTAAAAGTGTATAATACAAATAGTAATAATTAATCCTATTTGTCGCTCGAGGTGTCCTGCCGAAGGTTTAACAGACGTCTCTAATGCTGGTCTATAGGGAGAAATGCCTTTGGGTTTGTTTGATTTTGTTGCAGCAGCTTGGTTGGCCACTGGGACGAAGTGGCAGAGAGGCTGACTGGCCGAATGATATCCAGCTCTCTTGACACACCCATGCTTAAAGTCCATGGCGAGTTGCCAGTCAAGACGTGTTAGCATTACACTTATAGGCATCCCTTCTGCTCTTTGTCTCAGCATGAGGCTTCCATGTGGGTCCTACCTGTGTCCTCCAATTGCTCCAAGTAGTCGTTATACTCTCTCAAACTGGGGAAGTCAAAATCTCTCTTGTTGTATCTGCAGAGGAAGAGCCAAACTGATGAGACAAATAGTAAAACCCGATGAAAGCAAATATGCCCCGGCATTAATAGCCTCCATTAAATCAACCATTTTAAAATACCATGTCTGCATACTGGCTAATAGACACACATTAGATGTCAATTAAGGGGCTATTAAAGAACAGATGAGAGGGAGAGAGGGAAGGCAGGGAGGGGCTGAGAAGTAAAAACCTGGCAGGGAAAGAGCCTTCCTGTTTGAGCCCCCCCGGGGAGACTCATTGTCTACAAAACAAACAGTGTAATGAGAAAGACAAAGGTGGCTTAAGAAGTGGGAGGAGGCATAAGATGACACATAAACACGCAGAGCCCCACCCCTCAGCCCCCACCCCATGTCCCCCACACTCACATCTTCAGCACCTTCTTGCGAATCTCCACCTCCTTATCTACGGCAGGGTCTTCGAAGAGCTGCACGCGGAAGTTGCTCTTCCTCAGGGGTGTGTCACACTGCACGCAGTTACCCGAGCCCCGCACAAACAGCATCTCCACACAGTTCTCGCATCTGTTGGGGAGAAAGGACAACGAAACAAAGAAAACATCCCGCTGAGTTGAATGTTTCCAGCAGTGACCCTCCCAAGCCGGCGTATGTGTGTGTGTGTGTGTGTTGCTGCTGAAATACAATTTTCCACAAAATAAAGTAAATTTGTGCTTTTTCTTTCATGTCTGCAAGTTATCATCAAGCACAGTGGGTGATAATGGGGCATATGAATATTTCCTCTAAGTGCTCAAAGATGGCTGGGATTATTATTGGAATGTCGATTAGGCTGCCTCCTCCTCTTAGACGAGAGGAAATTAGTCTGACACCCCCATCAGTGGTGTGTCTGTCTGCACTGGAAAAACATTTGCTTTATTGTTATTTCAACAGACCTCAGTCATGCCACGTATACATAATATGATAAAACCCTGCTCTGTAACTCACAGTGTAGTCTATCATAATAATGGAGTCTTTTAGGCAAAGAAATACAGATTTACTATTGCAGTGTTTTGTGTATTTCTTACTTTAAAATTAAAATGTACATTTAAGTATTTGGAGATGAACAGTAATTTTGAGCCTTTCATTTATCTGAAATTTTAAGTTTCATATCTAAAAGTATTATCAGATGCAATTCCAACCTTTCCCCCTTTTCTGCCCGAAAATATCTTTATTATTCCTGAAACAGTGCCTAAATGAAAGAAAGCTGTAAAAGACGTTAAAGCCACATTTTCTGTATATTGTGGAAGTCTAGACAGTTATTGATCAAAGTATCTACTATAAATCTTTTTAATGGATACAATTACTTTCCAAGACAAATATGTAGCAGTACTGCACAGTCACAAAGACTTTTTCAGGCAGCCTTTAGGTCCTCGTATATTTCTATTCAGTAAAGAGCACGCCCCTCCGCTTATGACAAATTCTGAAGAAATTGGTCGGAACATTCTTCGGATGGTGTTGGGAAATTTCAGGTAAAGCCCAGGTTCAAACAGGAAGGTTTACTTCATGCATCATGACGACATGACTCCATGACAACTGTCAGACCTAGCTAAGGGCACAACCTTGAGCTTAGCCATCAATCACACCTTTATGCATGTAGGCATTTACCCATCAGTCACACTCAAGTGAGGAGTGGACGCTGAAGACAATGGGAATGTCCCTAAATCTCCCCTAATAGAGTGGAGGGCCTGGATAAACGTTTGCACAGTTCACTTCTTTAATTAAGTCTCTGTGGAGCTTTATTTCCACAGGAATTCACCTTCCTGCTTGTAACCACCTTCACAAAAAAGGACCATCTGGTTTCCAAATGTCACTATCTGCTTTTCATAATAAAATAGAGCCAGGTTTGTGGGAAAAAGACAGAGATTTAACCAAACGTCATTGAGTCATTTCTTTCCTAAGTCAAGTACTGGGCTTGAGACCTGGGCTTTGTCAAAAGCCTATTCGAACCATCATGACAAAGTCCTCATGCGAGACATGTCGCTTCATCAGCAGGATTCAAACTGTAGAAGCAGTTAAAAGGTGAAACTGCAGAGCTGTGAAGTTTGGCTGTTTACATCTAACGCCTCAGATATGGGTCAAACAAGCCCAACCTGTCAAGTATGACACCAAGCTTTCACGGTCATGCAACAAACAGATGGAACCTGCGTTACACGGGACTATCTTACAAGCATGCCAGATTAGCTGGGCTTAGATAAAGCCACAAAATAAAAATGAACGACAGACAGAAACATCTGCGTTGTCCAGTTGGCGCTTAAGAGCATGAGGAGTCCCAGCTCAAGTGCACCATGGAAGAGGCAGATGTTCACTGTGGCCCTAGGCTACAGGAGATGTATAGGCCTGGCCATATGGAGGTAGATGGAGGGATTCAGCTTGTTTCCACGGGCCCACAAAGAGCCCATTCATCAACACGGGACGCGGAGTGGGGCGTAGCTTGCCCCCTGCCCCATAAATGGACCACACATCAGAACTCTCCAAAGGGGAAATCCTGTGTAACTCTAGACCAAAGAGGTGAACGTCTAAGAGGGAGGGAGGAGATTTTAGAGTCAATTTGCAATCTTACTTTTGAAATGCGCCTCCTTTAAGCGACAGCTTTTGGATTGTGTACCTGTTGCAATTTTTTAATCAAAAGAGGACTCAGAAATCTCTTGCCACGCTATATTGCTTGAGCATACTGAACAGACAATTAAGTAAGCCAACAGATTTCTAGCAGCTTGCCATCTCTGTGTCCTAGGGCTGTTGTTGCTGACTGAGTACTCCCTACTCCTCCCTCTCTCACCTGTCCTGCTCAGAGCTCGAGGCTCCTATCTGTCCCATCTGCAGCTGTCAGCAGGTCAAAGAAGGGGTTAAAAGGGAGGGTGAAAAGGGTCTTGGCTCAGCATAGAGGCCTTCACACCATCATGGGTGACACTGTCTGAGTCTTTGCCTTCATCTTACACGAAAAAGAGCAAAAATAAAACAGCACCATAAACACACAGGAGCATTATGCAATTGTTTGTGCCATAAAGCTCATAATCCTGAATCCTGACAGGGCTGGCTTCGTGTCAAATTTAAACCTTCTATGACACTCTGTCCTGCCCTGTGACCTACAATACCTGCAGCAGCAGAGTTAAAAAATGCTGAGGCCCAGGAGTATGATTGCTTACACAGGAAGCTCGCATAGGCTTGTCTGATCTTAGAAAAATAAAGCTTAGATTTGGTGTACTTTACAGTGAGTTTTTTTTTTTTTAACCGAGTCAGGATAGCCGTTTCCCCTGCTTCCAGTCTTTATGCCAAACTAACCATCTCCTCGTAGCTACGGTCGTGCATATCTTCTCATCTAGCTCTCAGCAATATGTTTATTTCCCACATTGTCAATATATTCCTTTAATTAAGTAACCACTAGTTTGTACTGATTACTCATAACAAAATATGTTATGCCCATCCATGTCTATCTATGGAAAAAAATAACAGAGCTTTGATGTCTGGAATTCTGCATGCCAATGTATTATTGATAATCAACCTAAAACATACAACTACCAGATGTAGAACACTAGCTTCTACTTAATGAGATGTGTCTATCTTCTCAACCTCCCTACAGAAGGTAGGCGCTCAAATCCCACTGTATATCTGGGCTACTATCATTTATGGCTGTGCCCAGTGTCAAATGCCAAAGGACATGGGTCCGATGTCATTGTGCAAAGGTAATACAAAAACACACGTCAAATGACCTGATGACATGGATACAAAATGTGCTGTGCTGGGGTTTAAATTTAGATGCATGCTAGAGGTGGAGAAGCGCAATACTGCATTGCATCACTTGGTCAGTGTGGACTGGAACAGCCACTCATTTAGGTCATGGTAGAGCGAGTTTTAGTTACTTAAATGTAATTTGAAGTGCCTTCATCATTTAAAGTGTTGATTGTGAAAATAAATGTTATTTATTTTCACAATCTATAGAGGAAAATACCTGTTGCAGTTTCTCAAAGCCCAGGGTGACATCTTCAAATTACTTGGTTTGTCCAACCAAAGCCCACAACTCAAACTATATTTATTTTTCAGTAATATGTTTATAAAACGAAGAGCATTTGGGCTCGATCCAATGAATGATTCCCACTCGGTTTGTGACAAAAATGTAAAGATTCAAAAAATTGTTGTAGATCAATTTTCTGTCAATTTGCTTTTCGACTAATTGTTCAGGACAAAGTTCAACACCAACAAGCAAGTTCTAAAATCAAGTGACACAAATGAATACTATGACTGGCATTGACATCCTGTATAGTTAAAGGTTGTTATGTCACACTTTTCTATAATAAAAACCGCTATAAACTCAGATTCTATGCTGTGATGTTTCTGATGACATGAACAATTGTAAACGGAGGTACATCACTCTGCAGAAATAGGCAGGAACCAAGAATTGCACTTGGTACAGTATACTGTGTGTGCACATACACATTTGTTGTTCTAATTTAATTTATTTTTTACATTTCCCATTCTTTTTTTTATTAAAATGGATTACCCCAAAATGTGAAATCGACAACACATTGCTCAGGCTACCGTTCAGACCTCTATATCTATCAACTCCTGAGGAAGCTCCAAACAAAAACCCAAGTGTCATCAGTGATGAAAATACTTGTGCAGTTTGAGAGTACAGCAGTTTCCAAGTGGTGCATTAATTCACAGTTGCACCCGCTCTGAGGAACAAATCCAAGGTGACCTGGGCTAGGACATCTCTCCAAATTGCTTCATTGCAGAATAATTTTAATTTTCTGTGTGTAGCCCTGCACCCAGACAGAGCCGGTGAGTTATGAGCTTACTGACCTGATGACAAAGCATGGCCACTTCCTGATGGTACGGTCAATAAACAGACAGGGTCAAAAAGATGCTCTCATCAGGCTACCACCGTCACTGCATGATGCTCATAGAGAATATGTCCCATTCAATTAAACGACCAGGTTTTAAACAGATGACAAGGTTGAATATTGGAAAATGCACACCAGACAAGATTTACTGTAAGAGTACAAGAGCACTGACATGAGGGTGACACACAATCAAAAGTGACTTTTGTGTGATAATAAATGCGATCAGTGTAAAATAGTGCTCCGACAATTTGTTCAAGCAATTCAGTCAATCTTAATCACATGATTCTTGTGGTTAACTGTAAGTTTTAAAGTAAAATGCCAAGTAAAGTTATAGTTTGACAAAAGCAAAAGACTTGCTTACATTGTTTTATGTTATTGTATTGAATTTACTTGAAATTGATTATAATTACATTTTGTAAAATTAAGGATCATAACCAGGGTTATGAGTTTAACTGCTGAACCGACCAAACACAGGGTTTAAGTGAGTAAAATATTGTTATGTTTAGGAATCAGTTTTGAGATGGTTAAGTTATAAAAAGGTGGAAATGATTATGTTTAGGTTACAGTTTAAATGACTTGGGTTAGGTTAGGGTATGTTCTGGGACTCTTGTCTGTCTCTGCTTGGGACTATAGCTGAAACCAGCTTTAGACATGTAACTTGATTCATCAGTTTTATAGTACAGATATACCTGTGATCACGCAGTGCAGTCCTTGTGTAGATTCGATTATATTTGTTCATTTAAATTACCCTTTTTAACATCTCTGTAAAATGTTGTACTGATTATGTTATTAAAACTTCAGCACGCACATCATCAATCACAACTCTCTCTGAAGTCGTGAACGTTGCACAAAATGTCATATTTCAAAGGATTGAACACTCCTTCAGTGGTCCAGTGAAAAATAACTCTGTATGATTGAAGCAGCAGCATCTGTTAGAAGACCTATTTCATCAGGTTTTAAAAAGGGTACAAATAAGCAATTCAGGTTGTGTTTTTAGGAGTTAACAGTCTGCAATGTTTAACAAAGATGATCAAAATTGGCAGTTGTCATAGAACATAAACCCACCTATAACAAGATAACTTTAGTATTTCAAAATGATAATCATAGTTAACAATCTTCATATTATATTAAAAATGCAAAATAGTAGGTTAAAAATGTCTTTTTTTCGACATTTATATAGTAACATTATGTGTGGCATTATTAGAGAGCATAGAAAACCGTTATCCATTAGCTTAAAGCTCGTGAGGCTTAAACAATGTTTTCAACGTCTTATGCACGTTAACAGCCAACCATTCAGATTTTAAGAAGGATATAACGCGTAATAAATGTGGGAATAGTTTTATATTAAGACTTAATCACCTGCCCTAGGGGTTTATGCTGTTAGTAGGTGTATTTAGGGAGTATTAGCTTCTCTCTCTACTTTCTTTTAGCTGTCAGATATAACTAGTTAAATAACTTTACTCACAGTGTGTGGCCGCAGACGTTCACCATCAGCTTCAGCGACGGATTCCTGTATTTGGTTGTTTTGCATCGCGGACATCCCTGGTCGTCCATTTCTGTCTGTGCAACTCAAAATAAAGACTTGAGAGCAATGTCAACAACTAGCAGCTTTCCTCTCCTGTCTCCTGTCCCGGTAGCGAGCTGCTGTGTTACACGGAATGCGGTCCGACGGGAACAGCCATTAATAAGATAAAGTTCCTATTTAACGATGACCTCTACAGCAGTGGTGTCCACTCTGTGGTGCAGGTACACCCAGGGGTCCCTGATGGGTCACGGTGGGTCCGAGGTAAAAAGCTGAGTGAATGTGTAAATGGTCTGTTTTGATTATAGGTTTGACTGTCTCCTCTGCGTACCCTATAGATTAACCACATATTCCATGATCTAATGTCAGACTGAACCTCTCCAGATTATTTACCAGGGATCTGACATCATATAGTTTTTGGTTGGATGAGTAACTGCATTGTTTGTTTAAGATTATAAATGACATACCCAAGAAGGTATATCTAATGTGATTTATTATTTTAAATAAACAATGCACGATAAAGACGGAAAAAGGATGATTATAATTATATAAAAGAGTAACACTAACAGGTAAGTGTTTTTAAAGGTTATAGCTTTAATATATATACTGTATATAGAATCAATAAAAGGCCAGGCCATATGGGTATATTGATTTGCTTATATTGATATTGATCGACATCAAATTATAGACTCCAGTGCCCCACAGGCAATTATTATTTGCAAAAGGAAAAAATACCAATGTCTCAGCTTTCAAGTTAAGTTTTGACAGGATAAGTACAATGATAAGACTGATGTATGATTTTACATATTTCATGTGGCTGTCGGTGGATTAGTAAGCCTTATTTTGAAAATATCAAAATACTTTTATTTCAAATTACATTCATGGAAGACGAATGGGTAAGCTAATAAATGTGAAAGGTGAAAATAAAACTGCACAGAAATATCACATCACATATACTAATGTAATAGAGGAAATACTCTGGATTTGAGAGATGTCGGTTTCTAACCATTACTAAATGTTATATGTGTATGTATGGGATGTAAAATGGCATTCAGCTTTGTGTGTTGGGTTGATAAAACCAACTGGCAATATTCACACCTTGAACAACATGTATGTACCAAAGGTTATCAAAAGGAGAGGGCATTTAACAAATCCCAGTCTTTGTCTAAAAATGTGTTTAATGTTCACAACCATTGTGAGTTAATTTAAAATTGTATTATATTATTAAAAAATAATGAAATTGTAAAATATTTTCAGATTGACACAATGACAATAGTCCCATGATTATTTCCCCCTTGGATTCTTCACAATATGAGAATAAAACTGCTTTGGTGTTTTCACACACAGCTAAGTCAGCTGCTCCTGACAATGCAGACAACAAGGATATCCCGTTCCCACGATCCCAAAAGCACTCACCTTGCACAGGTGAGCTACGGGAATATACTGTTATATGACTGACAGCTGGAAACCAAACATTCGTGCCTGAATCCCGCTCGCTCCTCCCTTATGAGGCCCTCGGCGGCCAATAGCGTGGCTGTCCTGCAGATAGACCCTAGTGTGTCTCCTTCCAGCTCCAGTCGCGGCAGAGTAAAAGTCACGTTGGTAGGAAAGGGGGAGAGAGATATCTACTTACAGCTGCTGTCAGATATCCGATCGCATTCGCATGGCGAGGAGGTAACCTGATCGAGCTGGGAGGAGTGACTTTACCAGGGAAGGTTTGAACAAAAAAATGTCTTCTTCTTCTGCCGGAGAAGTCACAACAGCAAATGACATCAAGAGGGAAAATGTGAAGGAGGTGCGCGAGTGCATCAAGCTTGTGGCGCTGGACGCGGCGGAGTTGTCCATGGAGCGCAACACGGACGCGGTGCGCACGGAGCTGTTGGTGAGCGCCGCTTCCTCTCTGGCTTTCTCCCCGGAACAAGTGGCGTGTGTCTGCGAGGCTCTGCAGCAGGGAGGTAATGTGGACCGGCTGTCCAGGTTCCTGTGGTCCCTGCCACAGAGTGATCTGCTACGCGGCAACGAAAGCATCCTGAAAGCCCAAGCCCTCGTTGCTTACCACCAGGCTCGGTATCAGGAGCTCTACAGTATTTTGGAGAACCACAGTTTCAGTCCGTCCAACCACACCTTTCTACAGGATCTATGGTACAAGGCCCGGTACACCGAGGCGGAGAAGGCGCGGGGGAGACCCTTGGGCGCCGTGGACAAGTACAGGATCCGGAGAAAGTACCCTCTCCCCAGGACTATCTGGGACGGTGAGGAGACTGTGTATTGTTTCAAGGAGAGATCCCGGAACGCGCTAAAGGATCTTTATAACCACAATAGGTATCCCTCTCCTGCGGAGAAAAGAAATCTCGCCAAGATTACAGGACTCTCCTTGACCCAGGTCAGCAACTGGTTCAAAAACAGAAGACAGAGAGACAGAAACCCGTCCGAGGCACAATCCAAAAGGTGAGGAAACAAAAGGAACAAGCCACATGTAGGCAGAATCAGTGACAAACTCCATATAAGATACATTATTCAAATGCCGAGTGTGGTGTGCGTAAAACGTGCAATAAAACAGAACCAGGATCATTTAAACAAAGTATTAGAAAGTTTTTTTTCGTGGAGGGGCGCCTTTCGTTCACCACCATTCTCTCTGACTGACAATACTTAGTGTATTTCTTAATCTCCCATCGGGCTCGTTTATAAGACTTGTGATAACTTGTGAAGACGTAATAACCGTGATAATTAAGACACCAAAAAGGTATGCGTAAAAGGGTTTGGAGCACGCTTTTAATGTTTTGAAATATGAAGCGGTTGCCATTCAGATCCGGTTTCAAGTGTGTTGGTGCTAAGGGGCATGGAAACCATAAGCAACTAAATAACACAGTGACTTCCACACACCAGTGATTTGACTGTCAGACACGAGACGTTGATCACTTAGACAGTTAATACCTTACTTCAATGTATTCTCTTCAAATTGTAGTGTGTTTGAGTGTGTGTCAAAGATGGACACAAACACACTAGCGCGTGCACGTTACCCCATTCCCAGCACATAAAGCATTTTCATTGTCACTTTTTTCCTCTCAGACCAGAAAGCATCTCAAAGCCTCCATCAGCTCCTGCGTTTCATTTCATAATCCTCCACACAGACAGACCGAAATTCTTTCATGTTTCTCTCTTTGTGAACAAAGCTGACGCACACCTGGTGGAGGTGACCTCTCTCTCTATGACACACACACACACACACACACACCATTATATATTGTTTAAAGTCACTACTAAAATGATTCAAAAGCAACATTTAAGTATAAGTTTACAACCTGTAAACATTTTTGAAGAAATTGTCAAATCTTTGCTTATATCTTTCCCTGGAAAGTGGTCATGATTCATTTTAGTGTGTGTGTGTGTGTGTGTGTGTGTGTGTGTGTGTGTGTGTGTGTGTGTGTGTGTGTGTGTGTGTGTGTGTGTGTGTGTGTGCGTGTGTGTGCTGGAGTGGATGCAGCTGTTTGGATCAATCTTTAAAAACAGTCATTCATTATGTAATTATCTGTACCAACTATTTCTATATTGTCTTAAATCTTCATGGAAACAGATAATTTGGGGTTTTGAATTACAGCACCATTTTAAATTGAGAATGAAATTCAAATGAATACTCTCAGCCATTTGTTTTGTCACGCCACCAGTGCTGGCAGTCTGTCACACCAGAATTTATTGCGCCAAATGGTTTCACGGTTGTTGACGTTGGTTGGTTGTTGTCAGTGCAGCTCTCCATGAGGTAAGAGAGGACTAGACATTCACAAACACAGCATGCTCTTCAAAGCTGTGTAGTAACACAGCACCAAATGTGACTTTGGCAAGATGTGGGTGGAAAGGAAATAAATGCCAAATTGTATTTCATGGAATTTGTGTTGTAATAGTGCTTTAGGGTGTGTCTTTTCCAAAGAAGTCCACAAAAGAAAGAAAGATACTTCATATATCAGGAATATACACATTTTCCAATCTTTTTTATTCATTACAATCGTTTACCACTAATAATTCTTTACAAACTATTTGTCTTTTTTCACAGTGAATCTGATGGAAACCACAGCACAGAGGATGAGTCTAGCAAAGGCCAGGAGGAGTTGTCTCCCCGGCCCCTGTCTAACTCCTCAGATGGAGTGATCACCCATGGGACCCTTCCCATTCAAACAGGGCCTCTGGACAGTGGCGTGGTCATCCAACAGATCGGGGACATCAAGCTGCCTCCTGGATCCGGCAGTGGCGGTCTCTACAACGGAAGTCTAGTGACAAGTAACACCCCCTCCGCCGTGTTTCACAATGGTGGCTCGTCTTACCTCCACACACCTGGCAACATCCTCTTCAACGGGCTCAATTTGGGCATCCAGCCCTTGGCCTTCAACCCCCTGAGGCCGTCTGGAGGGGTGCTGCTGGGCGGCTCTGGTATGGACATGCAGATGCAGACAGGACAGGAGAAGGGACTGGGCAGTTCTGCTGAGGACTCGGCCTTGCAGTACGGCTCCTACTCAGGCTGCGTGAACGGAGCAGAGGTGAAGCTGGAGGGGGTTCACGCCATGGCTGCCCAGAACGGAGGCCCCTCTGTGCTCACCTTCAGCTCCTCGTCAGGTGCACTGCAGCTGGGTGGCTACAGTCTGGTCCAGGTACCAAGTGGAGTCTCTGACAGCGATGGCAGCTCATTACTCAACAGCGACATAGGTCTTCCTCCACTGCAGCTCTCTTCTGCTCCATCTTCCTCAACAATCACACAAGGTGGGTTCTACATGAACTACATGGTTATTTCAACTTAATTATTATTATGTTGTGATAACCTTGTTATGTTTACTTGGAAGTTG
Source organism: Cottus gobio (assembly GCA_023566465.1). Taxonomy (NCBI): domain Eukaryota; kingdom Metazoa; phylum Chordata; class Actinopteri; order Perciformes; family Cottidae; genus Cottus; species Cottus gobio. The sequence continues at coordinate 11,931,690 of CM042228.1, forward strand.
CATTATATGCTAAGGCAAATATAACAAACAGTGACCAAACTAATTGGTAGTGACTCATTATATTTACAGTATTTATTCTTGCTTAGGCATTAGTGATATTGTCTAAAATGGGGCTATAATGCTGAGTCATTCACTGTCATTTTACCTTTTTTAAGCACTAAGTAGAGCCATTAAAAAGTATCGCTTTGCTATTATAATGCTGGTATCATGTGTAGTGCAACATTGTTGACAAAAGACAAAATTAGGATCTATCACTGTATTCGAATTTTCAAAATCCAGACATAATCTACACTTATATCAAAATAGTGTAGATTTTATTTTCATATATCTCCTAGCTTGACAGACGATTAGTGAGAAGAAACAGGGTTGGGCCACACACACACACACACACACACACACACACAGAGAGAGAGGAAGGTGGTCCTTTGAAAACCCCAGAGATGAATAAAACCAGCTCTGAAGTTAGCATCAGTCATCATTGCACTTTTGATCTGCAGAGCATGGAGGAGGGGAAATGTGTTTCAGAGGCCATGAACTACACTAACAGGGAATAAGTCATTACAGCCCTTACTTTTGACATAAAGCAGAGAAGCTACACCAGGATGAATAATAAGGAAAAACAGAAAATTGCAGCTTGCTGTTGAGTTCTGGCAAGCTTCTGCACGTTCCCTGAGGCACCACCAGGTCAAGCACATAGTGTGTCAGACACATAACAGCAATGTTGGGCCACGGCCTGCTGTAAATGAAACATATAATACTGTGAGGAATGAGGTCCTGTATGTATTGATCTATTGTTGTATTACCACAGGTACCATGCCTCTGAACAATGTAGCAGTGAGTTCCTCCGGCGACTCGTTCCAGCAGCAGGACAAGCTGACCATGACGTCCCTGCACCACAGCACAGTCCTCTATAGCATGAGCAATGTCGGCCAGCCGGCCATCAAGAAAGAGCCTCTGGAGGGAGGCGTCTACTCCTCGTACCACCACGGGCTCCACCTGGACTCCAGCGGTCAGCTCAGCTACACCACCCCCAACTCAGAAGAGGTTCCTTCCCGCCGAGGCCCCGCCTCGACCACTGAGGTCTCCGCCGTCAGCTCGTCCAGCCCTGAGCCCGAGGTCTACACCACCCTGACTGTCAGCACGCCCCTGATGGCCCAAACAGACCCCAACGGCCACCACCTCCAGCCTGCAGAGTATCTCGGCGGCCACGAGTTGCGGGGGCCCTCCTCGCACCTGATGGGCCCCGGCATGAACAGCAACTACATGAACCTTTCAGAAAACAAGGTGGACGGTTCGGGCTCAAGAGGCGTGAGTGACATGGTGCGGGCCATGTGTGGGGATATGGAGGCTGTGGAGGGGAAGGACCTAGCCAAACTACAGACAGTGCAGATGGAGGAGAACATGGCTGACCTTTAACCTCGAACCTCTTGTAGAAGCACTCATGTCCGCCCAAGCAGGGATACGGTGAATCTTTGAACTTTTGTGTGAGCGTGCGTGTGTGTGTGTTTTTTTTACCATTCAATTCCTTTAAATGTTAAATTATTTTTGTTCATTTGACTTTCACAATGCACTCTAATCAGAGGGGAGCCCTGTAGGTGCAGATTATCTGTCCATCATAAAATAAAGAAGTCTATGACGTATTTTGAAAGCCCCGTTCATAATATGAAACATAACGACGGTTTCGTACAGAAGAAGTCGCTGTATGTGTTTGAGCCGTGTTTAAATATGCATTTTTTTAGACAACACCTGCTACTTCCTGTTAAGTAGATTTGATCTGCAGAAGCAGGTGCTGGAATGCCTGGAGTCATGTGACAAGGATGTTCCTCCAAACTAAATGCGTCATATGGGTCAAACCAAAAAGGTCATTCAGTAGGGGGAAGAGGGAGAGAGCCTCTGTGAAAATGGTCAGTTAAACAGCAACAGCTTCACTAAAGGACTTCGCACATATGGAGAAAAGGTCATTAAACACACAAAGCTGCTGCTTTAGGAAAAAGTGTCCTTCAGTAATCACCTTAACTTCTCTGAATGCCTCTCAAGTCACTACAAAACCCTGTTTTGTGCTTTATATAATACCAAATGAACGAGGAGTGTTGGACTAGAGTCAAGACGAATGTGCCTTTCCACTACTTAATATACACAATGGCATTGGTCTGTTTTGGCGTTTGCACTACCATAATGACATTACAATGTAACATGTTCCAAACCGCCTTCATGTTGGAGGGTTTGTCGTGCGTGACACAACAAAACAAATGCACACTATTTCAGTCATAACTCATATTTCAAGTCTCATCGTCAACCTGTGAGACCAAGATATGAGTGATCTAAAAGTCTGGCTGTCGGTTCACACGTTGTTCATCATATGTTGTTTATAATGCTGCAACTCATAGTATGTTAACTAGATGTGATGATGCTATACTATATCCTGTTTCATTTGATGTGTCTCTCCAAATGTCAGTACTTATGAATGATATTTTTCTATAAAGGGATTGTACTAATCTCTCTTTGCATGGCGTCATAATGTTTTGGACACTAGTGCCTTTTACGTTTGTTTCTTGAATAACACTGAAAGTAAGCTTTGTCGTAGCTCCTGCGTTGGCGTGCAGGCAGTGACATTGCAGCTTCAGAGATTTACCACCGCTGCCCGCAGCCGTTACTGGCACATTTGTTGGGTGTCAGTTGAGGGAAAGACATGAGAATGTAGAGCCCATTTGTCAAGTGTGTCCAGTGCTTTTCACAACAGGAGCCTAATTCCTCGCTGTCATACATGACCATAATAGCACATTTCAGCCTTACAGCCAACTCACACCCTGCACATCTATCGGTGCATTACACGTCTTCATACAAGTGGACTAGAAATACTTTTCTTTGTCAGGATTTATGGCATAATCCCATCAATTTGAATGGATGTTTCAATGAAAGTATCCTCAGTGCTTTAAATGTCATATACAGTACCAAAAATGAGTCGTGGGCAAATAGTAAAACTGATGGTCAATTGTTGTTTTGTTTTTTTAAATCTTAGTTTGAATTATATGTTTGTTATTTGAAATTATGTGAATGTATTTTTCTAAATCTCCATACTGCAATAAAAGTTTATATTTATAAAAACATAAAACTGATATTTTTTGGGAGTTATTTTTCTGAATGAATTTGAATCCTCGTGATGACTGATATAATTAAGGAATGATTCATTCATTCAATTCATGGCCGATAAAAAGCACATCTTCACAACATTTAGGAGTCCTGCGTAGCCACACTGTGAAGATGGGGGGGGGGGCATGCAGTAATCCAGCAGCCTGGTGCTGCTCTCTGCAAACCTGCAGTGATCGTTTACACATGCCAGGCAACCTGGAGTTCATTAGCCCTCCTTTTCTCATCTCAGCCCATGTAATTCAAATAAACAGCAATGAGATTTCCAGAGGTAAAGCTCCTTTTGGGTGGGGGGTCTGCAGCTCCCTATAGCTCCGACCAATCCAATGGCCTTTAAATGAGCGAAGGCCGAACAACCCCCCCAGCTACCCGCTACTTCAACATGTGGAGGAACGAATCTGAGGTGCTGTCACTCACAGACACTGAGTCTCTATCCAGAAAAGTGCCTGCAGTCCTCTCGTGGATTGAGGGCATTCTCCTTAAATTCATGAACTTCCACCCAACGCTTGTTCACTCAGTGTGCACCCGACCAAACCAGCAAGGAGATAAGATGGAGGTAAAGTTGGACAAATGGACCAACAGCAGGGGATTTTACTTTATTCACAGCGTGTCTGTGTTGGATTATAAGAGTTGTCCTTTCAGCGGATCCTGGCTGGAGGAGTTATATATGATCTAACTGATGACCTAAATAAACAGAGGCTGATTGTCTGTGCTCACTGTTGAGGCACAGAGAGAGAAGAAAAAAAAAAGGAGAGACTAGCGGGAAAGGGAGGGTGAGGCAGGCCACCGGGATAAAGTTACCTGTGCACAGGTGACCTCGTCGCCATGGGCAGTGGATTAGCTGATTGTTAGGTATCGGGTAACTCCTCCTGTAATATTGAAGAGGGTGAAAACAGCTTTGTTGGAGCCCAGAACAATATCCCATTCGCAGCATGGTCTGTGGGTCTCACGGGGAGGGGGCCACAGAAAACTCCAAATTCCACCTTTGTATTGTGCCTATAAATTAGACAGGGAAGGAGCACAATTGTTCCCTCACAGAAGATGTATAGTGTGTTTTTCATGGGGACTGAATATAGCTAGTTGCTGTTGTTTTTATTTTATTTTATTGCTTCCTTTATGTGTGAAAATCAGGACATCCCCATATCTAAATAGTAGTGGATCATTTTGTCCACAATTTCAAATATGCAATGTAAAACGTACTCGGGTGAGCAGTAAAAAAGAGGGAACTCCCCCAGAACTCTGGCCTTATTAAAAACACTGACCTCTGATCTTTCAGATGGTTTCAAAGCTAACATTTAATGCGGCGCAGCAGACTGCAAGCCATATGTAACATGACCTGGGGAGCACGGTACTCCACTGCTCCACGTCCCACTAATGAGAGGGCAGGGGTCAGCGGGTACCAGCACAGACCCACCATACTGGCCAAGGCATGAGAGGACTTCACCCTCCTGGCAGAAACAAAATCCACTCTTGGCTCTTCCGAGTTTGTGGAAAGTAGGTGGTGTTTATGAACTATATGGAATAAATGTCCTCAACCCTCGCAGCTTTTTCTCATACCTCCACTTTAAAATAATTGAGTTGTTGCTTGGCAGGGCAGATGGTATTTGCACTTCATCATCCAGTAAGGGAAGATGCAGTGTGACTCACTGGTTTGTTCTGGTCTACAAGGACAGAGAGCACAGAGGGACAGTCTGCAAGTGTGCATGTGTGAATGTGTCACACTCACACATGCTCACACAGAGGCAGCAGCTGGGAGGCATGCATCAGGTCCACACAACAGTATTTCCCAAAGAGAAAAACAGCACTTTGTAACAGGAGCAGTGACAGATGAGGCTGGACTTGATCAGAGGAGATACACACACACACACCTGCTGCTCTGCCTTCTAACACGGTGTCATTCGCTAAAACACATGCAACAACTCATCCTCTGAGGAGTCACATCTTGTCTTGAATGATAGCACTGTCATGGCGCCCCCTCCCTGCCAGCAGGCACACAAATTAGCAGCACATAGCGTTTAAATCCTTCCTTTTGTTTGTTTACGTGTTGGTCTGCCGGCTTGGGTTGAGAACTTACTCCAGCCCTGCAACAAAGCTCAAACGAAAAAGATTTCCCCTAAAACCAATCATCTATGCGCGAGTCGTGTTTACCGAGCAGAGCACTGTAAAAGCCGAGGCCGTAATTGCATATTTGTGGAGGTGGTCCTCTGAGGAAATGCGTAATGATTTTAATGGTGGGCTAACCCCAGTGCACTTGTACCAGGTCTAATTTTCCAACATGACAGGAAACTCTGTTAAGCTGATAATTGCAGCTCCAATTTCATTTAACTCACTCATGTCAACAGTTGTGTTTTGTTTTGAGAGAAGGTTTTTTTTTTGTTCACTGCTTTACACCTCACAGAATAAACCGCTTTACTCATAATTAAAGACATAATCAGGACATCTTATAACCAGAAACTGCAAGCCAGTAATATAGCCCACCATTGATTAGGTTAATTAATGTATCAATAAATGTGCAGTTAGTCGTAAAGCCAATTATTATGTATTTTGTGATATACGACTAATAAATACATAAATGCATTTCCACGTGTGTGAGGATGTTTATGTAAAATAAGCTTGACTTATAATTAAGACGCTTGATTGTTGTTGATGTTTGAATAAATAAACACATTTTAATTGTGTTTTTTCAGTGCAGTAAGAGGACACCCTTGAATGTCACCAAAATCCCTCCCCAAAAAAATGAAACCCGGGGGACCAAATCAGACACTTTTCACTTAATTTAAACAGTATCGGCTTTGTTCCAGTCGATACAGCTGAAATAGCACTTTGGATTTAGATAGAGTGAAAACCATCTGTTCAGTGAGCCAGTGGTCGTGTCACTTTTCCTTCATATTTTCACAAAAATAAACTCTCCAAGAGGAAACGCGAACTTTTTGATGATGACATTTTTATGAAGTGTTTTCTGGAGCTTTCAGTTGAGGCTGTTTCTTTCTCTCCTTTTCTCCCACAGTCGCCGTTACATTTCGTTTCGTTCCTGTAATGCTAACGAATTTATATTATACAGCCAATGCATCTATTAATATTTAATCAGTCATTTCCCCCCTCCAAATGTCTATCATGAGGTGGAATAATTCAACAAGCAAAGGGCCCACATGTCTCCTCGGTCTACCTCCCATTTAAACAATTTAATGGGAAACGGCAACACGTTTATTTTCTCGCGGTGAAGACATTGTGACTCATTTGAGTTTTCCGGAAAGGCAATGACTAAAACATGGAGCATCCACGATACAGCAACCCTGACCCTCCAGGAAAGAGAGCCAGGGTTATTGGAGGTAACTGGAGTTTAACGGAGATAAAAGCACCAGAATAAGGAGTCCTGCGTGCTGCAGGGCTCATTTTGAGAGGAGTAACGAGCGATCGCCTACCTAAGTATTGCATTACTTGTCGGGGAATGAGGAACCCATGCAGCACTGGCCGCGTTAGAGGCGGAGAGTCCACATCTTGAAATAATCTCGCCCCCCGGGCTGCTCGGGTTAAAGGAGGAGGCGCGGCGCAATGTGGTAGAGATATTAGAGAAACCCGAGAGCCGCTCATCAGACAGCTCATTTACTGAAGCACTGAGGTTTTACACACAGCAGAGTGCTGCTAGAGACCCGAGCTCAAGTGGCCTGAGAGCCCGTGTGTCCACTAAAGACACTGATTATTTACATTAGAAGACACACAAACATGGCCACGTTTGAGCAGTATGGCATGAAAGTGCGTGTTGTCTAAAAACATGGAAATTAGGATAGAAATTATGACATGTTGGAGAATTTACTTTTTTTTCCCATTCTCATGAAATGATCAGTGTCTGCAAGTCCTCTGATGACACTGCTGAAAAATATAGCCGAAAATACAATTAAAATGAACCCCAATGCCTGGCCGGTATTGTTAAATAACAATGAATTGTGTGATTCAGCCAATGACCTGACATCTCCTTCAGCACGATGAGATACATGTCATCCATTTGGGGGGAAATTAGCTGATAAGGGACAGTCTTTTATTGGATAAATAGTTGAATAAAACATGCAACAAAATTTGACATGATCAAGTTTTACCTTTTCCTATTTTACACCAGGCCAACACAAAAAAAGCATATTCAACCACCTGACAATAATAATTCTGCCTGAATTAAATTACTTTTTTTTTCAGCAGCATATGCTCATTCCCTTATATTTAGATGTTAACTTAAACGTATTAGTCCATAAAAACATGTAGGTTACATTATAAATAGGACATTCCAGCTGATCAGAACAGATCTCTGTTTCTCCAGGTGTAAGTCGCCAGAAAAACAAATGTTTTATTGTTATAGAAAAAAAATCCATTAAAAAAGAAGTCATCTTCTCAAAACGTTTTGTGTGAATTTGTTTAAGTTCAATATTATAGGTCAAATCTTGTTCCTTGACATAGGCCCATTGAAAGGGTGCTTAGTTTCAGGCGCTGGTGCAGATAAAGAAATGTGATCTATATAGCTCAAACCAACAACTGCGCCACCAAGATCCAGTGTGGCAGAGAACTAATTTACTAATGGATTGGTTTAGTGTTTCAGCCCACAGAAAACATTGGAGCCAGAGCGGTGCCCGTCTAATCCTTGAAATATAAATGTAGGCTGCAAGCTGCAGCCTCTTCAGAAACACGTCATGATGTAGAAAATAAGCATAAAACAACAAATATAAAGAGCGAGGGCTCTGTTATATCTGGTTTAATGGTATTTAATATTGATTTATAAATATATAAACAAAAAGCGAGAAAATTGTGGCATAAAAAAACGTATTCTCACTAACCAACAGAATTGCAGCTTGACAGGTCTAATTTCTGAAACTTATATATTTTGTCAGTTTGAGTGGGAAGTGTGAATGCTGCTGGATGTGTGTTTGTCTGTTATTTCCAATCCTGAAGATTCCTTAAGCTCTATGGTGCATTTCCTCTCAGCCTCTCTTTCACACACACACACACACACACACACACACACACACACACACACACACACACACACACACACACACACACACACACACACACACACACACACACACACACACATGCGGCTGGTTTCCTGGTGGTCTATGTCCAATAACACGTTGGTCAGGTAGGTTTCTCATATAAAAGACGAGCGTAATGGGACGCACGGACCCAACAATCATAGGAACTTATTAAATTATATCACCTCATAAAATAAACGGCTTCGGTAATTAGACTATGAAAGGTGGGGATACAACAAAATGTTAAATCTGCATGTAATTAAGGTAGTGGGCGTCAACCACGATCAGCTGGGATGGTAAATAAACCTTCAGTTGGTGATAAAACACAAAAGTAACCAGAAATCAATTAAGATTTTTAATTATGGGTTGCTTCTTTATGAAAACAATCGGTGCATGCAATGTGTTGATTATGTGAGCGGTTTTAAGTGCGTGTCTTTAAACGTGGACAGACTTCCCCTCACAGATAAAAAGCTTTGTGTCTTTTGTGGGTTTACCCTCCACTGACTGTGATTACTGATAACGTATCGAGATGCAGTGTGTGGTTTGACCCACGTGGGAAAACTGGTAGCCTATATAGTCACCACCATTCCAGAAGATGTATATTCAGAACATGTTAATATGGCTTTCTAAGAGGTCTGTAATAATTGATTAGTGTTTAGGTGCTTCTCTGCTCCCTCTGCTGCAGCGGGAGAGGGACTGTGGGGGCGGGAGGTGGGAGAGCGCTCCTATTTCAGCCCCTGACGCACTGCCTCTGGGGAGGAAACGGAGCTGCAAACTCAGTCCTGCTCTGCTGTACACGGTGCAGGGCAAAGGGAGAGCCAATCACCGTAACGCACAGGCTCCCTTTAAGCCTGACATATCTCCAACAGGAACAAATTGTCCCAACAATCAACATCCCAATCTGCTGCGCGCATCAGGGGCTGGAGTGGAGAGGATCGCCTATAGGCCCGTGCTGCGCGGCCGGATTGCGCTGGATTGCGTAGCGACGAGAAACGAAACACAGAAAGCAAACGACAGCTATCGTTTTGGATAACGGCGTTTTGGACGCAGGAGGGAGCGTGGACATCATGTCTATATTACCGTCATTCGGGTTCACGCAGGAGCAAGTGGCGTGCGTTTGCGAGGTGTTGCAGCAGGGAGGAAACCTGGAGAGGCTTGGCCGCTTCCTGTGGTCTCTCCCCGCTTGCGATCACCTCCACAAGAACGAAAGTGTCCTCAAAGCCAAGGCGGTGGTGGCCTTTCATCGGGGGAACTTCCGAGAGCTGTACAAGATTCTGGAGAGCCACCAGTTTTCTCCGCACAACCACCCGAAGCTGCAGCAGCTCTGGCTGAAGGCGCACTACGTGGAGGCGGAGAAGCTGCGCGGCCGACCGCTCGGAGCTGTAGGGAAGTACCGGGTGCGGAGGAAATTCCCGCTGCCCCGCACGATATGGGACGGAGAGGAGACAAGCTACTGCTTTAAGGAGAAGTCCAGGGGCGTCCTGAGAGAGTGGTACACGCACAACCCCTACCCGTCCCCGCGGGAAAAGAGAGAGCTGGCCGAGGCCACAGGACTGACCACCACGCAGGTCAGCAACTGGTTCAAAAACAGACGGCAGCGAGACAGAGCCGCAGAGGCGAAAGAGAGGTACGTGCCTGCCTGGGATTTATACTGCAACGCTTTACTTTTTATTTTCAAGAGAAAATTAAGGTTTCGCGTTAGAATGAAATATTGCGACAAGCAGCCCACAGAAAGTTCAGGAATCCCAGTCCCCATGTCCTGCAAGAAAGTGGCAAAGCAGGGAAATGAATACCATTCCATGTCTGAAAGAAAACATTTCATTTCAAGAAGTTGAAGTATTTGTTTTTTAAATTTTGGATATGTTTAGTCCCCAAATCCGAAGCTTCCTGATAACAGTGATGGTGGTAAACAGACGCGTGTTGTTGACAAATGATGGACTTTCTTCAACAGAAACTGTCCCGTTTGACTTGAGCCTGAGTTGTAACATAAACACGTAATCTTAAAAAAGCGTCCGCTTCAGAAATAAGATAATGTCGTCTTTAATAATGTTGGAAAATACAAAAAACAATAAGGGCAATTTTTTTTAACAACACATTCCTATTCTTGAGATACGTGTAAACGGTTAAACTGGTTTACAGTGGAATACAACTAAAACGTGGTTTAACTTTATTTTTTAAGTTATCGGGAAATATCAACCAACATGAGGAGGAATAAAACAAAAATACAAAATTACAAGGAAGGCGAATAACTAAACCTCTCTGATTCGTTTTTCTTCCAGGCCTAGGCCATATGCTTGTATAGTTACTATAAATACTAATTATGGCTGCCTTTTATGCTGCCCTCTTTTACTTTTTTTAAATACAATGTCAACATAAGGATTTAATCCTCCAAAATGTGGGTATTTTCTCTCATTTCTCCTTGTTGTCGTTTCCAGAGAAAACAGTGAAAACAGCAACGCAGGCGGCAACAAACAGAACCAGCTGTCCCCGCTGGACGGAGGCAAGTCTCTCATGTCCAGCTCGGAGGACGAGTTTTCTCCACCTCAGAGCCCCGACCAGAACTCAGCGCTTTTGCTTCAGGGCAACATGAACCACCCCGGGGCCTCCGCTTACCCCATGTCCGGCCTGGGGCCCCCACAGCCGGTGCACAGCATGCACGGACACCCGCACCAACTGCAGGACTCCTTGTTGGGACCTCTAACCTCCAGTCTTGTGGATTTGGGCTCTTAAAGAGGCTGCCAGATTATTCTATTTTACAACGACAAAAACCCCAAAAAAGAAGACTGATACGTGTATCAGATTGAGAACATTAATGAAATAACACTATAGCCTATACCTTATAATATAGACTGACTTGTCTGTCGTTAAATTTGGTTAGAACAAAATTCCTTTATGCGCTTAACCTGTATATCCCCACTGACAGGAGCTGTTCTCATCTCCTGCACACGAAAACACACAAACAGGACCTGCCTGAAACTCTTAACTCAACGAGACACTTAACTGGACTGCCCATATGCTTAATTTATGATATTTTGTTGAGATAAAAGAATTATAGCAACCTCCTGCGATGGAAACTAAGAGGTAACGTTTTCATTAGAGTCATGGTAATAGTTTCCAATAAAACAAAAGTAATACATTTGTCTCTGTGTTATTTGTGTATTTAGAAAAAATAAAAAATAGACACTATATGTGTAATTCTGTCCCTCAGACAAACCAAATTAATCGGGTCTATAATCATTGACAATTTGCCATTAATTAATCGTGAATGGGAGGAAAGGACGTAATTAATTGACTGATTATTATTTTATTTTTTTGTTGATTGATTTCATTATTTAAAAACACAATGAATGCAAAGATGTCATGCGAATTATATATACACAGGTGGGATATGAATTTCGATCAAACATCATGAGTAATTTCGTGTTAAACATTGAACCTGCTTCTACGGGTTCTTCGTTTATTTTATTTTGTATTTTTTTTACAATAATAATGATAATTCAAAACATAGAATTCAAACACAGAGTCATAAAGGGAAATTTAATTACAGGAATGTGAGTCAACATGAGCAGCTGTCTGCCAGGAGGCTGTTGTTTGGTTCCTTTGATTGTCGTGTCTGCTTAGTGGGTCTAATACATATTTGGCTTAAGAAGAAAGTTTTTTTCTTCTTCTTCTTTCTCGTCATTTTTAGCCCGAGTGCTGCGGATCATTGGCTTTTTGTTGCCGTGTTTTCTTTGCTCTCTCCGAGAGTTTGTTCTGTCGGTTCCGGGCCATGGGAAAGAGCCACCACTCAACCTTTATATACCAGCTCTGGATACTCTGACACAAACATGGCAAACATCTCATGAAAAAGTGTAAAGTCCACTGCCTTATAAAATCAATATGTCCTCTAAACAAAACAAAAGTGCCTATAATCAGAGATATACATATAATTGCTAAAATATTAGTTTTAGCATGGGTTGTTAGCAGGCACTCCCACTCATATAGAGGTCATCATAATAACTTCCACCGTAAACTACAACAATGTGATAATACTACTAATAAATAAAGAGACTATTTGTAGGACAGAATATGAGAATATGGTGGCCTGAGAGCAGGAATCTGGTGAGGACAGCTCTCTTGTCCCCCACCCCCTACACTCTTCTTTGGGCTCATGTCAGGGTAAATTGTTTTGAGCAGAGAGCACAGAGGATTTCCTGAGCATAATCTGAAACAGTCGCTGCTAGCATTACTGCCTGATTGCAAAGATTGCAGGGCTGCAGGGCTGCAACGCCCGGCTTCAGTGGAGGGACCTTGAGGTATTCTGCATCTCAGAGGCCCCTCTCTCTCCCTCTGAACCCCTCAGGTCTACTAAAAACACCAGGCTGTGCTCCCCATCTATCACCTACGGAGATCCATATGGTTGTGTTTGAGTGATGTGACTGTCTGAATGTCCTCAGCAGACCTTCCATCATCAGGCTTTTTAGTCAGTGTTTCCTCTATTTACATTTCTAATCTAATATGTGAGAGTCAGTGGAGGAAGACTTATTCAGATCATTTAAGAGTCAAATTAGCCACATGTTAAAGTAGTCAATATTATGTAAAAGTCCTGCATCACAAAGGCATTAGCAGCCAAATGTACTTTAAGTATTACGCAGAAACGCCCCTGTCAGTGTCACGGTTGTGTTCTGGACCCAATAGCAAAAACCCTCGGAACACGGTTAAAGTATAAACAAAAGGAATTTTATTGTCTCTTCACCGACAAAAGAACATAAATGCACAGTTCCTCAGGAAAAACACAACTTAAAGACTCAGGCCCGCAGGCACTACTCGGCTAACGTAAATCCCATGTCTCTCAAAAAACAAACATAAATATGCTGGCTCGCAAGCACTACTCATCCAAGCACGTAAATCCAAAAGTGTCTCCCGAAAACCTGCCGCTGCCCCGGCGGCGTCTCGAGTCTCGTGTCTTGGGCTGAGCAGATCATATGCAAGAAGTGCAATCTCCTGACGCCGAACATCCGGGAGGAAGCCACCTTTAAGCTGTGCCGTGATTGTCTCTAACGCTCTGCAGCTGCGAGCGTCGGCCATCTCCCTCCCAGCTGTCCTGCGTCAACCTGATTGTAAGGGAGTGAGAGAGAGAGACACACACTCTGGCTGCCGCCAGGGTTACTGTGGCACCCCCTTGTGGTGGTGCCTCCAGGATCCTCACAGTACCCCCCCCTTAACGGACGCCTCCAGGCGTCCGCGGTATCACCGGACCAGGGTGGGTGGAGGGGGGCCCGGTAGGAGGGCCAAAACACTCCTGACGCCCACCGGCTCGTGGAGAGAGACCTGGAACACAGGAAAAAGTCACTGGACAACCAAACTCAGGGGGACGAGCCGGAGGACGGGCCCCAGGCGGAGACTCGGGAGGACGGGCCGGAGGACGGCCCCCAGGCGGAGACTCAGGAGGACGGGCCGGAGGACGGCCACCAGGCGGAGACTCAGGAGGACGGGCCGGAGGACGGGACCAACCTACACTTGGCTCGAGACGGGACTTGACCGGACAGGGCTCGGGACGGGGCCTAGCGGGACGAAACTTGGGACAGGACTTGACCGAACGGAACTCGGGACGGTACTTAACCGGACGGAACTTGGGACGGGACCTAACCGGACGGAACTTGGGACGGGACTTAACCGGACGGAACTCGGGACGGGACCTAACCGGACGGAACTCGGGACGGGACCTAACCGGACGGAACTCGGGACGGGACCTAACCGGACCCAAGGGACCTATGTCAGCCGGACCGCCGACGGGACTCGAGGGGCAAGTGTCGGCCAGACCGCCGACAAGAATCGCAGGAGACGAGCCGGGCCGGACTGCCGGCAGGGCTCGGGGAACGGGTGGCGGCCGGACCGCCGACGAGACAGGCGTCGGCCGGACCGCCGAGGGGACTGGGGGAGCAGGGGTCAGTCGGACCACCGATGGGACCGGTGTCGGCCGGACCGCCGATGGGACTCGTGAGACAGAGCCGGGCCGGACTGCCGGCGGGACTCGGGGAGCTAGGGTCGACAGAGCCGCCGACCGGGCCGGGACTATCCGCGGTGCGGTCGGGAAAACAGGGGTCGAGGCTAGCACAGAGGCGGGACACGGGACCGGGGCTGGGAGCGGCACGGTGACAGAAACTGGGACAGGGGCTGACAGCGGCACAGTCGGAGGCCTCGGGACAGGGGCTGACAGCGGCACAGTCGGAGGACTCGGGACAGGGGCTGACAGCGGCACAGTCGGAGGACTCGGGACAGGGGCTGACAGCGGCACAGTCGGAGGACTCGGGACAGGGGCTGACAGCGGCACAGTCGGAGGACTCGGGACAGGGGCCGACAGCGGCACAGTCGGAGGACTCGGGACGGGGGCCGACAGCGGCACAGTCGGAGGACTCGGGACGGGGGCCGACAGCGGCACAGTCGGAGGACTCGGGACGGGGGCTGGAGTCGGCCGGGGCGCCGACAGGACACGGGGGGCGAGAGTCGGCCGGGGGGCCGACAGGACACGCGGAGCAGGAGTCGGCCGGGGCGCCGACAGGACACGCGGAGCAGGAGCCGGCCGGGGCGCCGACAGGACACGCGGAGCAGGAGCCGGCCGGGGCGCCGACAGGACACGCGGAGCAGGAGCCGGCCGGGGCGCCGACAGGACACGCGGAGCAGGAGCCGGCCGGGGCGCCGACAGGACACGCGGAGCAGGAGCCGGCCGGGGCGCCGACAGGACACGCGGAGCAGGAGCCGGCCGGGGCGCCGACAGGACACGCGGAGCAGGAGCCGGCCGGGGCGCCGACAGGACACGCGGAGCAGGAGCCGGCCGGGGCGCCGACAGGACACGCGGAGCAGGGGTCGGCCGGGGCGCCGACAGGACACGCGGAGCAGGAGCCGGCCGGGGCGCCGACAGGACACGCGGAGCAGGAGCCGGCCGGGGCGCCGACAGGACACGTGGAGCAGGAGCCGGCCGGGGCGCCGACAGGACACGTGGAGCAGGAGCCGGCCGGGGCGCCGACAGGACACGTGGAGCAGGAGCCGGCCGGGGCGCCGACAGGACACGTGGAGCAGGAGCCGGCCGGGGCGCCGACAGGACACGTGGAGCAGGAGCCGGCCGGGGCGCCGACAGGACACGTGGAGCAGGAGCCGGCCGTGGCGCCGACAAAGCTGGACGACTCCTCCGCTGGCGTCGAGATCCCGAGGCTCTGGCCTCCGGGCCAGAGCCCCTAGCCCGTTGGAGACTCCGGGGCCCACCCAACGCCCACCCCGTACCTGGCCAGGGATCCGGCTCGGGGTTCTCCTCCTTATAGGGCTCCTTGTACCCGAGATACTCCACGTCGATGTAACCCAGGCCATTGAGCAGATACAGCCGGCGTAGCGGCGGGCTATCCATCACAACCAGGTTTTGCTGGGTCCTTGTCTGGGTCAGGAGATTCTGTCACGGTTGTGTTCTGGACCCAATAGCAAAAACCCTCGGAACACGGTTAAAGTATAAACAAAAGGAATTTTATTGTCTCTTCACCGACAAAAGAACATAAATGCACAGTTCCTCAGGAAAAACACAACTTAAAGACTCAGGCCCGCAGGCACTACTCGGCTAACGTAAATCCCATGTCTCTCAAAAAACAAACATAAATATGCTGGCTCGCAAGCACTACTCATCCAAGCACGTAAATCCAAAAGTGTCTCCCGAAAACCTGCCGCTGCCCCGGCGGCGTCTCGAGTCTCGTGTCTTGGGCTGAGCAGATCATATGCAAGAAGTGCAATCTCCTGACGCCGAACATCCGGGAGGAAGCCACCTTTAAGCTGTGCCGTGATTGTCTCTAACGCTCTGCAGCTGCGAGCGTCGGCCATCTCCCTCCCAGCTGTCCTGCGTCAACCTGATTGTAAGGGAGTGAGAGAGAGAGACACACACTCTGGCTGCCGCCAGGGTTACTGTGGCACCCCCTTGTGGTGGTGCCTCCAGGATCCTCACAGTCAGTCTGTTATTATAATGCTATTATTTATGTAATTGTTAGATCGATGTTTTTATGTTTATATTTTATATGCTGGTTGTTTAATCTATAACAGTGCATTGTATTTTTCTTGAATGCAATGTATTCTATATATTTAAAAAGGTTCATATTAATATAGTTATACGTTATATTTCCCCCACAAATGTGAAAGAGTAGAAGTGAAAAGTACATTCTTAATAAACTTGATTTGTTTAAAAGTATTTTTCTGGAACATTACATATTTCGGGCAAAATAAGTTAAAGTTAGGAAAAAAACAGTATTTTTGGTTTGCTACTTAAGTAAATATAGACTTAAATGACACCATCAAAATTTTAACTTCAAGATGAAAATGTGAGTTTAACTTCAAAATGCCAAACGAAATGTGACATGTGTGATAATAACAAAACATAGATGGAGATGATTATCTTTATTTTACTCACCTTAACAGAGCAGTCACAATGTAGACTATATGACCAGTTGTATTTATTAAATATCAAAAGGGATATTTTTACAAGTTCGTTCAGGTCAATTCAATTTACATTAAATACAAATGGCTTAACTTGCATGTAGCAGTCACATAAAAAACGTTTTTAATAGCCCACAGCTGTGAATCGAACAGTATTGTCAATATGCCACATTCAACAGAGGTCAGCAGAGAGCAAAGGTCCTGCAGATCATATATAGCTCTGACAACAACACGTGTCCTTGGCACTCAGTGTGGCTAAATATTCACAAATTAACAAACAGGTGATCACAAAGCCGCCAAAGAGACTCCTCATACCTGTTAATCTAATGACAACATGTCCGGCAGCGTACAGACACAGCACGGATTAAAAAGGCTCTGTGCCACATGACAGAGGGAGGCTATCGGAGTCACCTTCAGGATGTGCAAGAGACTAAAATCAATCCGACACGGAAACTCTGACAGTGCTTTTAATCATACTCGAATCCCTCGCTTCTCGAATCCGGAGGGACGACTGCAGCCATAAATCTATCTGCTGCATCAGCTACTGTGTCCTCCTCTCATCAGCCATGCAACAAGTGCAAATGGTAGGCAGGCTGCAGCCTATAGACTAGATGACAAAAGCTGGAGGTAACGTCAGCCTGTAGCACACCCGGTGCCAGCAACAACAGCTGCTGATGGCAAACAGAGTCTGAGTCATCAAAAGGGCATTTCATTTCTCATAGGCGTAAGTGGCAGTGGCTCTAAATCAACAGCAGGAAGGGCCCTGATGTGTGCAAATAAACATGGAGAGTAGTCTGCATGAGCCTGCGCCGTCTGCCTCAGCTGGCTTAATGTTTTCTCTGGCATCAGAGTCCATGTGCATCTCCTATAAGGACAAAAAACAAAGATGGGGAACTTTTGGTTGCCTTTCCATGGTCTGGTGCCTGCAGGTAGCTTTACCCCACATAGGAGCCGGGTGTGAGACAGTCCCAGGTATCCATAACCACCGGCTCTGTGAGGGGTGTGTGTCAGAGAGGGGGAGATGGGGGAGAGAAGGGAGCAGGCGGGTGATGAGGGACAAAAGGATCTTTTCAGGTCTGCCTCAGAGGGGCAGGAGGGGCGGTGGTGTGTGTGGGGGAAGGGGGGGAAGGGGGGGGGGGGGGGTAGAGAGATTTTCTTACCAATGATGCATGGATCTGACAATGTTCCTGCTTGGACGTACCCAGAGGCAGATGCAGTGTGTGTGTGTGTGTGTGTGTGTGTGTGTGTGTGTGTGTGTGTGTGTGTGTGTGTGTGTGTGTGTGTGTGTGTGTGTGTGTGTGTGTGTGTGTGTGTGGGCTTGGCCACACTCACGTGTTCCAGACTTGGAGTGTGTGTGTACCAGAGGAAATAAAACTGATTCAAGTAAAAACAACTATAGATGGCAGGGGTCTGCTATATTTCTATGACATAAGTATAAAGAGATCAGAGGGATTATGCTACTGCATCTGAGAAATGTTAATTATACTGATGTGGGAGCCGAGAGCCAGAGAGTAGGAAGCTTTTCGTCCAACAGGAAGCTCCTATGTGACAGAGCTGAAAGAAATATTTATCTCTTTCTTCCAGTCGGATGAGTGATGTATGACCCAGAGTTCAGACACGAGGAGAAGGAGACTCTGCAGACGATCCCTACCCATTAGGGTGTTAAATAGCATGTTGTGTGTCAAATGAAGGACAGCATCATATACATTACCTGATGAAAGAGGGATATTTTGTAATATGTTACACAAGGAAAAGACAAAAGGACAAGATAAGACGTGTGTAATGTCTACGTTAGAGGACTTGTGTATAAAAAATGTGGCCAGAAGGAACAGGCTCATATAACAAACCAACCCGTTCTCCTCCAGAGACAAAACTCAGCTCTGGTTGCTAAGAATCAGATATGTATATTTTTGGATCCTGGAGAGAAAGATGATAGTGGCATTAGTCTCATATGTTTGATCCGGAAAGTGTCATCAGTCTGGGATGTTTTTTGGGATACATTTGTGAGGACTAAACTGCCTTTTCTTAGTTAGTCGAAGCCTTTAAAACAGATCTGTATTCTATCCAACACTACAATATGATAATTCAACTGTAAATATGTCCTTGTTATGGGATGTATAGATGCCTGATGAAGGACGGACTAAGAAAAGATTGAATCGAGAGGAAGACAACTGAAAGTAGAGGGCAGGAGCAGTAAGCTATGCTACAATATACTATATAAGTATATTGTTATTAGTTTACTATCATACTGAAGTGGAAATAGAAGTACAGGTGCAAATATCCAATCCATAGCTTTCTTAAATGTTCCTCGTAGAAAATGTACACTTTAGAGAAGGAGTAATCATTGGATCACCTTTTGCAAAGACTGTTGTTATTTGATACATTTCCTATTGTTAAAAAACAACAATGAAAAGACCAACACTAACAATGCGTTGGAAGTTTGTGGCTCTCAGCCCCTTGGTTCTTACTGAAGATGTAAATAATAGTTTAATTTCTTTAAAAGGTTGTACATTTCTCATAATTACCTGGTCTCTGTAATTTAGCAAACGTACTCAATCAGAAATAAATATAGTGCATCTATTGGGAACTATTTTCAGCTGCGGATTAATACACAACTGAGGCTCTAAATGTGTGTATATTTCCTAGCAGGTGCAGAAACAGCTGTAGACAGAGTTCTACTGTGTCCTACATAAATTAAAGTATTGACGGTTTAGTGGAAATAAATGTAAATCAGATAATTAAGAGCACAAACTAAATAAAGACAAAACTCTTAAACTCAAAGCAGATCTCTGGTGATATTCTATATTGTACTTATTCTCAACAAATCCCATGAAAGATTAAAACCAACAATTAGCAGTTAATTATTGAATAATCCACGGTGGAAAGCAATCTCTAACAAATGCACAATGTACTTCTGTTTGAGCAACATTGGATAAAAAACTACAGTACCCAGATGTTTTAGTAAATTACTTCACGTTTAAAAAAAAAAAACTATTTTTGTGATTGCTTTTAAAGATTCAAGTCTTCCGAAGGAACCAATGGGCTGCGAGTCACAGGCAGGGATGGAAAGTCCCAAATTATTGAATGGAGTAAGACATAGTTGGGTTTGGTCTTTTCTTATTGTTGACAATATGAAACACATAGAATGACGCCATCCTCATCTTTTGAAGTTAATTTATAGACGTTAAAAAATATGAAATACAAAATTCACGAAAAAGCATCTCAAGTATAGTTTCTCCTTCAGCCTTGGACATCTATTCTAATGCATCCAGACATTTGTTACTGAACGTAAAACAGCCAATTTAAGGAGCCAGACATAACTAGAGCCATAATGACTGGGTTTGGTATCATATAATGGGCATTATTTCACAATATGATTAATTATTGATAATTCTGCAGACTGTTACCACTATACTGCTTGTTGTTCTGCTTCTGTGTCCAGCCAAAAAGTTCCACGAGTATAAACCCAGACACATCACTTCTCCAGGCTGAAGGGGCTTTTGGGGAGGGGCAGGGGTGGCAGACACAACAAGAGGAAGTGGTATGGGATATGGGATAATGAAATATACCTCACACTCCCAAAGGGCATCACCTCACCTATCCTGGGGCTCACAAATAGCTCAAGTAACCAAGCCCCCCTACTTCACACACACAATCCACACCCCCGCTGTGCCCAAACCACACCACAGCTACGCTCCACCAGGACCCTGGAGCTACGTGCAGTTTGTACTTTATTTGTTTGCCGACGTTGGAGTGACAGCAGCCCGAATCTGAGCTGCCATCTCGCTCCCCTCGCTCTTCATCTTCATGCTGCAGAGCAGGAGGATAAAATACCCTTCTTGGTTTCCACACAGAAAAAAAGGAAAAATATTCAGGAAATGAAAGTTGTAACACGATCCTCTGTGTGCCAAACGTCTCCCTGAGCAGGGACAAAAGGCCCAGAGAAAAGCTGCTGCTGGGCCTATTTTAGCCTGCAGATGATAGAAGAACAGGGAGGGAAACACAGAGGGCAAGGAGAGAAGAGAAGGCATGAAATTAAGATGAGTGAGGGATTAGGAATTATTAGGATGCAGTGGGGGATGAACTGAAATTATTTCCTCAGACAGTGAAAGAGGAGGAGGCTGCTGCAGTGATGAAACTGGAGTGCTCCTGCAGCCCCCTGTGCACAGAGCCCCACATCCCACAGATATTCATGCACCAAGCAAAATAAACTTCCCATTCCGGCCCTGCAGTATGTTTTCCAGCGGGCCTCTCCTGAGAGAAAGCCTTCATGACTCCTCATGCAGTGCTTAAGGCCCAGTCGAGTGAATCCAAGACAAGGGCAGAAAGAGAGAAAGATCAGTGTGAACAAACACATTATGACTACCACATTCATCCATCCATCCATCCATTACCCGAACCGCTTATCCTCTTTAGGGTTGCGGGGCGCTGGAGCCGATCCCAGCTGTCATTGGGCGAAGGCAGGGTACACCCTGGATAAGTCGCCAGTCTATCCAGGACTACCACATTCAGATTTGTATTAATGAAGCAGGAAATCATACTTTCTGCTGTTTGGTGAGGTCACATTCTTCCCTCTAATAACTTGTGTGCCATGGCTGATCACCAGGGCATCCTGGCAGCATAAGGGAGGGGGAAATGCTCCGCTGGTCCTCTCAGTGCTGACTGGTGCATTTGCAGCATGGTGTCAGCGGCCGGTGGTAATTACCAGGCTCTCTCTGAGTTACCGCTACACCAATGTGCCACCGGCTCTGGTATGCCAGCTAAGCTCTGTTATTAGGCACAGAGCTGCCACTGGACAGTAGGCGCTACTTCAGCAGACACAGATTCTGCCTGTCCATCTCCATCTGTCTCTTTGTCTGTCTATATATCATCCATCCATGTAGTCTGTCTGGATGATGAATGATTGTTTTACTACTTACAAAGTATAGGCCGCAGTGCTAAATTAGTAGGATCTTTGTCCTATGTGAGAAACATGTTTATCATATTTGACAGCTACAATTACTCACAGAAGAGTTGTCATCTGGCTCCAAAAAACGACTAAAATTTTTTTTATCAAGCCTGCATTTTGGAACAGTTGGAAAAATATTTGTGTAAATCCACTCACCCATCAAAGAAGGAGCACAAAAGAGGAAGCCTTCTCATCATCCTCCGGCTGCATGTCTTCCAACTGACTGCTGCTGCCTGCAGAAAAACCTGGAGCAAAGACGCAGATCACTTATCAGATCAGATATTTAGACCTGTCCTAAAAATGTTACATTTACATTACTTTGTTTCCCTTCATTTTAAGTATATACATTTAAGAGAAAAACCCATAGAGAGACAATGTTAAACAACCACATAGAGATAGTTTGAGCATTTTAAAAATAACAAATAGTTATGGTTGAGTAAAGTAATGCTTCACTGGAATAACATAAACAGAAAGACACATATACATGTATTTCAATTTTAAATCAGTATAGATTCAATTAAAATCTCTTTTTTTCAGTTGCTTTGGCATACCTCTCAAATGATATTCATTATTCTCAAACAAACAGGGTGAAATTCTCTAATTCGTAGTTTCTCGCAGTCTCTAATTCATTCATTCAACATCACAGTTGATACAAGTCATAAAACAACCTAACACACAACAAACACACACCATTCAAACCAACGTAAAACATGAGCATACAGACACAAAATGTAGACAGCATATGAAACCGATAAAAACACGAAAAGTTTAAATATTGTATTTCCATAGTGATCCTGGTCTGTCCTAAATCACGACAACAACACAGACTGCGGTGCTCCTGTTACAGTACTGACTGGGACATGCAGATTACAGTCGATGCAGTATACAACATGATACAGCAGTATGTCATGGTACGTACAAAGGTAGGTGAAACATAAATCAGGGAGCTTATACAGTAATTGATTACAGTGACTTCCTATTGTTTTTATCAGCAATTATGCTCTATTTGCGGGTTCTGAAAAGGTGTATGAAAAGCATAATGTACATTATAGTTATCACCTCTAAACATGTTGTATCTGATCCGATCGTGGATATTATTTGAGCACTTGGCAAGTTACAGAGACAGAGTTACAAAACTATGAATAATTTACTCATCTGTCTGCTTTATACAATATCTAAAACTGCTAAAGGGACAGGTTTTAACTAAAACTGGACTGTTTGTGACATGATCACAATGGTATTCGTTATATCCAGGGTATTACAAGTAGATCATAGTCAGCTACAATAAATTACAAATAAAAGAACCCTGAGGGCTTGCGAATATATAAATAAGAAATATAAATAAATACATTTTAAATTATAGATTATTATAAATTATTAGAAATCAGGGGAACAAAGCAATACAATAACAAAAAGTGTCAATTCTGAATCATAATAATAATATAGGGAGATTAAAAGGGGGAAACTAAGATGTGATAGTGCAGTAATATTGTGTCATGGCGTGATGCATTACAAAGTGATGTTGGTAGAGCCGTAGCGTGTCAGATAAGGATGGGCTGATAATTAGGCAGGTACCGTAGTTCAGTGACACTGAGACTATTTGGACTTTCTGAAGCTGCAGGAGACACCACATGAAGGCCAGACGAGGGTCTCCGCTTCACGCTCTCCGTCTCAGAGTTTGTCAGGTTTATAACTATAACTCAAGAGCATGACTGAGAAAGGCTCAAGGTGCTGAACTTAAACTTGGCGACAGCTGCAGAAACTGGAGACCAGAGAGTTTAAATATAGACCCCCTTAAAAATCCCAACTGGTGCCCTTGCCCTGCCTCAACACTTTCTTACACATGTACGTTCACACCTTCCTTTCAGTAATACTGTACGCTCATTTACACCTCCAAAGTTACTAGTGTACCTTTAGTTTGCTTTTATGCACAATCAAAAATGCATTTAAAGAGCTCTTTGTACAGTTAATGTTATTCTTAATGTAGGTTAACTATTCTCAAATTAAATGAAGCCTAAATGGAGGCCTGAAAAAAAGCCTAAATAAAAAAACACCTCCTCTTCAGCCATTGTCCTTTGTGTAACAGTATTATTTATTTTTCTAATAAAAGTAGTTATTAAAGGCTATGTTGGCAATATGATGCTTTGCATTGATATATTGATAACAATATTGATATCTTGATATATGACAGAAGTGTACAAAACCTGCTGTAGAGCTGCTGAGTCGTTTCTACTTCACTATGGATCTTGTCCACCATCTAGTGGTCAAAGGTCAGTACTACAGGTACAGACACGAAAGTCCCAAGCATATGTTTTCTTTTTCTTTAAAATAAACTTACAAAAGACAGCTTGTCTTATATAAGTATATAGTCCTATATGATGATTATAGTTAGGTTTAATGGTAAAAAAACATCTTACCTTTCATGAAAAACATTTGTCACAGTGCTTATCTAGTGAGTGAAAGATGAGCATTGAATTGAATTTAGAAATGTTATCTTTGTAAAATGTAAGTAAATGTTAAATATATAAAATATAAGTAAATGTTAATATCATATAATAAAAACATTTTAACTGGAAATACAATAAATAAAAACAACGGATATATAATAGATAAGAACATTTTAAATAATTATGATAAGCATATAAAATAGCATAACATTAATGTTACAGCACTTGTCATATTTCAAAGTTATATTTTTAAGTTTACTGAAAAGAAAACATTTCATTTGAGGGCTCAAGACCTTTTATAAAAATAAAACAAGCAATTGAAAATGAATATAGTCACATTTAAGAAACATTTCAACGTTAAAAACAATAAAAGGTTACTTTTATAAAGGTGCAATAATAATTTAACATCCATTTTTATGGAAACCCACATACATTATTTATGTGTGTAGTCAGTGTTTTAGTTTAGTAGTTAGAAGTAATTAATGGGCCACAGAAAAAAAAGCATATTTTTTAATCTTATTCACTCATATCTGGATAAATTATAACAAGGCTTCTCTTTCGTTAGTCACCGTCTCCATCTAGTGGCCGAATACTGTACTTCACTCTCTGACCTGAGCAATAATTGTTTTTCTTGGCATGCTTAGTAAAATGTAAAATAATTTTAATGGAAACCATCAGCTTATAAAATCTACATGAGTCCTACCAATAGTAAAGTTATCACAAAATCTGGTTAAACCAACTGCCTCGGGGCCCAAGATCCTCAGGGTCCCAAAGAGCCAGGCTCCCTGAATGTGTGGCAATTAATTTGAGTATTTTGGTGGGACGTTCTAAATGATGGTAGATCTAATCTATTTAGGTTTCTGACATGTTTAAAGGTGCTCTAAGACCTATTTCATAACTAGCAAAAAAATACTTCAACTGAGTAGTTCTACATTTCTGTATTGACATTTTTGTTCTAACGTTTCTCTTGCTCTAAAAGTGTATTGTCTCTGTGAGATCGACAGAGTCCCTCTAGCAGGCATCTTCATCTAAGATTGGATCTGTCGGTGTATAAGTCTCCCCACAAACCAGGACTGGATCACATTTTCTTCTTACATTTAGTCACCAGCGCCTGTTAAAACAAAGGTTCCTTGCAGCTCCAATAGCAGGCGGAGGATCCAGGCTGACATAAGTCTTCTTTGTGTGGGCAGAGCAGCCCGATGATGTGAACGCTGGCTGACTTCACATAATTGCCTCACATTGTCTGCATTGTATCTGCTAACAAATACAGATTTGTAAGCGAAGCAGACGAGCCAAGGTTGGAGCGATGTATCGATTGATTGGAGCCTTCACGTGGTTTTAAAGCAAAACGGGCTCCATCGACGTTGTTACGTGTCAGTGTTAAGAAAGGCATTACAGTCGTCTCGTGGAGGTATACCTTGAAGAACGTCAGCCTCCAGTCGTGGTTCAATGTGATCAATACCTAGCCCTTGTGTTTAACTTCCTTATATGTAGGGCAATTATTAGTTTATTAGTAATTATAGTCTTTTAAGTAAGCCACAGTAAGGAGGTCTCATCATCTACTAAAAAAGTACAATGTAAAGTCTTAAATGTAGTTAGTGTGATAACAATAGAGAGGTTTTTTATTTCTATGTGTAAATTTACACAGTAAATTTGCCAAAGTAAATTAAACAAAATGTACTCTAAAGAATATAACATTTGGCAGTCTAAATAGTGTAAAATCTACTCTTGCCTCATAGTTAATAATTCAGAGTATGTTTTACTGTATTTAGTGTTCATATCTACATGATAATATATATTTACTAGAATTGGATTCAATTCTATATATAATCGAATTATATATAGAATGATTCTAAGAATAATGATATACAGAATTAGATTAAATTCAAAATAGAATGCTTTAGATTCAATTCTATATAGCATTGGATTCGTCAGCTCATTCCAGTGTATTGAGAGGTTTCATGATGGGGAAACGGAACATAAGGAACCGTAGTGGGCGTGGTCATGCTGTTTTACTCCAATAGATTCTTTTCTTAAATAATTTGCTCCTACTCTACTGGCTACGGCTGAAGAAATTACTCCCCCGTTTTTCATGTGTACACATGAGGCAGTATAACCATTTTAACATAATTTGGACCGATTGTATGTCTATTATATAAGCATGGTTTTGAATTGTTTTAATGTTCAACAATCACATGTGGGTGTCCACATACTTTTGGCCATGCAATGTATAATACTACGAAAGGTTTTTGTTATTTTATTATGGTCAAATTGCTCTCAGAACTTGGTCAATCTAAGAAGAAGTGAAAATGTGAAAACAGAATGTTAATTCAGATTGGCTCTGCGGGAGAGACACATGAGTAAGCAGACGATACTGTAAACAGGGTTTATTGCACAAGTGAAACACTAACTTGGGATGTTACCCAGAAAATATAAATGATATCATACTGATAAACAGATATTATGGAACCGTTTATTGATGTAACTGAACTGTGTCTCTGTCCATGGTTCTGAAAGTCTCCTGCAGCGAATCAGCATTCACTGAACCTATAACCTAACTTCTATGGAGTATGGTTTCCTCAATTTAAATTTTAACTGGAGCTTGGGACGTGCATTGTGTCAAACCCCATCTTTAAATCTAGTCAGGACAGTTACCATTGAGAGGACACCTGGGTCAAGTCTCTCAGTATTTTTTCGGGGAATTTTAAAGGAGTTTACGATTTACAATCGGTTTTGTTTTGCATGCTTTCTGTGACAGAATATGCTTCTCTGTAACAGTGTTTAAACCAGCATCAAAGAGATTTTACTGAAAGTATTACTGAACAGTTAAGGCTGAATCATTTATTAAATATGATGTGGATTTGTTTTTCCTGGTGTGTGGTTACATTTCTTCAGATTGGCAATAAACCAACATTACGTAACATTAATTGTTTGTTTAGGTTTCAATTCAACAGGTTAAACTGGTTCGTGACTTGCCTGCTTGGGAGGAGTATACTGCCCAGCATCTAATATCTAACTTCATGTTAGATGCATTAGGAAAGTTACACAAGTGTTTGCCACCAGGGGGCATCATTGGTCTGCAGTTTAATTTTTAGAGGGCAATTCAGTGAAGCCTTCAGACGATGATGCCGCTACACACACACCACAATTGAGATAGTTTCGTATTCTTCGAGAAGACAACATTTCTGATGGGAGGAAAAACATCGGCCGGCTAACAATAACGTACACAAGAGCCTCGAAATAGCTGTATTTCCAAGGGCGGCGAAAAGAGCGGTTTTCAAATGAGTATTTTGATATACATTCATGGCTTTTCGCACAATGAGCTGACAGAAAAAAAGAAAAACCCCGCAGTTGATTTTGTTGGTCCTCGGAAGAAACTATTTTGATGGGGAGTTTAAAATTATTATTTTTTAAAGGTCACGCAGTGAGTTCAGGTTTAACCTTGTAAACAACAAGCAATGGGGGTTAACAAAATAAGTTGTTAGAGCGCGGATGGGATGGAGAGCGATTTGGTTTGAAAGGGAAGAGGGCGGAGAACAAAAGCCCTGCTGAAAAGGACAAGTTTCCCCTGCTGAGCGACCTCGACAACTTCAGGAGGCATGTTGAGAGGGTGAAATGTGACTGTGACAGTGTCACTGTTAGCCCGACACTGCTGCAGTGTTTCATCACCATCACCATGTTATTATTATAGTTATTGTTGTTATGGCCATTATTGTTATTATTGCTATTATTACTATTATCATTATTATCACTATTGTTATAATTGTTATTATTATTATTATTATTATTAGCTGTGGGGAAGGATCCAGGGTTGGACCATACAAATATTTTAAGTAAAAATCAGTACCAGAGTGTATAAATACTCTTCCAGAAGTAAAATTCCATTAACTGGAGCATCAAAATAAAGTACCAAAAGTAAACATATTATGAAAAATGACCCCAACATATTTTATATTGCTGCATATGTTGCAGCTGGTAAAGTGATCACTTTCAGGTAATCTATAATAATACATAATAAATTATAACTTCATTATACACTCAGTGGTCACTTTACAGTCCAACACAACGCTCATAATGTTCAGTCTTTGAAAATATGTCGGTGTTTATTATTGAGGTTATTAAAGGTGGTATTGCTACATTAATAATGTGTGCAGAATATTAGCAACAGTCCTCAATACAATGCAGTCGAGTACAACATCACTATGACTGCAATGCTAAAACTAAAACCTCTGAGAGTTTTAATAAAGACTGAACATTAGGCATCATAAAAACAGACTTTATGACAGAGCAGTTGGTTTTGGATTGCTGCAGACTCCACAAGCGTACCTAATAAACTGGTCACTAAGTGTATTCAGTATCAATAATATCAAACTGCAAAGTAACAAAACCTGCCGGATAAATGTGAGTATAACGTTTTCAATTTAAAACGTTTTTTAATATATATATATAATTGCACTTAACTAGATCCACCTCTAGAATGGTCTGCCTACTGGATCTGCCGAGCATCACACATACAAAAAAAAAGCACATCCCTGTGGAAGGAGAGCATCTACTCCCAGAATAATCAAATCACTTCGGCTTGCGTTCAGAGATGATGTGTTTGATACTGGGCTGACGCAGCAGGTCCAGATGAGGTGCAACGACATTACGACGCTGAACAGATATATTCTTTAACTCGTATATCGAAAAAAACATTGTTTCCATTTGTCTGTTATTACATTACTCCGCAGACCGGAAGTCAAATACCAACACAAGTTGTTTTAACAACCAACCATTTGGCTGCATGACGCAGGACACCTTTCAACGTAGTCAGCTTACAGGGTGTGGTGTATTTTGTTTTGTGTTTTTTTATTGTGTCCATCGGTTTTATAACGAGTGTTTTATCAATTGAGTCGGGCTATGCCATATTTGATTTCAGACAGACATAAAGCAGGTGTTGGATGTATCAGGTTCTTCGGGGAAGAGACAGTCATGTTTGGTTCTTGAGCTGCTTTCAACATTTATTTTGATTGTATGACTGTTTTGTCGTGATTGGAAATTAATGGAATTTGCAATATATCAATCTAACAGTGGCAGGACGGATGTAAAAAGTAGGGGAAGAGAAAGAGCTGCGTAAAAAACGTTTCTACAACATCGTATCTGTGACCTGCTTTCTGTTTCCTCTCTGTAGGATATTGGTAATACAAGGTTACACTGTGTGTCACCCTACAGCTAGATTTTTAAATGCCTCTCTTCAGGTTAGAGACTGCCCTGTGGGACTCCTCGGGTCGCTGTATAAAAGAATAGAAACACTTCAATCGTACTAGCATTGGTTATGGCAGTATAAGGTTTACTTTATTTGTTTTAGCAATCATTATATACGGTACTTGTTTGTTTTTATTCACTCTTATTTGTTTTTAATTCGGCTATTGTTCTCATATCATTTAAGGAAGCAGCTCCAAAGCAGTTTCTATTTGATAAAAATACATTACAATTACCATTATCAGGCTATTATCATTATTATTTAAAAGAATTACTGGTATTGGTATTACGACTCTTCGTATACTATGTATTTATTCTGGCACACATTTTGTGATCAAATGAAGTATAGCTAAAACAGGCTGATGTTTTATTAAAAATGTATATTCATAATACGCGATCCAATCAGATGCTAATAGACTATCTGTAGACATATCGGCCAGCTCAGGCTGCCATGCCTGTCCAGTTATTTATCCAGAAAAACTATATCGCAATTCATAGTGTGTGAGCACTGAACGACGGTGACAGATCCAATAAAAAAAACAGACGTATAGTCAAGGCTGCAGCCTGCCATTCAACACATCACAACCAAAGCTGAAAGAGATATGCAAGTCAACCTCACTTATCCACTGAGAACCCTTAACTTGTTAAAATACTCTGGAGCTGAAATAGACTACTTGGTGAAGTTGCTCAGCAGAGATACGATGAAATGTGTTCTCTACAATGTCGAGATCACGTTGGAACGAACTACATTCAACCATCTATTAATTTACTGAAGCATGCCTGCTGCGCCTATGAGTAGGCCACTACAACCAGAAAACAATCAACTGGTAATTAAATCCTTTTAATAGGCCAAGCCATAAGCTCAAACTGTAGCGCGCACACACACGCACACACACACGCACACGCACACGCACACACACACACACACACACACACACACACACACACACACACACACACACACACACACACACACACACACACACACACACGAGAAGTTGTGATTTCCGTGCCCCAGACTACCATCACAGGAGTCTTTTCTTTGGAGAGGGACCCGCGGTCGCTTCCCTTTACAAAACAGCAGCAGGGCCCCTTTTGTCCGAGCAGGGACCCCAGACCCATCATTAGCACTGATTACCGCTGACCAGTTTGACAACCTTATTGACTGCGAGAAATACTTTTTCATCTAGTCCCCCGGTCGTCCTTATTTTCAATAGAAACGGAAATATTCAGCCATTTTGTCCCCGTGGTTTGAAAGAGGAGCAGCAAAAATAAAAAAATAAAAAGACCCCTACCCTTCCTCCCCATTTATTTCCCTTCACTTGTTTCCTCTCTCTCCATACAGATTTAGCTTCTGTGTTCAAGCTGAAAGGCTTTTGTCTGTCTCAGAAGTTACTGTAGCCTAATTAATAGCAAATTGGACGAAACCAGGTGTCTTCTGTCCCATCAGTTGGAAAAGCTCAACTTTAACTTCTGGTTTAGTCTGCTTCACTCGCTTTGTTGCTCACAACATTGAGACTTCGGGGTATTTGTTCTGATATAAAAAAGTATATTTGTAGTCCAGTATAAATGTTTAGTAATATGCTGCGCAGGTAGATATATTTTACAGACATTGTTTTCAACCTACAACCTACAGAATAATTAAAGATTGTTACAAAAACAAAACAAATGGTATATAATATCCCAGAGGAAAAAAGAATATAAATTTACCTCACTAGGGGAAACAATATTGTTGGAATATTGTGATGATTTGTTTAAGAGTGAACATTCAGACTACCAGAGGGAGGGAAACTGCTTTCACATAAAAAAAACATACAGTCAATTAAAATGGCAAAACAAGAAAAGACAAAAAAAATATTTTTTTTGTCCAAACAGATATATGTGTACATTGACAATAATACTATGTGTATGCAATAATGCTACACTAAATATTACAATGATTTAGCCATAATGAATCTGTCATGTACATTTGCAGCAAGCATGGCCTTCTAAATCAAAGCCTGTCTTGGGAAAATGGACACTTGCAGAGAGCGAAGGAGCTTCTTTCTACGCGGACAGAACAAGGCCCATTTCTACAATCTGCTGTGTTTTGATCTCCATGATCTCTCTCGCAGATCATCTGGGTTAGCGAGTCGGCCTCTCCGTGACCTCTCGCTGTCACCCCGCATTACACGACGCAAAGCATGTTGGCCATCGCTCTAAAAGGTGTCAGGGAATATAGCACCGTGGTGTTATAATCAGAAAAGGTAGTCTCTTCATGAAAACATCGAAGAGGAATTTTTGTATATATAAAAATGTCAATATTTAACAATTGTATTGTATTTCCCCAAACAGCAATAAAAAAATAAGACTAAACGTTATTCTCTCTTGATCCACAATTATTTTATTAAGTTATCTTTACTTTTTTTCTTTTACTGAAACACATTTTTCACTAAAGCGCGCATGCTCAACAGGTTCACCTGTGTACAAGGTAAGTATTAAAAACACCAAGCAAATGAATATGAAATTCGAAGAGACAGAGCAGATCTTTTTTAAATAGGCAAATAAACATTATTTATAAAACTTTGAAAGTAAAGTAAAAATATCACAGTTCTTTTTCAACATGAAATACCCACAGAGAACAGCAGGTTAGGCGCTCGAATGCCTTCGCCCCCCCCCTTTTTTGATTTTTTTTTTCTTCTTCTTTTTACTTTTCATCTCGGGGCGTTGGTTTATTAGTCCGTCAAATAGGTTTCGTCCATATTAAGTTCAGTTATCCACACGTGGGTAAAATGCAAACAAAAAAAATGTAGGCCTAAAAGGAAAAGGACGGGCAGTCCGCCGCAGATCACAGATCCCCTCATGTTTTGGCACCCTTCAGATATCAGTTTGTGTGTGTGTGTTTTGTACTCAACGCAGGCACTAGGACTTGTTTTTATCGGATTGTCTTTCACTCCTATCCCCCTTTAATTCATCAACGCCGTCGATCTGCCCGTCAGATGTCACATTCACTGTCGCTGGAGGTGATGGAGATGGCCGAGGCGGCTGCTTTGCTGGACACACTGGCCTCCGGACTGGAGGAGTTCCCCAGGCGGTCCACGGTGCCGTCCTCGTCCGCCAGGGAGCGAACCGAGCCGCCGGACAGGACCTGCTGCTGGAGCCTGCATAGGCAGAGGACACGAGACAGGGCGTTACGAAAACACGTCTATGTGCAGTTGATTTTTTTAAGTAGAATTTCTTAATTCTTAATTATTTTTCTGAAAACTATTTTTAAAACACAAATAGAGGAAAATATTCATTTCCACTAATCGTCTATAACTGAGGGTTATTTTCTATTTATTTATGTACGCCTAATTTAATTATTTGCATTTTATTTTATGTTTAAAAATAAATAAATCCTGAAACAAAAAGAAAGTAGACAGATGGTCTGTCTCCACCCATTAGCTTATTGTTATCCCCTTCACTTTTATAAAACACACAATATGGAATTATATTATCTAAATCTGCCATTTTTGGGGGGCTAATAATTGGAAATATTCCCTATACAAACAAATATCACTGACATGGTATATTGTCATTGTGAAGGCAAGATCGGTTATTTACAATAGGCTTAACTAATACGATCATTACACATTATTTTGTCATTTCACGAAGATCTCACTAATTAATGTAGGCTATTGATTACATTCACTATAAACTGGACATGTTTAGGCTGTTTTGGCTGCATTAAACATGACCAATACAGCAGTGTGACCTCGACCCACACTGCAATAGGCCTGTTAAGAAATTGGCTATAAACTGATATTTGAAAGTAGCATACGGTCTATTAAAATACATACAAAATACTAGATTATCATTATAGATCATAAATATATTCTTTGGCTTACTGTTGGCACTACAAAATAACATGTGACTGTTTAGCTTACTCTTCATATTAGCCTAAATAGTGCGCTGGAGCAATGTGTTATTCTTATTCATAACAATAAAAATAATATCCAGAGGTTGGCTCTCCCAATAATCTAAAATGATATGGGAAATCATTTTTTTTTCTGTCACCAGTGCTGTCAATTTTTTTCAACCTCTTAAACTATAACGTCATGGCAGACACTGTAAGCAACATTAGTTACAATAAAAAAAGCCCCCCGATTTTAGGATTATTGAACAATTCAGAATCTAATATCTAGAGAAATATAAGATCTGAGGTGCTCCAACCAGCGTGGGTCCCGGTTTGTTTTGCTATAAATCAAACTGAAATATTAAATCGCATGATGCACACGTCGAGTCCGGATGCAGGGTGTTTTTTCTCTCTTTCCTACGGCCAAATACTTATTTTTGTGTTGCAGCCACCGCGATCAGAAACCCTTCTAGATGCATGCTGCTCACCTGTTTTTCGCAGCCGCTGCTCTGTCTCTTTGTCTGCGGTTTTTGAACCAGTTTCCTACTTGTGTGGGTGTAAGTCCTGTAGCCTGTGCAAGCTCCCTCTTTTTACTGGGATTTGGGTAGGGATCCTGCAAATACCATTCTCTTAACAAGTGCCGGGTTCTCTCCTTGAAGCAGTGGGTTTTCTGCTCTCCATCCCATATGGTTCTGGGCAGGGGGAACTTCTTCCGCACCCTGTACTTGTCCACGGGCCCCAGCGGGCGTCCCCGCAGCTTCTCCGCCTCCTGGTAGTGCGCTTCGAGCCACAGCGCCTGCAGCTTCGTGTGCGACTCTTTGGTGAACTTGTGGTTCTCCAGGATGTGGTAGAGTTCACGGAAATTGCCGGTGTGGAAGGCGACGACTGCCCGGGCCCTCAACACCGACTCGTTCTTGTTGAGGACCTCGCAGGCCGCTGGCGCGACGGGCAGCGACCAGAGGAAGCGGCCGAGGCGCTCGACGTCCCCGCTCTCCTCCAGAGTCTCGCAGACCCCGGCGACCTGCTGGGGGCTGAAATTCAAGATGGGCAGCTGAAACATGGAGGCTTCTCCTGTGCTTCCCTCTCCCCCTCCTTTCTCCCCTCTCTCTCTCTCCTCCGTGGCGAGTTCTCCTGCTTCTGCTTTTCCGCGCGCCGAAGCAGTCCAAAGGCGAGGCAATCCCAAAGTTACACCGAACCAATCGCCTGAGCAGCCCTGAAAGACGCAAACAGCAAACGCCGCGGAGGAGGACCGATGCTGCGCGGGGCCCCGGCTACCGCATCCTCAGGCTGGGCAAACTTGGCAGGTAAAAGGGCTGAAAGAGTGCGAGGGAATTAAAGCCGGAGCCGCGATGTATTTTTCAAGGTAGGCTGGGATTGAAAGTACGAAAGAATTAAAACCGGTGCCGAGATGTATTTTTTAAGGGGGGAGAAAAAGACATTCAAGCCCCCTCCGATGATTTCCTATTGGACGTGGCAGATTGGCTGCCCGGTTGCCATGGATGCACGTCAATCACTGTCAAGTTCGACCAATCAGGCGGAAAGGAGATCTCAGCACCTCCCTTTTCAAAAATAATATAAACATTTTGACCTTTTTGCGTCGCGTCTTCAAACGTTTAACTGCCCGTCGTGCTTTCCAAACACCCTCTGCCTTTGTGCTAAAGAAAGACTCTTCAGTCTATGTAGTCAAGTGCCAAAGCAACCAAACACGCTCAGCTCAGTCTCCCTGCAGAGCTCTTGAAACGGGCTGGGTACACAGCAAAAGACACATCCCGTTGACTAGCTGCACTAAAACTCAATATAATATTATTTAATCCTCAACTGTGTAAATATGATATTGTCTATTTTATGTGTTAGGCGTGGGCTATTAAATTGTGGCGTTTAAACTGACCTCGCTTATAGGCTTTCTATTAATCTACAACCATTTAGGCTTATACTCCTATATTCCTATACATAAGCCCACGTGGCTAAATGTTTATAAGCAGTTTGAATGCATGTCTTCGTTTAAAAATAAGATTACCCTCCAGTTCGTTATGTTTAATACTCATATATCCTAAGGCTTATATTGATGCTGATTTGTAGAAATCATTAAAAGGGTCAATGTGGGATTTATTTCAACAGGGCTGCGAATTTGAAGCCAACTCACTTTCGCAACCTTGACCAGATTTAGTAGAGGCTTCTTGCATTTTTCAACCTCACAAAAGTGCACATTTATGAACTACAATAAATGATACCAGAGCCTAAATTATTATGAAGCATGGTCTTTTATGTGCAAGGAACACGAATAAATGCTCTTTTTGAAAACACATTGATTGCTGTTATATTAGAAGGTGTGTGTGTGTGTGTGTGTGTCTGTGTGTGTGTGTGTGTGTGTGCGTGTGTGTGTGTGTGTGTGTGTGTGTGTGTGTGCGCGATGGTGATCCCAGCAGACTGGAGCTCAGTTGCTTATATCCTCCTTTATTTACAATATGCTTGTATCATGCCGACAGCATCAGCGCAGAGAGGCTGCCTCTGTGAAGGCTGCAAAACATCTCAGGGAATAAACGTGATATGTTTATATAGGATTATCATGGCCCTGCCAGGCTACTCGGCTTTAGTATCAGACACACTCCGTTTTGTGCACAGGCTGATTTAGTAAATAAGAGGGCAGATAGATAGCGCAGATGGTTTGAAGTGTCGGGTCAGATTATTTCATGGCTGGATACAGTAGTAAAGTTCATTCTGACGGAAAAGCCCGATATTATTTTCACAGATCCTCCCACCCTCCCCACCACACACACTCTCTCTCTCTCTCTCTCTCTCTCTTCCCTCACCGTCTCTAGCGCTCTCGCTCTCTCTCTTTCTCTCTCTCTCTCATGCACGCGCCACAGACTCAAGCTGAATCCCCTTCGGGCTCTTTTTGCATGAATTATAGACTCTTGATGCAGGGTTATGAAATGCCTTCTGCACAGGAAGCTGCTCCATTGCTCGCTGGTTTACTGGAGATAGCATCATTATTATACATATATATATATATAAAAGAGCATAATAATTAAGAATTTGCATACAATGTCTTCGCGATTATCTCTGTACGCTTTGACAAACAATGCCGCATTATCTTGAAAATTACCAATTTATAGCAGATAGAGAGGCAATAAACAATGAATGAGCAGATTAAGACGATTCTGTCTATCGGTGTCGCCATCCATTCTCCCATATTCTCACACCAACCGGTAAATATCGGTAAATAAAGGATAAGACCTCCATCGCATGCAGCAGTGGAAGTAAATTCCGAGGGCTACAGACAAGGTGCTGGTCTGAAATATTTAGATGCTTGTAAATATTTCAACCCTGCAGGCTGCCTGTCCCAAACTAAATTTACAAGGAGTGCAATACTTTTTTTCCAGGAAGCGCGCATCAATAAAATATAGACGAGTTTTGGATCTCTTAAACGGAGGGCTGGAAATAACAATTGTAGACTATGCTCTGTAAGCCACACGTCTAGTTTATAGGCCCTGTTAAAACATTAATAGGAGGAAAAAAGAAGGACGCGATTTTTTTTTCTTCTCATTTTGAATTCGTGTTTCGGTATCGACACAATAACAACCCGGTACTATACATCAATCAATAGAAATCCCCATAGGGCCTTTTTATTCACTTATTATAGTATAGTTTTTGATCCTTCTATTTTTTTATTTAATATTCCAATCCTTTCACCTTCCATTTAAAATTATAAATATATGCCCTTTTAAATATAGGCCAACTCGGACTAAGCCAAAGTAGACTAACCCAACCCGCCCAGGCCTATGTCACTGCAGGAGATAGGCCTCCTGACACCAATATCTCCGCACATTCAGCACCGCAACACAGTGGATCTCATTCAAACGCATCCTTTTTTCCTCTTTTGTTTCATGGTTTCATGGTTTCCCACTGACATCCTTGCAGTCAGTCCTCTGTCAGACAAAACTGTTTTTGATGCAATTTTATTAGCCTTGTGATCGTTTTTTAAACAGCTGCCGTCCCTATTTTTTTATTAAATGAAATTTCCCTCATTTACAGATCTCTCTAGAGGCTAAGTGTGGAGGTCAGGTAAACAAGATTCCACAGTGGGTGGACAAAATAACAGGAACACCTGAGAATCCAAGCCAGCCCACCCACCTAATTGTGACCTGAAAAATTACAATTCAACACTTGAAAAGAAATAAAAACAAACCAGTATTGTTTGCAGGATCATTGCAATGAATTGGATTCATGTCAATATAGTGTCAGGTTTTCCTGTGTTTTGCAAATTCTCTGCAGATGCTTTAGGAGGATTCTACGTTTAATCATTTAACAACAAAATATTAACAAAAAGTCTATAAAATGTTTCGAAAAATGGAAATATTAAATGACTGAAAGCTCTAATGCACTAAATGGACCTTTAGTGAGGGAGTGTTTTGTCAACAGTTTTACATGTTCAATAATTAACATTAAGCATAACAAATATTAATTAGCTCTCAAATTAGAGTAAATAACATTGGATCTGTGTTTACCATCATGAACACAGGTCCACTTTGCAACAGTAAGTGTAATACTGTGAGGAATATCAAAGGCTCTGTACTTCATGCACACAACCATCAGCTGCTGCTGTTACGCCAACTGACACAGATCCTGCATCGAACAGTTAGAGGAGACTATTGCCAGAGAGAAAAAGCTTGACACACATTTCTTCCTTCAGCTCAGCAACACAAAGAGGACTACAAGGCGAAGAGAGGATTGATACAGCACAGAGGTGTAGTGCACCCTGCCGCAGACCATCGTTCCTCCCAATTTATGATAAGAGACGAGTGCATTCACTTTGTGTGATTAGCATGTAGCTGGGCCATAGCTTGCCCAGGGCAGAGGGAGGGAAAGAGTGGGGAATAGTTACATGTGAACAGGCTGGAAATGACCCAGATTCCCTAGGATCGCTGGAGCAGACGAGACGCTACAAGAGCCGGTCACAACAGCAATCCTGCCACTATCATATGCAGACCTACAGTACCTTTCGCTCCCCGTCACTGATCCTTTTCATGAACATGCGTGCATGCACACCAAAGAGCGCTCACTCTAAACATCCCTGGTAAATGCCAATCTGAACATTAACAAATAATATCAACTTAATTTGAACACACTCTGTTACTGTACATATCTTCTAATCTGTCTCTGTAGGCACCGCACCTGTTAATGGCACCTAAACAGCATCAAGAGAAGCAGTGATGTAAAATTGAGCCACAAAATGCTAATGTCTGCTTTAGTTGCCTGGGGAGGGAAGGCACGTCTGCTTAAAAATGATGGATGCAAGCATTTCTATGTATGTTCACTGCCTGCCCGACTTCTTTGTTGACTTCTCTGTGCACGACAGACTGTTTTAACTTAGAGTCAGCTGTCCCAGCACAGGATTCACTTTCCAATTAAGGTATCATGTCAGCAACACACCACCATAACCCCTGCATGACCCGGATGTATTTAAAGGCCAGGACTTGAGAGAAGACATTGCCTCGTGGCTACACAGTGACAGGAGGGTTACGCCAAAGCTCTGTGAGAGTTGTGTTTTCAGACCCAGTTGCCCTCGGGGCGGCACTAGCTCTCGACACTGCATTTAATCCGTGGATTTGTGGTAACAGAGAAGACTTCTTATCCACTGACCCATTGGCCCCCAGTGTACGTAATCCAGTGCCTTTCAGTCACACAGCTCTGCTGACACGGAGGAGAGCCAATACACTGCAGCAGTCAGTGTGGGGGCGCATAAACACATGGCCAGCCCTGCCCTGACATACATACTCCTCCCCAAAGCTTTTGTTTCACAGGGCATATACCAGAGGTGGGACAAAGTCATTGTTATGCAAGTCACAAGTAAGTCTCAAGTCTTTGCCCTCGAGTCCCAAGTCAAGTCGAGTCAAAGATGAGGCAAGTCCCGAGTCGAGTCACAAGTCAAAGCCAACAAGTCTCAAGTCGAGTCCAAAGTCCTACCATTTTAGTTTCGAGTCATTTCAAGTCCTCTTACCACAGAAATAAAATGTATACAAATCATGTATGTCTGTAAGATTTGTATTTATTTAAACCTCTTTTTATACAATGACATTAATCAAATACAGTAAACATTTTCACAAAAAATGCTTGTATTTCAACAGCATATTGCACTAGAACAATGCACAGCAACTTCAGTCCTGTATTGTATTGACCTCATATTGCAAAACAGTTTAACTTTCAAATAGACATGGGTCCTTTTAGCCTGAACTTTTTTAAACATGTCATCAATAAAATCCTCACTCCTCAAAATGATCACTTCTGAAAAACTGGACCAACCTGATAATATAACTGGAATGACTCCATAGAGACTTGAGTGAGCTGTGTGGACAGGTGATGAGCAGAGAGTGAGTGTGTGAGCGCATGCGTGCTGTGGACAGGTGGAGGGAGGCCCCTATACTGCATTGCATTTGCAAAAGATCAAATTGGCCAAAAGTCTGTCAGTCATTTGTGCACGATGGGGACGCAGAATGATGCCACCATGGCTGATTCTTCATACCTGTAACAGAGAAAATACTCTTTACTCATATCAATGTTGTTGTGTTAATATTCATTGTCTATTGTACACTACGGTATACGATAATACATTTCAGTTTCAGTGTATGCAATATTAAGAACATTTTCACTGCTTCAAAAGTCATAAGAAAGCCCTTTCTCTCAAGCAACTGAAGTGGTTTTCAAAGTGGGGACAGGGACCCCTGGGTGCCGCGAGGAGGTGCTAGGGGGGCCATGGCAAGTTGGCATGAAAAGTATAGCAAAACAAAATAATTGAATAAATTAAATAACTAAAGTAAACCAAAAACAAGCTAAACAATATTCCCATTAGTTAAGAACTGCACTATAATAATCTATTGCATCTCTGAACATTACTACTATAATCGTTATTATTTTATTTTATTACATGGCTTGGTTGAATTCCAATGTAGAATGCGGTCTGTTATTTCTTGACAACAGACCCTGCGCCCGTATAGCGAGGCGGTAGTTATAGCGAATACAACCCCTGATATGAAAAGGGAAGGCTAATGGTGGATCTACTGTGACTGTGTTATGGTACTTTAAAACGGACGTTGACATGATGTTGGCGAGGTTTTCCATCTGAGTGTGCTACACTCATGTACCTCATATAATCAGGGTTAAAAAATCCCTATTTTTGTAAGCATGAACCAGCAAGGGAGACGTGCGTTTACTCTCTCGTTGATACAGTAAATATGCAGCAGCTAGCTAGTAAGTTACGGTACATCCGATAAGGTGCTTAGCATTCGTTCAAAACTTACCTTTCTTTGTGCAACTTCAGGTGTCGAACAAAGTTGGACGTTGTGGCAGCTCCGTCTGTAATCTTCGACCCGCATGTTTTGCAAATTGCAACTCTTTTTTTGTCGATTAGCTCGTAATTTTTATAGCCAAACGAAACTATCTTCGGTATCATTTTGCCAACTGGCGCGTTGTTGCTTGTGCTTCATTGGTTGTCTTGCAACGTGCCTGCTTAGATACTGTCACATCAAAACAACGTGGGACTACAGTGATTGGATGTCGTGCAGGCAGCGCGCGTGCTCTCTGCATGCATACAGGTGGTGCACATTTTTTTCACAGATGCAGATAAACTGAGAGCGGCGTGGCCGTGTGAACATTTTCTTCCCCAGTTTTCATGGGAAGTAGCAAGTCTTCTCGAGTCAAAAGGCGCAAGTCCAAGTGAAGTCACGAGTCATTGATGTTAAAGTCCAAGTCGAGTTGCAAGTCTTTGTACATTTTGTCGAGTCGAGTCTGAAGTCATCAAATTCATGACTCGAGTCTGACTCGATTCCAAGTCACATGACTCGAGTCCACACCTCTGGCATATACTATACAGTGTAGACCACAGTAAATATAATCAGTGCACGTGATATTTGACCTTATATCCACCACACCAATTCACACTAGT
This sequence comes from Cottus gobio, assembly GCA_023566465.1. Lineage (NCBI taxonomy): Eukaryota > Metazoa > Chordata > Actinopteri > Perciformes > Cottidae > Cottus > Cottus gobio. Next base: position 11,972,755 of record CM042228.1, read on the forward strand.
ATGATGAATATGTAATATCATAATGCCCTTTGCGAAGTTGAGATTGACAGCAGCACTGAATATATACTGTCCGTTTTCAATGCTGCTATGCTATAAAAGCAGGGGTGCACTCTCCTGCATATTACAGGCTTTATCAATCTATCCAATCTGTGGCTTGAAAATGTAACTTAATTAAATCCTGCCATGAAAATGTAGTACAAAAATGAGATCCTACATTGAATATTTCCAGGTTCCGTCTGCCCCGCAGGTCACACATGTAAATGAGAGATCTAGGTTGGCCTGCCACAAAACAAACAATACTGTGAGAGTGAACCTCAAATCCTTAGAAGAAAGCCATTAGGAATACCTTGAAACCTACCCCTTTCTTTACTTTCTTTTTTGAAAACACATTTACGGAGCATGTTATAGAGGGCTTGCAATTATTACATCCACTCTTGAATGCAGTCAATTTCTGTGCTAAATGGAACTAGAGAGAGTGCATGTTGCACACGGCCAGGCTATATATTACTAGTGCTTGTGAGTGTTTGTGTAAGAGGCAGAGCAAGAGAGCCGAAATTGCAAATGAACAAATGCATGCATCACCTATAGCACTTGCGCAACAAAGTGATTGAATGTGCGAGGCAGCATTTCGCATTTCGGAGCTAAAATGCCCAACGTGGTAATTATGAACAGTAAATTCTAGTTTTGTACAGCATGCTTGAAATTGAACACAGCGGTGAGTGATTTTCCACATAAAAATTCTTGTCTTCAGTCCCATTGAACTGAAACTATAGAAGGCAATTGAATGGATGTAAACTATGGTTTCTTGGTAATGTCCAACACAATGAAGGGTCCACTTCAAATCAGTCAAATCGTATTCTATGAGTATTCTATGAGTATTGTATGAGATGAAACTCAACAACAACAAAACACATTTTCAATGAAATGTTGACACAGCTAGACAAACTGTCAAAACAGGTGGGTTGATTGAATGCTTGGTCTTTAGACCTTGCTCTGCACCCACCCACTCACACACCATCTCCGTCTCTCTTTTTCCATTGTATTCACCGATGAATACGCAGCGGTAAGACTTAAAATCTCCAACGTCCTAATCTTTACATCTATTATGATAGCAGTGCATCGAATGTTTCTGACTGAGTTCGCAACTCTATTATTGTCAGCTTAACGGGAGGTTTCTAAAAAACAAGCCTGAATAGTGAATAGTTATCCTGCCTGCACTATATTGTTCTGCCTGCAAACCTCTTTTTTGTTTCCTATGTCTAGAGTCCATCTAGAAAGCCTCCTCAGTGTTTCCTATCCTCTCTATGTATCACTGGTGGGGACAGTGGTCACCCGTAGAGCATTTTAGGCTGCAGAAAAGCACCCTCTCAAAAAAAGAAATTCCATGTCAGGCGATCTTGACGACACCCATAGGTGACAGGAGTCAAAACTCATCACGGTCAGAAGGTCCTCTGGCGCCAGGATGCTTCATGATGCGTGAGTCAGGGCACAGGTCACAACACCGCGGCCATGCTGCCTGGGCCTCACCTCCACTTCACATTGTCTAAGAGCCCCATGCTCCTCCTAGTCACCACACACACACACGCGCACGCGCACACACACACACACACACACACACACACACACACACACACACACACACACACACACACACACACACACACACACACACAGTACAGAGGACTGTCAATAAATGCCACTTCTAGCAACCGACTTGCTCTTTTGTCTGCACTATGGTCGCTTTTTCAATTGTGACCTTTCTCTTTAGGATATTTGCGATTTATTGGGTTTTATGCATTAAGATCAACAGCTAACAATACTTATTTATTGTACTGTACATAATTGGCAAGCTTTTCTAAATGTAATGTAGTTTTATGTTTTTGTTTGGTCTACAGGCAAATAAATAAAATCAGAAATCTGAATTGTCCATTAGATCGGGGGAACAATTTATTCCAAACCCCTTAAAGAGCAGTGACTATCAGAAATACTTCATAGTAAATGATACACTCATCACAGCATTACACTCTGCTGTAAGAATAAAAAGGACTCCTTTCAGTTTATTTCCCGTAAAACTGAAATGTTTTCTGGACCTTGTATTAGTGCGAGCCTCTGAGAAGAGCCTCCACGTACAATGCAGCACAATTACACTCCTTGCCTATTGAAAATATACATGTTTTCATTTGCTAAGTGGGCTGTCTTCTAATCAAAAAAATGTGTGCATCCATTACCTATTGAGTAAAGCTCAAAATAAAAGGTATACGACATAAGATATCTGCAAACAGTGTTCTATTTAAAGCAGCTCCATTTAAAATGTGCAGATTAAAAACTACTTACAGATTTAGGTGAAATTGTATATTTGGCAATGTGAATGAAATATTATGTCAGAGATATCCATGGGTCCTTTTATCAGATCCAAAAAGTAACCTGTCTACTAATTGCAAATGGAGCACAAACTCAGAATTTGGGAGTTGCTTCCACTACAAGGGGCAGCAGCAGGGATATCCTGGATTTCCGGACTCTTAATATCTGTCAACTGTGCTTTATTGATGGCTTATGTCAAATGCCATTCTGACAGAGCTCATTAGGATGAAGGGAGTCGTCTAGGTAGAGGCAGGAGAAGGCAGAGCTGGCGAGCTGCCTGATCACTGTGTGCACAAAGCTCACCACTGTACCTAGAGGGTGATGCCTCTGACAGGAGTTAGCTGACAGGGTTATATGTGTGTGTGTGTGTGTGTGTGTGTGTGTGTGTGTGTGTGTGTGTGTGTGTGTGTGTGTGTGTGTGTGTAATACATAGAGAGGGTTGAGGGAGGCTGATGGAGTGCAGAGAGAGAAAGTATATGTGTATGTGTTCATGTCATTGCTTGAGTTACCCGGTGTCACTGAGCAGGTCCCTGCTTGATGCCACGACTCCAAACACAACTGACAGGCTGAGAGTCATCTCGCTTTCGCCACTCACACATACTCAAATATTTATCCGTGCACAGCCCTCTCAGTGCACTGCGTGGCATCAGCAGTCTTGTGCCACAAGGACAAGGCCCTGTAGAGACTTCAGGGCCCTTGAGAAGATGAGTCAAATGATTTTCACCCTGGTCCCTGCTTTTTTGTGGCAAATTCCTGCAATACCCTTATAATAAAAATCTTAGTTGCACCTTGATAGCCACTCAAATGAGTCTCGTATAGGGAAAATACATTGTGCACCCTCATTCAGGGATGACTCTCGAATAGCCAACAGCCAGGGTCTAATACTATTCAAAACAGCTGAATCCATATCTGCTATGGCCAGCGGCACTGATGATGAGCTCAGACTGTTATGTGACATCTTAATATACTGATTAAAAATGCATGTTTGGAGGGTAAGCAGAGGGGTGCTCTGGGTGCTCCTGCCAGGGAAGATTAAATCATTCTACTTAACAGACATGCTGGGGATTCAGGTCAATGTAAATGAGCAAGCTATAAGACACCAAAAGTCAGCAGTGGCTTTTCTAAAGACGCAAAAATAATATATATATATATAACAGAAAAGATACGATCAATAAAAGTTCTGGCTGTGAGCCTGTGTCGAGGCCAGCTGTGGTGATGGTGATATGAAAGGCTTATTCAGATGCTTAAATGAGCCCAAGCAGAGTTTGGTGCTTTAACAATTCACTTTCAGTTGCTCCAAGAAATAATCCATATTAAAATCAGCTATAAATTGAGATAGATGTATAAAAAAAACGAGCGCAAAAGTCATATAACTGTTCAAGAATGTGATAGCATATTCATGGTCTCATCAGCATCCAGTTTCAATAGAATCCTGCCTAATAGTTTAGCACAGTGCAGCACATCGTCACTGAGCCTCAGGGAGGCTGAGACAGTTTTAACGCTATCTTAGCTTGGAAGTCGTAAGGAGCCTGGCCGAAGATATGTGGCTGCTAATCCAATCAGATAAAACACACATGTCCATAAAGCGAGCTGAGATAAGCAATTACTGTGTAGCCCTTTCTTTGCCACACGCACACTCACCTGTTCACAGATGGACATACACAACCTGACTAAAGGTTGAAAATATAAAATGAAAAATAACACACTAGTCATTCACATAAAAGGTCAAAGGAAATGTGTTTATTATTGTAAACAAATACAAATTAAACTAAAAAGACGGACTAGGCAATACAAAAAGATAATACAAATGCATAATCTTCTAAATTTTATTTATTAATGGAAATGTCAGATGTATAGAAAGCAGAAACATTTCCCATATTATGAGTAATAGACTAATTCTATTGTAAAAAATAAAATATACACTTTAACTGGCAACCAATTAAAGCTTATTTGTTCAGAAATATAAATTGAATTAAACTGAATTCAGCAAAGGGCTGTGACTACCACATAATGTTAAAAATGTGACGTGATTTGACAAAACTTGAATGATTGCCTCAACAGGCTGTTTTAAATAAATGAGCCTCAACAAGAGACCGAAAGCCACTAAACGTCTTTTAAAATCCAAATAAATTACTGGTATAATGACCGAAGAGTCTTCACATATCCGAAACAACATATATCGCAGGTTTCTTTTACTATCAAATGTGAAGCCTGTATCTTAATCCAAACAATTTGTGGGACGAACACGTGTAAAAGCAAGCTATTGTGTGCAGAATATTTCTTTTTTCTGTACCTTGGTGGGTTCATGACAGTTTTTAGCGTCACCATTTACAATCTTCCCACTGCTTTTAGAAACACTGACTGTCATGGCCTTGTGCTGAATAATACTGCTTTAGCAAGGGAATTTTCCTGAGGGCACAGGTGTGCCCTGATAGTCTCATAAGCCCCAGCAGCACAAAGAAAGAAAGATGCTTTCTTGGTGAAAGGAAATAGGGAGGCACGAGGTGCAGAAACAGATCAACAATGGCTTTTTTCGTTTGGGTGTATTTGGTTTTGACCTTCAGACAGAGCTTCGTATAAATTCGACACCGAGGGGGGAATAAAAAAATCCCACTGACCCTGAATCTATACACCCTACGCTGGCAAGGAATGAATATGTGATGTTCAAAGATGACTGGGGGGAGAGGGGAGGGGGCAGTCTAATTCTCAAAGTGTAATACATTTTCAGACAAATGGAGAGACGAAATGTGCGGGTAATGCCTCTCCACATTGGTAGCACCAGCAGGTGCAGCCAATTCTTTTTATTTACTCACACTCTTGAAGACAGAAGTGCTGGACATGGCAATCAAATATACACTAAGCAACATTCCTATCATGCATGTGACCGTGAGTCAATACGGACACCTTCGTCAAGAAAATCTCAATATGAAACCTCCCGTTGTTCAGTCAACCTTCGGGAATACAGCGCTTTCTTTTATAAAGCACAAAAAACATTCCTCTGACTTTAAACATTATGCATACATATTTATGGAAATAAGACTCCTTAAAAGTATTTTCCTCCATTTCCATCTGACTCTTAACTTCTGTCTGCAGATGGCCCTCTGAAAGGGTCAGTGTGGCTGCACAGGGCTGAGATGCTTGACATGCAGTGACGGGGTTGACAAGGTAAGTGGTCAGACTGCTAAGTCAGGCCGTCAGGAGATGCACAACACACTTATTGAACGAGGAGAGAGGCGAAGGAAGTGTTTGCTCAGGAAAATTCAATGAGTCGGTCAGAACAAAATTAAACAACCCGTATGTGGGTTCTAGTTATTGACATAATTTGGATTGGAATAAAGAAGTGAGAATGTCAAACTATACATATATCTGTCCATCTTGGATTGTATTTGAATTTCAAATGGCAAATCTACCTAGCAGCAATGCTTGCAGTGAGGTGGGGGGTTCAGAGAAATCCTGCCTGTCCTTGTGTGTCACTTACCAGCCCCGGGAAAAGACTTTTTTTTTTGTGCTGATAGCGCAAAGTGTCTCCATGAGGCTAATACTTTATGTCAGATTCTATACTAACAAGCGCGTTAGAAAGAGGGAATCCACCTTTACTTTCCCCATAAAAGCATTTTTATTTTCCCACAACACTTAGCAGCTGTAAGGTTTTTAAGTATCGACACAGTTGAAAAAGCTGATGACTAGGTTCTTATAGGTGCTAGAGGTATACTGTAGAATCCTCCATGATTCACCCTGTTTTGTCTATTTTCTCTTCATTTTATTATCTACACTTCAGCAATGAGAAGCGCTAGACAAGTGAATTGATGGGAGTGTGGAGGGGGAGGTGGAGGTGAAGGGAGACGGGGGGGGGGGGGGGGGGGTGATAAGGAAGAAAACAAAATAAAAAGGAAAACAGACAAGGAGTGCCAAGCTCGGAAAACTGGCATGCTGCAGTTGTATGTCAGTCACCTAGCAACAAGTCCTCCCCATCACTTACCCCCCGCTTCCCCGTCTCCTGCTGCGCTCTCTAATTCAACAAATCTGCTCAGAATGTATGGCTGCTCTTCTAACAAAACGCATTCTGCGCTGGGGGCTAAGGATGTGGGCCTTCGCTGAACACGCCACTCAGCTGCCCATTGACCACCGGGGCCTTTCTCTGCACACACTAAGGAGCGAGGGACAAAGACCCTGAAAGCAGGGGCAGCTCCACAGAGAAAACATTTGCTTGTAATTGTGTTTGACTGCATAATGAAAATGATGTTCTTTTTTAATTTGGGCTTGTTAAGGCCACCCTATTTTCCTCTGGTCACCTGATTATTGTAAAGAAGCAACCCCTCACTTGCCCTATGGGGCACAGAGGGGGGAAATATTGAAAATGGTCCAAAGACCTCCCCACTCTTTACTTTAACCCCTCTTGTGTTTCAAGTGTTCTCTGGCAAAAACATAAATATGTAGACCCTGTTCATTACAGGATGGGAGAGTATGCTAGAATTAGTTTTTTTTTTCCCTTGAGAAAGGATAATGGCAGTGAGGCATACACAGAGGCACACACATACACACATGGGAGTGCTGCCATGCTTGCCCTGAGTTGTGAAGCATTGAGAAGGTTAGCATTCCTGGTGCTACTTCAGTGAAACAGACCATTAGTGGGAGCATCAGGCGAGTACCCGAAAGAGCGCTTCAATGGACACATTCACATCCAGTGATTATTTGCACTTTAGCCCCCCAATTTACAGTTTCATTAATGTGTGTTTTCCACCTTCATCTGGGTTTCCCCTTTTTGTCCTCACTGTCTTTCCTGTGGCAAAGGTGAGGAGCATTCAGGTGAATGTCTAAAACTGGAAAAATGGAAACAACCTCCATGCTGAAGACCAATTGGTTTAATTGTTGTTTGAGAAGGTCAGACTATATGCCAGATTTTGTATGTTGTAAAAAAACAACAACTGACTAGTGCCTTTTTTGATACCTTCAATGTGACATTCTTTGGTGATTGTTGGTCATGTCACATATGATTTATGTCAGAAGCTGATGTGTCTTTGAATCCCACAAAGTTTTCTGTCACCCTCCCGATGATCGACACCCATTCAGTGATTTAATTGGTTTAAGTCGGTGACCCATTTTCACAGTCAACCCCAGGAGGTCACAGGTGAGGAGAAACATGGTTGATCTCCGCTCACTTACATTCAAGTGTATTATAGGTTGCTGTCTATAGGACTGGATGGAAGGTCGGCTCATGTGACCTTGACGCAATCTCTGGCTTTCGAACAAACAACGCCACCTTTATCTGCAGGTGTAATGTCAGAGTCATTCATGATCGTGGTTCATGTTACTGGATCTCACAGCATTTATAGAATATATAATGTGAGAGCATCCTTCAGCATGCTTTCATAACCACATCAGGCAGTGGAAAATATGTGTCTGCTGTCCTGATTATCTTCATATATATCAAATATTTGATCTAATATATAGATACAATCTATCATTGTACATTCAATTTTACATAAACCTGTGAGATGCCAGATTATTAGGTATGAGCTAAAAGTTAAGCTGTCCAATGCTACAACCCTGCATTAAATGAATAAATGTTAGAAAGGGAAATGTAATCAAAAGCCGTTGATTCAATTCTATGTTCATTTTGGAGGCTGTGGTTTGTGACGCTGTTGAAATGTATTTTGTTATACCCAGAGGTGTTTTCTAATATTTCGTCGACTGCATTTAAATCAGCATGGGTAGACTAACTATTAGAAACACCTCTCAGTATAACACATTAACCACATCCTCCAAAATGACCATAAAGTTGAATCACACAACTCACTAAAACGGTTTCAACAAAACCTGATTATAATCTTCCTGAAAATAGGACTGTTGTATTAGGCTGAATACGTTTAGCTTGTTAATCAATGTATTTGGGCTATTCCAGTGAATAAAATACTTTATTAGATTTATACTAAAATCCTGTAAATCTAATATTATCAAAAAAGAAGCATGGCTTATTGATTTGCAACATTACCCGCAATGTTTTTATTCAACCAAACATTTTCCAACATACTGATTAACAATGATTAGTTGATTAATCAAGTTGTCAACTGACATAAAATGTATTAACAATAAGTGTAAATGTTAATTCTAAACCTTTGCTTGACATCCTCTGGTTCCTGCTTTTCCAAAGTGAGGATTTTCTTTTTTCTTTTTTTAACATCATCATAATCAAAGTCATTTGAAAAAGTCACATCGCTTTGGGAGAATATAATGGGCATTTTCTACTATTGTCTAACTTTTTACAGATGAAACAATTCATCAGTCAATCAAGGAAAGAATTGGGAGATGAATCGATATGGAAAATAAAGGCTTGCAGCCCAACCCTAATTTGGACCAAACAAACATGAATATTTCACACAATGAGATACATTTCTTCCTCAAGGTGTAAGAACTGTGAGATTAAAAGCAAATCTTCTGTCATTCCACCGTAGGCCTGAGCAGGTGTAAAGAGGGAGGGTTGAATAGTCGAAGAGGTCAGATGGGACTGACTTAAGTCGAAGGATCCTGTCAGACTGGAGTGGCTGGAGGGTCTGCGGTAACACCCCCACCTCCCACTATAGATTAACAAGTTTCAGCACCACACTGACAAGACCCTGTTTCATTGGGTTTTTTGTTAAGTGTCAACAAGTGAGCGTGTATGTCTGTGTGGGTATTTTCAGGACTTTCACCATAAGGACCCCAACTTTGACACCAATTAAAGAGATTATGTCTTAAGATGAGAGGAAAACTATAGCTGTGTTTTACCACGGTGATTGCTTTTGACAAGGTCACAGGGTACCGTGCAACAGTGCACGACCTCAATAGGAAGCTGCCAAGCAATGAAAGCAAACAAAAAGAAAATAATCACTTTAAAAGACAGAGACACCTTACTAAAATATAAAACAGTGACCACGGAAAGATGAACATTCAGCCAGTCAGCAGTAGGCAATAAGGAGAAATATAAAAACTTATAATAGCTGCAGCTCTCCTCCCAGATGGTGTACATTAAGCCAAATAATTTACATTAATATATATTGCTTGTTAGTTTGCTTTAATGATTTCCTTTAAGTGTGGAGTTTTCAAGGAATTTCAGTGGATTCCTGTCCTCAAAAGTAACTCAAATGGCTGCCTGTGTTTATTTTGACAAACACAAAAGGCTATATTACAACCTTGAAATACAGCACATGAAACCGAAAGGGCACGATCAAATGAAAGTGACTTGAAACTATTAAATTGTATTGCTTAGTTAGAATAATAAAGTAGATCAGGCTGATTCGATCAACACTTCATGGTAAGCCTTTTTTTTAAATTTAACTTGAGATAGTAAATGCTATGACGTCCTCGAACTCTATTTGGAAGTTATAATGAGTAGTTTAACACTTTTCAGAGATAAAAAAAAGAAAAGATAATACTGTCAAGATCCATTTATGATACCCAAGCTGGCGTTTCAGCACACTAGCATTAATGTAATGTGTACGTTATGTATGTGCATACATGTAAATCAAACTAAATAAAGCAAATTAAGCTGGGTTGAGTTTGGTTTTATTTAAACACAGTTTACGTTAACAACGTTCTCAACAACAGTTTTGATCTTCGTTAACGCAACTAACGTTACTATATACGTTACCTGGTATTGTCTTCTCAATGAACAACACAATTAATATAGGACCCTAAATATCTTACACAATATTTCCAAATACCATAATAAAAGTATGCCAGGTCATAATAAACAGATGAACGCAATTTAATTTACACTTAAGGCCCAACCAGAGCCAAAGCTATTGCACGAGGGTTAAATTAGCGCACCTCAAGGAGCGCACGCTGCGCGCCTATAAGGCACTTTTAGCCCTCTGTAAGGTGTAATGCGGCTGGTGTCCTACCTTGATGTGGAGGGCAGGTTCATCCTGACTCAGGTTTTGTGCTGGACACTCAGTGGCCTCCTCCCCCTCTCTGCAGTTTCCTCTTCTTCTCCTCTTCTTTTTTTCACTTGTTTTCACGTTAATTATCAGCAGTTGAACTGCGAGCCTTAAATCAAGAAGTGCGGAGTGTATTAATGAGTCGGACCACCCAGGAGAACTATTTTCTCTGCACTTTCTTAGCAGACAATGTGAGGATACTCGAGTCTGCCATGCTCTGAAAACCATGAATGAACATTCACAAGAGCAGTGCTGCCACAGTTGCAGCAGGCTAATGGCTGCTACAAGTACTGATTAAACTATTTGTATATATATATTTTTTTTAAGATGAAGCATTCTGGATAAAAACAGAGATAATTTTTATTGGGCGAAGTTAGGGTCCCTGTACTTTTTTCTTTTTTTCGCAGAGCGCGAAGCATGGAGCTGGGACAGAAAACGTACATTTTTAAGTGAAAATATAAATAAGGGCAACCGAAAGAAGACATTAACTATTAATCGCCACTGGCCTTGGCATCAATGAACATCACTCAGCTTCGAAAATACGTCCCGAAAAATATCTATATTAAGCTATGCATTATTAAAGAAAATAAAAAAGAACATAATGCTGAGAACATTTTCCACATTATTTGTATGACCTTTTATACGAATACAAAGCGAGGTTTATAAAACGTAAATGTAGTAGAAAAGCCCATTACATTTACATGCTATAGGTCGGAATATTCAACATACCTCATGATCCTTTCATAAATATATAGGCTAGATATATAATTTCCCTCTGCAAGTCCTTTTTTTAAAAACAGCCAAAACACTCGTGCTATTTTTCCCACAAGAGCAGATCCTCAGCACTGCAGGTAGTGCTAATTGTCTTCCATTATGAACCTTCACAAAGCTAGACCACTGGCTACTAAAATACCAAGGTTAATTTTGATTAAATGTCTTTCCACGGTACAAAAAGCATATTTTACATAAAACATCCTTCAAGGGAATTGAAGCATGATGTTGGAAAAAAAAACATAAAATATTGCTGATGGCAAGGCCAAGCATCCCAACTCTCAAATGAAAGGTATCAAAGAGATTAAAGAAAAATCATTACAAATCAACGTACCACTAATATGGCTTCATCCGCCTTCTCCATTATCTTCCTCCCAAATTCAAGTCACACCTTAGCAAGCCAAAGCTGCATCTTTAATCTTTCCTCAAAGTACATTTTAAGATGTCACATGAATGGATTTCAGTGCATATGCAGTACTTTACCATTGTATGCTTTTGTAGCCCTGCACCATTCATCGTAATATACCAGTTCTGTAGCCTTTAAGAAGCCACCTACAATGGAGTAAGAGCTGTTAAAGCTTTAAAAGTTAAAAAAGTATAATTTCTCCATACAGCATGAAAACAGGCAGTGAAGGTGAGTATTAAATATGAGTGTTAATTCAAACTGATTCTCCTACAAATTACTTTTAGCTGAACTGATCATTGTGAAATCTCAATATCTATTAAAGAGCAAAGATGTGCAGTTAATTCAGCTGCATAAATGCTTCTGCATAACCAGTTATATCAAGGCTTCCCTCTCTTCTTTCCTCTGCTGAGCGAGGAAATTCTCTTGCAGGCTGAATGCCCCGAGCCAGCAACTTTTGTTCTCTCACACTTACCCCCGCACTCCAAATGTAACATCCTTCTGCAGAGGAAGAAATATTTCCTCCCACACCTGTTGATGAATTGTGTTAGTGTGTAAGGCTCAGACGGGGCAATAACACGTGTCTTTATACAACTGAGGCACAGACCCAAAATAGTGAACACATGGATCGTGGTGAATGAGGAAACGCTTTCTTATTCACAACAAAGAAGCTCGTGGCCAAATTAAAGTGATGGTCATTGACAAGCAGAAAATCATTTCCAGTTTGGGCAGGAAAGTCAGAAGATGCCTTAATGACTGCTGGTGAAGAGAGAAAAGAGGCCGTTTGTACTGCGAGGAGGATGGCAGGATGTCTGTTGGCCAACACAGGCCGCCCACCATGAACCCATTCACTTTTATTCTACCAAGCATGTAGAGGAACAATACAGGTTCACAACAGACAGACTCTTAATTTAAAGCGAAATTTAACAATTGTTGACTAATTACACACTTTCACTGCTTGAGCTTGTGTTTGCATGTGAAGATGTGTTGGATTCAATTCGATGCAATTAAGAAAGATACAAAATAAATTAAAACATAATCACACAGATGTTAGGTTTCTTCGTCACATAACGAATTCTGCAGCACAACTCAACTTGAACTAGACTGATGAATTGAAAAATATAAAATATTTCCCCACAGCAGAGTCTGTATTGTCAACCCAATAGTGGATGAAAGTAATTCACCCAAAGGTTACAGAAGCATTGTACATTACCTGTTTTTCTTCTAAAAAGAAGGAATTAACTCTAATATTGAGCTTCTTGTTTGCCTATAGACTTGGAGTTTAAAAGCCAAGCTCTTTCTACTAAATCAAACTCTTTGAGTACTGAGGATATAACCTCGGAGTATAAAATGCTGCAGAAGAAGAGACAAAAGTAGAGACATATTTTCAATTAAATAAATATCAATTATACAACCTCACATCACAAGACTTAAAAAGCCCACAGTAAGGATCTACAACCACACTTTGACCTTAACATTAAGTGAAACCTGCTGGAAACATTCAAATTCTAGGTTATTTAACAATTGTGTAGTCAGCGGGATTACATTTTATTTTCCTCAAACAAAGATTTCCTTTTATCAAGTGCTTGACTGGAGCCTGTTCTCACTAAAGAAACAATGTACATTAATAAAATACTGAAATGTGTCATTATATGTTAAAACTAACTGTGGATTCAACCAGGCAATTATTTTTCATCAAAACCATGCCCAAACTATTTTAACATTTAAAAACTTGAGTGAAAACTTAACTAAGGTGTAGTGACAGTTTAGGGTTGACAAAGTTGGTATATTGTAGTATTGAAATAAAAACAATAAAAGTGTTTGGCTGAAAGAAAATAAGGTTTACATAGGTTATGCTGTTATAGAGCGGCATATATTAGTGTATACATTAAAATCTTAATGAATTAGAAAATAATTGAGGTCCCTGATATGCAGCACACATTCTTTTAGGTATATATTCACTATATATAACCACACTATATATTCAGAAAACTTGTCCTTGTCCTCAGACCTTGTCCATCCTTTTATTCTGCTCAATTTAGTGAAAGCTAATTCAATGTGTTAGATGAGAATTACTGTAAATATATGTAAAGCAGGAAGAAAAACATAGTATTGGAAAATGACAAAGACACTGAAGGCACTTTACATCTTGAAGGAGATGTCAACGTGTCTTAATTCGCTGTTGACAAACGTAAACACAATGTCTTTCACGTAACACAACACACAAAAGAGTGACAGCTGTGTTCAAGGTTTTATTGGTGGAGGCACATTCCTCACAGAACAATGTTAAGTCACTCAAGATACTTGAGATGTTGCTATTTATCCCTCAGGGCACACACACAGCCTGCAGATATACAGTACAGTTCATTATTAACTTTGAGACCTAAGGGCTAATCTGCAGGTTGTGTAATAATCTGTGGTCATACAGCAGGAATGAAAAAAAAAACCTGTTTGCTTGGAAGATTCAGCCTTAGAACCAACAACTTAGCTCAGCACCTTTGGTTTTTACAGACGGTTCAACTAAGAATCGTGCAGGTGAGGTCAGTAAATAACAAAAGAACCATAGAGTTGTGTGATGGACCAGGAAAAACTGAGGCGCACAACCCACTTGATTCCTCTCGAGGCAAACATGCTTGCAGCATGAATGGAGGGCTTTGATAAAGTGAGCCCAAGCCTTGCTTAATGCCCGTCAACATTAAAAGCAACTACAAAGAGAAATCAAACACAGGGAGATCACATATGCTGTCACAGAGAGGAAAAGTACAGTAGTGATTTATTTTCAACAGTGAGGCTAGAAGCAAACACAGCTGCAATAGTTATCACTGCAGCTGTGGAGAGTCACACCAAATATTAGGTACAACTGCATTTACTGGCTTGGTTTATATAGTGAACACTGTGGCTCAGTGGTTAGCAGGTCTGACTTTCAATCAGAGGATCAGGGTTCAAACCCCGGCTCAGCCAGTCCATGATGTTGTGTCCTTGAGCAAGACAATTAACCCTAATTGCTCACCGTTGCTGGGTCTGCTGTATAGCATGCAAGTTGCTTTGGATAAAAGCGTCAGCTGAATTGAATGTAATATAATTTCCTTTTAGTTGTGGTGAATTTCACCACACAACTAAATATGTTGTATTGCTCAGCTACCTGAGCCTCTGCACTGTCCCCTCTTCTCATAATAACACATCTAATAACAAAACATTTAAAAGGACACTTCTCCCCAAAATCAAAAATGCATATATATCTTCTTACCTGAAGTGCTATTTATCAATAGAAATGTCTGCGTTCCCTCCAATATTATGAGACTGTATGGTACTCGACATGCTCAGTGATGGTTTTTTGTCTTGATCATTTTAATTTGAATGATGATCCTATAAACTGAGCTACATGATAGAAGACTATAGGTACATTTCCATTCCTGAACAGTGTCTTTGTCTATTGAAATAAGTAATTAAGCCACTGTTTGAAATTATGTAATGCAATGGCCTAGACTGGTGTGGTAAGTTTATCTTAAAATGGGTCAAACAGCATAGTGATCAAATGTTGAATGACGAGTTGGGTATATCAAATGTGTATGCGGAGGAGAACAGTTAAAAAAATGATGAAGTGAGAGGAGATTCATTAATTATGGTGATGGGCAAACATGAGACAACAAATGCTTGCTTGACATCCTCTGATTAGTTCTTGTTTTAGCTGAAACCCCGGAAGAAGAGGATGTCTGGGTCCTGGGAAGGAGAAGAGCAGGAAGCAGATGAGGTGAAGTTTAAAGATACAGATGAAGTGACGGCATGCAGGAGGAATGACTCAATCACCCACAGGCTGCATGCTGCCAGATGTCAGACAGCATGCAGAAGAGATGAAAAAGACAGATCTGCACACAAAAAAAAAGAACCCAACACCTTTTGGCACACGGGACATCTATTGCACGTCTGTCCGTCCGCAGAGAGGGATCCCTCCTCATTTTCTCTTCTTCAGGTTCCTTCCATTTCCCCCTGTTAAATGTTTTTTTGTTTAGGGAGTTTTTCTTTATACGAAGCGACCGTCAAAAAGGGCAGAAGGTGTTGTCGGCTGTTCCTATTGTAAAGCGCTCTGACGGAAATTTGGGATTTGGGATATTGGGCAATATAAATCAAATTAACTTGTGACATGATAAAAAAAAAGACGCCATTAATGGTTGAGGGCCCACCGAAGACAGCCTGATGACAAGACAGCTACAGACAGTTTCCATCCCCAACCTAATGACAGACAAGAGAGCATGCTGTAAACAAGAAAAGGCTGTGCAGGTTCAAAAGGAAAACAATTTGCTTGCAGTCGCATCAATAAATCTTTACAGTAAAGCACAATAGTTGGTCTTAGACAAAGGGAATAATAAAGAAAATTTGCCGGTATGGATTGTCAGAAGACAGCAACGACGGTAACAAATAAACTACATATTGTCCGATTTAAACGGCCACTTCAGTGATTTTCATATTGCATCTCCATAAAGTTAAGGGACTTGTGAGAGACCAATGAAAAAAAAGAGAGTTTGTTGAGAGTTTCCAAGACATTGTAACAAAACATGCAACGGCTGGTCAATCCCTTTAAAAAAATTAAGTTAAATAAATACCCTTAACAAAAAAAACATCAGAATCAACAAAATGGGTTTATTAAAAAAACAGGATGTTGGATTGAAAAAGGTTTCAGCTATTTCGTCCATCCCCTGTAGCCATGACAAACAACTAGTCACTTGCCAGACAAGTTATTCTGAGACAGGTTTTTTTTCTACACAATGAAATATGGATAAGAGTGGCAGGGATAGTGGACAGCTGTCAACAAATTCCACAGCTTCCCGCCACCACCGATCAATCAAGACCACAACAGTGCTGACCTGCTGGCTAGAGCTGACATTAATCCTAAATCTTCCAGTCAGTGTGGAGGAATGACAGGAAACAAAGTGGTGATGGTGGGAGCGAAGGCTGATACAGGCTCTAACAAGGAAAGGTGCTGATGCTAATGGGGGGATCTGTGGCTCTCTAACAAGCCTGCATCGTTTGATGTCCTAATTTACAGTGAGCTTTGTCTCAGGGGTGCAGGATAATGAGCTGGCCCGGGATTCCCAGGGCAGCAGCTTGTGTAACACACCTCATGCAAGGGGACATTCACTCCCACCATGCGTAAGTGAGAGAGAGAGAGAGAGAGAGCAGAAAGGACATATTGGATGTCTGTAGGAGAGAGAAGGGCGCGGGGAGGGAGGGAGGGGAGGTGGGTACATGTCATCCCTGCTTGATATGCTTGTTTGTACACACCAATCATTGAGTCGCTGCAACCAAGTGAGAAAAGCTTGTGTTCTCTGTGACAAACTGACCTCGGGCAACAAGAACACTCACAGAAAGAGGAAATGGAGAAGGAAAGCATGGCGGGTGGGGGAGAAGAAGAAGCTATAGAGAACTACGTCTTGTCCACAAAACACCCGTCGAAGACATCCCTTCCCGAGCTTTCAATCAAAAAATGTCCCTCCTATTTACCGAGCTACCCTGACAAAATATGGCTCCTAGTGCACTCCAAAAGCAAATTAGCAAATGTGGAGCTCAGTGACCTCAGTGCAGAGACCATCCACACAGAGTATGCGGTGTGCCCTACCACCCCCACCTCTTACTGCTGCGTCTGCATGGCTGCATTAGTCAAGCTCAAATGGGTTTTTCCGCCATGAGAAGCAGAGCATGACATGCTCTAAACAATGGCAGGCAGATGACGAGCCAGCTCCATTTGATGATGGCCTCTGCCGACGAGGCCGCCTTTTTTTTATGTGGGGGAATATGAGGGCAGCATGATTCATTAGGGGTGCACAGGTGGCTCGAGATCTAATGAGTCAGTTTGTGCAGTTCTAACATGCAAATGACTCCAAAATGGATGTACGTGTTTGAAAAAAGCATGCTTGTTTTAGACAAGAGTCTGAATTTAGTGGTGAAGGGAGCCTGCTTGTTTCAGTACATATCCAATGCAGCAGGAGCCAACACATTCAATACAAGAGGCTGAAAATGCACCAACACACGCTAAGATTCACCACCTCAAATGTCAACAGTGTTAAATGTGGTTATTTCATGCAACTAAAAGTCATCATCAACATCAATAACTAGACACCGACTGATCCATCAATTAGCTACAGAGGACTGTTTGTGGGAGAGTGAAAGCTCAGGCTGGTGTCTCTACGCAGTCTCGGCTATTAACACCGCCCCCCTCTGGCTTGCTGGCTGCCTGATTAGGATTTAGCTTTTGCATCAATCAGTCAGACAGTGAGTGAAGAGAGAGCAATAGCATGGTAGACATTTTGTTTCATATCTAATGGCTGATACCCACTCATTGAGGAAAAAAAAACATCTTTAAAATTGACTCAGTAATACTAATAGCTTCTGGAGTAGCACAACTCCAAACTGCATAATACATCTTACCTTGCTTCCGTATCTTTAAATAATACACAAAAACATAAAAACAAAAAAAGTATTCAGCATGCCACTCAATTCATAACAGGAGCCACAACAATCCAAATTGTACCTGATCTATTAACTGCTCGCCACTGAGCACCGTTTGAACGTTTGACCTTCTCACACAGCTCATGACATTATGTTGACATTTGAAGTAATCCCTCCTACGGTTCTTAATCCCAGTGGCCGTGGACTGCCCTGACCCCTCCTCTGACATGCACTCACCACACACTGACAGAAGAGGCAGGGAGACAAACACCACTCTGATACCCAGACAAGTCAACAACACCACTGGGCTTTAGAAAGCTCATGGGGATCGGAACATGCAGCGATGAAAGGGCTCGTTAATTATCATTCACAATCTGAAGCGCTGAGATTGTTTGAGCCTGGCATGTTTCATTCCATTTAGTTCAAAGAGTCATTATTTAGGCTTGTTTGTAAACACACAGGCCATTTAAGTAAATTTACAGCTGTTCTGAAGCTTCTTCTAACATCTGGATGAGAAAATATTCTGTCCACAACGCGATGCAGATTATCAAGTTGCAACTGTATTTCCTGAATCCATTTGAGCGATACATCTGTCCCTGCCCAGATGTTTATGCATTATATTTGTATAAAAATGTAGAATATTGGAAGGATGGGAAAATATCAAAATATACCAATATATTATAGTGATACATTTTGGCTGTACAAATTGAGCAAGGACATTTTTTGGATAAGAGGCAACTAGAGAAACGGATTACACATTTTTCATCGTGAAGAGGACAAAATACTTTTTCATCCAGAGTCTTCAAGGATTCTCAGAATACCTTCAGAACAGCGCTAAATATTTTAAATTTGCTTAAATGTAATACACAAGTGTCAACAACATGAGCACTGCCCGTCAGTAATTTACAGTACACTCCCTTCTGCGTTTTAAAATTTAAACTATGTCTGCAGTTGTGTGATGAAGAACCCTGAGCCGGATGGCATACTACGCATAATATTATATAACGATACAAAGAAGCATGTTTGGGTTTGATACCCTCCATTCAGCCCTGGCGTTTACAGTTTATACTTTTTGGTAAAATAATGTAGCTTTTCTGAATACAGTTGTAATGCAACAGGCACAGACAGATACAAAGTGATGAAATGAGAGGTACAAGATGACAACCCATTTATTTAGTAATACATTCTGCAAACTAGAAATTTTATTCAAACTTCAAAGGCTAAAAAATGAAATAAAGGAGAGAAAGAAGGGGAGAAAATGTAAGGAGCAGGGAGAGAAATGCATCAATTCACAAGCAAGGAATGCAATTTGTTCAATCGACAACACAAGTAGTACAATTTAGTTCAGGGAACAAAGCTTTTTTAAACATTTTTTTTTCTGCCATTCCTTTGGAGCTAGAACATAATACAAAATATACAGTTATTGAACTTTGTAAAATCACTCACAGAGGCCTCTGAGAAGCATTTGAATTGACATTGACGATACTTATCTACAGCACTCTAAAGCTATTCTTGAATGTAATCATAAATATAGCAGACATGAATGTATGTATGCACATTTTGAATGCTTACGAGGTTACCATGTTAAAACACTTGCATTAGTTAAAAGTATGACATCATCTGCAGTGAAAAATTAAATAAGCTTTAAAGACCGAGATTCAATAAGGTAACATGGGGGGGAGGGGAGGGAACACACAAACCAGCAATGGTTGAAACGTTGTACCATGTGACAACCAGGACGACGTCCCTTTGTTGATAGCTTTAGTACCCTAACGTGGGGATAGTTTTGAATCTATTGGAGTGCAATGTCAGAAGCATTACTCCTCATCATAGTGTTTTGTTGAACAAGTACTTTAGGGGGGCAACATGAGACTGGGTAAGGCAAATCGGTGAGCTTATTTATGAGCTGAAAAAGGTCAGCAAAGTGAGGCTCGGGTCGCCCTGCGAGGGGACAAATAAACCACAACTGCTCAGGGTCACACAGTAAACGCCACAACTGAGGTACATCAATATGTACAAGAGGGCGCAAGCATTTAAAATCTCTTCAACGTCTGCCAGGTAGTCCTCCGTACAAGAATATACAGGATGCAATCCAGGCAACCAAAGGTAACTCTGTAAATAGCTTTATAATCTTTTTTTTCTACAATAACAATTTTCTGGGAAAAAAAGCTGATTATACAGATGATCAGTGCATATGACTTTTGTCATTTAGTCACTTCTCACACACCACACATTTCTAAAAACCCTGAACTCTCGATACAATTCTAGATTTGAGCTAAGTGAGCATCACACAAGTAGACAAATTGGTGAAACCACACAGGTGAGCATTTGAGGGCCTTTGAGGGTTAGCGTATACGACAAGTGTTACTAGTTACTAAAATACG
This sequence comes from Cottus gobio, assembly GCA_023566465.1. Lineage (NCBI taxonomy): Eukaryota > Metazoa > Chordata > Actinopteri > Perciformes > Cottidae > Cottus > Cottus gobio. The sequence continues at coordinate 11,993,034 of CM042228.1, forward strand.
TTGTCATTTGCAGTAGCCACTAAAATCATTACTTGTTTTGTTAACGTCAGCACAATTCAGTCAAATACTGTACATGAGCACAGGCGTATCCCACTCATACAGATCAGTGTTAAAATTAGACGTTTGGGGGAGAACAAAACAAAAAACGTGAACTGCTTTCTGAACAGTTTGGATTGACAACATAAGACAAAAATTATTCCTATAAAAGTTATGAGGTATTTTAGTTAATGACAAATTAGAACAGAATAATGCTAATTTTTTTGTCGGGGATACAGGACTAACATCAATGCCATGGACATTTTACATAATTTGAACAAAACACCCAGATGTGACAAATCATAGCAAAGCCACTGTCAATAACTGCTAACATTGCAGCTACAGCAATTTTGAACATTAAAAAGATTTTTCATTTTGTGGCTTGTTATATAAATGGGGCATTAACCAGCATCATTGAAGGGCCACAACGCAGGGCAGTCAAGGGTTGTGGGGATATTGATGGCCTCAAAAGACAAAGAAATATTGTTTGTTCCTTATTAAAGCGCAAAGAAAAATTGCATGAAATGTTGCTTTGAGAGCCATCAACACCTAGCAGGTTTGCAATTAGCAGCGTGGTGCTGAAAACTGATGAGACGGACATTTAGTGCACTCACTAAACAAATACAAGCTAAATAAAACTGCTCATCCAAGTAAAAAAGGCATTTTACACATTGTTTCCTCAAACATACTGAATAACTGCCTCAAAGAGTTTTCATTTTACATAATGTGAGCTCAGTATGTATTGGTGACAAATACAATATTGAATGAACAATGTTTTTACTGTTTTGTTTGTTTTTTGTTGCATGAATATTCTTTTTGCTTTTTTATGGGGGATAATATTCAGCAAAAACACATTGTTATGAAAACACAAAGAAATCTACTGAATTCTGACTATGTTGCTATTCATGCCATTTGTCATGTGACAGACTGTTTAACGGTACCCTGTGGAGTTTCCTCTGTAAACAGTTAGGTTTACATTCAACATTTCTTCACAAAATGCAACGTGTCTCAAACATGTTCAATGCTACTCCATACATCACAAAAGATTTTAACAACTTTTTCGTTTTCCGTCAGCTTGTCTTTTATGGCTTTGATATACACATTACGGCCTCCTGCAGTCATGTTCACCCTTGTGGTCACTCATAAAAACAATACTCTCCAGCATGACCAGTGTTTAAAAACGCCACAGAGTACCTTTAATAGCTGTAAAGTTAACATCACTCTCTCATAGTTTATCTTTTACATGGTTACATATCTGTACTCCTTTATATTGTTATTTATTGTGATATAGACATCCCACTTTGAGTGTCTTTGGCCTTCTTGCCACAAACACCTATTAGAAAGCAGCTCATTTAAAATTAGTCTGTGTTTTGTAAAGATTTAATTATTTGCCACCACCAGAAATCTAAATGCGGTGAAATAGTTAGGATTGTCATTTTGAAAGATTATTATTGTTTATTTTGTAAATAAAACGGTTCAAACCCTAAGTGTTGATCAGAGGGACACCGGGAAAAGCTTTTGTTTTACTAACTAACCACCCCAAGACAAACCACCATCACATATTGTCCATGGCAAAAAACTAACTCAAGCGACATGATTTATTCCTTAAAAGATTAAGTCAAAAATATATACATACATAATTTTCCAACAATGCAATTTTAGACAAATAAAATGGCAGCAAATAAATCTGAAATAAAACCATTTCTTTTCAAGAAATACATCTACTCTGTGTGTCTGTGTGTGTGTGTGTGTGTGTGTGTGTGTGTGTGTGTGTGTGTGTGTGTGTGTGTGTGTGTGTGTGTGTGTGTGTGTGTGTGTTTACAGATTTAGTTAGGGACTATTCATCTCTTCAAGTGGGGCAATTCATTGGGGAAAAAGAATAAAACCAACCCACAGGTCATACACTATAGCAGCAAACTGTATTGTGCTGTGGCTTGTGGCGCTGTGGGAGAGGCAGAGCAAACCCCATGAGAATAAAAAGGTGCTATACAACCATGAGAACTCATTGCAGTTAGCAGATTTGTTCTTGGTTTGAACGTCCAGCTGAAGACCATGTGAAGAATAAAAATAGCCTTGTAAGTTTTAGAATCAATATCTTCTAGGTTTTGTCCTATCATTAGACTGGTAAGGGGTGATTTTCTCTCAAATATTCAGTGATTAAACTGTTCACATCTGTCAGATGACCAGATGTTAAAAAGGTAGAAGCTAAAATTCTATCTGTACCACACACAAAAAAAAGATTCTCAGGAAAAAGAAACTTGGCATAGGCTGTCGTAAAGCTGAAACAAGTGATTATAAATCATATGGCACCCACAGTGGGCACTGGTAACAATGTACGTTTAGAAACTGATATTTAAATATGACACAATTGATGTGTAAACTAGTCTAGACTTGACTAGATTCGATGCATTGCACACCATGGGTACATTTAACTACTTGTGTCACCTCAGGTTACTGTATAGTTCTGATATATAGCTTGAAGTTGTTCAAACAGCATAACAGCATGTAAACTCTGTTATCCAAAGCCTTTAGGAATAAGAAGTAGTGAAAGCTTATGTTGGGCTGATATGGAACACTGGCTGAAAAAGGGGCAGACAATGGGTAAGCATTGGGAGAGCAATTCCCTTAAACTCCAGGCTGGTCTGTTGTCTGAATTTAAATTAGAGTTGCACATACAGATCCGTCTTTACACCGACACACGTGCGCACATACATAGACACACCCATTCACGCTTGCAAGTATCTATTTGCAGACAAACGTGTTAACAGGTGTCTTTTTTTCTTTAAGAAATGAACAAAAATAAAAAGATTATTTGTCACTTTAAACTCCCAAAAGGACAGAGAAACACTTTGCCATTATTATTGGAGCATGTAGAGAAAACCACTTACAAAAATAAAATACAATAAAAAAAAAAAAAGCACAGGGGAAAAAAATAATTAGGATTTAAATGGTTTGATATAGAGAGCTTACTGTGCGGTCAACTATACAATTTACCCGTTTATTTTTTATTTTATTTTTTAAAAGGAGCATATACTAACTAAAAAAAAAAAAAAAGGAAAGTAAAAGCGCAGAGACATTGTGCCTGGAGGACAAGCAGTAATATTCACTGAATAGACTTTTGTTACAATTCCAGAAGAGCAGGAAAAGGCAGATAGTGCATAAAAGGTTCTCTTTTTCATTTCTTTCATTTTTTTTTAACTTAAAATCAAGCTGCATTAAATACAGGCTGTTTGTACAGGACAATTGCACTTCACAAAAACAGAAATATACAAACACACACAAGGAAATGTGAATCAAATTAATTACAGCAAAAAACAAAATCTTACTACTTAAGCTGATTATTTAACAGAAAGAAAGAAAACCTTGGAGACTCAATTGTTATGGATTACTTTAGAGGAGAGCATTAAGGTGGGTGAACATAAAGGGGGAGACAAGAGGGTGGGGATCCTGAACTCCAGAGTGGACTGGTGCTGCACTATTCCAGGTTTGTGTGCATGCAACTCCTCTTCTTCCTCCTCCTCTTCCCATGAAATTCCCTTCTTTGAAACCAAAAGCTCAGAGTGACGGAGAGACAGACTGCTGAGCTGAGCTGCTGTGGGTCTTGAGAGGATGGTGGTTTGTAAACTCTATGCTGTGTTAGTGGTAGGAGGTTGTGTTACCACATGTCGTCTGTGGACGCAGAGTCCTTGATAAGAGAGGAGAGGAAGGAAAAACCCTTCAGACTGGCTCAACATCAATGATATTTCTATCAAGAGCTGGACAGTGTTAAGCATGTGGGACACAAACTGAAAATAAAAATCATCCAGGACTTGACTGAGATTCTTGTATATCTACACCATTATTTCCCACAAGATCTTAGATTCTATAGTAAATACTTTTACAGATGATCTGGAGATGAAGTAATATATCATTACTTGATCTAACATACTTTATTAGTGAATGCTGCGTTTATTAACTGTTCAATATACAACATAACTATATACAATTGCCATAGAAAACACAACATTTTAAGTTATTTGTTTCAAATAAATGTCAAATAATTCTCAAAAGACAAAAAAAGAAAAAACTGAAAATGCTCACGACATTGAACTGGAGTCATTGTTTGGAAACTCTTCTCGACAAACAATGTGTACTTGTGTACCTGTTATGGCTATTACAAAGAAAACTACAACATTTGGCTTTTCAGTGCAACTTTTGTCATCCAATCATGCCAGGATGCATTGAAAAGTCAAGCCTGTTAGCTCAGAGATCGAAGCTTGCTTGCATTGGGATCCGAACTGCCAGACTACATGCCGAGGTGGCCTGGCTCACATCGAGTTTGAATCTCAGTGAGGTCTGGACAGCATGTGGGCTCAATCTGGACAATTTGTCAAATGTAGGTCTCCTATAATCTTTTCTCTCACACGGCGTTCCTCTCCAGAGCGAGAGCAAAGGAAAAAGAGGAAAGCCATGGCTGTAGCAATGTCTGAGTAGTGTTACGTTACTGCTGATAACCCAACATTTCCTGATTTTGCCATTTCAAAATAAAAGCTTTTAAACAAAATAATCAAGGCTTTTACTGTGATGGAGTTATAGGAACATGTCACTGAATTAGCAGCGCTTTGTTAGTTGCTATTCTACTATCTCGTCTACTAAAGCTGCAGTGAGGAAGTGTACACAATAAAAATAAGGGCTGTTATACGGTTATATCCAACCGTATATAATATATACGGTTGGACTCAAAATGATTCAACCCCCATTGCAAATTAGGTTTATTAGCTAAACTTACAACTAATGTTACAAGTGGTGTCTCCTAATAATTATACACAAAATGCCACTTTTAAAAACTACTGTAGTCTTAAAACGATTCAACCCCCTTAATATAATCCTTCATAAGAGCACATATTTGCAAATCAGGTGTTGTCTCAAGCACACCTGATAGCATCAGGTGTGCTTGAGATAAAACACATCAAATACCTGGACTGGCTGTGATGTTTTTTTTATTAATAAAATGAAAGTCAAGAGAATAGTCCAAAATGTTAAAAGAATAGATCATTGCCTTGCACAAAACAAGTAAAGGGATATAAAAAGATAGCCACGGCACCGTTTCTAGAGATAATGTTGGAAGCATAATTCCCAAATTAAAAGTTAAACGGAACACTGGCTACGCTACCTGGATGTGCCAGAAAGAGTAAGCTATCACCAGATTTCTGAGGAGGCAAATAGTTAAAAACCCTCAAGTGACCTGCAGCAAGACTTGGTGGGAGCAGGCCCTGAGGTTTTAGTTTCCACAGTAACATACTAAACGCTAAAGGTCTCCATGCCTGAACTCCAAGACCACTACTGACCCAAAAGCACAAGAAAAGTCAGCTCCTATGCCCAAAACCATATTACTAAGCTAGAGAGGTTTTGGGATTCTGTTCTGTGGAGCAATGAAACAAAACTGGAACTTTTCTGGCTTATGGATCAGCGGTATGTCTGGAGGTGGAAGAATGATGCATGCGCTGAGAAGAACACCCTGCCTACAGTGAAGCACTGCGTGGCTCGGTGATGCTCTGGGGCTGCTTTGCTTCTTCTGGCACTGGAAACCTGCAGCATTTGGAGGGCAAGATCAATCAAGTATCAGGAAATCCTAGGAGAAAAAGTCACATTTTCTGTGAGGAAGCTGAAGCTTGGGCGTCATTGGACCTTCCAAGACAATGATCACAAGCGTTACCTCAAAGTCCACCAAGGCTTGGTTTCAGAAAGAGCCCTGGAAGATTCTATAATGATCGTCACAGTCACCTGACTTGAACCCATAGAAAATCTCTGGTGGGATTTGCAGAAGGCGGTTGCAGCACGCCAGCCCAAGAATATTAGAGAGCTGGAGGCCATTGCCAAAGAGGAATGGGCTAAGATTCCTCAGGAACGCTGCCAGAACCTGCTGTCTAGGTATGCATCAGGTTGTAATGGTAAAAGGGTGCTAAAGTACTAAAGCTGCTCATTATAAAGGGGGTTGAACCATTTTGAGACTGCAGTAGTCATTAAAAGTGGCATTTTGTGTTGAATTAGGAGAAACCACTTGTAACATTAGTTGTGTTGAGCTATTTAAATTGTCCTTGAGTTGTTTATTGAAAACCGCTGAACGTTTGTAAATTTTGCCAATAAAACATATTTGCAATGTGGGTTGAATCGTTTGAGTGCAACTGTACAATGAGTTAAGATCGAAACATCTGGTCACTAAAGTAGAACTATGGCCCAAGTTTGATAGTCAATATAATTTCCGCTATGACGTTATTTTAGGCATACGTAGCAACATTTCTGAAGAAAAAAGTCAGACAGTACTGTATGTATGACATAACGACACATAAATAAGACAGAAGTGCTAATAAGCAGCTTATGACAGCTTTCTTAACTGTTGACGCACAGAGCAGCCATCTTCGATTTGGAGGCTGGGGTTGGTGGGGTTTTCTGACATTCCAGTTGAAATTTCCGACTGGGAAATTTAGAAATTCTGATTTTCCCCATTCAAATGCTGGAGGTGACGGTCCGAGGAGGCAAACAGGACCACATCTGCGAACAGCAGAGAGGCGATTCCGAGACCCCCGAACTTGACGTTCTCCGCCTCCCAGCTGCCCCTAGATATCCTGCCCATGAAAGTCACGAACAGGACCGGTGATGAAGGGCAGCCCTGGTGAAGGCCAACGCCCACCGGGAACGGTTCTGACTTATTACCGAGAATACAAACACAGCTCCTACTCAAGCGTATAGAGACCGGATAGACCGTTGCAACGAGTCCTCCACACCATATTCCCGCAGCACCCCCCACAAAAACCCCAGAGGGACCCGGTCAAAAGCCTTCTCCAAGTCTACAAAGCACATGTAGACTGGTTGGGCCAATTCCCAGGACCTCTCCAGTAGTCTTGCGAGGGTAAAGAGCTTGTCCACTGTTCCACGATCAGGATGAAATCCACACTGCTCCTCTTGAATCTGAGGTTTGACAAATGGTCGGAGCCTCCATTCCAGCACTGAGTAGTATGATACCCCGTTGATCTCATCCAACCCCGGCGCCTTGCCACCAAGGAGCTTTTTGACTACCTTAGCGACCTCCGCCAGGGATATGGAAATGAGTTGTCAAAATGATAATTGAGTCTTTCTGACTAATGTTTTCTTTTAATACAAATAAATGTGTAATTGCTTGGAGGTGTTTAGAAAGTTTTGTTTAAAAGCAGGTTAATATTAAAGCAGTAAGAGACGTCTCAAAATTGAATTTATCCCCTATTTAGAATGTATTATGATTGTAGTAGCTTCTGATCTGTTTTTGTCCCTTCTTTGTTGTGAACCACATCTTCATATAAAGAAAATAAAGTTGGAAAAAAAGGACAACAGCCCATCTGATTAAGGACATAATGCTAGAAGATTCTGTAGTGGAAATGGAATTATTTCTGGAAATGCATTGCCATTACCCTCACTAGAAATAATTCAAAAATACCTGCTACAGAATCTGTGTATATAAGGGTTTACGTTCCACATACTCTGATGTGAAGGTCTTGTCTGAAGAATTAAGAGCCACAATGAGCTGGATGGATACATCCAAACCGAGCAACAAGGCACGACTCAATCAGAGAAACGGGTGAAAGGGATGAACTGTCACTTGAGGTTTTAAATGTATTAAAATGTAGAAAAGATTATAATTAAATAAACGGGCGGCACAAAATAATGTCTGTGGTTTGTAAAGAGGGCATATAAAGACTGAGAGGCACAAGTTAAACAGTTGGTTGTCTAAAAAAAAAGAAGACCACAGACCTCTTCAGTCATAACGTTACGTGCCATCAAACATGGACCTATACTGACAATGAATGAGGCCAAATACAGACACATTTTTAAGGAGAATCTGGTGGGATAATCCAAATAGTATAGAGGGATGTTTGTGCTTTAAAAACACTATCCCAGTGCACTACAGGAGCAACAGTACTGTCACTTCAGAATAAGATGTTAGGTATAAGAAAATTTCACATTTATTTCAACTTCAGCCAAGATTAATAAGTTAACATTTATATCTATTATTTTGCTTCATATCACATTTCTAACTGTTAAAAAAATTGTTACACCCCAATCTTACTCCTCCGGCCATTCAGAACAAGAATGTTAAAGTTCTATATAAGAATTATTGTGAAAACGTACAATAATTCACATACTCCCACTTCCCTGCTTGACCAAGCTGGAGCAAATCTGCAAACAAGTGGATAATATCCAGATGTCTAAAGATGATAAATATGTGTCCTAGAAGAACTGAAAGTGCAAACGCCACCAGAGGTGGTTCAAATTACTCAAAAGGTTGAATACAGTCACGAATACTGGATGATTTCTACGAGCCACTTTAAATGTGTTTGCAAATTTTTCAAAGAACCTAATTTTGCTTTCTCTATTGAAAGCTTTGTGTCAGTTTAGCCCATTATGTATTCAGGCTGCACCACATAATACAGAGGAAGCTGACGGCTTTCTGAAGGAACCCTTATTTTCGAAAATTGTGTTGGAGTAATTTCAAAAGTCCGTCTTTATACAAACATAAAAGATTGAAACAAAGCGGCAATTTTCACTGTCAAGGACAAGATGGCATTCACAATTCAAATGCAGCTGACCCACTGAGCTTATCTGATGAAAACTCAAAAGTCTTATATCTGAGTGGATGAGGGCAACACTTTTGTGGTCTGTTTGTATATAAAAGAAATGATGAGCAATGTTCCTTTTTTAAACCAGTAGGTGAGAGAATGCACGTTTACACAAAACCAGACAAAATACCAGACAATTTCACTTATTAGATCTCCCCTCTTTGATTTAAAAAGCACTAATTATGGAAATTAGCTCATGTTGTATGAAACTGAGCCTTTTTGGCAATGTAATTGGGGTCTTTTGTGAAAATGAAACCAAGTTATGTTTGACGAGGACTATGTAAGGGACACAATCAGACAGTGATGACAGCAATAAGTTGTCATCCATACAAACATTTTAGTATTGCAACAATATAACTATTTTTATCAATGTTCTCTGTTTTAAAGACGGTAGAGAGACATTGTAGAGTCACTATGTCACCGATGAATCCCGTTATTTTTTCTGACTACATTTTGAGTAAATTATACTTGGCCACAAGCCTAGTTCATATTTTTGAATACTAATGACATGCAAAATGTATTTTAAATTTGCTAGTCACACTTCAAAAAGCATGCATGTACCAATCCAAGCACATCTACAGTGAATAGTTAAAGGACAAGTTGGCATACTTACTGTGTCATCACTTCGATAGGGGTTGAGTTTGTTGTACACTGCTTCAATAACACTTCGTCTAATGGGAAGAAAAAGTAAATAAATAAATATATATATATATATATATATATACACACACACACACATATATATGTTATTATAATAAATAGTATCTAATAACATATTAGACTTTATTTTTCATTAAAAATATTAAACTGACAATCACTGTCAAAAAGAAACTTCCCATTATCAATTTTAAACACAAAGCTCACTCACTTGCTTGCCAGCTCTCCTCCGGGAGGGAGGTTAGGGATGCTCTCGGATGCTAACGTCCGCATAACATGGACCAAATCCGGGACACCTTCCTCCCCCTGCTTTTTAATAATCTCTGTTGGAAAACAAAATTACATTTGGATCGTTTCACAACAAAATTATTAATGTTTTACTTTAGATATATTTTTCTCTGTATACACAACATATATAGCAATACATTTGTGTCCATCCTGGAAGAGTGACACCTAATCTGTTGCTCTTTCTGAGTGTTTGGCCCCACTGAAAGTTTTTTTTTTGGGGCAGTTTCTTTTCTCATCGTATATACTTATACTTTCCATCCCACGGTCTGTGGGATGAAAAGTATGAGAAAACATGTAATGTACACTGAATAAAGTGTACATTCACACCGAAAGTAAAAATGGATTGTGATGTCAATATCCCAGGTTCTATTGTAGTCGACTAACCCCAAATATGAGTTTTCGCTCCTACCTTCTACTCTGCCCTCCAGATATTTATCCAGCTCAGCCTCCCGTTTTACCGCTTCTGGAGATACCTTTGGCGCCCCAGGAAAGCAAATTAAAACAACACTCATATTGTCACGGCTTCCCTGTAAAAAAACAAACATACACAGAGGTCATGTAAATCAACCAGGTTACCATAACAGAGAAGTGTGTAACAAAATATCGATGTAGGATTTGTGGACATGCCATACCTTGTACAAGCAGGTGTCAACAATTTCATTGCTGACTCTTTCAAGATCATCTGTCACCTCTAGTCTTGACCTGACAAAGTCACACAGTTCCTCATTGGCCATGACATCCCAGATGCCATCACAAGCTAGTATAACAAATTCATCTTCCCCCTCGCATCTCTCTATTGCATACACTTCGGGCTCCGGGGACACAAGCTGCTCTGTCGGACCTTTTCCATGCACACACTTGTAGTCGAAGTCTCCCAAAGCCCGAGACACAGCTAGAGACCCATTAACTCGCTGGATCATGACTGAGCCACCGGCATTCTGGATCCTTTCCTTCTCCAAAGGGTTGCTGGGTTTGTGATCCTGCGTGAAGAAGTGCACAGCTCCGCCCCGGCTGAGGAGTCCCCGTGAGTCACCACAGTTGATAAAGTAGATCTGGCTCGGAGCAATCATCACTCCAACTGCAGTGGAACCACTGCGGTCCACACCATGTTTTTTCTCAGAGATGGTTCGCATGTGTTCATCAATCTGCAGGAATCCTGTGCGGATCCCATTCTTCACGCTATCCACAGATGGATCTTCCTGCAAAGCACTCTGGAAGTCTGAGTTGCTGGTGATGTGCTCCAACAGGTGCTCACAGCAGTACTTGGCCACCTGAGAGCCAGCATGCCCATCATAAACAGCAAAGAATGACCACGGGTCGAGACCATGAGGCAGACCAATAACTGCTGTGTGTGCATCCTCCATCTCTACTCGCCAACCCTGCATGCTACTCAGCCCATACCTCAGGTCGTTGCCCTCACCACGGGAATTGTATTTTTCCATCTTTGGTTTGTCCAGAAACGCTCCCATTGTGTTTCTCTTAAGACCTGTAACAGAAGTGAAAAGAACAGCATCTAATTACAAGACATGACATTTACTAATGAAGCCAAAAACTCAAGGCCTTTCTGACAATATTCAGTCTATGATCAGGTAATTATGCAACCGTATATTGTATAGTAAATTAACTAAAATATTGGATATCTAGTAAACAGAAGGAGACTGTTTTTTATCAATGGATTAAAACGAATAGCATGTATTCCATCACATTGTGGCAAAAGATTGGCATATTGGAGTTAGGCTTAGGTCCCCTGCTCTTATCTAAAAATAGTAGAGCCGTGTAAACATTTTGGCTACTTATTAGGAACCCTGCTGGTGTGGATCCGATTGAAACGTTGTGATACGCCAATCTACAGCATGGACCTGCTCAGCAAGATACAATTTTCTCACAGATTAGATCAACGGGAAATGTTAAAGTTAACCCTGTAGGGTGTCCAGACCATAACACAGATAAACAAACAGCCGTGCCTAGTTGTGGGCCTTGACCCTTGTCCCCGACAGCTAACTTTGACAGGCCTCACTCTACAACGGTTTGCTAACATTGTCTGAAGGGAAGGAAAGCCCTCGGCCTTGCTAACGTATTATCGCTAGCATTGAATGCTAAAACGGCTAGGATAGCTAAACTACACAATGTCCCTCAGCAGCTACTGACTTAAGAGTAAACATTTTAGAACTTACCAAATATCCGAAATAATAGTTGACAGCAACGGAAACTGGGAAGGTGACAAGGACCGAACAGCCTCAGATCACACCGACGAAACTAGGGGGTTCTCGGCGGTTTAGCTAGGCTAGCTAGCCAGTTAGCTAGCAAGGAGCAATCGTCACTCGAGAATCATATAAATAGGTTAAGTGCGGAGGTCCCTCTTTGCGCGCGCCTGTGATACATTACATTATCTCAGCTGGCGATTTAAAGAATATTCTGACAGATTTTTTGGGGAATTTATGGGCCGGAGATTTGTGTGGTCAAGCCAGGGGGAAGCAGAAACGTCTGTCCCAGCCTCTCCACTTGACAGCTTGCTAGCTAACGTTAGCTTCTAAGGAGCACAGCGCGAGCCCCCAGAAACAGCGCTGCGCTGTGATGCGATTTCGGCGTAGTGGCAGCTCTGGGTAATTACAACTTCCGGGGTCATCACGTGACGCTCACTGTGCCACAATCATTGTAAAAGGTTCAGCTGTAAAATGGCGAATACATTTTTCGGAGTGTCACAAACCCCCCGAAAATAACTATTTACATTTTCCAAATTGAATCCATTCAGTCAAATAACGTTTTAAAAGAACTGCGTGATTAAATTATCTAATCCCATTCGTGTGTACGGGGGACCAACAGGAAGTCACCAGGCTCGAGTCGCTCGACCAGTGGATAGATGGTTTTATTAGATATCCATGGACTTAAGTCGCCCAATGAGCAACTTAGAATAAATGGGGCGAAATCGTTAAACGTGGTATGCAGTGATTGCCAATGCATCTATGGCTCAGTTCCTAAGAGAAAGGACCCGGATGTTGCAGGTTGCGTACTCGAAAAAATGACATCATCCCTGTTATGGCTGCTCAGACTGTAACACAGGAGGCATGTAGCCAATACAAAATAGGCTTCCAAATCTGATATTTAGCTTGAATTTGTACACGGGACTCGTGAATTCAAAAGTATATTTGTCACATTCATGTGTATGACATGTATGACAATATTGAGCAGTTTAATATATTGTGTTATTTCGAAAAATGAAGGTACCCATAATAAGTTCTAGGCACCAATATCAATAACCTGTCCTTTTTATTCAGTATATCTTTTTTGGGATGCCAGTGGTCAACTTTAAGTATATGAAATCTCTCTCTCTCTCTCTATATATATATATATATATAACGCACCCATTGTGTTTCTATCTGTTGACCACTATTGCAATATAAGAGGTCATGGACTCTTTTGGTTACATGACGCCTTGTGTATTGCACTGCTGCATATTTTAACATAGTGAGGGTGAGCTTGGCATATTTTTTAAATTTTGTATCTCTGTTCTGAAAGTGAATTGTGTTTTGGAACTGCACTTGCTATTGAATAACCAACAAGTCTCTGTCTAACACTGGTTGAAGTTTATTATTGCAAAAAGCTGGCATTCACAACAGTGAAAAAAAGATCGGCTTCTGCAACTCGAAGAACAGCAAGAATAAAGAGCAAAGGGGAAAAAATTGGGACTTTGTTTAAACTTTACACGACAATCTTTAAAATAATCTTTAATTCTGAAAATAATCGAGCGGAAATGACGTCGATATCCTTTTGCTGCAGCTTTGTTGTGGCAGAAGCTTGATTATACAGTCTGGCTACTTAACTTAAACCATAAGTCTACCGTTATTCATTCCTTTTCTTCAAATGGACTGCTGCATTGCATCTATACTGTGGTGTTTTGTACCACTTTATTTACTTATTAACTTCCTGTGTTTTATTTTCGCGGATGCAGACTTCACTCTGCTTTGGGCAGGTTTGTTCGGGCACAGGCCAGGTGAGTTACTGAAACTGTCTCTTATCGAGTCCCGCTTCTTATTCACAAAGGATATGGACATGTATCGGTTTGATGATAAGATAGTCAGTGTTTCTATTCCCCGAGGTTTCGTAGCACGACGTAAACGGTTCAACAATAATTAGCGAACGTTTCACTTTGATCTATGACTGTAACTCACATGATACTCAACTCGTCACAGATCAAACTCCTCATTGTGTACGTGGTGAATGTTTTCCCGTTCAGTGTAGTCATTTCTGTGAATGATTTACTGACATTTGCATATGGATTCAAATATTTAGTGGCAAAAAAGTAAATGTCAATTTCCACCATTGGATAAAACAGAGACACAAAAACCCTATATATACGTTTTCGTTTTATGGAGCCCCATGACTGTTTTTTGTTAGTATAACCTTTTCTTCCAGGAAGTTATTATTGCAAAATATGTAATAAATGTAAAAATAATATCCACAAATAATTACACAAAAGTACCCCTTTATATTGTGTGTTAACCAGAGAAGTTTCTTCAAAATAGGTCAATCAGCATGAAAAAAGCATAATAAAATGTCTAATTGACTAACGAAATCTTGGTAGACTCAGATCAAATGACCGATCAGTTGATTACTTGACTAATAGGGAGGCCAGCCTTTTTTTTTATTATTATTGTGAAGGTCCCTGGGGAAGACCATTGGTCCAATTCTTTTTTTTTTTAAGGATAATCTATACATGGAGTAGTCTCAGCATGACATGCGATGTTGACAGTTGTATTTTTTTGTGAACCAGAGAATAAACTAAAAGGGCTGGTGGTTTGGATCACTGGAGCCTCCAGTGGTATTGGAGAGGAGCTGGCCAACCAACTAGCAAGGTGTGGGTCACGCCTCATCCTGTCTGCTCGACGTGAGGATGAGTTACAGAGGGTGAAACGTTGCTGTTTAGGTGAGATAATGAAAACAACAATATATTGAATGGCCTAGTGAAAAGAAAGACAATTTAAAATCCACCAATGTTTCATCAACCTCTTGCAACACAACAATGTAACACCGTATCACAATAATAACATTGGTAATACTTTCATTTAGTCTTATTCAGTGCAACCAGCTGAATTATTCCTGTAATTCTTTTCCTCAAGAGTGCTCCGACCTTCAGGATGAAGATATTCTTGTTCTTCCACTTGACTTGTTGGAGAGGACGACGCATGAAGAAAAAGCAAAAGCTGCAATTCAGTACTTTGGACATGTAGGTCTACTACAATTACTCTTTTATAATACAATGTGTTTTCATCATTGGTTTAATTTGCAATAAGAACATGTCACAAACTGCAGAAGACCTTTAACAATGTGCAATTATATATATATATATAAACACACACACGGCAGAGATAGTGTGTAAATATTGTGATTAAATAATAATAATATACGGTGTAAATATATATATTCATACACAGTATATATATATTATTTTTTATTTTATTTAATGAAATATGTACGCCGTATTCAATCCATAACATTTTACTTTATTGTTCTCTTTTCACTATACTGTGAACAACATTGTAAATTCAAATGTATTCAAATCATGCGGTTTTCCTATTCAGTGGTTTGATCCAACTTTTCTTTCCAGATTGATGTCCTAATTAACAATGGGGGCCGAAGCCAGCGCTCTCTGTGCTTGGAGACCAGCATTGATGTGTATCAGGCCTTGATGGAGCTCAACTTCCTGGGTACAGTCTCCATCACCAAGCAGGTGCTGCCTCACATGACGCGACGAGGCACAGGAAGCATTGTGACCGTCAGCAGCGTAGTCGGCCTGGCCGGGGCACCCCTGGCAACGGGATACTCTGCCAGCAAACATGCTCTTCAGGTGACGGGGACGCAGATAGCAAGTGTTTGAACCACAGCTACAATACAGTCACATGATATTGTGTTTGTTTTCTCTGATTTCATTACTCCAGTGTCCTCAGACTTGTTGTTTTTCCCAACACGTTGTTGATTACTTAATTTTTTTTCCTTCAGGAATGCTGGTGTTGTTTGTTTATTTTTTAGTTCCATCTGTGAAATAAATACCTCTACATGCGATTAGCTGTTCGGTCCTGTTGCTGATTCTTTGAACTATTTTGTCTCCAGGGTTTCTTTAATTCTCTTAGAACCGAGCTGACTGACTTTCCAAACATACTCATCAGCACGGTGTGTCCGGGGCCTGTGCAATCACAGATTGTCCAAAATGCCTTCACGGAGGAATTGCACAAGGTATTTGCTGTAGAGCTGTACATGTTGAACATAACAATCCTGTATTTTATCTGTATGTGATATGACAGTAGCTATTTCAGTAACCTGTTTTCCTTCCATTACCGCAGCCCATGGCTGAAGCTGGTAACCAGGGGCACAAGATGAAAACGAGTCGCTGCGTGCGTTTAATGCTGGTGGGAATTGCCAATGGTGTCAAGGAAATGTGGATTGCACAGCAGCCCTTCCTCCTGTTCTACTACACCTGGCAGTATGCTCCCACATTTGCCTGGTTCATCACAAACATGTTGGGCAGAAAAAGGGTGCAGAATTTCAAAGCTGGTCTGGTATGTATATAATCAGATTTTTAGGAAATCGGTGTATAAAGTCAATATGTTGCATATTTAACCAACACATTGGGTATAGATGTATCATCCTTGAGGTCTACCTGACTCAAATATCACTATGTCTGCCTGGTAAATATGTAACTGGAGCTTGCCACAGAGAACTTTAGCATAAGTAAAGACTGGAGTTAATGAGGCTCTATCCAAAGGAAATAAGATAGGCCGACTAACACCTTTTAATGTTTGAATTCACAGGTTATATCTTGTCAATATATTTAACATATGACATATGAACATATGAACAGATATGAGTGGTTGCAATCTTGTCATCTGAATCTCTAAAGAAAGCAATCGAGTATGTTTCCTAATATGTTGAACTTTTCTTTTTAAAGTTGGGTGGAGCTATGCTGGGAATTTTCTAGGTCACTAATTCATAACTTACTGACAATCAGTCAAAGGCTCACATAGAACCAAAACGAGAGGAAACACTTGTTTGGGTGTACCTTGGGTGTATAGGACCTTTAAAAACATCCCTATTCTACCGAAAAACTAATTTCCTATATTTAAAGATACCAGAAAGCACTCAGAAGGGATGAGACCAGTTTGTTTCTGTACGTTTGGTCTTGTAATTGCTTTCCGTATGGTTGACCTTGCTTCGTTCGACCTGGGACTGGTCGATTCTCACTGTGTCAAAGGACTTAAAATACTTGAATAAAGCAGAATGTGGCAGACATTTTGCAAAGCTGTGTCTTGACAGCTAGGGGCCTCAGCTGTTACTGACCTTGCTTGTGTCTAAGAAGAAGAAGACAGTGGCCAGGGTATGACAGACTACTTCCTGGTGGTTCTGACTGACGGATCAGTGTGCCGGTTGGCCTCTGATGGACAGTGACAGCTGAGGGCCATGAAGAAAGGTCATGTCAAACTGGGCAGACATTGGAGCATCACATGCTTATATTGGAGAAGAGTCTGTGACGTATACCTTTTTAAGACAAAATAAAAACCTCTGTGTATTCCTCAACACAGAGGTTAAGGGAATTTGCATGTGAGTAGGTTTGTAAAGTGAAATGTCTGGGACATTTTCAAAGGGAAGTTAAGTTAATTTCAATATAAAGATCATACATTTTAAAATAACTTTTTGGTGTGAAAACACACCTACAGATTTAGATCAAAAGTACAGTAGTCAAACAGTGCCAACTGCGAGCCCTTTCTTTTGCAGGATGCAGACACTGCATACTTCACGAAGCCCAAGTCCTCCTGAAGCTCAAATCCTCAAGAGGTAACGCATGAATTCCTGATATTCGACCTGGAAAATGATGTGGATGTCCTTGCCTTCATATCGAAGAACATTTAAGTCACAACTGCTTTGAAAGCTCAGAGCTTGACAGGGTCTGATAAAAGTACATTTTCTATTCCATTAGGCTTTCATCTCAAATGTTAAGTATATTTTACTGTTTGTCTTCTAATTATGTGAGTTTCTGATTTAAAGCCTACATTAATCATAATATTGGGGTTGACTGTAACAAAGCACTTGCACCTTTTGAATGCCTAATAAAATTTAGTTGGAATCAATTTTCTACCCTGGAAAGTTTGCTTAGTGAAACATAAGAAAACTGCTTCTGCCAAGCTATTTTATTATAAGTTTACACAGTTAAACATATAAAAAAGAACAATATATACACATATGGAAAAATTCATTTAACTCATTTTAAATCGTAAACAAGTGAATTGTAAACAAAACAATAGCACTAAACTACTTACACACACACACACACAGCAAGACATACTCATGGCACATCCTTGATATCTTAAAACATTAAAACTCTTGTCCCGTTTTTGTTGACATAAAGAAGGATTACCGGAAAATTGTGAAATCTAACAAAACTGGAGGTATGCAGCAGGTGTCATCTAGAGGGCAGGCGGGAAAATGTATTCACTTCTTTTTAAGCACAAACATTAATAAACAAACCACAAAACGTCTGTGCTTTGGTGGAAACCTACCAGGGATGTGTTTTCTTTAATGTGCTGTTCTAGGAGGTAGTCCACATTGTCAGTTAATGATGTTTTGCAACTTGTAAAGGAGTGCTGCAGGAAATTAAGCACCAACAGACATCAGTTTTCAAAATAAAAACTCCTACATTGATTGAAGTTTTCTTGATTTTGCTGTAGTTTCCACATCAATTTCAAGATAACCAATGACTTTGGAAATGGACATTTTGCTGCAGTAGTACCGACTGAAAAACATCCTCCTGCCTGTCCAGATATGTTCAGCAGAAAGGGCAGAAGATGCCACATGTCAGAGGCAGGGGAAGTGGAGGGGGGCTGAGGAGTAAATTGGGTATCCTAGAGGGGGATCAGCTGCCTGAACAGTTAGGTTCCTTAACATGAAGGGGTGAGCCTGGATGCTGTAACGCTCCTCGTCGTCATTAGTAGCATACAGGAGCTCCCAGGAAAGGTTTGCCCACTGGCCTCGCACCCCCTCTCCATTCAGACGACCCACCTGCACCAGCTGCTCCTGCAGGGACAGGACTCGCCCTGTGTAGGTACCCTGTGGACAAGGACAATCAATGATGCACATTACATACACAACTTCCACTGAAATTGGCTCTAAACTGCTATTTTAAATCCCCTCCATCGTTTTCCAATTACTAAATAAGAAACAATCTGTAGTTAAGGTATCAACAGGGTAACATAAACAGGATGTAAATGGGTTGGTACGTGTGATTACCATAGCGAGGTCATGTCCTAGAGAGAACAGGAAGGGTTTCTCCTGAAGGACACTGTCGTGCCAGCCTTTCTCGGTCACCAGGCCAATGTACCAATCCCTTTCATATTCCTCCAAGGTGCTGAACAACTCCTCAGGGGACTCCATGGGCCCTAGACTTGCTTGATCAAACAGCAGCTTGAAACTGAACCTGATGGCAAACATAGAGGCAGAAATCCATAAAATATATTTTTTTCTGACAAATCATTCTGATGCTGTGATCAGTTACCAAAACCTAGAAACTCTAACTGCCAATTTTACCTGAAAGCCCGAAGTGCCAGCTGGTAAAGTTCTTTACTTGAGGAGAGCCAATCGAGTCCTTCCGTCCATGGTATATCTCCACAATAGAGTCTGTAGACGTAACTGGGACTGGTGAAGGCAGACTCTGCTCCCAGTGAGATGAGACACGAAAGTGCAACCTGTGCATGCAGCTCCTTCAAAGCTTCATCCTCCTTCAGGGCTTTGGTCATGTCCTCTGAGGTCTCGCCCTGCACAGCAGGCCCAAACTGCCCCAAGGTGAACCGAAACCAGTCCTCAGGAAACAAAGACCTGAGCTGCAGCAAGCGGGATGGTAGTAAAGGTGCAGTCCTCCACCCTGTTGGGAGGTTGAACGCCTCCGACTGAGAGCAGTTGAAGTTCAGCTGAGGGAGCGAGCCGGGACTTTCTCTGAAGACTTCCGGGTTCCGGCCTTTATCCACTGCTGGCATCCCGATGCCCAAACCCAGAGGCTGCAGAGGCTGCAGGGCAGAGAGAGCCATGTTTTCAAAAAGGCTGTCCATCTCCACAGAGCCTGGCAGAGAGGCCCCGGTCTGCAGCGCTGCATGTCCAGGCTGAGCCTCTGCGGTCACTAATGCCACTGTCCGCCTGGCTGGTTGAGGTCCAAATAAGTCGTCCTCATCTGACCAATCACCAAAGGAGGTCAAACTGGAGCTGTCCTGTCTGAACCTGAGAGAAGAAACATTCGATTCCACCACGACAGCCTCAGGTGGCTGGTTGCAGGTGGTTTGGGCCAACTGGGAAGACTGGGACTTCCTGCCTCCAACCCCTGGCCCTTCTTCATTGCTCCATAGAAAGCCTTTATGCTTCTGCACACAGTATCGGAGGAGCAACCAGACCAGTGCTTTCAGAAAGTCATCCTGAAGTTTCCTCAAGTTGTCATGGGAGTCAATGATGCCAGAAAGCACATTTCGGGCATCAGAGTAGACTCGTACTGCAAGAGCAGCACATGGGGTGAGGGCATTTCCCCAGTGCAGGTTGAAGCCCTGGGTGAAACCAAGCCGCTCAGGGCGCTCAAAAGCTGCCTCGAACACCTCATCCACCCTCCGTGCTTCCACTGTGTGGCAAGATGTCTCCTGTAGCTCCAGACCCTGTAACAAACCACATTGTACCATCACACTACCACATTATACAAATATATTGTTGTAAATGACTGCAGTGATTCTTAAAAGACAAAACAGAAGGATACAGTACCTTGATGTTGACTGTACAGTAGCCATATCCTCTCTCTAGGATCATGATCCAAACCATACGGTCCTGAAAGCGCCCAAGAAAATGAGAGCCTGGGGCTAAAGAACCTAGAGATGGGGGAGAAAATCATCAGCCATCCATGAATCCAACATGTAAAGAGATACATCATGTAACACACACAAGTAATGGTGCACAGTCCTTTTAATTCGCATCAGCTGGGCATCCCTCTGTTGTCTATATGAATAACATAGCTACTGGATGAGCTGCAGGGAGACATCAGAGTTGTACAGGAAGGTCATGATACTGTTTTAACTGGCTGACTGCACATAGATCTAAATATTACATCTTTTCTTAGCCTTAGTTTTCCATTAGTCTCTAAAAGTTCCCTCCTTTTACAGAAATGCAGGCAAAAGACAGACATTTATTTCAACGCAGTTGAACAGAAATGGCAAGGTGGTGGAGGCTTTTGTTTTAAGTTGACTAGTACTCGCTCAAGAATAATGTCAGGTCCCATAACGACATCTCAGAATAGTCCCAGTCGTACCTGATGATGGAAAGTGACAAGCTGGGCAGACTCCTTCCCGCTCACTGCTCCACGGGCCCCAGTGTGAGCAAAGCAAAAGAACACTACAAACTGCCATCGCTAGACTGTGAGCATCCACCTAACAAGCGATTATTCTGAATTATACATCACAGCTACAGCACCCCAAGCTAACAAAAAAAACAAAAACAAGACTGAGCGACGACATCACCAGCAGCTTTATTCAGTTTTGAATAATCAATCCATAAATAATGATGCTCTACTCTTGCCCCTTCCTGATCGAGCACAGAACAAAATCCTAGCAGCAGCTCCGTTTGCCTTCTGAGCATTATGAGGTTAATGGTGTGGAAAGATTTGAATGTAATGAATACAGATCAGAGCTATTTTTTTGGGTCACTTCACAGGAAGCTCAACTGGATCATGCAAGTTTGCATTACTGCGAGCAATTCCAAAGAGCTGCTCCCAACAACATTCCTCTTACTATTAAACCATATGAGGTGATGGTTCAATGCTCTTTGATCTGCATACTGCCCCTACTTCACCCATAGAAAGGTTTAGACACTCCAATTATAGTTCAAGTTAGGGGTGTTGCAAAATAACAGTAAGGTTTTATTTTTAAAATGAAATATTGATATGTTAATAATACGCACATGATAAAATAAAAAAAAGAATCCAGCACCTCTTAAGTGGCACTTTTGTACAGTTATGGCGACAGACTCTCACCTGCCTACACTCATAGATTAAGTGTAATTAATTTGTTAGAAAAGGACATAAACAATGTTAAAGATGATTGATTAAATGAATTTGTCTTTGAAAATTCTCGAAAGATATTGTAATAATTGTTAGCGTAAATTCTTTAGGCCACAATAACCGTGTATTGATAATCTAATATTGTGACAGCTCCACTACATGTCAAAACACACTGTAGTAAAAACATTTTTTAACTTTTGAATATTGTAAACAAACAATATAAAGTACTGACAGTATCAAATATATATTATATTTATATATATTTGTAAAATATATTTTAAATATTACATTTTTTAATTAGTTATGTATTATTACACCAAACATTGGTAAACTATTAACTAATGGGTAAAATATATATGTTTTATATATATTTAGATAGATTTGCAGACCATAACAATTCTAATATAGTAAACAATATTAACTTGTAAAATTTAAGAAAGATATTAAAAAAAAGGAGAAGACACCATAGAAAGAAGATATAAAGGATGGACAACTAACCCAGTGACCCTCTTGCAAAGGCCGTCCTCAGAGCAGAGGCCAGACTTCCACTCATCTGCTGGTAGAAGATAGAGTCCGGGCAGGGACAGGCGGTACCTACTGGGCCTGGCCAACTGCGCTGAGGCCTGGGGAACCCCACCAGGAAGATAGGCAGGGTGAAGAGGGGCAGCAGAGGGGCGGAGAGCAGGGCAGACAGGGTCACCACCGCGAGCAACAGCGGACATAGGGAGGCATTCAGAGCCAAGAGGGTTCCAGCCGACTGACGGCGCTGCTTCTTCTCTGTCCAAGATGTCACCAACACAGTCAGGGTGAACTTTAGCTTGGTGAGGAACTGGGTCAGTCTGTCAATCAGGAGGCCCACCTGGATTAGAAACACAGAGAGCACTGATATATTAATTAAAATACTATATGTATTAAATCTTATCAGCTGATGTATATTACATTATTACATTACATTTCATTTAGCTGACGCTTTTATCCAAAGCGACTTACATGATATACAGTATACATTAGACCGTAGACACAGCAACGGTGAGCAATTAGGGTTAAGTGTCTTGCTCAAGGACACAACGACATGGACTACCGGAGGCTGGGATCGAACCACCGACCCTCTGATCGAAAGACAGAGTTGCTAACCACTGAGCCACAGTCGCCCCTAAAAACAACCATTTATTATTCAGCATCAGTCTCAAATATCAATATCCGTATCTGCCTTAATTACATTACATTACATTTCGCTGACGCTTTTATCCAAAGCAACTTACATGATATACAGTAGACCGTAGACACAGCAACGGTGAGCAATTAGGGTTAAGTGTCTTGTATATGTAATATATTGTATGTTTGAGTTATTTGTGTGCTTCATTCACTCTTTATTACTTTAGGTTTTGTTTTCCTATTTTAATATCTGCAGGCCAAATTAAAGATTTGGAAAAACATAACAATATTATAAATAAATAAATACACTCAGTGGCACCTTCGGTTGGGTATACCTGTAAAACGGAATGCATGCAAATACAATAGCTCATTCATAAATTCTAGATTTGCATGGAAAATAATGGGATGTTTTGAATGACACGGTCACAAAGATATTTTAGCTACCATATATTATTATCAGCCACGACGTTGGTATTGCCTTCACCTTGTGAGTCTGTGTGTCTTCAAGACAAAATGTGGCCTGAAGGCACCATCTTTGTTTAATATTCTGTCAGATTGTGTGATCATGATAGCATTGCAACCATGCAAGATGCAGTCACAAAACTACAAATACAGATGTGTGGTTTGAAGATGGCCGTGGTCCGACAAGGAGGTCAAAGAGGCCATTGTGTTGGCTGATGGGTGGTTGAAACAGGGGAAATTAGTGTTGACCTCACCAGAAGAAGCTGAACTCCAGTGCCCAGGTTGTCCCACCCCGGCAGCATGTGGTTTCCAGCTGCAAGCCGCACCAAGACTACCACCACCATCTGCAGCAGAGCATCCTCTGAATTCTGCCACACCTGCACAGCAACAAAGAGGAACCACTGTGCTGAGCATAACATTTCAGCAAAACACACTGGGAGATTAAACACAGTTAATTTTAAGAAAAAAAAGAAAATTTGGGATTGTCAATACTTTTCAGTGATTTTTTTCCTGGTTGCATTAAGAATCTGTTTGCAGTCAAATTAAAAAAGGTATTTAAATCGTAGTTTTTCTGTATGCTCTGTTTAAATTGAAACAGATTATGAGCAAGAGTGAGTGTGATCATACCAGTCTAAAGGCTCGTGTGAATCCCACACTGAGTGAAACCCTGTGGAGCAGATGCAGAGATTTGTCCATAGACAGGAAAGCAATCATTGCAAATGGAGACACTGTGAAGTAAAACACACAGTAATTTCAGGTCAAAAACACATTCAGATACACAGCAATATATTCATCACAGCTGAGATTGGAGAACATCAGCCTTAAAATACACTTTATAACAAACTCACCAAGATAAAGAAGGACTCTTCTAATTGCTGCAGCAATGTATAATCCTCTGTTCCTCTGCTTGAAATTCTGCACACTGGACATGCCTTTAGGGTACAGGGGATTGAGGAACACCCCTCCAAATACATAGGCTCCCTGGATTTCTCTGAGAGCCCAACAGAAGCAGAATAGTATGAGGAGAAGGTAGCTGACAGGAGCCTGGGGTCCGGTAGCCCCGCTCGGGGACTGAGATGAACCAAGGAAGTAATGCAAAAGCCCTGCCTCTGCCATCGCCACCAAAAACAGGCTTGAATATAGCAGCAGCTCCCTGCAGCCCAGATTCCAGCCAAAGGAACTGGGAGGAGGGGGCGGCGAACTACCTCTTCGAAATCCACGTTCCCCAAAGGTTGCCCTGGGCCCTCTGCAGAGTCTGCCAACCTGGCTGAGGTCCAGGCTCAGCAGAAATCCCGTAGAGATGGAGAAGAGAACCACACCCAGTGTTGACGGGATGAAGTAATTACACACAGCTACGCCGGCAGATATACCAAACATCAACAGCAGCCTATGGGGACAGAGGACACACAAAAGGTCATTGCTGATGATATACAGGTTACTGTCACTCTTGTTCTTCACATAAAACAATGTAAATAATCAAAAACACTTAAACTTTTGCTCTAAAAAAGTGAACCTACTGCTTTAAATCAGGCACACTAAATTATTGTGTGAAAGTGCAACAATGTAAAAGTACTAAAACCTCAAACAATAAATACATATGGATGATTATTGTCTAGACAACCTGACTTCTAAACTAAATATTTAACTTGCACAGATATATGAAATGACAAATACACATATATATATATATACATATATATATATATATATATATATATATACATATATATATATATATATATATATAGCATAAGAGGGAGATCCTCTGGTGTCATTTACAAACATGTTGTGGTTGATCATATTGTTTACGACTTTCAGATTTCCTACTGTTGTGTAAAACTGCAAATGAAAGCGAAGGCTGAAGCATGCTTTTTCAATACATACCTGAGGTTGCTGGACATGGGCGAGCCTCCTAAGCCAAAAACAAGAGCCTGCTCCATGCCCCAGAGGAGCAGGGCATCAAGGGGAGGCAGTATACCTAGTGCCCACAGCAGAGGTAGAAAAAGGAACAGCACATGGAGAACCTGGCTTGCCAGTTGGAGCTCAGGGACAGAGCCTGAGAACCTAAATCAGAGCAAGGCATGGAGATGAATTATGGCAGCAAACATTTTAAAATAAATATATAAGAGGAAAACTCAATTAATCAGATAACCGTTTCTGTTGCTCACCTATCAGCCATGTCCACAGCAATGAAAATAAAAATGTAGAGAGGCCGGGTGAGTGGGGTGATCTCATAAGTGTCCTGTGCCTGGAAAGTGGCCGTCTCTGTGGCTGTATTTACAATGAGGGAATACTCAGCAATACACAGTGTCACCCAACTCAGGACAAAGACGACAAGCGATATGCCAATGCTTCCGTAAAGAGCAGTCAGTCTGCCAAGGAACACGTACCATGTCCCAAAGCCACAGAGCACCCCAGCTAGCAATGTATGCAGTACCACATTCAGTCCAAACCGCTTTCCTGGGGCAATAAATCGGACAGTCTCTGGGCTGACACAGTGGATGAATTCCACATCCTCTTCATCAACCAGGATGTTGGGCGCACCTAGTCTCTCCACTGTGCCACTCCTCCGAGCAGCATACAGTGCCAGGGCTTGGACACCCGCTGCAGCTCCGCACATAAGCATGCCAGAGAGTACTGTGGCGTGGAGCTCCTGTAGCAGCTGCAGCTGGCAGAGCAGAGTACCAATGCCCCCAAAAAGCCATGGTGTCAAGAACAAGACTACCTGATTGACATAGACATATGGTGGGGCACAGTAGCCCAACTTGAAGCGTGGACCCCCTAACACTGTCTGGGGGAAGCGCTTCCAGAAGAACTCCTGCTTGTACTCATTAAGAAGGGGCACATCCGGCCCCATTCTGACCATTCCCAAAGGGGTGGCAGGTCATCTCCACACAGCTGAAGTAGGGGGTCCATTCATCGTCCCATACAAAAGGAAGTTGTCTGCAATAAAGCACACCTTAAGTTAGCAGGAAATGGAGAAATCATTTTTAAATCAAACAAATCAGAGATGCCCTCATACAATATATCATTGACATTGTCAAACAAGTGACCCTAATCGGTGCCTCACATGTAGCAACGTCACACAAATTAAATAAGGAGCTAATAACACAACTTTTAACTTCGAAACTCTAAATGCGTTAACTTATGTTGACATGTGTCGTTAGCATCAAATGTGATGAGTCTCTAATAAAAGTGGATGTTTTAAGAACAAAGCAATCATGAACATCCTTCGGTTTCTGATGTTTAGCGCAACATAAAACATGAGACACGAACAACAGAGCAACAGCTGCTGAGCTACCATGAAAACATACCACATCAGCAGTAGCCATGGACGCGCTAACGTCGGCTAACCTGCTCGAGCTAGCACACGGACATTCACACGTCATATAATCGAACCTGGTAAATAGCTAAAAGTCAATTAGTTTCTGGACCTCATTGAGACTGTTCTCGTCTTTTTACGTAAGCTCGATATGTTGTTGTTAGCTGGCGATGCCAGCAAGTCTTTTCAGCTTGACAAAACGTTAGCTTGCTAGCATTAACAGGTAAATAACAGCAGGTTGGCAGCCTGTGCTGACACTGGTTTGAGGCAAACTTACCGTTGAAGCAGAAAGAAACACTGCAGCCAAGCTTTGTGTAGTATTTTACGATTTGGGTAGAATAATGATAAAATAGGTGGAAATCACCAACATTAGCAGCGAGCTAATTGCTTGAATGCCAAGCAACATCGACATAATACACAGAGATTGTAACCAATAGGAGTGGCGAAAAGGAGAGAGCGCGTCCCCTGATTGGATTTTAACACTTAAGCCCTGCCCCCACACCACATAACCCCGCCCCGTTAACTACACACATTAGTATAACAAAAGAGAGCAATATGTATTAAGGTTACGGTAACGAAAAGACATCAGCACATTCAAAGAAATCACTAATAACTATTGAGGATGAGTCTGTACTAGGTCCTATTTGTATCTAATCTGTATATGAGTATGTTTTGCAGAAACGAAGAAACATTTAGAATTTATTCTGTATTTTTAGAATTAACTTATGCAACAAGTCCAGTTGCATGTTGCGTCTTCAGTAAAACACAGAACACACACATTTCGTGTGCGCGATCGGTGGCACAAAATTGCCAACCAGATCATCATCCAGAGTAGTTTACCAACATACAACAACATTATAAGACACTGGATTATAACATTCAGATGTGATGCTGCGATTTAAACGGGCTGCGTGTAACTGTGCGGTGAATCTGTGAGTGATCACTTGTGCATGGTGCGCGGAGTATTAAAAACGGACCAAAACTTTGGCACATAGCTGTTGCTGTTTGACAGGTGATATATCTTTTCATCAAGGTATGGACACATTTAAGGTGGAATAAGATGATTAATGACTGTAACCAACAACTGTCAATATAGGTATAAGATAAAGCGGCACACAATGCTGTGATTTGTGTGAGTGGGAATCCCTTTTATCTGTACCAATCTTTATTAGAAATTGTATTGTATTTAAAAAATTGAAAAAACTACAGGAATAAGTCAACAAAACAAAGCAGATGCCCTCCTCAATAAATAACAAAGGATCCAATTTGCTTTCCACTGAACAATGAAAAGACCATCCCTCTTTGCAATAATAATGACATTAAATGGCACATTAAGGACTTCTTTATCCTCCATCTTCTAAATATATTCTTAACCTCTCTCTTGTCAGTGTCTTTAAATCCTGATTCTAATGCGCTTACTTGACCCCAAATCTGACATAGGATTAGAAATATGAATATTACATTTTAAATCCTTGTTATCATGTTCTTAATACAAAAAGAGCAAAGTATTTTATTATTTCAATATAATGAAAGGGTCTGTGAGTGTTTGCCTCTCCAAAATGTTGTTTGCCTCTCTACAAAATGTTGATTTACTTAGAGGGAGGGCAAAAAGGAGGATCATGAAGTGATCAACAAAAGTTCAAAATATCAACACAAAGAAAGATAATAATCTGGAGCCAAGGAGATTACATTGTTGTTGTTATTCTTCACTGGGGGGATAAGGGTGAGCAGGACGTTGTGTTTCCTTGTCATCTTGAAAAAGCAATTTCTGCTCTGGTCGGACACAATAAACTATAACGGAAAAGCCTGTCAGTCACAACAACATGTATTGCACCCTGTAATCCTCCCATAGCACCACTTATTTAAAATCATTACGCCATTTTTGTTATAGCTCCTGATGAAGAATATCAACTTGATTTAAGATGGAGTTATTAACGGATGCAAATGCAAATATCATGAAATAAAAGGTTGATGCCAAATTGGCTACAATCTGCAAAAAGTAGACCATCTGACGGTGGTCTGGAAATTGATTTGTGTTAAATTTACAAGGAAATTGAATATTTGTCTGTTGTTTGGTTACCTTGTTTTGGCCATTTTATCCGAGCAACGCACCCTGTGTGATTGAAATAATATGATAAATGAGACACACATTCAATAATGTGATAAATCACACCCAAGTCCAGAAATGAAAAGCAGTTAAGATTTAATGCTGCCATCCAAAATATCTGCACAAAATAAAAGCATTTTCCTTTTCATTATAATTGTCACTCTCACTGCATTCTTTTATCTGTATTTCCTCTCTCTCCATTCACTCTTTATTCCAGCCTCACAGAAAACAAATTACAGGAAGATGACAAGCGACAACAATAACTCAATGACAGATTTCAAGAGAAGCAATATGGCAAGATTGTTTTTGAATAGAGGATGTATTTGTGGGGATAGAAAATGAACTCTGGGACATAATATGCACCTTTTGAAAACAAAATAATCTATATTTTCATTATCTGAATTTGTTTGCCATCAGCAGCCAAATGTGGAGAAAACATTTTATTTTTTGAACAGCAATTCCAAGTCAAGTGATGATGTTGATGTAATTGTAACCTCTAACGAAGCACTTCTAACGTTAATACAAGCTGATAAATGTGCAATGTATGTGGAGTTGTTGAGTGAATGTTGTTCATCCATTACATGTACTGCGCATAATGCTTTGATAAGCATTGCACAAGATGCAGCATTATCTTCAGCATTAAACATCAATCAATGTCCTCATCCCTCTCACTTCACCCACAACATCAACCAACACTGGAACCTGAGTAGATAGCAGTGAAAACACGGTCCATTCAGCAATTATTCACAGAGTCTTGGACTAATGGCACTCTGAATGCACAGACACAGCAAATGTAGGGAGTTAGTGGACCAGAAGTAATGGCCCCATACAGAGCATGTGTTTTTTTGCGCGTGTGTGTGTGTGTGTGTGTGTGTGTGTGTGTGTGTGTGTGTGTGTGTGTGTGTGTGTGTGTGTGTGAGCATCATCTATAACTGATTCAAAACAAGCACAAACATGTCTAATTATTAATCCCGACCACAACTGTAAAGACCAACTCACTTTCCCCTCTCCACCCTCTCTCTGTCTCTCTTTCTCCCCCTCGTTCCCTCCCGCCCGAGCCAGGCTCAATATCAGGCAGATGAAAACATAACCTGTCACATTCCATCCCATTAAACCAGCTACAAACCATGTGGTCTACTCACATGGAGGAGCGAAGAGAGGGAGAGAGATAGACAGAGAGAGCAGTGCATCTGAATTCACTCAGGACTGATGAATTATTCACAATCTTTATGCTAATGTCATTTTAATGTTAAAAATACTGACAGATATGCAAAGTGAAGGATACTGTATAAAGTGGTATGCTCACTACAAACTTACAATACACATAGAAATACAATTGCTTTAAAACTGTGATATTTCAAACATATCCATTCTGCACATACTGTACATAAATATAAATTGTGTAATTATCCTTTGCAATACCTAATGCATGTGAGAGCTCTCCCAGAGCTCCCAAATCTGTGCATTAGAGTTCTTTTTTTTAAATGAGTCCATCAGCTGCCATTTGATGTCAGGCAGAGCAAGGTAATGACAGTGCACTCACTTGCACAGTCATTAGCCCCGCTTAATGCTGGGAATTAACACAAATTAAGTGAAGTTAAGTACATGCATTAGAGGAGCTTGTTTGGGAAAGCTTTTCACTGTTGCCTCGCAATGTTCAGCAAAGGCCACACAGGCAGGGAGCACAACACCAAAAGCACATAACCACCCTCAACTGATAAATTACTATCTACAGGGCAAGTGGTAAATACATTGACTGATTAGCAGTGAGAGCTAATGGAGCTCTAAGGACACCTAGTGGTCACATTACCAACACAGAGTTCATGTTGGTACTAAAAATATGACAGAAAATGTTGCTGCTTCTACAACAGAGATTGGGGGAGGGGGGGGTCTCTCTGTATGCATATTAATATGCATGAATCTTTTTCTTCTGTTGTTTTTTGTTACTTCTGGTTCAATTTGTCGTATGTCCTTATCACTATGTTATAGTGTTTTATTTTTTACTTTTCCTTTCTTTTAAAAATATTTCATGCACAAATGGAATACTTTATATATTTAACATATTGCAAATACACTGTAAATCAAGCATCATCTGTTTTTTAATCAAACAAATCTTTACAACAAAGAAATGTAGATGCTTCTGATGGATTCAAAGAGATGTCCTTTGGAAAGGGTGTTCTTGGTAAAACTCTATAATGTATGTTGTCTTTTTTAAGGAGTATGTTTTATGATGAAGTACAAACAAACAAGAAATTGATGAGAAAGATAACAGTCTGCACAGTGGCTAGGTTGATTGATGAAAACACACGTCCTATCAAAATCATTTCACATGGGGGTTTTCATCGTGCAATGGTCAGTTTAGAGGTCCCAGAATGAAAAGGTTTGAGGCCACATACTATGGGCTGTATCCTCATTTAAGGCTCAGACTGGTGTTTGGTTAACTACAGGACTCTAAGCTAAACTGTCAGGAAGACAGGAAGGATTATAATCTCATGTTCAGCAGAACTAACATCAATATCAAATAGAGTGGGTTCATTTCCAGTTACAACACACGAGATTTGCCTATTAGTCAAAACTGTGGAGGGCTTTTCGAAAAGAGGCTAACATGATGAAACTGACAATCTCTGAAATCCATTTGGACCACATTCAAGATTACATCTTTATCTGAGTGACTGCAGATTATTGTCCACAGAGAGGTGTGCTAAAGCTGGATTATCCACTTGTTGGGGATCCATTTGACCCCATGGAAGCAGCATGCCAGCCTCACACGTCCTTACATCTGTGGGTGTTTTTTCACTTGTTCGGGGCAAAGGATGGGATAGCAGTAGAAATGAAACCAAAACCTCTCATCCTCAGATTACCATGGTTAGTGATCCACATATGTGAAAAAAAACAAGGTCACAGTTATAATAAATGCTTTTGAAACGGATGCACTACATGTAAACTTCAAGTAGCCTATTTAACCCCAAACATGTTTTAGCTTAAATAAGAGTGGAAAATGTGATTTATTGATATGTAAACAGCAAGAGAAAAGGTTACATAAAGTATTGCCATGTCAAAAAACTAAAGGCACTTAAATAGCCCTGTGTTCTGAACATTAAATATGTATCTATCATGCATAAGTGCAGATGCTTAAGGCACACTTGAAAATACCACACTCAATATATGATGCCCTAAAATACTAAGATATATGATATATATGACCATACCAAATGGCTGTTGCATGTGTTCACTTTTTCTTTCACCTTTCACCAGAGTGCCACCTCTTCTAGCAGCTACATGGGTGGAGGTTTGCCACCATTTGGAAATCTGCCAAATAACGAGTACGAGGAAAAAGTCAATGTGTGGTCTATTATCTTTAAAACAGATCCCTCACATTTTAAAGAAGCATAATTATGTATCGTGAATTTTGGATTAAACAAACCTGCTGTCTTGCTCCTGGCTGGAATAGGTGATGTTGACTCTGTTCCCATCATGAAGGAGGCCTGTGGTTGGCAGGTTGCTTCCTGTTCTTCGATTGTGTCTGAATGTAATGTCAGCTTGACCGTTATGAACAGCATTACTGTGCTTGTGCTTCTTGTCTGAATTGGGAATTAATACAAGGGTGTGGAATAAGGGCTGTCAAACCAGTAGTTAATTCAATACACGGTACAGTTTTCTGCTCTATTAGAAAGTGAATCATTTTTACTGTATTCAAATTTAAATAGAAACAGTTTGTGTTAACCTTAAGCTTGTTGTTACACACAATCATATTCATCAAGAAACTAATTATCTTCAAGAGGAGAAATGTCACACTCACGCTTGTATGTGTAATGAGATTGGGCCTCGTCCACGTTACTTGGCAGGATATCGTGCCCATGCATAAAGTTCTGTAGTCCTGAACTTATAGTCATTCCTCTGAGAGGGGTGTTTCGAGGCACGAGGGGAAGCAGTCCAGGTAGGCTTATTTCAGTGGTAGGAAGAGAAGTTCCAGGGCATTGGGAGCACACCTTTAAGAGAAATATTCAATAAGGACCATGAGGACGATATAAGTAATACTGCAGGACAGGATTACATTAAAAACATAAGCAGATATGGTAATGTGAGACTCCGGGGCCAACTCAATGTCTTTAACCTACTGACATGTGTTACCTTAACTATAACTGTTTCTCTTTTCTCTACCTTCCTATGGCCACTCCTCCTGCCCACTTGGCGAGGGATTGGAGATTAGCTTGCTTATTGTTCCACATATATAAGCTAAGATTGTATAGGGGTATAGTAAATACTATTCATCAATAACAATGTTCAAATTTAAACAAAAGCAGAGGCACAAGTTTAAATTGACAGTCAACCGAGATGACAGTTATGAGAGTCAATAGGGGGAGGTTTGAGTTTGTGTTTTTAATGAGAAAACCCAGGACTTCTGCTCTGTCATTTCCACATCTATGATGCTAACAAGCAGAGGGGGTCGTGTTGACCTGGCTAATAGGGGGTAAATCCACTGGTGCATTATCGGCCGGGCACATTTCATCTAATCAGCAGGATGATGCCAGCAGGCTTAGGCTGCTTTTAATTCAGAGCTGCAGGAGAATTACTGCCTTGGTCTCTCATTACATGAACATCAAATCAGTCAGACTGAAAGAGTTTGATCCAAGCTTTTCCCTTTTTTGGCAGTTGCTGTTTGGTTGTTGATATTTTTATTCTTTTAGATAGACTGCAACTTAACTGACAATAACTATTATGAGATTTTAACACAGAAGCATGTTTTGTTCAGAGATAAATAATTGCTAAAGCCTTATATTTTATTTTGTTGTTCTTAAAGTAATCAAATTCAAACTAAAACTAACAAAAATACTGTAAACTGCATTACTACAAATACCTTTGTGTCCTCGATGGTAGCTCCGACCCTGCACTTTTATTTGTATACATTCTGTGTGCGATGTTTCTGAATGAGTATGTATGTTGTGTGCAGTTCTCACTGATGGATCAGCACTGAGAAGTTCAGCCCTGGTCCTCTCCTCCAGGGTGACCATCACTCCATCCAGGACCTGCAACTGGGACAGACGGAGTACTATCTCTGGTCTGTGGAGAGAATTTTTGGCAACCTGGAAGAAGAAGAATAAAAGCACCTGTTTGATAAAACAACCCAGTGAAACATTTTAGAGTTCAGCATTGTGGAGCATTAGTGACGCTGGCCCCGAGACATCTGGGATAAATATGGTGCTATGTGGGTCCCCATGTAGTTATCATGTTTCCAACAGCTGTTCCAGTGACCCAGCTGACAGCAGCAGATAGCTCCCAGGTGAGGGCACCCTCTGGCCAGGGTACAAATTCATCCTGTCCAGTCATAGAACTTCATGTTCCTATAGGACACTGCTGTGATTAAGTTGTGAATGTGTGCCAATGGAAGTCCAGTGGAGAGGAGAAGACAGACTTTGGCTTGTGAACATGGGTGAGGTAGCAATCTCATGCTGTCAACAGCAGGAGGTATTGTCTCCAGGGTGGCTGTTGGCCTCTACCCCTTGGCAGGATTAACCCCCCCTATGGGAAGAGAAGGGGGATGGGGTCCAGCAGAATAGAGGCGCCCACAGCTGAGCATTGCCCAATGGACTATAGGGTGGCCCTGGGATGCAGACTCTGCTCAGGCCTGATCCATGAGCTCCAGATGGGTGATGTAACCGGGCCAATAGTGCCCTGCCATTTGGTCAAGGGATTTGTCTCTGATGCCGGCCAGTTTGAGGCACAGCAGACGGCCCATCATGTAAGCTCTTAATTTGGAACCATAGTGTTACACCGGGATAGTGTTTTGGATTGTGCAAGTGAGAAATTGAGCCTGTGAGCGTGCTTTTGATAATTTATTAGCGAGTGGAAGAATTCAAAGTGCTCTGTGACTGAAAGCTAGTAGATTCACACTAGGCAAAACTCATTATAGGAAAACAAACTTGGAAAACATTTTTTCAGATTCCATACAGTAAGTATCAAAATTAATGAAATGCTTGATTAATCAAATAATTACATGGGTTCAATGCACAACACTTGGAACACTTACAGGGTTGCCAACAACAGAAAGCTCAGTCAACGAAGGAAGAACTTCTAGCTTGTCCAGCTCTGTGATGTCCTACAAAAAGTAAAGAAACAAAGATTTTATTCAATTATTTTTCATTCACGACCCCCTCATTTTACTTTTCTTTACCACTGGTTTGTCGCCTACTGTGTGTTGAAAATGGAGAGATTTGTATCAGAGCTGGGCCTTTCATAATTTTGGGTTATGGAGGATGGAAGCAGCTGATGGGAGAGATTACATGTGTGAGCCCTCATTAATCTCATGAGAGAGTTTGGGCACGCAACAGGGCATGGGGGTGTTTTTTTTCTCATTCCCAGGTTTATGGTTGCATTTGGCTGTAATTCAAAGACGCCCCCCACTGTGAGAACTGTAGTGCTGGGATGATTGCTGTATTTTAATTCTTAATTGAATGCATGGAAACATTAAGGATGAGAAGTGAAGAAGGAACTAGCAACAAAAGTGCAAATCACTCGCCCTGGGTGAGAAGCAGATGCAGACTGATTACACGTTATCCTGATTGTTCCCCTCTATCTTCATAAACACAGCTCTGACCTTCAATCAAACTTGATTCTCCTTAATGCTACCCCTCGCATGCCACAGTGGGGTGGTAATGACTCATGATTACTATACTTCATGTCTTACTTTGCAAATGCAGGGGAAAGTAATACTGTTGCATGCTGCATACAATACATTCAAGCATCCGACACATTTTTCATTTGAACCAATCAGTAAACTCTGGTGGAAAATCAAAAACTGCACAAAGGCTCACCATGACCTTGGTGGTCACCTCAGGAAATCACTGGGGTGTGAGTAATTAAGGCAATTTTATTAAAAATCTGAATAGGCAGTTTTATTAAAAATCTGAATATAAACATTACAAAAATCCAGCATTTGAGGAGACCACTGCTGCTGAAGGAGAATACCTGCAGCTTGTTCATGCCAAGAAAGAGCTTGCGAAGCTCAGTCATAGGATCCAGATGGTTGAGCTCCCGGATCCGGTTCTCTGCTAGGTGAAGTTCTAGCAGGACGTTCTGGGCTATGAAAGAGTTATCAGCCAGAGCTTTGATCCGATTCCTGTCTAACACAAGCTCTCTGAGCTGGTGAAGCCCTTCCAATCCTTCCACCTGGCTGATCTCATTACCTATCGCGAGAGAAACTTCATCAAAACAATGAAAGGATTTCAAACAATAGTCTAATATTTCTATGTAGCATTTAGAGGCAACATGAACATTTGTTGAGTTTTTGTCGGGTACCCTGGTGTAAAAAGCACTGAAATTACAGAGATGACCTTGAAAGGTCTCTAAACAAAAAATGAAGAATGGACAAGTGAGGTCGGCTTTGTGGGACAAAGCCCCCTGACAAAGATAAACTCAATCAAAAGCCATCAAAAGCAGGTGAAAGAATGTCAGTCATTCTTTTCTTCAGGTCTCATCTCCCACCTGGCCTTCAGTCTATGGGAGACTTTGCTCTCAGTGCTTGCCTTTTCACAGGCTTTATGCACTGCACTTTTAACAGGCTGTGTGAGGGAGGGGAGGTACGCCAGCCATACATACCTTGAAGAAAGAGCGCTTTAAGATTGGTGAGCCTGCTGAGCTGCAGATTGGCCATATTGGAGATGCCATTGTGACTCAAATGCAACACCTCCAGGCTGCCCATCAGTGGCTCTAGACTGCTAGTGGGCCCAGTTTCCCTTAAACAAAGTCACAGAATAACAGCGTGAAACCTCTGTGGTTAAATGACCATCTCTTTCTCCCTCCCGCTGTCTAATTTAACTGGTCAGACCTCACACACGTAGACCACCTAAAGGCAATCACAGCCAGGGCAAACAAAACCTTGTCCCGTGACAGCACTGCTTATGTACTGGTTTTCATAAAAGGATGTGGTTGGAAGATCATATCATTATTCCTACGGTATACTGATACTTAATATATATTTTTACATTAATATTTAGTTTATTTTAGAATTAATATCTCTGGAATGAATAAATATTAAGTTATTTTGAAACTGTGTTTACAACTAGATATTTATGATGGGGCAACAACTGAGACACAAATCTGATAAAACTGTCAAGAGACAGTTCATCCACTAGATGGTCAGTGCTGCCCCCTAATGGTTACAGTGTACACATTCTTCACACGTGGCAATAGTTGAACATTGTAAAATGTAAAAATACATCAACTTGAGAAATAGGAACTGTGTTACCCTTTGCCTTTAGATGGGTTCTGTTGGCCGTAACCACTGGAGTGAACTTTGCTGTATAGAATCTGTCTGTTTGTGAGAGGAGCCTGAGTCTTCTGTCTGGGCAGGATGGACTCAATGTGGTTGTAGTTCAGACACAGAGCCTATAAAGAAGACACTGGAAATAATTGATTTGTCCATGGCTTAGGTGCATATCAATATCAAGCATTCATATCATGACATTCAGTGTAGTTCATA
The DNA here is from genome assembly GCA_023566465.1 of Cottus gobio. Taxonomy (NCBI): domain Eukaryota; kingdom Metazoa; phylum Chordata; class Actinopteri; order Perciformes; family Cottidae; genus Cottus; species Cottus gobio. The sequence goes on from CM042228.1 coordinate 12,030,240, forward strand.
CTTTGATGTTGGGCAGGTAAATGAGACCAGAAAAAGAGGTGAGGTTGTTGTGGTCAAAGTTGACACTGCGCAGGCTACAGAACAGGTCTGCTGGAGACAGATCAACCATCCTGTGGGGGAAACAAACCCATTTAATTAGCTGTGTCTTTCAAACTATGTAAATCACTATAATCATGCTCATCAATGGACATGCTATGTGTTTAAATATGTCTGTTTAGTCAGGCAATTACCTAATGGAGCAAGACTGCAGGGTAAGGTAGGTGATGTCTGTGTAGTTTGAGTGGCCCAGTTTCTCTGCTACCATGTCAGCGGTTAGTCTTCCTCCAAATATATCCTTTGCACTTTCACGCTCAGTCACCTCCTGGAGAAAACAACAGCTAATGTAGTAGTGATGTCATCATCACTACAATATCTGAAATGTTTGACTGGTTACTGTTGTAGGTAAATACCACTGCAATGCCATCCAGAGCTTTTAGGGAGGGTAGGTGGAAAACCACATAAATACGATAGTTTTCCATTTTCTCCACTAAAGGATTCCCATAAAGATCCAGAATGATGAGGCTTGTCAATCCCTGAAAACAAAGAGGAGCATATGAGCTCAGACAGCATGCATGGAAAACAGGTGGGATAATCTGAAACCTACGGTCCTTCTTTCTCTTCCACTTGCCTTCAGATAGTAGATGTCACGTGATGTTGAGATTTGGTTGTTGCCGATGTAGAGCTCAAGAAGGGAGCGAACTCTCTGGATGCCGTGCAGGGAACTGATATAGTTGTTCTCCAAAGACATAAAGGCCAGGTTAGGCAGCCGATCTAGGGCCGAAGCATCCAGACTAGACAGCTGATTCCCATCTAAACTCAGTTTATTTAGGCAATGCAGTTTTGATAGTCCTGAAGAAACAGAGGGCACAGAAATGATGATGCTTCTGTGCTAAGGGTTGGGATATAAGACTTATTAAAAAGGAAGCAACTTCTTTTTTAGGTACATCTGAACTCCGTAATCCCAACTTCATTGTTAAATTGATCGTGTGACTAACCATTGAGTGAGCTTATGTTGTTGTTGTTGAGGGAAAGTTCCTCCAGCTTCAAGCAGCTGTCAAGACCCTCCACTTTAGAAATGTCATTATCATTGAAGGAAACCCAGCGAAGGTTGACCAGCTTATTCAGATTGATCAATTTGGAAATCCTCTGGCTGTCAAGGTTCAGGGCAGTAATCTGGCCAATATTTAGGATACATCATTATTTGTATAAATCATTACATTTGTTATACGTGTATTACAATTAAAATGGTTATGCTACAGTATCAACATCATGCATCCTGGAGGGATTATTTTTCTCAAGCTTTACAATTGCACTTTTAGAATCACACATTTTAGGGAGAAACCCACAAGTCTGTAGCTCACCTTTGCAGTCCAGTCAAACTCCAGCTCCCGGGTGAGGCCACAGGGTGCAGGACTGAGAGGACATAGGAGCTGAGCTGTAGACAGCAGGCTGAGACTGCGAGGTCGGTCACTGTTCGTACTCGAGTGAGCCAGAAGAGATGCCTGCGAACAGAGTGTCAACAGGTCGGATTGAATTACAGTGCATCCTGAAATATCCAAGGTCGACATTCACAAACTGTATGCGTTCTTCATTGGAACATGAATATCAATAGTACAATTTACCAAAAAAACAGCAACCAACAATATCTGAAAGATCCTAACCTGGTTAATTTTGGATCCAGCAGCCATCAGAACAGCATTAGCAGCCTCTTCCTCTGCTACCATCATATCGTCCAGGTGGGTGAGAGTTGTTAGACGGCCCAGTATGGTCATTCGGACTGTTTTGGACTGAAAAAAGGAAAACAGCTTCACTCTATACCTTCTCATTGTTCCTTGAACAATATATGTTTGATATTTTCTTTGATAACAACACACACCTTGATCCAGGGGTTATATCGGGTGTCAAGCTTCAGGAGAGCAGGCGTGTGTTTTCTCAGTACAGCTGTATCCTCTTTGACCTTGGTCAGCTTGTTCCAGCGCAGGTCGAGCTGTTTAAGCTGTCCCAACCTCCGCAGACCTTCTAGGGTCACCAGGCGATTGTAGCTAGCGTCCAAAAACTGAAGGTTGGGCTGTGTTTTAGGTAACAGAGACAATAGATCGTAAACGTTTTCACTTCATGCCATGGTCCAAATCATAGTCTCTTTGTATCATGTGTCACTTCACCACCGAATGGAATTGAATGTTACAGAGGTTACTATAAAATGCTGCTCTCTTATGACTCTCATGACTTATGACAATGATTAGTTTAACCTTAATAATAATATGTCCTTTTGTCATCCCTTGTCTCCCCCTACCATGTGAGGAATGTCATCCAAGTGTGTGAACTCATTGAAGCTGATAGTAAGATGCCGCAGAGCTGTGAGGCGGGAAATCTCCTTTATTTTGCTCAGACCGTTGCCATGAAGGTTCAGCACCTGGAGGTTCAATACATTGAAGATTAGCAAGAGTACATGACATGGCTTCAAAACTCAAGCTGTCATTTGAAAAGCCAGAAAACCTACGGTGATTTGACTGAGGACATTGGCTCTGGCCACATTCAGCAGGATTTTGTCATCCAAGCTCCTCAACCTGGGCTGCGGTTTCAGCACAGGTTCCATGTTGAGGACTTCCCTGTCTAGGCTGATATTGTTGGACAGAGTATCATCAATGCCTGTGCTGTGCGGTTGTTCTTGATCCTGGTAACAACATACCACAAGGTTCATGAACTGCCTAGTAGGTAAATCCTTATTGACTTGTCATGGGTATTAAAATAAAATGAATATTTGTAAAACAACTATGCAACTAGGAACAAAAAAAATATGTTTTATTATTTATCATCACACAATAACAAAAACAATGAATTCAATACCCCGGTGGTGATGTATTCAAAATAAATGATGTACTCAGGCAAGACAAGCTCATGGTCAAACACAAACCACTGTCTTCGTCTGGGACTGCACGCAGGACCTGTCTGCGGTTTGGTGGAGTTGGATCTCTCTGAATAAAAAACACACACCAATGTAAACACACTTCATAAATACTGACTGAAAAAGTATTGTTTTCATTTGTAATACAGCATACCTTCATTTATTGCAGTTCTATGCTTAGTGTCCACATTGCGATAAACGGAGTACACTCTGGGATATCTGCTTCTATGCAGCGGGTCTCCCTCTCGGATAGGCATGCTGTGGCCCACAAAAACCTTGGAAACAATAATCTGACCTACAGGCAAAAAAACAGGAGCATTTTAGTAAAACAAAAAAACAACAGTCACAGCTGAGGGGAATATATAACTATGAGCAAAACTAACTCACCGTGCCTGAAGTGGATTGGGTCCGTACAGCGCTTGGAATCGTCTTGGCTGGCCTGACGCAGTGCATGTTCAATTCTGGGCTGTTCAACCACACTCAGGCTGTTGGATAAAGGTATAGCACCCTCTCCTTCCAATGCCTTATTCAAAGTCAACATTGTAAAAGTCAGCATGATTTGGAGGTTATGTGAAAACAAGAAATTGCTGTTCTCTTTCATAGCACTCGTGTGTAGTTATTTCTCTACACTTTTCCATCCTTCATGGCATTCTGCTTAATAAACAAATCGAACCTATAGTTATGGATTAGTAACTAAAGTATGTATATACATATAAATATTGTAGTTACTAATCCATGATTTATTTGCTGGAAATTCTTTCTCAATGTTTAGAGAAATACATTCTAGGTGGTGGGATTGAGTGATGTGGAAGGTAGACAGAAGTGAACACACCTTATTTTGTTTGGTTGTTTTGAAGCCTTCCTCTAAAATGCCCAAAATGTCTTCCCTCTCTCTATTTCTTTCAGGGTCTGGTATGTAGAACAAGTGCTCCAGCCGACGTCTGTAATTCCTGCTTGGATAGTTAAAAATAGACATACATTTTTATAATGATGACAATAGTAAGAAAAAAAATGTATCATCACATTACAATTCAGATTAACTTACTGTGAAGCAGACTCTTCGCTTGCTAGAAGGGTGTGAAGTTTGTCCTCAAAGCGAAGCCTTAAAGCACTGTTGTGGATGCGGATAACTCTATTGATCTGAATGCCGGCGATGTTGCGAACCTTAAAGTCTGAATGAGAGAAGCAGGAATGCAGGAGGTCGCAACAGGAAGTAAACCTGTTAAGTAAATAATATATAAAATATGAGTTAAGGGGGTCTGCTTTTGATTTGTCATTTGTGAACTGAAATTGTTTGTAATTGTATGTAATAATATTGTACTAAGTACGTACCATGGGTCTTTGGAGCAGCCCTCTTCCAAACGAATATTTCCAACACTTTCCAGCTCCAACAATAGAAACTGGACTGTATATTCCATCATGTTTGTGGCTTGTGTCAAACCCCGCTCATACCATGCTTCAATCCTGAATACAGAAGAGGGAGCATTAGTTTTACAACATAAGAACATGCACAGTATGAGGCAAAATTCTATAAAGCACAGTAAAATTATCTTTGTATCTCATTCAAATATACAGACTCATCCAGCCTCCTCGTCCATAGCACCAGTCTCTCCCTCAGTGCGTCAATCTTGCTGAGTATTTCCTGCTCCTTGGCTGGATCGCGACTGAAGTCAGTGTCTGGGTCACTTCTGTCAATTGAACCTTCAACCAGGTGGGTGGATCCCTCCTCCATCGTGCAGGCAGACTTCTTACAACTAGCTGGCACCTTGGAGAGCTCACCTTCAAGCTAGGTATGCATCCAGATGAAAACAGCTTTTCTTAACTTCGTACAACAGCAACCTGAAGCTGGAGATCACAGCTAAATAACTGTTCTCATTTTACATCTGTTAAACTAATTTCTAAATTGTTTCAAGGATTGTACATACACTCTTGAGGGCATGATTCAGTGTTCTGATGCATTCTCCTGGTAACTGCAACATAGTTTTCTTCCTCTCCATCAAACCGAGTCGGATCTCTGCCAGGTTCCTCTGAGCAGTACGTACACGCATGTTGTAGTACATCATTTTCTTCATTACTGTGGACTAAAGGGGAAAATAAGGCAAACAAAACGCACAGATGCAACAAATTACAAAATTATAATGTACTTTTTAAATAGACAGAATTTTTAACAAATTTAACAAATGTTACTTTTAACAAAACATTGTTAAAAAAAATGTGATGTTACCCAATATCTAAATAAGGTTGCCAAAGTTATATGTCAAGCTAAATTAAAGGGAAATATGCATATGTAATGCAAAACACCTAAAGAATTTTGGAATTAAGAAATGTGTCTTGGATTCAAATATTTTACCTAATTTCCATGAGTTGTAACTCCACTCAGGAACAACCAAATACCAAAAGCTAAGAAAAATTTCAGGGAAACGTTATTAGAACTTGAAGCAAATCATTAGCAATCAACATAAATCAAGATATTTTGTTTCCTCTGATGAGCATAACAGAGACCCATATGAGCTCAGTTGGTGTAATGCAGAAATCCTGCTGGCCTTCAAAATACCTCAGCTGCTTCCTTGACTTGCTTGCTAAAGACATCATAGGCGTCAAGTCGCTGGAGGCCCGGAATGTGGTAAAGAACGTGTGTGGCGTAGTTACACAGAAGACACACTGGGTTTGAGGTTGACGTTGGGTCCTTCAGTGCTAGTTCTCTCAGATGGGGTAAGCGGGCAAGCAGGTTCAGCTCCTGTTACACCAATATCAACAGCAGAACACACAGGCTATCTCAATAATATGTTTTTCTTCACTTTAAGGCTTGGGATATTCCCTAAAAACACAAAAGACATTATATATATATAAAAAAACGACGTATTATGGCATCTGATTTGTAAATACTTTCTTTATCAGCTAAAATGAAATGTCACATTGTAACGGCAAATAAGCAAATGCTTTGATTCTGCAGTGGTTGCAATAAACTGGGCTCCCAGTACAGTGAATAACAATAATTGCATTCCTGAAAGCCAAGCTAGGTTGTGACAAAAGGTGGATTGCAGGAATATGATCGAGGTGTTAATCAACCAATCTCAGCAAGAGCCAAAATACCGTCCAATCAAAAGGACCTTGAAAAAGACAATAACTAAGTACACATGCTCTGAATGAGTTTGTCAGCAACAGAATATGTCTAAAGTGTATTACTGACTAACACGAAAAATGTCATATCACAAAAATCTAGTAGTCGTTTCATTTTTTTTTAAATAGATGCAGTCAAGAATGTATATCATTGAATCCTGAATGATATAAATTGAAATGATGTTACCCAATACCTTATTGAAGGTCTTGTACAGCCAGCCCATTGTAGAAATAATTGAAAATGTGACTTGACCCTGACATTTCACAAGAATTTTAAATAGCCCTTATCAGACCAAGGATTTTAATAAGATGTTACAAATAAGTAGGAAAACTTTTTACAGAAGAATTGTCAATAGCATATTTCTGTTCTCACCTTAAATGAGCTGATATTGTTTCCGGACAGATTAAGATTCTGAAGGCTGACATTAGGATCAAGGCTATGCCCTTAAAAGAAGTTTAAAAGTATTTTATTATTTTCAAACAGCTCACTGAATTGCAATAAAACTTGACACAAAAATACAGAGGAATGTAAAAACATACCAATCTTTTCAATATTGTTGTCAGCAAGGTTTAGTTCTTTGAGGTACTGAAGTGTGTTCAAGCCCTTTGGATTAAAAAACAACAACATATATAGCAGATAACTGATCAAAACAGGAGCATGCTATTTTAAAATAACATGCAGTCATATTTACTTATGTGCTAGATTTGTTTAGCCAAATTAATAGAAATACATATTTCTATTGTATGATAAACATCCAAACAGACAGACAGACAAACAGTCAGAAAGACAAGCGTTCAAACCTGTATCTGAGTTATGCAGTTGTTGTTGAGCCACAAGACTTCTAGGTTGATCTGCAATTCTAAATTCTTTATTTCACAGATCTGATTATCATACAGGTAAAGTTTCTCTAGTTGTAGACAATTCTGTAGCCCAGATATCTCCTGTAAAATAATAAGATGGTCAATGCATGCAATATTTGATGCCATTAAATGCCACAAAGGGAGTAAAATGTAATTGCATTGTTTAAGTTTTAAGAAACTCTGCAGTACAACAATGAGTTGGAGTTTCTCCCAATAAAAACCAGAACCAAACTCTAATGATATCATGTAAGGTATCACACACTGCAATATTATTGTTATACCAAACTTACTGTCAGATGGCACTGGACGACCCAGAGCTCCCGAAGCAGAGGACAGCACTCAAGTCCTTCAATGTGTTTTATATTCTGGCCTAATATGGTAAACTGGCAGAGCCTTGGGAAGAACGAAAGCCCAACCATGCGGGGGAAACCCGAGAAGAAGATCTCCAGGGAACTGACATTGCTTCCTTCGTGTGCAATATTTTCATAGGACACGCCATTGGCCAAACACTGTTGATAAAAAAGTCACAAGAATCCTAATATGAAAAGGAAAATGACAAGGCAGTAAAAAGCAGAAACATATAGCAACATACCAGTGCATTGCAACATTTCAGCTGATGAATGTAGTTGTTGGAAGCGGTTACAAATATTAAAACTGGATATAAACAGAGGTATCATTTATCATTTTAGCCAGATTAATGTGAATTTCATACTCACCAGTTCCTTGACCACCTCCTCGTCCCCATGGTGCTTTCGTTTCTCACTCTGTATCATAACTTTTCTGCCTTGAAATGAACCCGTCGCTGGGATAACGCTTAGAAAAATATTAAATGTACTCTTATAATGCATATATCCTGCTTTATGTCACTCGTGATCTATTGGGAGACTAAAGACCCGCCATGACGATGAGGCTGCCAGATAGGGAGTAAAGTAACAAATACATGAGGTTAGTAAGTAAGCAAATATACTAGATTTCGCCTCACATTCATTCTAACTTTGCTTGTTTCCAACATTAAAGTTAAGTTGACTTACCAGCGAGGTAACAACAGGTATGGGACGTCAGTTAGTGCAGTATTAACATAAACGAATAATTTCAAGTGAACCTTGCATTGAAGACAAAAACAACAACACTATTGTCTATAATTACTTAATACGGCGGACTTCTGGGCTCAAACCTCTGATGCCCAACTGAGTTCAGCAATGTTTGGTGTCGGCGTCGGTCCGTGTCCAGGCACGCGCGTCTGGTTGCTAAGCAGCCATGTTGAAACTGCCCGGGTCGTACCACCTGAGCTCCACGTGGGGGCGCCACACCGCAAGATATATGTTCACAAAACCACATAACGCCTGCTTTGTTTTTAAGCAAACTTTTACATACAACGTCACACTTTAAATGATTTTGCCATTTATTGGAAAGATTTCAGTTCGTACTATTAAGACTCTGCAATCCCGCTATCTTTATTACATTATTATAATAATGATCTGTGCTTATAGAGTCTGTGTCACTGTTTCCTAACACCAAGCGTAATTCAGCTGTCATTCACTCCGTCAATGTCAAACACTCGACTCCACTATAATACACCGAAATGCCTTTTTCATGTTGGACTCTGCCCCAAATAAAAGTGCCAACCCTGAGCCTGGCGGACACCATGACGTCACCGTCGGGGCACTGAACTAAAAACAATCACCCTCGCTCCTCTCGCTTCCCGACCGACCGCCGTCTCCTCTGTGGCGAACACGAACCCCAGGCTCAGTTGACAGACGTCAGCCAAGAGCTGAATTGCTGTTTGTGTGTGTGTGTGTTTGTCTCTGTCACCCATTCCTCGCGCTAAAGGGTTGCCGCCGCTTCAGTAGCAGACCCGGCACAGAAGAAGAAGAAGAAGAAGAAGAAGAAGAGGAAGAAAAAGAAGAAAAATAATAGGAGGAAGCCGTGCACCGTTATCTCGTATCTCTTCTGTCCGATAACAGGAAAAAGCATGTCCGCTCAGCCCAGTGAGGAGCTAGGTTCGGAGGGGAGGTGGTTTGGGGATGACTATGAGAGGAACGGCCCGTTTGGAAACACGCCGGCCCGGTTGGGCGAGCTGCGCGACGACCGTAAGCCGAGAGGCGGCGAGCGGGCGACGGGCGACCTGGATCAACAGTCTCCTTCTCTCCAGGACGACGGGAAAAGGCCTCCCGTTGCTATGGGAACTGCATCTACAGGTAAAGCTGGCAGTTAATTCGCGGTATTTACCGATGTATAGTATGTCAGCCACCTTAGGGTTCATCTTTGACAGCTATTAACAAAAAAACACACCGGCGATTCGATGTAAACACAGGGAGAGAGACGCAGCCGAGTCCGGTTGTCACAGTTTCAGCGTGACGACAGATAGACGGGGGTAACCTGTCTGTCTGTCTGTCTGTCTGTCTGTCTGTCTGTCTGTCTGTCTGTCTGTCTGTCTGTCTGTCTGTGGAGTTAAAACTTCTGGGCTCGAAAACACAGAATAACTTCTATAAGATGACAGTAAACCATAAGATATAGGACATCTTCCAAACACTGTTTATTCAGACTGGTTTCGAGCTTCTCTTATGAAACGTCCATTCCGACCAGTTGTTTCCCACCAGTCCACACAGGTCTCCGGCTGAGGAGTCGACTGGGCACACCGATGGGAAGCTGCAAGCATTCACAAGAGCCTGTTGAACTTTAAATGGCCTGCACGGTCATTCTGGTCGCAGCTCCCACATGTAGGCCTGTGCCCATAGCTTCATAAACTATTGGTGGCGTAGAGGGATGATACATTGATGACACGATTTAAATGATTAAATATCATAGTTTATCAACAGAACCACAATATGGTATTAGTCCCGTTGTAGCCTAACAACTAGCCTGCACGGTACTGGTTATTGTTAATGGTATAGTCATATTATTAGATACTGGAGGCAGTGGTTTTAGTGGGAGCATCATGCAGCCCTCGGCTCTCAGTCCGCCACTCTCCTCACCACAGCTCGGCTGTTGCTGCTATTTTTAATCCTGAACGAACAGGGCTCACTATTCGCTTGGCTAGCAAAACTAGAGCCCTGTACTTTCATTCACCAATTCACTGAAAGATTCATGAGGAGATGTTTAAAAAGAAATCGCCTAGTCTCCTCTCAGGCCTTTCTCATTTGGCTGCTTCGGTCCAAAACAAGAAAAATACGAAGGAAAAAAACGTTATTTTTCCGTTCAGTACATGATGCATAATTTAGACTTTAATCCTTTGAGGCGCCGAATTTAGCACGCAAGTATAATTTAAACATTATTGTAATTGAAAAAGTAATTGTACAATATATATATATATATATGTTCTTGCTGGGAACAGTGCAGATCTCATCACATCTAGCAGGGACTGGACATTTTCCTCTTGACCAGACATGTTCCAGTCTATACTGAGCTTTGTCAAAGACATTCATCACTCCCAACAACTCCCTCTGCTACAAAATGTAATTTGCTGCTGTGCTTGTGAATAATCACAAAATAATATTTGGAAACGTAAATATTTAGTTTTACTGAGGGAAGCAAAGAGGTTTGGCCTTTACCCTGTATGGAATGTAAAGTAGGAACTGCCCAAGATGTCTAGAATTGCCTCTATGTAATTGATCTATCCCTGTCCTAAATCTTGTTCACAACAGTAATCTCCGCGCAGGATGCCAATGATGCCGGTTTCAGCTATATTTAATTACAACAGGACACAACCTTAGATGAAAGACAGTGCAGTGCAGTATAGTTTATTTTATTCTCAAAAGTTACACATCCTGTCAATGTTTCGAGAGACATGAGAAATAAAGTTGCGGAAGATATTGCTGAATCATGACAAGGTCTACGTTGGCTGTGAAAATCCCACATTTTCCCTGAAGCACATGGCGTGTCTAATAGCCTCCCCTGCTGTCTGAGAAGAAAACAACTAAGTGCATATTGTAAACAAACATTTTAACATCCGTTTTCCACTACAAGCTCCTCGTAACTAATGACAGTGCATTATATTAGTTAGTTCATCACATTGTCATGAGAAACAGACTCCAACACAATCCAGTCCCTGATAGGTGGATTAGCCTTGAGTTCTTCTCCATTTCAGCATATCATCAGGGACAAAGATGAGATAGCATATGCCTGGCTGGGTCTTTTCCATATCTGTCAAATAGGGAAAGCACTTAGTGGACTCCACTGGACTGCATAAGCCAGCACAGTGCATTTGTGCCTTTAGCTTCTATTCCCAGGGGGCAGAGCAGTGCTAGGTCTTTTCAGACTGGATGATAAAGATGCAAGATAATACAAGGGTGGAGGATGATGAGGAGGAAGAGGAGGGAGCAGCTTAATGGCAAGAGAGGCAAGGCTGCGATAAGAAGGCCGATAGTTCAGCCAGGCTGTCAGGGAAAAACAGGAAATACTAAGAACTGTCTTTACTTTCATGAATACCTTTAATTCAGTATCTGACTCTTGACAAAAGCACTTACTTACAGTGTCAGCTGAGCAGCAGGTGTGAGCCAAAGTTTGTACTTCAGTTTGCTATTGTGGTTGAAAATGTGTAGTCCAGCACCTTACATAATTAAATAAGGCTTAAAGGCTGAACAACATACTAGTGTGTCTGCTTTGGATGACCGAGAGTGCTAATCCCATGTGTTACCTGCCAGGTTTCCAATCACATTTCTCTTCATCTGTCAGGACCAATTAGCTAATGCATTGTTATAGTAAAAAAAGCATCACAGAGTCAAAAGGCTCCACTGCAGCAGACAAAAACAAAGCAATATTGCTATAATTATATCAATACATCATAATGCATCATGTATTTTCATCCCCTGTGTTTACACTGCAAACAATTGAAAGCCAGAAATAAAGGTTATGATTTTACTGCCTCAGTCCAGCTCTCCTGTGGGCACAAAGTAATCCCTGAGCGAGTACCAGCAGCAACACTTTTAAACAATACAGTCCATCTTATTTTTTTTGCTGGTTGTTGAAGTCTACGCATGCATCTGCCTGCATCTATACTCTTTAATACCTGTTCATGTCTGTACAATGAAACTGAAATGCCAATCCAAAGTCACACTGAATTGACAGCTTTGACCAAAAACAGACAGCTTGCAGACACTCAGTCTGGATCCTCCCACATCCTCTCCATTCATCCATAAAGCTCCATCCAAGCAAGAAAAATACGATCAATACAATGGAAGACAGATACTGTACGTACTACAACTTCAGAATCTGAACAAGCACAGATTAGCTTTTATTTTAACTGCCTCTACATTGATTTATCTTTGACAAAGCCTGCTGGAACAACAACATTTGTCCTGTGTGGCCTTTAGTGATTTCTTAAGAATGGTGGATACACCGACATTTCTTACAATAATTGTGGGTCCTCATTGTCTTGGATCAATGCGGCCCTCAGCACAGCTGTTCTCCTATCGACCTCTGCTAGTAGTTTTGTTGTACCTCAGCTCTTAGTATAGACTGTCTTTGTGCACTCCATTATCTTCTTTTTTAAAGTGGGATAGTTAGTGGGTATTCATGTATTTGTTAAGTCAAGGATTTTGAAATCAATACATTAGGAACATACATTTCATAATCTAAGTTTTTAAAGCCAGAGACTGTTAAAAGTCAAATTGTGCCTCGGTTTAACTAGCAAGGGAGTTGAAAATAATACTAATAGTATATCACTCTATATAGAACATAATATATACTTCAATGTACTTTCAAATAACATATTTATGTCAACATTTCTAAATAAATTGTACTGTACTGATCAGGGTTGTTTTTATCTCCCAAGCTTTCTCAAAGTAGTATAACTAACTAATTTAAATGTGTCATACAATGTGAACAGTTTATTCAATCTTTGTGCATAATACACATTTTCAAAATCTATTTTTTTTTTTAAATCTTTAGGAAGAAAGTATTGTGCAGTTCCCAGTACAAGGGACAATTTATACCTAAAATGATCAAGCTGCAGCATAATATTTAATCTTAAAAGGAACAGATGTCTTTGAAAGAAGAGCACAGTAAGTAAGTAAGCATCTTGATGGATTACTTTCCACTCGGTCATGGAGTGAAAGAGATCTCCTGAAAGGTAACACCACAGTCAAGGGGGTCACGGACAGAGTAATGGAATCGATACACTATAGTAGATTAACAATGTTTAAAAGTAAAGATGAACTACTGATGAGATTAACAATGTTTTTTACTTGGACAAAACCAACTGATAGAGATAGTTCCTTTGAAAGTCTGTCACAACACGCCGTGTTCTGGAGACTTGCAAACAAGTTTTATCGATTTTAAAATTCCTTTCTGTTATCCCATTAGTTTATTTTTTGTAAACCCTCTTGCACACATGAGTTCCACATGCAGCTCAGTAAACCCCTTAATTTTAAAGTGGTAATAAATTCATTTTGCCTCTCCGGCTCTTTTAATATCGTCTGAGAGCACATGTTTTTGTCTGTAGCCCGGTAATTAGGAGCCCATGCCTTGGCGTGGCACAGATTGTCAGGCTGCATTAGTTTCGGGGCTGGACTGGCTGCACAGAGAACAACAAAAGGACTGCCCCCACACAGCACATCCACCAGGACGTATTTATTTAACTGCACCATCCCTTCAGTGACATGCTTATGTTGTGTGGCTACAGTGGGAGCTGAGGATTCCTCTATTGTCACATCCAATCCCATCTGAGTGCAGCAAAGCATTCGTTTTCCGCCTTGTGGGTCTTTTCCCAGTGTTTGGGTGCTACGCCATATCAACAGATTCAAAATGCCCCTTATCTCAACAAACCAACTTTGTCACTGCCCAGCATGGTTGCCCCTATGGCAGTTAAAGACAAGCACCAGCTTCTTTATTGTTACAGATGCCTTATGCAACTGCTGGTGGGTTTTTGTGTTGGTATGTAGAATGGGATGATGCAGAGAGAGGGGGTGTGTTGTCCACAGTCAACATGATTACTGACAGTTCACGGCTCATGAGAACACCTCTCTTCACAGTTTGTAGTGGCTCTAAGTGCTTCCCACATCTGCACAGTAGGTTTCTGTCCATTGTATCAGCGAGTGTAAGATTATGATGGTGTTGCCAGGGTAATGGCTGATGTGACCTATGCGGTGGTAGTACACTAAGAGGCTTATACATCGGTTGGCTTTAGCAGTACATCAAGGGCATTCATGTCACTGAACTGAACAGCTTTGTCCATCCATTTTGCATCTGGCTTGATCTACAAGACATTTGAGTCAGATGCAAAATAATCTGCAGCTCAAGAGCTTGGGCCTGCTTTGCTTCTCCTCCATGTCACATCAGCCCTCCCCCTATGTCCCAGCATGGGTGTGTAGCGTTTGTGCCATTGTACTGCGGTATGATGTATTGTTAATGACGATGAAGGAGCAGCAGTAGGAAGGACAGCAGAAGGGAAGGGTGGTGGGGCTTTTTAGAGGAAGCGAAGGGAGGGACGGGACGTCCTGACCTGTTGGGTCTTCTGTCAGTCATTCTGCATCCTCCAGCGCTAACCCTAAGGCTGCTATTTTAAATCTCCCCCCTCATCCAGCCCAGCAGCTGGACCCAGCCTATTTATAGCACCACCACTGCCCCGGGAGAAGCAGGGCTAGAGAGCAGGAGGAGGTGCTCAGTATGTGGAAGTATAAACTCTGACTTGTACATAGCACACTAAACATATTGGCATCAGTGTGTTGGTGTACAGTAGTGTGTGTGTTGTGTGTATGCTTCTGTATTTGTGTATGACCATGAGACAGGGTGTGTTTGTTGGTGGAGTTGTTGGTCAAGTCTGAATACCTGACCTGACCTTGACTTCTGACCCGATCATTTGAAATAACATCCCTATCAAGTCTGTCTCTTCCTGTTTCGCAAGGCATATGTAATATGAGCATCCTTAATGTTTTGCTGCAGCACTTTAACAAATTATTCAGTTAAATGTTGAGTGATATTTTACAGCAGAGCACACACAAATCTACAGCTAATGTCTGTTGTTCTTAGCACTACAATTGTATAGTTTTAACAAGTATTCTATTAATTTAGCATGTGTGTTGAATCCCACAGAGATGCATTCTGTGTTTGAAATATTTATTTATACATTCATCATGAAGGGTTTAGTCAACCTAGTGTAGTAGCTTAAGCCTTTTTATTTTCTGGAGAGGGTAGCTTGCACATAGTGTATTGTTTATATTGTATGTGTGTGTTTGTTTTTATGACACTAATTTGTCAGGGAAGATGCAGGATTTTAGAGTAATTACAGAGCATATATGTGACTAATAGAAAGGCCCTCTGCCTGCATGATTTCGAACAGACTCTGGTTGTTGCTCTGTGGTTTTCGGGGGTCTGAACAATCCCTCTTTGTCCCACACTGGGTACAAGTACCCTCTGTTACTGCTGCCTCACTGATCTTCACAGCCGAGCACCCGGTCTGACTGTGTTGCCCTCACAGTGCCACAGCCCCTCTCCCTGGCAGCGGCACCAGCTGAAGCGTAGTCTTGTTTAACTGTATGTTTTCATGAATCAAAGCGCGAGTCACAGAGACTGCCGTTATTCTGCCTTATCAGTGTGTAACCTCACTGAGTTTCAGTTCTTTCTCTTCCTGTCAATCTCTGTAGATGACCCCATGTCTGGCCTGTTTAGGACGCCTATGAATGATGATGGGGATGTCTACACCTCCCTGATGTCAAATCAGAGCTTCACATCAAGTCGGGAAGCCTCCTACCTGTCGGATGACCTGAAACCGTCTAAGCCCTCCTCTGGCTCCTCTGCCCTGGATCCCTTCTCCAGCGACACCTATAGCTTCAGCTCCAGCACCAAGATGACTTCCAACCTGGTTGATGACATGCCAGAATCTCTGTTTGGCTCAGATAAGACAGAATCCTACAACTACATGGACATTAGCCATGGGGATGAGTGTCATGACCAGCACAGTCTGGTGGACACATTGGGCAGCTACATGGATAAAAACCACGGAGATGAAGAGGAAGGTTCAGCACTGGGCTCCCACTCCTTCCCCTACGTGGAGGAGCCATCCGATGAAGAGCTGTCAGATTACCGCTCCTACCGAAACCTGGGTGGCACCCCACAGACGGCCAGCCCGGTGAAGATCACTTTGACTGAGTCCCATCCTCAAACTGCCAAGACTGAGCTGCAGCAACATGCCCCTCCAGTCAGTGTGTCTGAGCGTGAAAACGTCCTCAGTGTGGGCCTGCAGGGGGTTCCCACTGTGACGCTATCAGAGCCAGAAGATGACAGCCCTGCCTCCACTCCCAATGCTTCACCAACACGTAGGCACAGCGCGCACACAAACACCTGCCACACTTTGTCAGACATAGAAGTTGGGGATGTAGATAAAATCCCCCATCATGGTATACGTAATTTCATATTTGCAATATCAGTATATTTTTAGAATTGTACATTGTCGGGAAAATCAATGAAGAAACTATGTATGGATAAAATAACCACATTGGAATGCATGTTTTTATCCCATCATGTAAATTAAAAACTTGACAAATCCAAAAACTACATCACGGCAGCTATGTTTCATGCAGATGATGTTGAGTCCATAAAAAACAAGTACTGTAAGTTTGAAACAGCAAAATTAAACTGAGCACGGCAACATTTGATTTGTCAGAATAGCTTTAAGTTGTATATGTACAGATACTCTATGTCTTAATTTGTGAATGAAGTGAATGAAGACCTAATTGCCCTCTCTGCATTTCTTTGTGAACAGAAAAAGAATTCTCTTCCCATGACATGTTCAAGGCTGATGCAGTGAAGTCTGCAGCTTCCAAAAGCAGTCCAAGCACAAAGGCAGGCAGCAGGGAGCATGATGGCAGCAGCGCTGAGTCTGGAGACTCAGAGATTGAGCTGGTGTCTGAGGAGCCTCCAAAGGCCACTAGCAACCCATTTGTCCAGCCACCTAAAAGCAAGGGCACTTTCAGCCAGCCTAACAACCCCTTTGACAATCCCCCAGTCGCCAAGGGTGGTTTCGGCCTGGCAGGCAACCACGCTCCACCCACAGCCTACAGCATTCTGAGAGAGGAGAGAGAGGCCGAGCTTGACAGTGATCTCTTCATTGAGTCTGCATCTGAAGAGAGCCCAAAGAGAGAG
Organism: Cottus gobio; assembly: GCA_023566465.1. Taxonomy (NCBI): domain Eukaryota; kingdom Metazoa; phylum Chordata; class Actinopteri; order Perciformes; family Cottidae; genus Cottus; species Cottus gobio. Next base: position 12,047,245 of record CM042228.1, read on the forward strand.
CAGTGCTTGAGTGGCCCCAAACAGGGAGTCAGACCTCCCTCTCCCCTGGTTCCCAGTGCCGTGCCTCCCCGAAGTATGGCTGAGGCGGCCCCAGCTGAGCCCCTAATCACAGAAAAGGCCAAGACCCCAGTGAAAACAGAGGAGGATCGCCCCAGCAAGCCCAAGCCACCAACTGCTGCCGTGCCCCCAGAGGTGCGAATGGAGAGGCCCCACCAAGACGACATGCACAAGCACACCAATGAGGGCAAAGGAGACCTCGGAAAGCCGGCTGCCTCAATCTCCCTGCAGGGCTTTGATAAACAAAAAGGTCAGTCTTGGAAATATTGATTTTCTCTTTTGCACAAAATAAGTTGTTTCCTCAAGGATACACGTAATATAATTTCACAAAACATGTCATGTAATCTTTTCATTGTTACAGTGGTTTCACCTTGGCTTAAAAGCTGCTATCCCGGGTATTGGCTTTCCAGAAATAGTGCTGTGGAACAGGTAGCGTTGCATATTCTGTAGCGTGATGTCTTCCTGCCCGAATTAAACCGCTAACGCATGTGCATTTGTGTTTAAAACCTTCCTCATAATAGCCAGGGATAAAAACTGATGAACCGAAAGACTGAAAATGATTGACATATTTTGAATCAAGTCACTAACACAGTACTTGTTTGTTTACCTTCTGGACGCTACCTGCATGGTGTGCTTTGGCACTGTTTAGTTGACAAGGCTGGGGAAGTAAACAGGATAGCTGAGAGAGATGGGAAATTCCACTGCTGAGTGTGTGTCCATGCTGGGGTGTGTGATGTGTTGTACTTTCCTGAGGTCTACTTCCCCCTGCTGGTACGTTTGAGAAGGAAAAACAGAGCGAGGATGCATTGAATCACATTTATGACAATTCATGATGACTGAAATTCAAAAGCCACACTGTCAAAATGTGTAAACATTACTCTCTCTAATTATGGAATTGCAGATGTTGAGGAAAAAACACATCCTGAGTCCTTCCCTGTGTGATTAGATAAGTCAGAGATGTCAGTCAGCAGGAGTTAATGCTGTCTAAGCTGGCTGGGGCTGCCATGGGTATTTTGACTTCTATTGGCTGTTCTCTGTCCTTGTACACATTGGGTTTACATAACCATATGAAGTCAAAACTGGGGCACCCTCCTACTGAGCTTTGAAGGTTTCCTCTTGAATTTCACAACATACAGAGCAGAACAAAATAACGTCTTAATGAGTGGTGTTTGGCTTTGGTTTCCTGAAATTCACAGCTACTAATGCAGTGGTCCAGCAGAATGTGACGATTGAGTCAGTAACACAATTTAGATGTACAATATCATGAGCGGTTAGGATGAAATGGTAAATAAAAGAGAATGTCCTTGTTTTGTTTACTCGGACTGTAGGAAGGTTCTGGAAATGCTAAAAAGCAGGTCATGTGTATTATTTCTCCACCACCAGGGGGCGCAGTGTACCTTTGTTACGGCTGCTCTGTTGAAGACCAGCAGGTATTGTTTTCATGGTGCACTTCCATGTCAGTTGCCATAGAAACAGTGATGGGAGAGCGTCTTCAGTCTGGTTCAGGGATATTTATATTTATATATATAATTTTTTCTTGGTTGGTATTGGCATTGCAGCCTGTCACGGCTGCAGTGGGCAGAAGGTGTGAGGTGTGGCTGTGTGTGTGGGGACAGAGGGGGCCTGACTAATGGCTTTGATTGGATTGAAAAATGACGTAATTACAAAGGGATTGTTTTCTGCTCAGTGTTCACAACACAGTGACTGTGCTGTTTCTATTGTCTTTATGAGCACCCTATGTGGCTTATTCAGTGCCAGGTCTCTTTACAGGATTGTTTGCATTACAAACTGAAATTGTAAATCCCAAACACGTCCTACGGGCACTAAACAAGGAACATCGTGCTGTATTTCACAGTGTCTTGTTATGAATTATTAAAGTGCAAGCACTTAGCCTCTTCAATTATCAGTGAGTCATAGTGGAAACAGCTATTTCAATCTCTGACTATAACCTTTTTATTGTTCTATGCAAATAAACAACAGACCTGGATGTTTGCCATATTCCTTGCCTTGGCAACGTGGCCTCAAGTCCAGCTATTTTCAACCTTCAGAAACCACTGCTATTGCACCCTGTCTGGTGTGCAACATGAGATCAGACTATCAACATGAATACTGTTACAAACCCTATTTATAGCCTACATTATGTATTGCACCACTAAATATTGTTCTGTAATACTGAAAACAAATCAAATGATTTACAAGGGAAGTATATGACAAGCATATGTGGGATAACCCTCCCACTATACCCACCATCACCAGTCTGTTCTGATGCTCTGTTCAGGCTTTTATTGTGAAAGCTAGTGTTCCTTTCCTTTCAAGACAAAAGCCTAGTCTGCAATAATCACCACCCACCCTTTCACCCTCTTAGGCTCTTAATCAGTGCATGGATGGTTTGCTGCAGCAGCAACTGTGGTGTGGTGTTTACAATTTGACCCCCCTCCCCCAGCACACACACACACACATACGCAGTTTCCCCGCTCCTTCTTTTTAAGCCATCGCTGCTCGCAAGCATCAGTCTGTGAGCTCCGCGAGCCGGCAGCACCTTGGAAACCTTTCCTCCCTCCCTCCCTTCCTCCCTCTCTGTCATCTCAGCCTATCTCCCGCATCCTTTTTTTTTTTGGCCATTCATGCCTTTCTTGGATGAGTGAGTGAGTCGGTGCTACTGAAGAGGGAGACAAAGAAGAAAACGGAGACCACACAGAGAAAAAGAACAGGGACATAACTGATCACCAGCATGCAGGCCACTGCAGACGTGACCAAGAAGGAAAGCTCCTGGAGCGGCTGGAAGGGCCAGGGTACTGATGTGTTTACTGTGATCTACTCATCAGTCTGTCTGTGTTTTGTGGCTGTGAGAGAGGGTTATCTCCGCATGTAGGTCAAATACTCAGGACACTGTTGGTGTGCATTCATGAACGTGTGTATGTGTGCTTTGCATGTGTACATTTACCATCTAACTGTATTTGTCATGTGTTGGGGAATCAAACAGCAGTGCTTTCCCGCACCTCCTTTCCCGCGACACGCCCTGATGACAGATCCTTTCTGCTGCATGTGTGTGCGTCTGCTAAAAAAGAAAAAAAGAGTAGAGGGGGGGTCGAGAGACGCTGGTGGGTGTTTTGATAAATAAGTGTATACACACCAGTGTGCTGGAAGCCATCTGTTTTGGGTGCATGCTAATATGGATGCCGGCGTTGTGTTGTTGGACTAAGGCGTGTTCATTGTCATCACCCTCCCCACTTTGCGACCGTGCAGGGGAGATGGTTTCATATGGCGTATGCTCCATTTTTGTGTAACGAGGCCGTCAGAGTATCGGGAGGGACAGCATTGACAGACTGTCACCATGGTAACCAGGGCACACCCATCCGTTACATCAGCCCCGTCTCCTCGGCGGCCATGGCACCTTGCAGAGACTGGGCCGGAGAAGAGCATCCTCCGTCTGTCTTGTTTCCAAAGCACGGAGGGCTGTAGAAGGGGCCAAGAGAGAAAATGGCGTCCTTTCCTCCACACTGGTTGGGGTTTATCATCTGCCATCATTTTAGGTTCAGCTCACAATAGCAGTGTAACTGCACTGGTCTGCTTTCAGTATCCCAACAGAGACCACGGCAGTCACTGATTGTGAATGTGCTGCTTTGTGAAAGTAACCTTGACGAAAAGCCCCATTTGTCATTATTCTATTGAGTCACTGCCCATTTCATTTGGCCAAGACTGTGTAACATAATAGCGATCTGTCCTCAACAGTGGGAACATTAAGCTGATATAGCAAGAACAGCATAGGATCAAATTGAGCAGATTATTTTCTGCAGATGAATGTTTGCACATCACCTCAAAGCTAAGTTTAGTCATTGTCATTGCACATGCACTGACTCACTGAGAGACTCAAGAATGATCAAACAATGATGCAGACATTGAGTCATGGACCACATGGGTTTACTAATGCATGCTCCAAACATATACGCGCTCCTGGGAATGTATGTGTGTTTAATTCAGTCAATCATTACATACAATACAATAAGCCACAATCTAATATACAAAAAAGAAAGACTGAAGCAGTATAGAAAGAAGCAAAATGCTTATATATTCCTGTCCTAAATTATTATCAATTAAATCAAATAATTAATTTGATATAAAGAAAAAATATATATACATACATTTTATTCATGCTTGATTAATGTATCTAATCGAATGGCTATCTTTATCAAACAAGTCTATGTTTAATCCTAAACATTAAGGCATAATGTGTCACAAAACCACACAGATAACACTTTAAAAAATGATACGTTTCAACACCAGAACCAGTTTACCATATTGCATGCATCAGTTTTTAAATTACATAAACATACTGTACATCAGCATCTAGAAACAGTATTTTGTGCATTTAGTGGCACCTACAACTTTGAGAATATAGGAAAACTTAATTCTTTAAATCAGTATTTGTTTTTTATGTGGCAAAAGTTTGTCTTTGGGACAGTTCAGAAGGAAAGGAACAGGTCCAACTTTCTGACATAACTTGGTGACTTACTCACTGCTAGAGATATTGATGCAGGCATAGATCTATTAAAATAAGTTAAATGATACAGAGAGGTCTGAGAGAATAATCACATTTTAAAACTACACTAAAGCTTTTAGTGCCGTTTTGGTTAACCGGCCCTCTTTCTGTTGGACAAGCTGTGAGTTTGCTGAGATATCTCTGTCTACACTAGTTAGATCATTTGCTAGAGCTTGTGACTCATACTTATATAAAAGAAAAACCAGAACTATCACTGATAATACATTTCAAAGTCAAAGTCAGCTTTATTTGTCAATTCTTCCACATGTGAAAACATACAGAAGATTTGAAAAACTGTTTCTCTCCTTTTCCAACATGAAGTGAATACAAATAATAATAAATAAGAGCAAAATAGATTTTAAAAAGCGTTGACGTTCATAATCATCATGTCATCCCCAAGTTTAAGGTTCTACATGTGTTGTGCTCGCTCTGGCTGACGGCTTGTTTGAGGCCGAAAGGATGTCTTCAGTGATTTAATGAGGTCAAGCCAAACTAGTTTCACTACAGAAAAGGAGGCGGGGGATCATATTATTGTCACTGGTGTTAACCATTTGCTTTGGTCTTTGCTCGGTGTAAGTGTTTAATGTCAGAGGCAAGAATCATGTCAACAAACAGCTCATTACTTGTCCTTCCTCTGGACTCTGGTTCAACATCTTGCATGTCAGTTTTTGCTACTGTCAAACTAACTGCATTTTCCATTTGGAACATGCCGTCACATGATTATCAAGCTCTAAGCAGATGTTAACAGTTGAAATGTCACCCAATCTGTCATCTAGTTTAAAGTAGTTGCGCCACACAAATGAGCATTTTTATTCTTTCAATCAGTCAAATCACAAACTCAGATTTGTACAAATCTGAGTGTGACTTTAATCAGTTATTCTTGAAGCCCTTTCAACACACCGTCTTTCTCATTTCCGTGTGTGTTGAGTGTCAAGGCTTTGCGTAAAACCCGCCATTGTCCTTTTGTGCTCCACAATAAAGGGAGAGGCTGTCTTCATGTGTCGGGGTGTAGAGACACATCATTTTGCTGCTGATTCCCCAGATTCAGAGCAAGAGTCTCTGTTCCCAAGAGGGCTCTTTCTCCCTTCCAATGTCGGCCCCTCCCTTCCTTCCTCACTCCATCTCTCGGTGGTGGAGAGAAAATGGAGCATGGTAACTATGGTAACAGCATCAGGCAGGTGCTCCGTAGGTCCTTCCCACTGAAGCCTATTTTTTAATGGAGTTGAATATGGCGACAGTCTGCGCGGTTTATCAGCATGCAATATTATGCCGGTTGTCTTATCTTTAGCTAAGTAAGTCACATGCTGCGCATGAAAAGGACTCTGGTTTCATTTCCCATTTTGATTCCGTCTTTTATTTTAGTCACTGCTTGGCAGTCTTTGTCACACGTCAGCGGGGCTGCATTTAAAAGCCTGAGCATGAAAGAGCTCGCGGAGGGAGAGAGAGAGAGTCTGTATGTGTGTTTTAATGTGTGTGTGTGTGCTGGATTGCAATGTGATTCTTTGGCAACCGCACCCCACAGACACCCATCCTCCCGCCCTCCCTGTCTCGGTCCCCCTGCACAGCCGGATGCTGATTTGCTGGTGTGGCTGTAGCCCCTCCCCTCCTGTGCAGGGGGGACTCCCCCTTCAGTGCTCTCCTTTTGTCCGTGGATAAAGCAGCTGCCTCTTTCCCTGTTCAGCCATGGGAGCCGCAGGTCAGTACATGCTTCTACTGCACTCGCTAAAGCTTTTTCGGTCTGCGTGCAGTCTGTGCAGCACATCACAAGGCACAGCCGCTGTCGCCGGTCATCACCTGTCTCCGGCTGAGCTGTCTGTTGTTGATGCGTCTGTGTTGTTTTAAAGCTGCTGTAATGTGCTACCTGTGCCTGCCAGTGCGTTTGTATGCGAGCATCCCCAACGCAAATCAGTTGCCACAGACTGTCAGCGGTGGCAGCAACAATAGCTTCTGTGGGGAGTGGTGCATGTACAGCAGCGAGGGCACATGGATCCTGTTCTTACTGTTTCTGAATGAGTAGAGGCTATGATTTGATAGTGGGGGTGGGAGGGGATGCGGGGGCAGATGGGTAGTGCAAGTCACTCTTGATTTCTGATAAGAAAAATATTTTGTTTTACAGTATGGGAAGGTTAGTGTGTGGGAAGCAGAGATTCACTTAGTCACGGTTGTTCTTCTGACTCCCAGGTTAAGCCTGCCTTTTTGGCATTCTCAGATGCCTTTCAGTGGAGAGTAAAGATGGCCGTCATCACTATGCTGCTCACAGCTCCACAGCTAAAATTAGAGCAGGCAGGCGTACAGCTCAGGGAGATAGAGTAAGACACCCGGGAGACCTCAGCCACGATTCTCTCATCTTCACAGGCACAAAAGGTTACATTAACAAACCCGTTCTGCTTGCCTCCTGATGCGACGTAAAGGATAGCCAGGTGTCTGTACCAACAAATGAATGGCAAACCCTACGTGCAGTGTTGGAGGCAGCTGTTTCAGCAGAGGTGAAACAAGCAGCCGACAGTTCTCATGGAAACAAGCCCGTGTTTCCATCGACACAGACGACTGCCAGAGGACCATGTCGGCTGTAATGGTACACTGGGCTAATCCTCAGTTATCACTTCTCACTCTCATCTTTACTAGTGGCTTTGTATTACAGGCCCCACTGCCCAAAGAAGAGAGAAAAAGAAAATGTTAGAATAAAAGGAAACCTGTGCAGCAAAATGCACAAGTATGTTGTATATTTTAAGTTTGTTCCTGTATGACTGACACGGTTCGGAGGAATCATTGTGTTTCACTGCATTAATGAGACTGCATTGAAGCGTTGTTATCTTTCATCACTGACCACAAATCTGCTTGTCTGGCTAGGTCACATTGAACCGTTATCTGTGAACTGCTGATAGTGCTTCTATTTCTGCTATGGGCTTTGCTGAGCTATACTGTAGGTCAATCATTAATTCCGTCCCGAGCAGCCAGTGCAGGTATACATTCGGTGTCAGACTGTTCCCCCTGCCTGTTGCATACGTATGAGACCAGACCAGATGCCACTGACCAAAAGTACACGTCAGATAAACATGAAGTCACAATGGTCCAGAGTGTCGCAATACCGACTGAGACACTTGCTCGACCAATGAAAGTCAGGTATTATCTTCTCAAAAGGTCGTGCTATATATAGGAGTAAAGAAACTGGACTGGCAAATCATCACTCAAGACACCTTAACGCCACCTTACAGCTCACTCGAACCTAATGAAAAGCTAGGTTAGGAAGCTGGGTTAAAACAGGATCACGTGACAGCCGAGGATCTCTGAGGACGTTGGGCTGTGAACAGCTTCCAGATATTTGACCCAAATGTGTGGTGTGTAGCGCGCAGCAACCGAATCCACTTTGAAATGGATACGTCTGTGGATGCCCGGGCCTACTTGTCACAAAGTGAGAGGTCAGGTCGTGCTCGCTGTGGGTCCTAACCCTATGTGTCCTTGTTATGTCCTTTCCTTCCAGCAATTGACCTGCTCTACTGGAGGAATGTGAAGCAGTCCGGGGCTGTGTTCAGCAGCGTGCTTCTGCTTCTCTTCTCGCTGACCCAGTTCAGCGTGGTCAGTGTCGGCGCCTACTTAGCCCTGGCAGCCCTTTCTGCCACCATCAGCTTCAGGATCTACAAGTCTGTGCTGCAGGCTGTGCAGAAGACCGATGAGGGACACCCTTTCAAGTAAGTCCGATTAAACATTGCTCAATAATGGATTTCATGAAAAGGTCTGTAGCTTTTACTTACTGAAAGGTCTATGTTTCTGTTTTTGTTACCAGAGCCTACTTGGAGATAGAAATCGCTCTATCCCAGGACCAGATTAGTAAATATGCCGACAAAATCCTACTGTACACCAACACCTGTATGAAGGAGCTCCGCAGGCTGTTCCTCGTACAAGACCTGGTTGACTCCTTGAAGGTTTGCCTCAAACTCACTTGCCTTTAAGCATGTCTAGCAAGGGATCACACTATCTATGAGTAACTTCAAACTGCAGCACCTTTAGGTACAGTGTAAGATCAGCTCTGCTTGTCGGGGCCACCAGAGGGGCTTCTTGACTCATGTCACTAAACTAAGAGCACAGACACCAGACAAATCTGATTTATCCAATTTATATACTGTCAGACATGCAGGTTACGATGATTAAAACATGTCCGTGTGTTTCAGTTTGCTGTCTTGATGTGGCTGCTGACCTACGTGGGCGCTCTCTTCAATGGCCTGACACTGCTCATCCTAGGTGAGGTCATTCCGACTCTGTTTCATTCAACAAACCTCTGAGCACTGCCTTTTCTGTATCAGAAGTTCAACAATCTTCAGAGGCTTGATGAACAGAGTACATGTAACAAAGTTGTATTGTATAATATGTATCAAAAAGAAGTACAGAATGTAAAGACTATGCCAGAACTAAATTACTTTATTGCATATGTTTACTTAACTGTCCAATGTGTATATTATCTGTTGACTTTTCCAGTTTACCTTAGATAAGTGTTGGCTGTTGGGTTGTGCTGACACAAGTGTCAGAATTAACCATTACTCTCCCCATGCCTCTACAGCTGTGGTCTCCATGTTCAGCATGCCTGTGGTCTACGAGAAACATCAGGTAGGAATTTGGGCCTCATAAGTAAAGTTTACAAAATGTTGTCTGGTATTAACACCCGTCATTTCCCTTTTGTTTTCAGGCACAGATTGACCAGTATGTGGGACTAATACGGACCCAGGTCAACTCTGTGGTGGGAAAGTGAGTGTTTGTCATTCAGATCTTTTGTTCAAAGTTCACTTGCGATATACAAACAAATGCAGCTGCAGCACCAAGTTTGAGCACCAAGTCACACAAGAAGAAATCAAGCAGTGCACCCTGTTCACAGATACAGTGAGGAGTCTTCAGGGGCGAACAATAACACAAGCAGCACTCAATTGACCTTGATTAGAGCCACTGATGTGCCCTTGTGCAAGGCACTTAACCCTTACTGCTCTGCTCAGTGGCCTGCAGATAATACAGCAGTTGTACTGAGCAGCTTTGTGTAAGCAGGCTGCTGCTGAAAAGAGAAACTGTGCTCAGCAAACTTTCCGATTTGAAACCTTCAATCATGTTATGAATTAACAATTTGGACTATCAAATCTGTTTCAGATTTATAAAAAAGGCGTAACTATTGCACAGGGTGAATAGTGGATCAACTGACTGAAAATTCAAACAGTGATATCTATGGAAATCTAAAGGGTTAATTGATGCCAAACTGTCTGCAGTTTTTTTGGACTGAGAATATCTATTTGCCATTTTTAGTCAAACCTGACGAGGAAAAAAAGGGAGAGTACGAAACCATTGGGTTTAAAATGAAGTAAAATAAGCACAACTTGAGCTAGAATAAATACCTTGATGGACACGTGGCATGAAAGACCGTTTTCTCTCTGCAGGATCCAAGCGAAGATCCCCGGGGCCAAGAGGAAGGAGGAGTAGATCTGTCTGTCTCACCATGAAGCCGACAGTCCAGTCCAGCTCGGTCAGGCAGCTCGATCACTGTTGAAGAGCCTGGTCGTCATCTGTGGGGCGTAGTGCTATTGTCATCTTGGTGTTCTCTTAAAGCATCCACCGGAGAAACCTTCACCCTGTCTATAGCAGTCGAAACACTAACACACAGTCACACATACATAATCCTGTTTCTAGGTAGTACACAACTAGAAAACAAAAAAAGAAACTGACTTTTTTTGTGTTGCTTATTATTAAAGTGCATGAAGTCAAGCCTTGGGTAAATAATATTTGATATCTTTTGTGCAGTTTTGAAATCACGCTACATTTCTGCTTTGCAGTGCTTACCACAAACTGTATGGTTTGGCACAAAAAAGCTAAATGCCCACAGACGTGCTCCGCTGCCAATGTGAAATCATGCTTCATGTGTCTGAGTTAGCTGGCACGGCTTCTCTCAGTATGTGTCCAAGCACAACATAATTTAACAATATGCGTCTTAGATGTGGTAATTGTAGGGTTTTTGCTTTTGTATAACCGTAAGGAACAATACCCATGTTTAAGGTACTGTTGTACAACTACTATGAAGACAAGGAGTATCTGGTGATATTTAGCTTGTTTGAATAACTGTTCAACTTTGTACTATGTTCAACTATACTCTGTAGTTCTTTAGACCCTGGATTCTTTAACTATTTGCACTTACACTATGTATTTAATTACAATAAGAAAAATAAATGTACCTTGATGTATAACATCTCCTCAACCCCTTTACTGACGAGTTCAAATTCATAAGACAACTTCAAGTGAGTCAAGATGAGTTTGTGTGTGACACCAAAGCTAAGTTTGACGTGTTAACACTTTGGATGGGAGATCAGCTAAAAATAGAAGCCAATGAATTCTGGCAGACGCACCTCTCATCTCGTAGTAGTTTAGTGTGTGTGTGTGTGTGTGTGTGTGTGCATGCACATGCGCATGAGTGCACTGTGAGGATATATTTAACTAGACTCGGGTCACAATGAGACTTTGTTTGAATGAAGACTGATTGACGAGCCTCATCTGCTGCAAACAACTATTTTTAATGGCCCAGTGCTGAAGCGCTGTTACAAAGAGCTATACAGCGTCTCATCAATGAAAATCACATTTCTTACTCAACTTATTTAAAACAGAATAGCTACTCCAGTGGTAGCTGCAAACAACAAAGTAAGGATTGAGGATTTGGCTGTGCTGTTGAAAGCTACAGACACATTTGAACTTAAAAAATATACTCCTCTGAACATAATAAAAATGAAGCATTAAAAACTGCTTATATAACATTGCAATCAGTTCCATTTCAACACAAATGCAAACAGTACAGCTGATTTTAGCTGTTGAGGAGGGTGACAGGATGCAGCTGGAAGAGGACATATCTGGCCTTTTCTCCACCAGGCTCCACAATGTCCATCTTCAGAGCAGGATCCACCTGCATGGTTAAGACACAAACACTTTAAAACAAGCATTGATGAAATGTGCTAAAAACACATGTGTCAGGGCTAATGATCAAATAAAAAGTAATGCAAGATGCAGGATTTTTATCATGTTCCAGACCTGGTTCCATTTATCAGTTTTCTCGTAGTACACTTGAGTGACAGCTTCCCTTGGCGGTGACTTGGTGAAAAGCCTGCATTACATAATATAAACAGATCAATAATACCATACACATTAATTTAACTTATTAGTATTTTCTGTGTCTATATGCAAATAACCTTATGAGGCAGTCCCTGCATTGCTCCTGCAGTTGTCTTATCCTGTCTGGCCTCAGATGCATAGTCCCACTGGGCCCTTCACACACCATACGATTTATAGCCACTCGCAAGGCATTTATCTAAAAATAGAAACAAAACACATAACTTATAATACACAAAAGAAAATGCTTCATCATATAAGCATCAAGTAATCATAGAATAGATTGGTAGTATTTAATAGACTATAATATTTAAAAAATTAGCACAGCAGTGCCAATGTATTATTAGCTGTCGAAATACTAACAATAACAAGAAAAATACTGACAAATCTTATTTAGATTGAAGAAAATTGTTTCTTAATGGAATAAAAAAAAAAGAGAATTTCATTAAGCATTTATAAAACATTGCTCCATCTCGGTAATACTTTGGAGAAACACATTCTAACCACATGTATTTCAAGGACTACCATCGTTCTTTAGGGAACGGTTCTGCAGGCCAGACGTACTATAAATCACCCATCAAACAAGATTCAACCAAAGAGTGACAAAGGATCTCTCAAAAAACGATCGGTATTCCCGCCGACTTCATAGCTGCCGTCCGTCCCAACACAGCCATCTCTCTGGTGACAGCGGTTACCTCAGTGATGTCTTCTACATCAAATTTGACGTCAAAGGTGAGTTCGATGTCATGCTCGGGAAGGATGCCCTCCTGTGTCTGACTGTTCCAACCCAAGCCACACAGGGCGCCAGTGTAGCAAGTCCTCTCTTCATTAGTGCTTCAGAAAATGGGGAGAAATGTGAACATGGGTATTTGGATTATGCTGCTTTTAAGGTGTAGAGTTATAAATCGTGTGTCTGACTTACCGTAACTCCATGATGGGGGTGAAGAGCATGGTTAGGAGTGCAGGCATACCTGGGATGTCTGGCATGATGGAGGTATCTTTCAGTAGAATACGTGTCCCTGCAACACAACCACACATTTAAAGCTGCAATAGATCATTTTGATATTTAGAAGTACATTAAAGGTTTGGCAACCACTGACAAAAAGTGTATGTTTTCATATTCAGACGACCCAGAGCAACAATAGCATTCATATAGAGTTGTGTTTTTGGACATCTGAGAAAATAAGCCCGTTAGGTGCTGTGTTATTTTCACCAGCTAGTCGCTACATTTGTCTGTATGCTATTTGGTGCTGGGCAGGTAGCATCCAGTGCTATCAAAAGAAAAAGAAAAAAACAATGAGCTTAAAGAGCCTCTGACCTACTTTACGTGCTCAGTGGACATCTGCAGAAAGAGTATGGAAGTGTACACGCCTCCCATCAGTATGGTGTTCCACACATGCACATTTCCCAATTGACATGCCATTCAAGTTGGTAGTGGTTATGCACCATGACGTCCTTCAGCTGTCTTTGTATTCCATTCAAGACAAACTATATAAATGTGGATAACGATGAATCTCCTCACACAACCTCTCAAAGCAAGCATCCATTTTGTTATCTTCTTGGCAAACCAGATAGAGGTGCATCCACCTCCAACTGGACTGGAGTTGGACCGAAATTGGAGCATGCGCAGTCGGACACTAATGGGAGTGTATTTATGAGATGTTGTATCTGGTACCTATGGAGTTGACTGACACAGTCCCAGCCACCAGCATCCTCTGATGTTTGTTTTGAGGGTTTTCATTCAGGGTCAAGGAGTTGATGCTGACTCTCTCTATACTAACGGTCCTGCAGGAGGACACACATAAGCAATGAGCATCATTCATGACCTGAATGTTAATTTGGCCGTTGTGTACGCAATTACTTACTTGAAGGTGGTCTTGTGGTTAAAGCTGTGGAAGCTGATCTTGTAAGGACTGTGTGGTCCATGCAGGATAACCTGTGGTGTTAGAAGGAAGGCTGCAGTCAGACACATCACATGCCTTCATCCATCGGTCGACAGTCACCCAGTCATCATTGCGAACGTCCCAAGTCTCTTAATTGCATCTCTAAGTCTTTCTCAATACCCAAGTACACAAGTACGGACTTGTGTACTTTTGGAGTCCGGACTTCAAGTCCAGACTCCAAAAGTACGGTGAATTGGAACGGCAGCGTACTTGATGACGTCATCACGTTGGCCCTCGGCTCATTGTTTCAGGGAAATCAAAATGATATAACTCATCAAACCCGACACATGGGGAATTATCAGCCTCACGTGCCTGAATGGAAATTACTATAAATTATGTAAAAAGAGTTTTGCCTCTCCAGCTCTCTGACTTTAATTGTATCCATAATAAAAGTTATTGGGGGAAATAAGAGATCATGAAAATACAATTATTTCTAATAAAGTTGTTTGTGGTCCTTTTGTTGTTCAGACCAACACTTAACATAAACAGTATTTTAACCAGATGGTAAATCTGTAAACAAATTAAATATTAAACTTGAGTTTAATCTGTGATCCGTCTTCACTCTGGCATGAAACTTCAGTGATGTTGATAAATATGAGATCAATCCAGTGCAGCGTACATTCAAATAACTGATGAACAATGAGGGGAGCTGTCGGCCGTTAAAAGACGTCCTGCATCCTCACTCATGGCTCCTCAGAGATCCCTTCTCGCTCCTCAGATCACAAATAAGAGCTTTGGGACGGTCGTCAATATGATGGTGCAGAACAACGTCCGGTTCAAGCGAGGGTTGAGGAGCGAGGAAATGACAAATAAGAGACTTGGGATGTACCCATTGTTCTGCTCACCAGACAGAATGACAGAATAGGTGTGGCTTTGAATGAACACAACAAATAAACTGAAATTGCTCCATCTCCTGGACAAACAGAGCAACAGACCACCCAATACCAAAACATCTGCATCTCAGACTCAGCCTGTGTCCAATTTTAAATCCCTGCTCGCTTTATCAATTGTAATTATTTGTTTTCTTTAGATGCGTAAATCACTTTGTAATATTGTTCTTGAAAATTTTTAGTACAAAACGTATATGAATATTCTGGAAAATGGAGGGCATCTTGCCTTTGGATTGGATTGGGACGGGCGGCTTTTGGAAAACTGGGTGAGTAGATCCTCAATGAGCTGCTTTTCCTCTTTCTTGCGATCTTTCCAGGAAGTGCTGGTAGAGTTTGGGACATATGTCCCCTTTTCCATGTCTTTGTACAGGGTCATCAGGGCTTCATGGTTTTGCTGCAAGTGCATACAAAAATAAAACATCTAGACTGAGAAGGGGGCACAGCACTTGAATTCACTTGAAAACTATACCTTGAATTCTTATCTTTGCTGTATTCTGGTAAATACTATATCGGTTGGACATGCAAAGCATTTGGATTGTCGGAAATCAAGCCGAATACGCTGCGTGCCTGGTTAATGACGTGTCTGTGGATGTTGTGACATTGTTTATTTGTCATGAAAACTTTGAGGTGAACTGTAACTAATGTTAACCCAGGCTGACCACAGCTACAGCTTTCTCTCAAGCTCCTTTCAAGCCTGCAAGGGGAAAGTATTTGATCCTAAAAGGACATATTAAGGTTAAGTATGGCTTCAAGTAGAATACGGCATGATTGATTTATTTCTATATTGCACACGGCCTAATACATTTCATGTGGAACAACCTGAGCTCCCAACTAGTGCGTTACCTTGGAATCGAAGCTCTCTTCGGCCTTCACAGCATGTTCTTCTTCCACCATAATGTCCAACACGGTGGTGTTTGTTGTCTCTGTTTGGATGAGCAGCTGCACACGAAGAACACCATGGAGGATGGAGTACAGTGACACGATGAGTGAATGGCTCTTCACTAGTTTGACGAACCGATCGCGAGCTTGGCTGCTCCACTGGTTCCCCAGGATGATCGACTTGGCTGAAGGATGCATTCCAATAACCTGGAACTCTTGAGCCTGAGACCATGAGTGTTTGTGTTACTGTTAGTTCACAGGTTGGACAGCGGAACACAGAAATGTGCCATAATTCTCTGCCCATAGTATGGCTACCTGGAATGGGTGAGACAGGAGGTCAGAAGGGAGCTCCCGGAGGCTGCTGCAGGCGACAACCGCGGTGTTGCCAAAGTCCAAGAAGAACACCTGCAGGATAACAACATATTCTAAGCTCCGGTACATGAAGTAACACCAGCAACTGCTATCACATACTGCTGTGAAGAATGATTTCCCCATACACTACAGGTCTGTTTTTAAACTTATGAGCCAGGATACCTGGAGCTATGCCTTTAAGATGTTCAAAACACAGACACATGCCAGTTATGGTCAGTGACACTTCCATTTTTTTTAAACTAAGAATATGAAGAGTAAATATTTTATATTTTTAAAAGCTTATTAAGATACAATTTATATTCAATTTTATCTTATTATGGCCAGGTGGGCCATTTAAAGTATCTTTTGTTTGGTGGCACAGAGGTGAGGGCACGGGTCAAAAGGCAATACAAAAACCTGAAATTAGTAATTTATCTGAAATAGGCTTATTGATCAGCAACACGAGTGAAATCCATAATGATAATCCACAATTTCTCTTCTATGATGGCATGGGCATATAGGAAACAGTTGAAAAGACATTGAAAATAAGGCAGGAGAGAAGTAAAGGAGATTTGTTATGAGAAAAATTGAATTACTGCAACATCTTAAAAGCTGCAGCTTGTGAGCGATATTCACCTCCACTGAATTGCCACGCATGTGAAGGATCTTGGCGCGGTAGTACATGTTCTGCTCATTGTTCTCAGAATAAGGAGCCAGACACAACAGGTTGGGGTAGAGCGACACAGTTACAGGGTGCAGCGTACAAGAGTTTAACTCTGCTGTCAGATGACGCTGCTTCTCCAAGCTGGCTTCATCTGCCCGGAAGCCCCAGAAATGACCAACATCCACCACCTGACGCAGAAATCATAGAGAGGATGCAACCATTCAAGATTCAAACATTTAATCCGAAACCCAACAACTAGATAGCTCTTGAAATGTATCTGTTTGACCAAGTTAAATGTAAAGGACTGACTTCTGTGATGTTGACCACAAACAACGGGTTGGGGGGTAGCTTGTCTGGGTCAATGGCACCGCTCGCCACTCCCACTGGGCAGACAGACTGGCTCTGGAAGTCTACATTCACCCTGCACAGCAACAGCACACAAACAACTTTAATGTATTTTTGTAAATGTATGTATTGCAGTTTTGAGGTTGCCTGTCAGAACATCACAATATAAGGTTAATTAATAGCTAACATAATTGCTTGGCAGCTGTTCATAAGCTTTCCAAAATCAAATGATTAACTGATTACAGCAATCAATGTAATAGTTTTTCAATATTGTTTTGTAAGACAAGGCTGCAAGTATCAGTATTTGGATAAAGCCTTGGTGTGTTGCTAACAGAAAAGAGTACTTCTGTAAGGTGGATCACACAACATAATCTCAGATCTATTTCAGGGTTATCACAACATGCCAACATTTCTATTTTAGGCAGGTGAAATTATCCCTGTTAAAGCCAAAGCAATAAGTGAGAATAGTTAGTGAATGTATTATTGTTAGATAATAATGTGCCAAGTCACCCCATCTCCTACCCAGAGGGAGTTAGGAAGAAGCTGGTACTGGCTCTGTCTAAAATGTCCCCTCTCTGAGTCCAAGTGATAGCTGGAGTCATGCAGAGCATGAAGATGTCAGATTATATTAAGGCTCAGTGCATGGGCACTGACCAATGGAGTCTGTGGTGCAGAGGGTTCCACTTTCCAAAAAGTGGGACTTTTCAGCCCCAAAAGAACATTTGTGCTCTTATTTGTGTGCATACAGAATGAAGGTTACCATAATGTGTGAAGAGTGCCATACCGTGAAGATTTCATGTGAGTGAGGTTTTTACACCCAGCTGAGAGTTCTATCTGCTCGATGGAGAAGACAGGCATCTCCAGAGGAGCACTCTGATGTGCTAGGAGGAGGGCAAGAGACACCTCAGGCAGTACCCCCGCACCTTGGGATGTCCTGTAGAACTCCACATATGCTCTGAGAACACATACACAAAAGTATGAGTATGCACAATTCAGTGTTGTTTAAATGAAAAAGTAAATAATGTGCAACAGTGGCTTTCACTACCTGGTGTTCTCAAAGGAAATGGTTTTGACCTGTCCACACAGGCGGAACAGAGACTGCAGCTGCTTGTAATACAGGAATGGATATGGAGGGAGGTTCCTCAGCTGAAAACAACACGTGGACTGGTGTTATTTTACAATATCCCTCCAACCTACATAATGAGGCTTAAAGACGAACGCTATTCTTAGCCCATAAGGGTTTTGGTGGTCATTACCTCGCCGGAACAGTAATCAATTCATGGCTCTCAACTAGGAATGCAACTATTTGTTTCTTCTCAGTCTCGATATCAAAGCCTGGGCTTCGGGTATCTGCTAATACCGAGTACTGATCCGATACCAGTGTTTAATTAATAAGATGCATGCCTCACTGTGTGGAAGTAACTGTGATCATTATTATATGTGTAAGGCAACATCAGGCAACCTAAACATTTCATTCCTAACTTTGAAACAAAATATAACAAATAAAAACATAAATTCAAATGAACTGGATTGTTATTGAATATTACATTTTTTGTCACGAATATCAGATCCAGCTTTTTGAGTCAGTATTGGCACAATATTAGATATCAGTACAGCCCTACTCTAAACATCATGGGTCATACCATCACTGTTGTTCTGGGGTTGAAGCCATTCAATTCCCTGGAGGCCAGGTCTTCATCTATTTCTCCCTGGACAAAGTATTTGGGGTAGTGGGCCCCAGCAAGGACCACCTAAGACAGAGAGAGGTGCAACCTAAAACAGACTGATATTAAGGCGTCTATTCAGTAACTGAATATTTGTTTTTTTTTTTAGTGACAACAGGATCTGAAGTGTATAGCTTAATTTACACAATGTGCAGCACTGGCTCTAACCTGAAGTATGAACTTCTGCTTGTGTGTGCTGGTGTAATCCAAAGGTTGGATGCTGTCCGGCACATGCATGTTGAAAAAGGACACGCGCTTCTTCAGGTCCTCGTACAGCTCAGCAACCTGGACAGCGAGTTACTTCTGAGGAGGTCTGAGCCATGATTTACAGCTCAATTTCTAAATATCTTATCAAGACTGGAAGTTTTACAAGACATGTTAAACAGCGAACTATGCACCAAAAGGCGATGATCATTAACTAGCTAAAATCTGTAATGGCACTTAAAGGCCACTTTTTAACACGGTCAATAAAACCCACTCGCTCCTCTGCAGCATTACACAGATTAAGTTTAATTCTTGGTGACCAGACTAAAAACAGGACTAATCCCTGTTCACTGTTCGAGTATGATGGGTGATGACAAAGATATTCTGTGCTGTGGCTTGATGAACTCTGCTCCATCTCTGTACCTCCCTGATCCTCTTGATCTGAATGAAGTTCTCTTTTCCCCAGTCCAACTCATCCTAAAAGAAGAAAGCAGCAAAGGTAAAGACTCTTTACACTTTAAGAAATAATTACAGAAGAGAGGGCTGCACTGAATCGGAATGCCCAAATAAAAAACTTTAGTGAATAGTTGAAATGTTAACATAGGCAGAGACACTTTTCTCCAACTGAGGAGAAATAAAACGGGGGGACAAAACGCATGTATTTTGTCTTGGTCACGGCTCTGTGAGCTACAGTGCACTAAATGCGGTTCATACAGTGCTGTTAATTCACTACCAATAGAGCAATTATGTATACAACGACAATCTTTAAAATGATTGAAGATGAATAATAGTGTCAAGGGGTTCTGGACAACAACAGTGGCAGACTCTTCTCCTTTTCCACACTTCAAAATCTAAATCTACTGGTATGTTTTATTTTTCTATATGTGTGAGTGTTGTTTCAGTGAGCTCAAAATTGTTTGTTGTTTCCGTCACCTTTGGATGTCTCAGCTGTCCTTTCTTTTTGGACAAGTGCCATGCCTGACAGTAAAAAAAACAATAGGTAAGGGTTAGAAAAACAGCCATCAGGCAAATATGTAAATCCATTGAACTCCATCACTGCCGACACATTACCTTGAAGGCATTGACAAAACCTATGGAATCACTTGGTGTGCCAAGGGCAAAGGCCAGCTTGCTCCTGGAATGATAAATATTATTCAGTGCACATAGAAACAAATATATAATACACAGATCCCATATCTGTGTCTGGCCTGCATGTATTCTGATGAAAACATATTGCTGGTTTGTGCTTTGAAGAAAAGGCCTGTGTCCATACAGTGTTATCTCTGAGTGTGTATGCAGCTAGCCTTTTTCCTTTTTCTCCAAACTCTGAACATTTCAGAAAGACGTTGGTGACCTCACTACAGAAAATGGAGGAGAAGCTTATTTTTGCCAAGTCCGTCTGTCCTGAGCTTTATATGTCAGACAGACAATCACAAAGGCAGATGGGCTGGGTGGACACTGAACGTTGCTAGTGAGTGTTGTGCTTTCATTGCCGTACATCTAGTCTCTGTTGGATTGGTTAGTGTTAATATATTGTTGTCGTAGAAAAATAAACAAATAATCTAAGAAGAACAGTGCATTGATAGCTGTATATGCTATGAGAGAGACTTCAAAAAGATGTGTGAATCCTTTTTTTACACACGTTCTGTTAAATTACTTGGCGCTGCTTACTCTTGTCTGTCTACAGAAATGGCATTGTCTATCCATCTTTAACCACTTATCCTGTTCGGGGACAGGGGGGCTGGAGCCAATCCTAGCTAAGGCAGGAAACAGCCTGGACCAGTCACCAGACTATTGCAGGGCTGATATACATACACAGACAACTATTCATGCTCACATTCACACCTATGGGTAATTTAGAGTCATCTCTTCTGTGTGGGAGGAAGCCAGAGAGAACCCACGTCTGCACAGGGACGTGCAAACAAACCTGTGTTTTGTGTGTGGAAAGGAAAGTAGACTTTTACTTTCTGCTAGATACCACACCACAGTGCAGACCACGAGATGGCATTGTGTTTTGACTAAACATACATTTTTCCACTGAGATACAAATCATTAGCCCCAAAACACTGTGATAGTACTGAAGCCGGAAAAGTAAGTCAATAGATAGGTCTAGACTCCATGGAGCAGGTTACATGACAACATAATGTCCAAAACATCTTGTGTCACCTTGGTGGGGCACAAAAATGATCTACACTGGCAGTCTGAATCAGTGCAGCAGCTGGATGCGACTCACCTGTGGCCAGCAAGCTGCTGCATGGATGGTATGGCAAAGAAACTCTTCAAAGAGTGCGAGGCAGCTGAGGATAAGATACATTATTATTGTCGGCCACAGAAAAACACATTACATCCTTATTAATAAGGATGTAATGTACACAAACACATTTTCAAGAGTGCTGCGATGACTTGTCATTGATTGGTTGTATGTCCATACAACTGTGAACACGTGCATATGAAGTAACTGAGGTCCACTAGCATAATGACAGACTGACCGATAATGAGGCACTCATCCAGGCAGCCAAAGATGTGGCCCAGGACGATCATCTTCCCCAGGTACAGGTCAACAGGTAGGTGGGCCAGCACTCGGCCCAGGAACGTTAGCTCGCCATCGTCGTCGTGACCCCTGCCAGCACTTTTTGCAGACAGTGCACCCATCTACAAAAGTAAACACCCAGCTAGTATCTCCAATCAGCTAAAACCTGACCTCAGACCAAATATTTAAGGTTTTGGACATGAAATTACTGATACTTACATACTTATTTCCCTTGGCTATTTGCCTGTTACTTTTAAAATTCATAGGAACACTTACTTATTATATTGATCACACTTTGTTTGTGTATTGCTGAATTGCTGGTTGCCCATAAGCCAAAGGCTAGGTTGAGATCCTCAGACAGAGATCGTCAAAGTGTTTCCAAATCCCCAGGACTAAAGCTGGCTGTTTTTTACCGATACAAATCTTTAGCAATTAAACTCCTCATCTGAGAATATCAGGCTAGATTCAGTAACATCTGGTAGTAAAATCAGTAATATGGCTTCTTAAAAATGTATGTATATGTAACTTTTTGTTACTTTTATCTATCTATGTATTCTTTGTCTTGTTGTATGTATGTATTTGCATTGCCTGATTTTTTTTGGGCTATTTCTCCTGTCTGTCTATTTCATTCAGTTTGATGCAGTGTTTTTCACTTTGACCAGCGTCCTGGAATGCCTTCGCAGAGCACTTTGTAACTCGTTTTTGAAAGATGGTATAAAAAGGAAACCAGAGGTATCATACACTTATTCTACTGTCCCCTCCACACACAAACATACATAACACAATACTGCCCTTACCTAACAGACTCACACAAACCCTGGCTGATTCAAAGCCCCTTAGAGAACTCCTGGTGTAATACTCAATGACAGATCTGTGCGGTCAACTGCCAGCTCAAATACATCAGTAAAGACACACATTCATGCATACATGACTAAACATGAATGGCTCTCTGTGGGAATAAATTATCAATCTATACTTATTTACTTCTTTCAGTTGGAGCACGGTCCTCACTATATCACCAAGGTTGGGGGGTGAGAGGGCTGTGGAAAGGATGGAGCGGGGATCTCCCATATCCAGCAGCTTAACCTTCAGCATGATGGTGGCCAACGGGGCAAGCTGAGAGGAAGGCAAACCGTATGGCACAGGTTGTCCTATTAGGGTCAAAGCAAAGTAAAAAAAAAAATAAAAAAATCTTGGCAAGTGGACTTTCTCTTACCAGCATCTCAGGGATCATGTAGTCTGGGATTTCATCCTTCCAGAACTCTTTGCTAACAAGACGGTAACAGTAGCCCTTAGACACCCGACCTGCCCGACCTGACAGAGAGAAGAAATAAGTGCAGAAAGACAGAAGTGAGCAGATGCCTACACGTCAGAGGTAGAGGTCTGTGCTTTAAGTATTGTACCTCGACGCTGGTTGCAGTTGGTTTTGGCGGCCCAGGTGAGACGCAGAGACTGGTAATTGGTATCTTGATCGCAGACCATTTGACGAGCAAGGCAGAAATCAATCACTGTGAATAAAAAAGAACCAATACACTTATGATTTTAAAATACTTTATTACAAACCATAGATTAAGAAAATAGATCAAAGCAAGCTGCGGGGAAAACTAACCATATTTAACGTCTGGAACGGTCACCGAACTCTCCGCAATGTTGGTGGAAAGGATGACCTGTTACGATGAGGAGATCAACGGTACAGCAGGTACTAAGAACACACTTGAGACAGAATAAGATATATGATTTTTACCTTCCTGTATCCGGGGACAGGGAACAGAAACACACCATTCTGCTCCTCCAGAGTCACAGTGGAGTGGAGAGGATAAACCTGCAATCTGAACAGCACACTCATCGTAACGGTGAGGTAAACATTCAACACAATAAAAAAGTAAATTACACAACACTGACTTCTATTATAGGATGCCAGCAAACAGACAACGAAGAAATAGGTATTAACTACAGGGTACAATTCAACAAAGAGATAATCTCAAAAGCTCACCTTTTGTGGACCAGCTTGGCCAAGGCCTCCTGCATGTAGCTTATCTCGTATAAACCAGGAAGGAAAACCAGCACACTCCCCCGCTGTGATGAAGTCATGCCACTATTTCTTTCTGCTTTGCTGCTCAAACAGAAACACACATGATCATTTTTTTGTATGTGTCTGCTGATTTTTTTTAAGCACTCAAGTGTGTAAAAATACTCAGGCCTCACCTGGGATCTTTGCCCTCCATCTCATCAAAGCTCTGGATGAGACGGATGGCAAGATTGTACATCTCCACTGAAATGTGAGGTTCCTCTAGATGAAGAAACTCAACCTGATACAGACACAATTCACACATTAGCCATTTGTCTTCAGTCCAGAGAACAGTAGCGTCAGAAATTGTTTTGCATCTTATTACCCTGTATGGAAACAGTGTTTGTAGGTCATCCAGATAAAACTCCTCAATGGCAAATGGTGTTCCCTCCACTTCAAACACATAGGCAGGGATCATTTTGCCACGAATTGGGGTTCCAAAGTACTCAGCAAACTGTTTGCAGTTAATGGTGGCCGACATAAGGATGATCTGAAAAAACACGGCTCCTATGAGAGTTCAACTGATGCAAAAGGAGAACAGAAGAGGGATTTTACTTGATCTTGCAATTACCTTGACATAACATGAGTTGGAATGGAGAAGTTTTCTCAAAACCAGGAGGAGAAAGTCCATTTCCTCAGTGCGCTCATGAACCTTGGGCAAAGGCAGAGGAGTAATAGCTTTGACCAAATTGTCAGGAATCACTGAATAGATCAAAGAACTAAAGGAAACCTGAAACTAAACTGAAATTGTGCCTCTAAAAAAAATGAAACACTATAACTACATAAAATGATAAACTTGAATTAAACACTGTAAAATGAAGGAACTGCATTTTTTACCATTACCAAAATTTACAAAACAAAAAACAGAAGCCCGGCTAACAGAGAAAATTATCTGCCTCATGTCTACGCACCTCATCTACGAAGATGTGGGAGTACTCTGTAAGACACTTGGCTGAAACCAGTTTTTGCAGCAGCACTCCTGTAGTCATGTAGATGAGCCGTGTGTGCTCAGTAGCCATCTTTTCCAGTCCAACCTAGAAAACACATATGCAAAGTTGTATTGATAAATCACACACTGAAAATGAGTACCGTCTCTTTATGGCACTCTCACTGGGGGATCTGACAAAAAGCATCTGCAACAGCCGTTTGTTTTAAATTCTAGTTGTTGTTGTTTTACTCGGCAAGATGATCACAATCTAGGACTCCTATCATCTGAAAACATCAGATTAATGTTTTTTTCATCCTCTTTTGGTGTTTTTGTACAATGCTAAGTCTGTAAGTCATTGGCAACAATGCCAATGGCTTACAGAGCAAACTACAATTCTAAATCGTCTTTTGTTATATGCTTCCTTTACAGTAGCTTTAGGCCTTAACTTATGCAAGTGTCCTAAAAACTAATATCTGAACTGCCAACATGACTATCTCTGGTTGGTCATGGAGAAAATGACCTGTAATGAAATCCATTGCTATCCAGTGTTTGACCTCAGGGAAATACTTCTTGGTTCGCCGATTCTTTCCATGCACTGACTGCATAACTTTCAGAGACAAAGAAAAGGACAAGAAACAAGGAAAGAGCTCTCGTCTTTGAGTAAATTAAGATAATGCAGAAAGGCTAAAGACAAGAATCAAAAACCTTTGAGGTATGTGAATAAAGAACATATTTTCAGGTCATGCTCTTACTAAGACTAACTGTTTATTATTGCGCTCCCTGGAGATGTCATATTAACCTATTTTGCCATAGCTGTGGGAACATACCAGCTATAAAAATGTCCCTGACATTTCAGCCTTTTATTCACAAAAAGATATCCCTAAATCCGCAGTGTGGGAGCATTTTGGATATCTACAAAATTACATGGGATTAGTTGTACAAGATGGATATTCAAAGAATACTGTTGATAGTGACTGGAAGGGGTTTTCAACATCTTTGAGATAATCATAACCCCCTTTATGCCCAATTCAGGTACACAATAAATAAAACTAGTAGCTGGAGCAAAACAGTTTTAACTTGGGAGTAGTTCACAACATGTTACTGTTTATTTTGGAATCTTGCAGCGATATCATAATACTAAAAGCATTGGACTGTGTGTGGGGCTGTCGGTCCCTCTCTCTGTCTGTGTAGCCTATGTTCTGTCTAGCCTATTGTCATATAACCATTATAAATGATTTTATATAAGTAGTGTAACCGTGAAACTGTGATATATCCTCCAGCGATAGTCATGATGTAAAAATCTCAATCGTAAATCCCCAGCTCTAACTGCCAGTGACATCATCCTTAACTCCAGAGGTCTACACCCAGTGAAGGAGACAACAGCTATTATTAGACAAGCTGCTTCAGAACTCCATAAAACACAACCAGAGATCTTCACAACAATGCAAACACAATTGCTTGTTATCACATACATACAAACACTCTTTAAATTGTGAGAGAAGTGCAATGAGTGCTTTAGGTGCAGGTGTGACACTTTTTTTTTCATACCCTTTTTAACTAAACATGGTAGGAGCTATGAGCATATGTACAGGCTCACATGTATCTGTAATGAAAAGTTTAAGTTAATCAGATTCTGTCTAAATGTTGCACTAACCTGATACCCGACCAGACTACCCAGGGTACACTTCCGCTGGGTGGCGACCCATCGGGCAATACTGGAGGCCCCAATTTTGCGTGGTTGGGTGACCACAATGTTGCATGAGGACGTTTTGTCATTGTAGTGGTCCAGAATGTACTGTGGCACCTGGGTGGTCTTGCCACTGCCTGTGGCTCCTTGAATGATCACTACAGAGTTGTTTTCTATGAGGGAAATCAGCTGGGAAAAAGCACATACACACCTTATATAAAACACAAGCACATTTAATGTGCACAGTAAAAAAAAAAAAAAACGTTAACAAAAATGAAAAACCCATTTGGACATTTGTATCATATCACATTTAGAAATATTTTATGTAATTATAGAGCAGATGGGTGCGCTAAGCTGATTTCTAACCGGAAGTCCACACTTTATAATCTGCAATAAGAAAGTACGGCTTCAATGAGCATGAGCTCCTAACAGTTACACACACACACACAACAGCTTATTAGACCACAGTACATTTTACACAGATACATTTAAAGTTGGCTGTTCTGCAACATGAAATGACATTGAGTTCATCTTGAGCCAACTGTAAAAGCTTAAGTGCACCCATATCCTAAGGACTTAATGGTAATTTCAGTAAAACTCCTTACATGACCAAAAATAGAAAGTACTACAGGAGAATGGGAGAGTACTTTCAGACCATCAAGCTGCAGGGTTGAGGGTATGTATGGTGTATTTTACCTTCTGTCTGTTTTTTGTTATTGGCAAGCTGGGGTACTCGTAGCTGGCAAGTGGAGGAGGAGCCGTAGCTAAGGACACAGAATAAAATGCACAAGAAACAGGGTTAAACCGTTTTGCACAGAAGGCAGATTTCTTTAAGTGAGTATGGTGTGAGATCAGAAAAAGCTAAAACAAAGTGTAATACTCACTCCCTCTATGTTCTTGATGTTTCAATCTCCCTTCATCAGATTTCACATTTGTCGGGCTGCTCTCATCAGGAACTTCTGGTTGGCTGAAACAAAATTAAAGCAATTTTAAGCAGTTAATCATTTTTTGAGGCTCTATTAACCAATGAATTGCAATACATTTAAGGCGTTTTACACCTGTTTTCCAAAAGCATGTAAATTATTTTCAAGGACCATACAGAAAGCTATTTACTTTCCTTATCTGTACTAATAGGGAATAGACAACTAGTCCTTCTTACAATAATTGATCAAAGTAATGAACATGTAAAAAATTCAGTGTAACCATTGTTCAGCTTACACCTACTAGTCTCAACTCAGAAAGCCCAACTACCAAACTCCCAAGAAAAAAACATGCAATCATTTCATTACAGAATAACAAATGAATGTGTACTAGTAAGGTATTTCTCAAATGTGAGGCTAAGATTTATAGCAGCTTTATTCAAATCAAAATCGTAAGTTCACAATAGGTGAAAACACCAGCAGCTCTACCCACATCTTTACTTGGAACCATTTGTAACTTTGCACATTTGAGTCTGCCTCCTCTTGTCTTTCTCTCTGGTACACAGCACTGTAGTCGGGAGAGCATTCCCAGTTGTCTCTGCCTCTGGCTCTCTCCTCGTGGGGGAAGGATTTTATCGCAACAGCAGGCAAAAACCCGAACAGCACTAAGAGAGCTCAAATGCAACACACCCACGGCTTGTGCACACACACGCACTCTCGCTCTCTTCCTTTCTCTCCAATGCACACATTTCGTGCAAGCTTCAAAGCAGCTGACCTTACAAAAAAGCTGCACACTGCACAGAGGAGAGTGCGAGTGGGGTGAAAGCAGAGGTGACAGCTCTTAGTCAGTAAGCAATGTGTGACTAACTCTCATGGAAAAAAAAGTCAGCATGACAGGAGCAGTGGGAGGGACAATAGGGACAAGACAACAACTATAACACAAGAGGAAAAACGTTTTCAACAGCCAAGATATTGGAGGATTGCTGCTGGTACACAAGTGCTCCATTGATGGCATTTGACACAAAGGGACGTAGTCATCAGCAAATGAAGGAATGACATTGACATGGATTGACCCATGGAGATAAGGAGCTGGAGGCGGTACTCTGTGAAAAGCTGATATTTGCCCAACATCTCACAAAAGCATCAGCGGTGCAGTTTTCACCTGTAAGTACAGATCTTTCCTTTCAATTTTCAGCGAGATGTTAGTGTGATCATTTCTTCCTGCACATGCTGCAGGACTGACAGCTGTTTAAGTACTGGAATTAAATCAAATGAAAAGCTCTGCTTTACAACCTTACAATGTGTGACGTCACACAAATGGTTTGGGTTCAGTGAGGCCGACCTCTGACCCCGCAGGTGGTGCAATCCATCTGAATCCCAGGTGGAAGCTGTGTTGGAGTCTGGGGGAAAAGGCCAAATACTTACACCTGGGACATCGAGTTTGACTTGAACTGAAGGCAATCAGAGCACCCAGCAGGCAGGGACCCGAGGTTAGCTTGGTTACAGGGTGGTCATTTTTCCCTGTCAACCTTAAAATGTTAATTATAATAGGGCTACATAGTTATGGATACAATGAAAATCAACATGTACTCAGTCAGAGAATTAATGTTGCAGTATTCTCACACATTTCATGCTTTTAAAGCTAAAAATATCAGCACAAGCGCAAGAATTTGTCAGAATTAGGGCTGGATACATTTATTTATTTTTCCTCATCATCAGGAGCAGGAATATATTGATTTAAAAAAATAATCTAATCATATTTAATTTCCACCATTGCTTTTCTCTCTCTTTCTTTTTGCTTTATTTGCTTTTATGCAGTCCATCACATGGGTCTAGTGTTATCTTGTCATTTGCAGGTGCAACCTCTAGAGAAATTAACACTCGGTTTGAAGCAACAGATATATCAGCATATTCAAATGTGTTAAAACAGTGCTGTGAGGACATCTTGGCATCACGGTCAGAAATAACACAATTCTTATTTCTTTAGTTTTTCAGGACTGTCTGCTATGACTGCCATGCCCCTTTTCAGCTGGATGAAATGGTCCCATGAAACAAAAGTGCAGGCTCAAGATGAAGTGGCACCCCCAAAGACCTCAGGCGTCGTACCCAGTCGCATGTTGATCAGAGAGCTCCTGTGGCATGTGGAGGAGCACGAGCGGTTGGTGAGGGAACTGGATCGAGAGCATAGGGTGACCCACAGCGCCCTGGGTCTCCATTGGTTTCAAAAGTACCCCAGGTTACAGACCCTCATCCCCACATCAGAGCTACACCAGCTGGAGTTTCTGTGTGCCCAGATTCCACCCATCCACGCAGCCACCGTGCTCTCAAGGTGTTTGGTTGTGGCCATGCCATGCTCCCTCCTCATATTAGTATGCTGGCAACAGTGGGTAGCTGCTACTGCATCAACACAAGGCCTGACAGCAGGCAAAGCAGAAAAGACCCAAAGGGAAAGGGGAGGCCGGGCAAGCTGCCAAGAAAGCCATTATGTGTTACTGTCAGAGAGACAGGCGATGTAGGGTGTGAACATGTGAAGGTGAAGAATGCCTTGTAAGGCTAAATGAAGCCAGACTGCCAGGGGTTTTACTCATCATCTCCATGTTAGCCATAATTATATAAAAAACATTGTTCTAGATGGTTGAGCACTGTGACCTACTTACTCATTTCCCATTAAATTCCTGGGTCACTACTGTGTGCTTACATAACCACATTACCAAAGAACAACATATTTAGTAAGAAATGTGTTATGTTTGTACCATTTCTAAAAAGCTGTACTGTTGTCCTAAATATGTAATTCTTTAAACTACGAGAGACTCCTGGTGCCAATAGAAAATGTGGTACACTTATTTCAACAAGTGTTTAATTAACCCTATTGGTTGATTCCTTCCTTAGGTTTCGTGAGGTGCTTGCCACAAACAGCATTAGGCCCTGGGAGCTGGCTTTTGTCTTCAAGCAGGTGCTGAGGGATTTCTTGAGCCAAAAGGAACATGAAGAGAACTCAGTGCAGGCAGCAGAGCTCCGACCAATGGATGCTTGGACCAGCTGCTACATAATGAAGCAGGGCTTCGTCACACCCATCGTCCCCAACAGCGGAGGCACCCCAAGGGAGGAGATCCCAACAATCTCTGGATATGTGGATCGAGCCATGCGGCACTCAAGCTCGTTCTCAGGCTTCAACAGAGAATGGGACCTTCCAGTTCCTCTCAGGCCCACAGGAACATACAGCACTACACTGTGAGAAGCCACTCTGTTGCGGTCATAAGAAAAAACAGTTATCGCATCCAAATCATGGAGACGAGATGCAAAAACTTGATTATTTATATTAAGTTAGTTACAGATATCATAGCTTGTGACCAAACATGAAATTAGGCTAGGTGGACAAAGTATTGAATTGTTTAATTACAATAACTAGTTAGACACCTCCTTTTCAGACCGGTTTTCTCTGTTCTAGATTAAAATCCTCAATCAGATTTTGTACAGTGTGGAATATATTACAATAGTGTATTGTCAGGTGGCAAGAGTGATGTGATAAGGGAACAGAATGTGAAGACATGCATGACCAGTCTGTGAATGCTTGTCAGTCTGGAGATATCCCAAAACTTTCAAAAGTTTAACCAAAGAATTATATTCCTATCCCAGATTATTTTTATTATTATATATGAACAGGTTTTAAAGCCTAAAAGAGGTAATTAAAAAAAGAAAAGCAGATAGTATGCAAAACTATGTAAAAAATAAAAGTTTGTAGAGTAGATGTTTTGTTGTCTCCTAACTTATTCATCAAGCTGTGACCCCCCAGGTTTGTCCTCATTATTTCTTTCTGGGAATTTGAGGTACCTACATGGCAAATGGTGCATTTTACAGTTATAAAAAAAGATCTAAATGAAGGGTTTTAATTGATCTGTGTTTTTAGACTAAATACATTTAAATTCTAGTACTTTCCTAAATTCCCATCAGTAGAGAGAATCCAGGATAAACCTGACCCTTTATGGTGTTAATTTTAATGACAATCACTCATAATGTAGCTTTGGCAATATTAGAAAATATTTAAAAAAAACTAGTTGGCACTGTAAAGTAAGTCACGATTTAGGAAACCTTACTTTTACTCAGGTCTTAAGGTCAACGTCAATGCATTCAACGTTACTGTGATGTAACACGAGCCAATTTACAAATGTAATCTTCCATTATAAAACTAGTTGCATGCTGTAAGAGTCAAGACATCTCAATAATACCGTTTAGTTTGCTGACACACGAGTGAAGTAACTAAGAGCCGCGCAGTTAGCTCACGTTCATTTAGTGTTACAGTCACAAATGTGATAAAACTCCTCAGAGGACAATCCTCAAAAATGTAACCTAGCATTTTGTGCAATAAATAATTTTCAACCAGTGACTGTGGCTACGATAAAGAAGCGATTCCAGTCTCTGGGAGTCTGTTTGTGTAACTTGCTACTTCATTAAACAGTACATCTAAGGTGTCACGAGGCCACCTTTAAGCTAGGTTAGCTTAACTAGCGTCACTGTTCACCTCCGTTCTCTCTCACCTGCTCGTCTCTTTCGACGACGCTTCATCCGACTTTCCTTCAACCGCTTCTTCTGCGAGTTTAAGGTTCGCAAACGTCGTCCCCGAGGTGAACCAATCCGAAATTTGTTCTGCAGTAAATACTTTCTTCATATTGTCGGTAAATCTCTCATTTTTCAGTAGTCTCTCACTTAGAAAGCTAACGGTAGAGGAGATTGAAACGCGTGCTGCTCGTGCGGAATACCTTTTACATCTCCCCCTAGCGGTGGGATTGTGCAGTACTTTACATCACATCCACCAGCATGTATTTCTACATTCCCCCATTACTTTAACTGTTCAGGAAACAATGCCACCAAATAAGAGACAATTTTATTTTAATTACAGTATTACATCTTTTGAAAAACTTAATCATGCTTAAAAAAATGACATTTGCTATATACCTCAGTATGATGGGAAAAATACAACAAACAATATATCATGGAAACAACTCAGATGGTCAACAATCACAACACTAGACATTGCAAAATTATGAGTACAAAAAGGTTCAGTTTTCACATTAAGATTATGTTCATTATTGTTGTAATTTCGAAGTAGTCTGAGAAGTGTCTCGGTGTACTAAGAAACCCAACAGGGATGGGGGCTGGCCTAATGGAGGTTTCATCACAGCTGGTCTTTCCATACGTTTGATGAATTTTATGCTGCTGCAATGCAGATCAATGTAAAGGTACAATATGCATCCAGGCCAAACTATGTCGGAAGTGTAAGAATATGAAAATATCATGAGCAAAATCATTTCCGCACATTCCCTGAATTGTAAAAGAACAAACATCATAAATCCCAATGCCTTTGTACTTCAAACCAAAAAAACAAAACATCCTTAAATTAAATTAAAGAATCAGGGATTTGTCATCTCCAGTGATGGACATCCACCGTTTTCACGCATCACGATAATCTCTGTTTTGAGCTTCTCAATTTCCTTTAAAACATGAAAAAATAAACAAAGTTGATTGACGTAATGTGTTGACAGTTTTCACATGGTCAAAGAGAAAATCCTTTGACCGTATAAGAAATGTTAGTTACCTCTTGAAATTTGGTGTTGTCCTTTTTCAGCTTCACCAGATATTCAATCTTCTGTTTGTGGTTCTTATGCCCCACAAGTTTTCCATTCTCCTCCGACAGCTGAACATTCTGCTTACGGAGAACCTCGTTCTCCTGTAAAACAGAAATAACAGGATCTATATATATAGGGATCTAGGAACAATCTTGATAATGTTCTGAATCAAATATGACATGGAGATTTCACTATTTTCTGACATTTTATACACAAAACATTTAATCAATAAAAGTTGCAGCCCTAAACAGTTATTATCAGTGTCAAGTTTGGCCGTTATTAGACCTTGTATAGGTTTCCTCAAGCCCAATAATTTTAAATTGGAACGTTAATCTTCTTGAATTAAAAAATTACGGACTATACAGTCTGCCAACTTTACCTGAAATGTCCTTATCAAAATAGTTGTACGATGTAATCTGCAACTGTCCACATTATCTGCACATCAAAGATGGCAGACTATCTAGTGTCATGCTTATTACATCGTTTCATCTTGACGCAATCAGGCCATCTTGTATGAGCAGGAACTCATTAGCAGATCCACTGGGTACTGTGAATACGTAAACCAAATTTCAGCTGCGGACTATGTTGCCAGGAGTCAATTTTTTCATACTTGAAAGATACATTATCCCAAAAATCTTTCTTTAGTGAAAGATACACATCTAATCCCAACTCTGACCTGGAGTAGTTTCTCCTCATCCTGCATCCTCTGGCTCAGGTCTCTCAACTCTAGGCAGCGGTTCCTCAGCTCAGTGGTCAGCTCCTGAACACAGGTTTGGGACCGGGCCAACATTGAATCCTGCTCTTGCAGTCTAATACACAGCACACAAAAAACACATTAGGCATGAATTAAAGATCAGAATAACATACAATAACCACAACGCTTCACTAAACCACAGGTTCTTACCTTTTATGAGTATCAGAGAGCTTCTGCATTATTTTGCCCTGTTAATTAAATGAGGTGAACAAATTATAAACTGATTATTCAATACAGAGGGAAAAAAACAGTAGATAACCAATAACAAACCTTCTCTGCTCGCTCCTCCTGCAGTTCTTTAAGTATGGTTTGATTGTAGATTCCATTCAACTCCTCACTGAAAATTATAATGAACATTAACATTATTAATCTGACTTAATCTATCCACAACAGATGATGTGATGTCTTTTGGGGCAGTGGATAGCTGAATGATGAATAAACTCAACCCATTATTATTTCCATTCTGTGGCAGCTGGCTCTGCTTGTTGTAAAACTGGTCAAGTAAAGCTTGGATCTCAATTCGGACCATCTCTTTCTCGGTCAGCTGCATCTGAGAACAGTGAAATCACAATGTCAATATTGATGGACTTATAAGTTCATTAAGACCTTAACTAATAGGCCATTAAAACATATGGCATTGCATTCATTCAGAAATGCATTTAATATTAACAAAACATTTTAATGCTACAACCATGATGAATGGATATTTCAGTCCAACGATGACTATCTACAGATTAATTAAACTTTTGCAAAGATATACCTTAAGCCTTTGGATCTCGTCATTCTTGGCTGTCCTCTCAGCGTTCAGCTCCAGTAAAAGAATCTCCATGGTCATCATGGAGGAGCGGCGATTCTCCAACTCAATCTCCTGGCTTTCTAGCACCTGGGTCAAGTCCCTGTTGAAACTTCCTGGAGTGCAGGGGGTCTTCAGAGACAGGAAAAAATATATATAGATTTGGTAATTTCTTACTGAAAATCTTAATAAATAAATAAAAACAGGCCCTATTGTTTGTTTGTAAATGCAGAATTAAAGATCAAATAAACCAAGTCTTACCCGAGGTAATGATTTAGGTGTGCCTGTAACATCAACAAGGGGTTTGAAGAAAACATTTCTGATGGTTCCTTCAACAGCTTCTTGCTATTGTTGCACCGGATAGAAAAGGAGAGTTTTGTTAGTCATTTCGATAAAATGGTTTCTTGCGTTCGTTTGACCTTAATGGTTATTTGTTTGCTCTGTGTTGTGATGATGAAAAAAATGTCACCTTCTGCTGTAGATTCTGTATCATGATGTCCTTCTGGGCGGTTTGCTCTTGAGATGCTTGAAGGAGACGGTTCTGCTCATCTAAAACCTTCGTGAGTCTCTCAACCTCCTCAGTGGCATAAACAACCTCCTCCTGCAACACCTCCACCTGAGTACAGACACACAGCCTTTATATATATATATGTGTGTGTGTGTGTGTGTGTGTGTGTGTGTGTGTGTGTGTGTGTGTGTGTGTGTGTGTGTGTGTGTGTGTGTGTGTGTGTGTGTGTGTGTGTGTGTGTGTGTGTGTGTGTGTGTGTGTGTGTGTGTGTGTGTGTGTGTGTGTGTGTGTGTGTGTGTGTGTGTGTGTGTGTGTGTGTGTGTGTGTGTGTGTGTGTGTGTGTGTGTGTGTGTGTGTGTGTGTGTGTGTGTGTGTGTGTGTGTGTGTGTGTGTGTGTGTGTGTGTGTGTGTGTGTGTGTGTGTGTGTATGTATGTATGTATGTATGTATGTATGTATATGGGGCGACTGTGGATCAGTGGTTAGCAAGTCAGTCTTTCAATCAGAAGGTCGGTGGTTCGATCCCCGGCTCCGGCAGTCTGCGTCGTTGTGTCCTTGAGCAAGACACTTAACCCTCATTGTTCACCGTTGCTGTGTCTATGGTCTACTGTATATCATGTAAGTCGCTTTGGATAAAAGCGTCAGCTAAATGAAATGTAATGTAATGGTATGTATGTATACAAAACTGGTCAGAGCATTAATCCATGGTTGTAAATACATAAATAAATAATAATACAAAAATGTATGAACAGTGTTGAACATGATCCAACTTACTTCTATTTTATTGGATAATACCCGTCTGTCTAAAGTTTCTTTCAGATCACAGATTTCTGCCTGCATCTTAGAGTTTTGCTCCCGGATATCCTCCCTCTCAAGGCAGGCAGCATTGAACTTGGCCTGGAAGAACAATGACATTATTATAATTATCTTAAACATATGTACAGTATTAGGTGGTAGGGTAAAGGAATAGGCAACTACAGCAAACAATGACATTATTTAGGATAAAATAAAGGGTGAAATAGGTGGAGGAGTAACGTACTGTGATGTCTTTGATGTCTCCAGACAGGTGGGTAATGCTCTGGTCCCTCTGGCTCAGCTCACTGCGGAGGTCTCTGGTTTGGTTGATGAGATCTAAAACAACATCCTGTAAAAATACAGAGGTGGGGTTCAGGAGGGTGGCGTTAACGATGCAACATACATTTGGAGGAATACGAACTAAGTGAGAATTATTCACTGGGACTTACTTTGTCCTGTTCAACCTTCTGTTCCAAGCCTTTTATCGTTTCGTTTGCAGAATTCAAGTTTTGCTCAAGATCGATATTTTTGGATGTCTACAAAATATAAATCAGACAAGCAGTTTAATAATAATACTTACACTTTTCAAACATGCATGCTGTTCTCAGGACTGACCTGTTGTTGATGTTGTACTGCCAGGTCTGAGACTTGTTTTCTAAGTTGTAAATTCTGCTCCACTGTAGCTATAAGTTCTCTGAAGGCACAACAAGGTCACTCAGATTAATAAGCAATATTTTGAGTGTTGGAAAAAGAAAAAGGAGAAAGCTTTGGACAAACTTACTTTGATGTACTCTCTTTGTTTTCTCTTAACTGGGATATCAGGGTGCTTGTGTGCTCTTGCTCAGTCTGCAAAGAATTATTCAACTCCTACAACAGAAAAAAATTAAATTATAGACAGTTCAGAGATCACAGTCTAAATTTCAGGATGAAAAACGACCAAAGGTGAGGTTATGAGTTCACTAACTGTGAGCTGCGCCTTCAGTTCATCAATCTCCTGCTGCCTGTCCTGCAGCTGCTGTCTTGCCTGATCAGCCTCAAACTTCGCCTCAGCTTGGAGCTGGTCAAATGAATCTTGCAGTGTCCGATGCTGCTCCAGAAGCTCCTCCCACTCCAGCCTGGAATGAAGACATGGTACTTGTTGGCTCATAAATCACACATCTGATCATGAAGAGTCACAGTTCACAAGTATTAAACTCGTGCTTACTGGACTTTGTCAAGTTGGAGCTGTGTGCTGATCAGACTGTTGGAGAACTGGCTCATCTCTCTCTGCTTCTCGCTCTGGCCATCTCTTAGCTCGTTCTTCACAGCGGCCAGCTCTGTATCGGACGACCGCAGCACCAGGCGTAGATCACGGATCTCACTCCTCAGCACTGGAAGGAGGAAAAAGATAGCCATTTTATCTACCTTTATCTCGAATCATCCAAGCTCAGCACCAGCAAAAAATAAATAAAAGAGATTTCTACAACACAGGAGAAAAGTTAGATGCTCACCCTCTGCAGCTTGGTGTTCAGACTGGAGGCTCTGTTGCAGCTCATGGACAGTTTCTTGCAGGTTGAGGTGATCTCGGTTTCTGTTAGCTCGCTCAGAAGAAAGTAGCTGCATCAGACGTAAAGAACAATTAGAAAAATAGTAAAATAAAGGACGTTGCATCAACATTTCAACACATCAAATACAATTTGTTAAACATAACATTCATTTTTAATAAGACAAAACTGTAAAGGAGGAACATGAGGAAATTCTACCTCATCCTTGCGGTCGGACTCCTGTGTTAGCACAGCGATCTGCTCCTCAAGTTTTGTAATTTGCTGCAACAGCTTGTTGTTCTTCAGCTCCTCCTCATTGAAGTGTGTCTGAGAACGGATTGCTTGTTCCTGGTGAGGATTTAGAGAAAGTATGAGACGGTGACAATTTGTGTGTTTTGTACAGACATTTGCAGGATAATCCACACTGTTGTACCTGCACTTGACGGAGTTCTTCAGTCAAGGCCATCTCACTCATGTCTAAAGGAGGCTGCTCGGTCCAAATGTTCTCTGCATTATTGTCTGTCCCATTCAGGTGGTCCGGGCTGGAGAGCGCCACAAGACGGGTCCGCAAGTTGTATGCTTTGGTGGGCGTGGTGAGAATCTGTTACAACAAACATTAGAAGGATACAAGATGCAATTGCACAATGCTTGTTAGAGAATCTTCAAGACAATCAAAATATATGGAACTATCTATCTATCATTTCATGAAAATTAGGCCAATAGTTTTCTGTAATCCTGCTGACAAATAGACAAACAAACTGAAAACATAACCTCCTCTGCAAAGATGATATAGAAAGGTTTGCCTTCCTGTTACCTGAATTTGAAATTTCAACATCCACTCACCTTTATGGTTTCAACGTGAATTCTGTTTAGCTCAGAGACCTCCTTATTTTTGTAAGCGGTTGTGGCTTCCAAAATGTTTTCCAAATGCCCGTTGGACTTGTCAAGATATCTTTTCTCTAACTCCAGCTGTGACATCTGCTTGCTAGAACACAAAGCACCATCCAAAACCCCATTAACGCAGTAAGATACTGTGTTTCCAAATTAACCAGCCCAATTGTAAGTCTGGAAAACTAAGATGTTTTTTTTCACTTTACAGACAGCAGTTATTTTTAAAGAAAAAGATGAGCTCTACTAGTTACATATACATTATTCTGCATTGTATTTGTTATTTAACATCTGCTAAGCTCGTCTGAAAAAACCCATGTGAATTTTGTTTGAAAGTGATTTCTTCATTAAATACACTTCTTACGTGGTGATTTCTTTGTACTCCTCAAAGGCCTGAAGGGCACCCATGAGGTCCGACTGTTTCTGAAGCAGCCGAGCCTTCAGCCTCTCAATTGTAGCTGCCGAGACAGTATCTACAGGCACAGGGGTTGAAGAGGTTGCTGGAGCTGTGGAGCAACATGTGTTTATAGAAATGTATTCACATTTACTTGATATTTTCTCAACTGAAGCTGATCATTTCCTTACTCTCTTTGTATCCTTCGGTCTCCAAAGCCTTCTGGAAAGCCTCTTCCAAGTCGGCAGCAACATTGACTGCAACTTCTTCAGCTTTTATCACCGATTCAAGACAACGCAGCTGGCGGTTCTCCTGTCTGAGGCTGACGTTTTCCGCTGCATATCGCGTCATCTTTGGGTGGTGTTCGACCTACAACGGGAAGAGTTGTGTACATGGGAAAACAGTGTTGAACAGATACACTGATTTGGGGAATTTATGCCCTTTGTTTCCAGAAAAATAAATAATACAAAAGGATCTAATGTAGCTATATTGTGTCGTTTAGAGTAAGGAACTACGAAGAAACCCATCTTAGATTTTAGAGGAAATAAATTATGTAAATATTTAAAAAATGTTTTGTACATCTGAAATATAGCTCCTCCACATTAGCCAAGTATCCACACATCGGTGCCAGAAAAAAGGATGCTGTCTAAGGTACATGTCATCTTTTTCCATGTCTCACACCCACTTTAAGACGTGCCGGTTAAACACAGGAGGACATTGAGTGCAAGACTCATTGCACCAAGAGGCGCAACAGGAATTTGTTAGTGGCCGTGGCCATCAAACTTTCAATAGAGTCAATAGACCGACCTTTGGACTTATTTCACTCGCCAGCAGCTCCTACCCCCTCATTTTTGATTACTCTTATGTGCAAAAGGATAAAAAAAAAGATTTACACTGTGGTTATGTATTGTATCCGTTTGATACACATATTTTAAATGTCTGAATACTTATTCCTTCTTATTTTTTTATTTCCTTATATTCTCTACATATATTGTTTGGATTGCAATATTATGTACATAATTTACATTGATTATTTTCATTTTTTGTATATTTATTTATGCTTTTTTGTATGAGCAACTGTAACGTAACAATTTATCCCAAAGATCAATAAAGTATTTATAATTCTGAATGTAGACACATAGCATAGTGGGTTAGGCAGTGTTCAAATTGATTTTTGTACCTGGTCTCTCAAGATCTTTATCTCTTCTTTCAGCTGGTCGATCAGAGGCTGAGACTCATTGTCTGACAGTGAACCTGGTCCTGTCTTCAATTGTTTCTCAAGGCGAAGGATGTGGTCCTCTCGAAACCTAATAATCATTCTGCTTGAGTGGAAGAACTTGTCTTTCTGCGTCCAGGCCTCCTCAAGCTGAGCCACTTTCTCAAGCAGCATCTGAGTGTAGTAAATCATTATTGTAAGTTTCCTGCACCAACAGTATTTCCTTACAGCAGTATACTTTACCCAAATAAATGACACACAAAAAAAAGAACATACCCTCTTCTCCTCTTCTCGTTTCCTCCACAGTTGAACAGAAGCCATAAACTTTGCTTTATATGAGACATCATGTTGAAATTCTATGGATGGATCAGATGAGAAACACAGCATTACACTTTTGCACTATACCATGTAATACAGTTGCATGAATTATTTTATTAAATACATTAATTTGTTACATTTTGAGCATTGGCAAATGGTTTAAAGAGGATGTTATTTTATTTGAATCTAGACCATGTAAATACCATGTCTCAGTCTCGTTTTTTATAAGTAGGTAAGCCAGTCCAAAACTGCAACAGTATAGTTAAATAGCGACATATTTGGCAAAGTTTGGTTGAGGTTCACATGTTTTTTCTTGTTACCTTTGGGGAGTTCAGGTCCTCCGGGCGTAACATCTCTTCCACAGTCCACTCCCTGAGAAGTTTGGGCCTGTGCCAGCTGCTCCTTCAGCTTCTTCACCTCAGCTTGTAACTGCCTCACATTTCCCTGTGTGTCCTCATTGATAACGGCCTGGCAAAAGGAAAAAAATAGCACATGGATGACCAGAAATCACCAGAACTTGGTTAAGTCTACTCTGTTTTAAAACAAATAATTATTAAATAATTTGATATAGAGTTATGTTCATGACAGATACCTTATTCTTGATCAACTTTGCTCTCTGCGCAAACTGCAAGGTGGACAGCGTTTCTCCAAAACACTTTGAACCAGGATGTACATTGGCTATGATGTAAGTCTTTGCATTTCCTCCAAGAGAGTCCTGAAATACCAAAAAGAATTGTTGGTGCTAAAAAAGTGCAATCAACCACATCTTTAAATGTAGTATTATATTCTCCCAAAGCAAAAAAGAATATAAATGAATGTGAAGCCAAATTCAACATTTAAAAGTGCACAAGATCCATGCTTCCTTGCCTTAATTGGAACTAATTCACATCCACAAATATGTAGAACACAATCTTGGTCCGACATAATAGAACTTGAAAACTTGAAAAACTGTATTTGCATTTCAATTATGGCACTAAACACACAATGACATAATTCCAGGGAAGTTGACTCCACAATTATAGACAGCAACAAAATAATGCTTCACTAAAGCCACGCTCAAGATGTATTTTGTGTTTGGAATCACTCACCCTTAACAAGAAGGTGAGTTTAGAATCTCTGTAGCAGATGTGGCGGTTCTTCCCATTGGATACATCGACCAGTGCCATTATCACCTGACCGAGACACATGAGGGAGCGATTGATACTGCTCGCCTCCTGAAAGAGAAGCAATGAAGACAACAACTATTAGCAACAGCAAACATCATAAATGTTGTAAAACAGTAT
Source organism: Cottus gobio (assembly GCA_023566465.1). Lineage (NCBI taxonomy): Eukaryota > Metazoa > Chordata > Actinopteri > Perciformes > Cottidae > Cottus > Cottus gobio. The sequence goes on from CM042228.1 coordinate 12,088,194, forward strand.
GAGACTGAATTCATGGACGAAGCTTCACCTTGAGTCTAGATCCTTCTGTGTGCGTGTCTTTCTGCCTCTCAGACCCTGCCAGGTCTACCAGGTTCAACTGAGACATCCGGATGTTCACCACTTCATTGAGAGCCTCTTTGGACTCCAAAGTCATGGTGAACACTGCGTGAGATCTGGAAGACTCTCGGTTCATGGAGGTGGAGGCCACTCGTCGATTACGCCAGCCCATAGACAGCACCTAAGTAGAAGAAGAATAAGATGAAGAAATTATCGTTTATTAATCCCATTGGGGTAGTAGTTAACACAAAGTATGTACACTTCTACGGTACATTTCTTGAAATGGCACCTACATTAAATTAGTTACCAATTTAATGTGATTTCCACTCAGTATAATACTGTGAAACTTAATGAAGAACACACTTAAAATTTCACAAAAATATGTTTTCAAAAATATGGGTTTCATCCACTCTTCAGACAGGAGTGTTACCATCTCTGTTTACAGTACAACAATCTTCTGAATTACAACAAGTAAGAAATTTATACCTGGTAGGCTTCGGCGGCTGAGGTGACAAACTTCTCCACAGCTCCTTCAACAAAAAGACCTTTCTTGATGTTCTCTCTGAGGAAAAGGCTGGCTGAGGCTGTGTCCAGTAGGTCATAGATTTGTTCATTGTATATCTCAATAAATGAACATTTACAAAGGAAACTCTTGGACTGACCAGACTTTTAGGAAAAAATAACAAACAAAGGATCAACTTAGTTAGAAAACAAACATGACATATTAGTTTACAACGACTTCATTGTGATGAAAGGTCACAGCTCACCATTTCCACTTCTCTGTTGATGAGAAAAAACAGGTACTCAAAACTTCGAGGTATAACCCCCCTTAGTTCATCTGTGAAGTTATCCAACTCAGATGGTCCTAGAGGGGGAGACAAAAAGTGTCACTACAATTGTTTTATTTTTTTATGTTAAAGAACGTAGTGCACAACGTAAATAATAATAGTGAATTCTAACCAAGCATAGTGAATGTTTTCCCTGAGCCTGTTTGTCCGCTGCAGAAGCAAGAGGGGAATTCAATAAGGAATTGAATGGCTGCATATGATGAAATATTTGTAATTTCATATTTTTCATAAACAACATAAAGACCACTTACTAGGCAAATATAGTACCATTGTATCCATTCATGCAAGACTCAACAATATCCTTGGCCACACTGGAGAAAACAGAATCCTGTTGAAAAATCACACACACACACACACACACACACACACACACACACACACACACACACACACACACACACACACACACACACACACACACACACACACACACACACACACACACACACACACACACACACACACACACACACACACACACACACACACACACACACACACACACACACTTTATGAGTTAACACATCCAACAATGATCAATCAGGTTATTATTAGTATATCATGGTAGTTTTAAAAATGCCAGCTGCATGGTACATTATATTACATTACATTTCATTTAGCTGACACTTTTATCCAAAGCGACTTACATGATATACAGTAGACCGTAGACACAGCAACGGTGAGCAATTAGGGTTAAGTGTCTTGCTCAAGGACACGACATGGACTGGCTGAGCCGGGGTTTGAACCACCGATCCTCTGATTGAAAGACTGACTTGCTAACCACTGTGGCTCAGTGGTTAGCAAGTCAGTCTTTCATGGTAATAATACAATAACATATGGTAATAATACAATAACTGTATGTTTCCAACCTGAGATGTGTTCATGTCAGCAACATGGTCATAAGTGAAGGTTCGTGGTTCTGGTTTCGATAGGAGGCGGATGGTGTTGGGTGAGGTGACTGTGAGACACAGCTTCTGATCTCCATCTGTGGTCAGCCCGGAGCACTGGGTCAGAGGTCGTACTCGCACAAAAACCTTTATGGAATCACCATCATAGCTGTTGGACCAGGGTAAAAATAGACCAGTTTAAGACATGAATGTTAAGCGGATAATGTTGAAAACTAAAAGGTCACGATGAAAAGTATGACACTTACAACAGCCGCCCATTAAGTTTGGAGGATATGAAAACGTTTACTCTAGCTAAAGTCTTAGGGTTAGAGTATTAGCTAGAGTCTAGTTAGTATTAGAGTCTAGCTAATGTAGCTGTGCTCCTCAGTCAGTTTAGTAAACCTCAGTCAAACTCAAAATCACCCTAAGACAAGAACTGACCTCAGCTTACTGTACGTGTGTGGTATAAGCCTTATTCAAATGACTGTAGGTTTGCATAATGTTATTGACTCGAGAAACGTGCGTAACGTCAGAGTGGTTGTTGCGAAAAGTCACGTTACCTGGCACCAAGAAGAGATGAATCGCCAGATCCTGGAAACAAAATCCCATGATTATAAACGTTTCTTAAGAATATGGTGTGACTTCCTAAATGTTTTTTAACAGTATGTACACTCACTTTAGTATCATTAACGTGACTTCCTAAATAGTGTATTAACGGTATATACACTCACATTAGTATCATTAGGTTAGTAAGTTAACTTATAACTGTGTGTTCAGAATGCTAGACATCGAGATCGTGTCGTTAACTAACGTGAGCTAACGACCTTTACGTTAAAATAACTTCCTGCGGTTATCAAAAGATGATCGCTTATCAGTGTGGTGGCCAAGCAAACGCTTGGTGCGCTTACGTTACCTTTCCCGCTGGAGTTCATTGTTGACAAGAAAATGTTCGATGTTATGTAGTAAAGTTAACTTTCTTCATAGCAAAGTCAGACGTAAAGGTACGACTGACGCTGTTTACATCCTTCGAAATTGGCGGGCAGGACGTCTTTTTCTTCTTCTTCTTCTACGTGGGGTAGGCTACAAACCAGCTAGAAATATGTATACTGCCACCTACTGGACACGGAAATGTATGGCCGGAAATAACGTCCCAGATTATTATGGTGAAGAGTAAGGAGCTTGAACCAGGACATATGAGCCATTAAACCTGTCATGCTGCTGAGCATCTCTTTGGTCTAAATGCTCTGCTGTCTTCTTCTAGGGCAGGGTTTTAAACAGGCAGTCCCTCCAGGGAGATACATGCATACAAACCAAGAAACTCAAGTTTGTTAATACACATTGGAACAGTATAACGTATGGGTAAAGCATAAAGTGTATTATATATATATCTACTACTAACAACATAAATATTCACTTAAAAAGTAAGTAGAGATAAGTCAGTGGTCATTACATAAAAAAATATATTATATTATATTTTAAGTCTAACACACAAAGTGTTTTTGAAACCATGCAAGCTGGCAAAATATATTTGTTTTTATTTCAACAACTGCCCATAAAGGTTTGATGTTTGGTGTTTTGTGATCATGTGTTATCCCAGTTTGCAGCCAGGCATGAACACACAAGAAACCATGAAGTCACTCTAACACAGACAGAAAGGAATATAACAACAAAATACCATCATGAGTATTTAATGTATTTCAGTGTTTTGGGATCTTTCAGTCTCTTTTAAGACATATTACAATTATTTTGGTCTTCAAAGGTGATCTGTGACCTATGGATGCACATTTCCACCACTGTGATGTCTCATAATTATGACTTGCAGGATCTTATTTTGTTCTGTGCATCTCGAAACAAAAAAATAAAAGCAATGAGAGAGGTATCCGAGCTTCGCTTGCCACTTTGCTTTCGATGGTCCATACAAACCAAATCACCTTTGTTGTTTGGCTCAGTCAAAGCAATCAATCAAAACAAACTATCAAAACTTACACGGACACGGTCATAACGTTAGAGGGTCATTACGTTGACAATGTGATACACGAGCTATTGTTTCGCACATAAGCAGAGTGACAATGTCTGTCACTCAGTTGCACGTACACGGACCAACCTTGAATGCCCTTCGTATAGTAGTTAATGTCCTGATTATAGACTATGAAATACGATTCTGGAGGCAATTTAAAGCCACTGTTGAAAATGTGGGTAGTTTTGTAAAATGTTCTCATCGTTGCTCTTCCTCTCTGTATTTGATTTTTGTCACTGCAATTACTATCTTGCCACATCTATTATCTTTGACATTGGCCGTTGATTGGCTCATATCCGCTCTTGAGCGCGATTGGCTGCTGAACCAGGAAGCGCGTTTCCTTTGAATGTTTCTCGTGATTTTATTGGTACCTTTCAAGACTTTTAAAATCCAAACGGTTGTTGCCCAGACAAGGCGAAGGCTGTTGAAAAGCACACCAGTCAGCCGTGGTCACGCTACAGTTGGATGTTTTGACAAAAGACGGTGCAATATCGACAGACTGCTTCTGATTCTTTTTTGTGAGGTAGGTTGTAAATATAGACTTATAACATCGTAGCTTCTGCTTTACTCTGTTTGTTCCCACGCCTTTATTGCACTCTGCTTTACTTTAACGTTAGCTGTTACGTTAGCCTCTGGGAACGTTGGTGGCCTTTACGACAAACTTCTAGATAATGTTTTGGATGATACCCATCGTAAATGGGAGTCTCACAATACACAATAGTTGAAGAAAACTGTGGGCATCGGGCCCTAAGTGAGACATTGTTTAGGCACGTGAGTCACTGACGGTTATCTCGGATTCAACCCGTTATCCGATTCAACGAATTAAAAGGCGTCGTACTCTACTTGTATGCAAACGTTAAAGTGATTACATCACCATATAACGCTAGTCAAAACGTAATTTATGTAGGAGCAATGTTTAAAAGTTTGTCAAAGATGACATTTGCTTACTTGCTACTCAAATTCACCACATATCATCAAACCTTTTATAGCCCAACATGAACTGAAGCAAACTAAAATTTAGTTGACTGGAACTCATCAGTGTTTCACTGGCTTGAGAACGTTTCACCTATAATGTTTTAACATACCCTTTTCACAGCAGACATTTTGGCATGTCACAGGACGAAAAGAATAGGTCATTACCAACATTACCAATGGCAGCGTGGGATAAAGCATGGTCTCTTCCAGCGCCCTTGCACCCATGAAATGGAACCGAGCCATTGTTAATGTAACTAGCTACACCGTTGCTTCATCTGCTGCCACATATCAAACGATCTGCGGTCCCATAAAAGCTGACAGATCAGGTGGCCCAAGTCATCGCTGTAGTTTGTCTGTTTTCATATCAAACCACTTTAACTTTAGCCAAAGTTCACACTTCTTGGCTCTAGAGCCTGATCAGTACTAGAAAGCTGTTACATTACGACTGATATTGATGATTAAAAAAAAAATAAAGTCTGTTGTATTGGCATATAATGGGTTTTGATTTTATGCACTGACCTGAACTTTTTACAGTTGAAAAATGAACCCGTTAGTGCACTCTGGTGGACAAAGTATGTAATGGCAGCACAGTGTCTGTCAAATATTGTGTCAGAATCAGAACCATTTATTGCCATGTATGCTTACACATACAAGGAATTTGTCCTGGCGGGAAGGTGCATACATTTAACATTTAACAATACACATTTAACAGTTAACGCAGTGCAATAAATGAGGATGAATGGATGAATGAATATCTACATTGAAACAGCAGCATATCAAAATACCAAAAGTAAGATAAAGTGCATGGAATGTGCATGAGTGTAAGTGTTGTGTGAAAGTGGCAAGTGCAATGCCAAAGTGTTAAGTGTATTCAAGTATAAGGCTATGTGCAGGGGAGTGTCCGGTGGGAATTGTCTGGGGGTGACAGAGTCATTAGAGTCAGTGGGGGACCCGGGCTCTGTTGATGAGCCCGACTGCAGACGGGAAGAAACTGTTTTTGTGGCGTGAGGTCTTGGTCCTGATGGACCGCAGCCTCCTGCCAGAGGTGAAGGGACACCAACAGTTTGTGTCCAGGGTGAGAGGGATCAGCTACAATCTTCCTCGCCCGCTTCAGGGTCCTTGAAGCAAACAAGTCCTGGAGGGACGGCAGATTGCGGCCAATCACCCTCTCAGCAGAGCGAATGATGCGCTGCAGCCTGGCCTTGTCCTTGGCAGTGGCTGCAGCGTACCAGACGGTGATGGAGGAACAGAGGATGGACTCGATGATGGTGTGTCATGGCTGTACTCTATTTTCATGGCACATAGTGGCCAACATGTACACTAGATACCAACAAATATCAGTAATGTGCTAATATTGGCTGACTGATCGACCTACCACACGGCATCATTGCAACGTCTTTATTCAACCTTCAGGGATCATGTTTTTTTTTTCTTTTTCTTTTCCACCTTTTTAGGAAGGAGTTTATTTGCATGTGCCAACCATGATCCACCAGCAGAAATGAATTGGCGAGTCTCATTTGCCTTGATTCTGCAGTTAACTTTGTGCCATCTTTCTTTCTCTGTCAGTAAACCTCACGACCAAGTGTCTTATCAACTGGGTGCAGCTTTCAGGGTGACGCCTCCCTCAGTTTGTCGAATCATTCCAGCTTTGTAACTTAGTTTGTCTCTCTACTTTTGCAGGATGAGTTCCGTTGATGTGAATGATGAGAATCGTGGGGTCTGCCCTGGAGGAAAGCATAACAGCTCAATTAACGACATCTTTGCCCTGGATCAGCCAACCGGGAGGCCCTCTATCCTGCGTCAGACTGAGAACCTTCCCAGCAAGGCGCTGCCAAAAGGGGCAAAGGTACAGAACCAGCGCTGCTTTTGAGTTGTTTTGTTTCCCTTCTCATCTTGACTCTATAGACACACCATAATGACACCAGGCTGAACATGATATACACTTTTTTTTTTTTTTTTTAAATACAGCTATTAGACTTTGTTAACCTGAAGAGGTAGACAGGGAAATTGAAATCTCCTATTTATTAGTTTTGTTGCCTCTAACACGCAACACTTGAAAAAAATAAAATAATATGTAATTCTCTGACCAAATAAAGTTTGACCCTGCTCAATAAATGTGTTGCAAAAGTCTACACAACTTTAAATGGTTTGAAATTAAATATAAACTGAACACATGTTTGTGGACAACCACAAAAAGGACAGTTTCAGATGTGCTTAAAGCCTACATTTGCAAAGCATTCTAACTTGTGTTGCCTGTGAAAATGCTGAATATTCTTTTTTTTTTTCTCCTGTATTTTAGTATACAGATATTTACGATACTGATCAAATTACTTGTGTGTAGGTGGCTTTTCAGACTCCAAGAAGAGACCCTGTGACTAAAAGAATTGTATCTCCCACCAAGTCTGTCAAGATGGCAAGTGTGGATGAGTGTACAAAAGCAATGGAGTCCTTAAATATGGATAAAATAAAGTACGTAACATTTCTCATACTGCAACATGTCTCCAAATAAATTACTGATCCATTTAAGTAACCAGGCTTGTGCTTTTATAGTACTTTACAGAAAGGTGCCACTGAGTGGCCTGAGCCCAAACAAGGTAATTCATCCGACATTATGATACATTATTTCCTTGAATGTCTCTGAATGCGCTAAATTGGTGATCATCTTCTTGACTTTTCTACAGAAGTGTCATCTTACCCTGATGATGACATGCCGATACAAAGCAAAGGAGGCTATCAGTTTGACTTTGACAGCCTTGACTCCATCAATCCATTTCTGGGTTCTGTTAACATGGTCCTCTCTCCGGCGAGGCCTGCTGTTGAAAACCCTCCAATAGAGTCTCAACATACACAACCAGAGGATATCTTGGAGAAGCCCACCAAAATAGAAAGTGCATTACTAGATGAGACGCTTCCATTCACCACGTCTGTGGAAAACTCGCTGATTGACAACTCCACCAACATCAGCTCAACTGAAAGCAGTGTGGTCACAGTGGCAAAGTTCTCCGTTGTTGAGGAACAAGATTCATGTTCTGCCACACCTGATGAAAAACCACCTGGAAGAGTGTCTCTGACCGTCGATCAAGACAAAATGTCAGACAGTTTTGTGGAAGATGCCCCACTGCTAGCGAAAGGCGCTTACACCGTGGATTTTGACAACATTGATGCAGTCAATCCTTTTCAAACCGGGGGCTCCAAAATTCCGAATTCGCCTGTCCTGGGGAGAAAGGTGCCAGACATCAGCCCACCTGTTGAGGAGGCACATGAAAAGGAAAATAAACCAGCAGATGTTAACAAACCTGAGGCGGCTCAAAGGGTGCTGGAACTGGTCAACGTCTCCACAGATGTCATCTCCGGTAAAAGCAGTTTGGTCACAGTGGTGAAGGTCCCAGCAGACGACGTACGAGATTCATGCTCTGCCAAGCCTGATGAAAAACAAACTGCTAAAGTGTCTCCTAATGTTGATCAAGACAAAATGTCAGGCAGTTTTATGGAAGATGCCCCACTGCCAGCAAACGGGTCTTACACCTTGGATTTTGACAACATTGATGCAGTCAATCCTTTCCAAACAGGTGTCTCTAATATTGAGAATTCCCCTGTCCTTGGGAGAAAAGTGTCAGACATCCGCCCATCTGTTGAGGAGAAACAGGAAAAGGAAAATAAACCCACAGATGTTAACAAACCTGAGGCGGCTCAAAGGGCGCTGGAACTGGTCAACGTCTCCACAGATGTCACCTCCGGTGAAAGCAGTGTGGCCCCAGCAGACGAGGTACGAGATTCATGCACTGCCACACCTGATGTAAAACAACCTGCTAAAGTGTCTCCGAATGCTGATCAAGACAAAATGTCAGACAGTTTTGTGGAAGATGCTCCACTGCTAGCGAAAGGCGCTTACACCGTGGATTTTGACAACATTGATGCAGTCAACCCTTTCCAAACTGGGGGCTCCAAAATTCCGAATTCGCCTGTCCTTGGGAGAAAGGTGCCAGACATCAGCCCACCTGTTGAGGCGGCACCGATTAGCGAGAATAAACCCACCAGTGATGGCATACCTAAGGTGCCTGTTCAGCCTGAGAAGAAACCCGTAGCTGCAGTGGCCCCAGTCTCCGCTAATGCTGCCACAACTTCAGCTGCTGAATCCACCACCTTGCCAGCTGATGCCCCAATCAAGGAAGAACCAATCAAACTGGAGTTTAATTTTGATGACGGCAATGAGGTCAAAAGGAAACCGCCACCCATGAAATTTGGCAAAAGACCAGCTGGTGTGAAACCTAAGGAGAGGAAGCCGTCGTGTGACGTCAAACCAACAAAAGAAACTTCAGCGATGCCTGATGCCAGTGACGCTGCTGAAGTTCCTGTTTCCAAAGGGGCTTACTCATTTGACTTTGACAAGTTTGATGACCCAAACTACAATCCCTTTGGCTCAAAAGCAAGCATTAAAAATGATCCAGAGTGTAGCAAGGAATCTGGCCCTGTGCTCATGGAAACTTCCATTCCAGAGCGAGTGGACAAGCCTGTGGAGAAGGAAGCTGTATCATCTGCGTGGTATGTTTACCTTTTTAATCAGAGTGTCTCAAGCATTTATTTGCAGTCAACACTTCACTTGCCAGCAACACTTCATTTCACAGTACGTTTTGTGTGCTTTTGCCCTTTGTAGCGCTGCAGAACATGTCCCAGCTGCAGCCAAACCCAACCCTGGAGCGGTGAGAGAAGCATCGCGCTTTGATACAATATTTATCCATTTAACTTTCCCGTGGTTGTGTGTGTCTTTACAAAACCAAATTGTTTTTCTGGAATGACAGAACGCTGAATACAAAGCTGCTCCTGACCAAGACGAGGGATTTCAACATACAGCTGAACGGCCCGTGGAGAGTCTTCCTGAGCGTTCTGAATTTTGTCAGCAGACACAATTCAGAAAGCCCCAAACTAACGTGTCAGAATTCAATGACGAGTTTGTTCCTGGAACTCTGTGTAAGTGAAGTTGGACATGACTCCATGTTACTAGTTTACACAAGGATCTCTGCATCTTTCTGTTGTCTTAACTCAGACTTTTGTAGTTTTTAAGCCCAGTGTGGTGTAACTACACAGAAGTCAAATGACCTTTCTCTAGAGGAAATGCCTTGTTCGGTATTATTTATGAAGCAGCATTAAATGGAAAGCTATTTTTGTTTTTATATTGATCTATGATTTTATCTCTAGTCATGGCCAATGACTTTGATGGGCAAATGGATTACCTTGAACAGTTTGGTTCCAGCACTGTAAGTACTTTGTAGTTAATTTGTAGTCATTCAACATACATGATTTGATTGTCGGTGCATGACTTAAGTAGATTAAAATTTAACCTTGTTTTTTTTTTGTCAACAGTTCAAGGAATCTGCATTGAGGAAACAATCCTTGTACCTTAAATTTGACCCTCTCCTAAGAGAGAGCCCAAAGAAGTCTGCAGGCCCGGTTGCTCTCACCCACGTCCCTCGCCCTGCTGCCTTTGTTTCACGGTAAGAAATACTTGTGTTTCCACTCACTGATTGCTGCTGTCACTAACGTTAGAGCTGAATTTGTTCCGGTCGAACATCCTGAAGTCTGAAATGTGACCACTTCACAAGTGACTTCTTTTGTTCTCACCAACTCAGGCTGGAAACTCCACAGATGGCAGAAAAGACTGAAAATGAAGCACAAAAGGATCATTTCAAACTGATTGATTCCACAGCACCGGTAAGTCACTCTGGAAATGCCACCATTAAATCTGCCTGTAACTATTTATTAAAAACAAGTCAAAGTTATTCAACATGCCTCTCCTAACGTGGATCTATTTACACTGGAACTGTCATCTAGGCTTCTCCAATCCTTGCGAACCTCGTCCCTCCTTTCCCCCAGCAAGCAAACACAGAGGATGCCATTATTGAAGTGCTGAAGTACAGTCAGAAAGACCTGGATGCAGCCATCGCCAGGGTCCAGGCAGAAGTATGTCTTGTGCAATGTTTTATGATTTGACAAATAACAGCAGTGGAAGAGGTTTTCCATTTGAAGTAGCTTTGTTTGTGCGTTTTTAAATGCAGTACCTTTTTGTACAGACTAAAAAACACACACTAGACCTTGTTGATAGCATGGATTCAGTGAATTTCCAAACAACAATCGGATTCAACCTCAAACCTCGGTGCATTCTGGATTTAACACAAACATTGGATATCGAAGAAGTGTTTAACAGGCAAATGTAAAATATTGTGGTTTAGCTGACAGGGTTGTTAGTCAGCGTACTCATTTTTCTTTAAGCGTCTTCTTCCACCATTTCTGTGACCAATATTTTATAAAAATGGAGGAGCGTATTGGCACAGTATTTAGTTCAATAGCAATTGTGATCTTTTTTTCACTCCATTCTCAAATTAGTGATGAATCAACTCTCAAATAGTTTATTTAATGATTGTTTTGTACAATTTGACTTTGTAAAACACAAACAAAAGATTGCACATAGGTTATAAAAGGCCATTGCTATTAATGAATAACTTTAAGTGTGTTTTCTCAAATAGGGAAAGGAAAAAGAGGAGCAATGGAGTGCAAAGTATAAAAAGTCACTTGGCGATAGTCAAGAAATGAGGTAAGCTGGGCTTTGTTAAATCTAATTCTGTCATTTTAATACAATGTCTCAACACAATTGGTAACGTTTTATTTCTCCACACAGGAAAATAATTGCAGAGTTTGAGCTCATGATTGCAAAAATGATCGGTAAGTCAATATAAATAAAATAATATAAAGTATACATCAGTCTTCAGGATATTAGATGTAACTAATCAACAAGAGCCCTCAAATTCATTCAAATTCTTTTTCTTTATTCAGCTAATCAAGAGAGTGAGACGGAGCTGGCCCAGACGAAGCTCAATGAGGCGCTGCTGGAGAAGGAGCAAGTGTCCAGTGACCTGAACACTATGGAGAGATCTTTCTCCGACCTTTTCAAGAGACTGGAGAAATACAAGGATGTTGTTGCGGGCTACAAAAAGGTGAGATTTGCCCTGTCATAAACCTCATATACATGACATATTTCTAAAGTTACAGTAGTTTAATTGGTAAATTTCCCCAGAATGAGGAGACTCTGAAAGCGTGTGCTCGGGACTATTTGACAAGGATCAAAAAGGAGGAGCAGCGCTACCAGACCCTTAAGTCCCATGCTGAGGAGAAAATTACTCGGTAAGAAATTTGACTACACCACGGTAAAAGCAGAAATTGCAAGACTTGGTGTCTGACTGATGATTATGATTATTGTTCTTCTCCAGTGCAAATGAAGAGATTGCTGAGGTGCGGTCCAAGAACAAGTCTGAGGTATCTGCACTTCAGGCTCAGCTGCGACGGGAGCAGCTGAAGGTCCAGTCACTGGAGAAGAGCCTGGATCAGAAGGTGACTACAGCTTTTAATTAGATGGGAGTACACTTAATAAGACATGAAATATTCTCTTCACATTTTTTTACTTTTCTTTCACAGGGGAAGGAGGCTGAGGAGCTCACTAAACTTTGTGATGAACTTATCACCAAAGTCCAGAAGGGTTGAGCTCATTTGTAAATACTGTAATTGTATTTGTTCTTTATTGTTGGTGTCCAGATCATTTTCTTGTGTACTTTGTTTGTCTTTATCAATGTTACTGTACAAAAAGTTAATAAAGATGATTTACAAGTTTGACTTTGTGATAATGGATTGTCTTTTGTCCTTTTATTCACGACTAAACCACTAGGGGGCAGTCTTTGCCTTCGTATGGTTTTGAATCTTATCATTTGGGTTTTGGATTTTAATCGATACTAATGGGTATAAAGGTTATGTTTGGAACCTAAAAAATAGTTATGTTCTGTGCAGACTTTCTACTTCAAACACACACACACACACAGAGCTATTCGGTGCACTAACCCTTCACCTCTCTGGAGCCAAAGCTCATCCCCATCCTGTAATGCTTACAACAAAACAAGAGCTCACCTGATACAATGCTCCCCTTCTTTCCTGAGCAATCACAGGGCCCTGTCACATCACTCCCAGAGGCAGGACAATGCACTTCCTAAATGGTGAAAGGAAATCCTACCTAGATTGGAGTTGAATGAGGTGGTAGTGCGGACCAGGGGGGAGGCGTAGGGGGTCGAGTCACTTAAATGGGAAAAGATGCTGGTCATTCGGTGTAGTCTTGCAGGGGCCATCACTCATCTAAAAAGGGCTGAGAGCGACTGCTCTTGTGTCTATTCAGTCATTCATCCCAGCTACTTCGTCCCTCTGCTGGCTGCCCTCTGCGTCACCCGCAGACACTTCAACTGGCTCACAGGAGGCTGGCCTGCTGTACCGCCTTATGTTTTAGGACAGCTAACCGCCACAGAATTTAGGATTATGCCTTTTTTTTTTTTTTTTTTTAAACATTGAACACATTAACAAATTAATCTTCATGAGGCACATGACTAATTAGTTTCAGGTAATTTAATCAAACTATCAAACCATCAAACTTTTTATGAGTTTAGTTTTTGAGCTTTGAACAAAATACATCATACAAGATTGTCAAATATAACCAATTCCATACAGAAATACCATAAATATTGGCATGAACTAAATGTGATTAAACTGAGTGACAAAGTACTCAAAATGTACTATACACAACAGAATACTTTAATAACATTACATAGATATGTAAAACGCCTTACTCTGAAAAATAAAATTTTGATACATACTTTTAGCAAAATAAATTAAATATCCAAGACTCAATTTGATTATAATGACTACAGCTTCATACACTGTGGGTTGATAAGGTGGCATCCTCTGCTGGTTTATCTCAACATGCTACTGACTGATAATGGGAACCTACCATAAAAAAAGTTAAAATGATTAAGAAGACCAATTCAGTTAACATGGAAACGCAATTCTTCCATCCCTTGCAGTCTCAAGCAAGGTTTGAATGCCATAAAAAAAAAAGCTATAAAAAGCCACCAGTCTACTCTCGATCACTTTTACCAGAGAACAAAAGTGAGGGATGGAGAAAGGTAAGGGATAGTGGTCAGCGTTCCAAACATTATGCATCTTTAACAAACAAAAAGACTACCTGAGTAGGGCACAAAACCGGCCCTTTTGTAAATCTTGTAACCATTTTCGTCTTCATGACCAGGCAGAGCATACTGCGGATACCCTGCGCTCCAACAGCTGAATAAGTGAAAGGGAAAACCTCACCTCCATTTTCAGCTACACCTCAAGTAGGAAAATGCAAAATTCGGTTGCTGCTCAGACCTTTCAGCTGGCCTGAATAGCTGTGATTAAACTCACACGCAAAAATGTCCTTGTCCTTTTTGTATTAAGTGCACAACAAGGATTAATGGATTTTAGTGGTGTGAGAATTTGCCAGGTAAAGAAAATGAGCACCAAATATGGAAGTTTGGATGTAAAAACACAAGGTGTGTATTACTGGCCATTACTGCTGTTTTTCTTCATGCACACTCTCCAGCAATGAGAAGAGTTTATAAAGAGTAATGCCGGTTGAATGCCGTTCAGGAGCTGCAACTAAGTCCAGAGCTTATTGTCCCTCTGAGACACTGGAGTAGTTGGTGGGGGATATTTGGCACTGGGCTAACACTGAAAATGAATGTGTTGATGCTGATGTACTTTCCCGTCCACATGGGAGTGAGTGTGTGTGTGAATGTCAGTGTAGATTTTGGGGTAGATTTTAGGGGGGATTGTTGGTCCTCCCTGGGTGAGGAGGAGCTGCTGCTGTGCCAGGTACTCCTCATAGTTCATGGTGCTCATGCAGTCTTTGTCCGGGCTGGAGGAGCTGGAGGACGGAGCCACACAGCCCCTGTCCCGCTCTCGATACGGCAGCCGGTGGGAGCTCTGCAGTACCTGTGCAGCTGCAGCTGGAGCGCTGGGAGGGGGGCAGTGCTTTCTGCTCTGGCAAAACCACAACAGCACTGTGCCGAAGATGAACACTATTCCAGCAGGGATGCCAATGATGACAGGCCAGGGGAGGGAGCTGGAGGTTGGCGAGAACATGGGCATGATGGGAGGCTTTGTGTCTGTGAAAGAAAAGGGGCAAAGAAAAATCAAAACCGGTGTGCAACTCTTCAGCGTTACACAGCTGGATTGCTAATGGCCTAAAACAAATGATCATTTTTACCATCAATTAATCTTTTGTGTTTTTATTCAGCATTTAGCCAATAAAAGGTTTGATCAGTTCAAAATATTTGAACCGAGATGAGTTCCATACTGAGGAAGACTATGGGGATGTCTTACTAAATTGTTGATTATTTTTAGTTGACCAATTGATTAATCAACTCATAATTGTGGCTCTTAAAAGCCTAAAGCTTGAGTTTGTGGACAGAAAATGTAAAACTCAAGCCTTTAAAAAGACGACTGAATAGCTTGACTGCCTATTGAATTTGACTGGTTTTCTTTGATTTGGTTGAGTCCAAAAAAAGATTAATAATGTATATAAAACAGGACAGCATTGCTTTGTTGGCATATGCCCTCATTCATACTTTTTGCTGACATGTACGTCATTTGCATTTCAGTTTGACTTTCCTCTGATGTTATTGTGTTACGTGCACTAATGCAGACTCCTGAGAATAAACAGACAGATACCACAGATCTTTGTCCAAGCTGCTGATTTGTTTCTCTGCAGGATGCTTGTGAGCGGTACACTTTAAACCGACATGACCCAGGCCTCACCTGGCAGCACAGTGAGGAAGGCGCTGCGGAAGCTGTAGCCCATGGTGTTGGCGCCTAAGCAGATGTACATGCCGCCGTCGTCCTCCTTGGCGCGGGTAATGAGCAGCTTGTTGAGGTAGGAGCCGTCGGGTCGGGACCACACCTCCCCCATGGGCAGCACCACGAACCGGTGGTCTCCCACCTCGATGGTGGAGTTGTAGCGGCTTTCCTCGTTAGACTCCACGCGCTTGAGCCACTGAATGACCGGCTTCACGTCGCTCCTCACTTTGCACTGAAACGACGTGGTGCCTCCGTAGTCCACCGTCGTGTTGACCGGGTGAGTGCCGGTCAAAATAGGCTTGGAGTTTGTCCTCTCTGCATGGACACAGAGAAAAATTGTCAAGACACACACACACAGACATTTCTTTTCACATGACAGCCCTTCTGCGGGTAGAAGAGGTCTTAGTTGTCCATTCCGTTATTAGCCTCAGGCTTAGAAGTTATAATTGACAGAGAGGGAGGGATACCACATGTAACACAAGAAGTATGTGTGATTAGTTTCCTCTCTTTCTTTGCTCCTGGTTGTACAGCACACATTTATCATGGGAGATAGGGGGGTTGGGGGGAAAAGGGGAGGGGGGGGCAGTGGGTCTGGCAGACAGCTGGGCTTTAATCAGCTCCAGATTGGGTGGAGGGTCCCTGAGTTGAACAGTCCCTCTCTCCATCTTCCCCCCTGTGCAAACACCAGGGCACAAGCCCTCAGTCTCAAGCCTGCTTCCTCAATATGCTTCTCATATACATGATTACACAAGCACATTCATCCATGCAGCAAGGATATGCATAAGACCTGCTGATCGCAATCAGACGTCAGGAGTAGGTAGATCAGAGAGGAGATTTTTTTTTTAAAGGTTACAGTTCTTCCTTGGTCAAATTAGTAACCACTATTACAGCGATTACGTTGTTTCACTTCCCTGCAGCAATGTACAAATGATGCCAAACATGATCCACACAAACAGCAGTCACCATTTAAATGAATCAGCCCTGCCTCATCTGTTGGCATTCATATTTCCAGGTGAATACGTTTGGTATGCGTACAGCTCAGCCTCTCAATGGGATACTCACGTATGACCTCAACTTTATATGTGGCGTTGATTTCCCCAGCCCGATTGGAGACCTTGCAGGTGTATCTGCCGCTGTGCTCTGGCGTCAGGTTCTTCAGACTCAGAGTCCACTTCTTCTGACGGCCCTCGCCGACCTCCTTCTCCGTCAGCGGCCTGTCGTCCTTCAGCCAGACAATGTCCGGTCGAGGATTTCCACTGGCCGTGCATTTGAGCCGCACTGAGCTGCCAACTGGACGAGCTATCACCCGTTTTCTCATCTTAGCGGGCTGGGTGAAGCGTGGGCGCACTATATGGGACATAAGAGGAATCATTTAGGTACTTTCCGGTGGATACATGACTTGAGACGAGACAGCAGCATAGGTTGCAAATTGATTTTCGATGTGATTTGTAGAAAAACAGGATAAAACATGCGAAATCACTAGTCTCTTACCAAGTTTATCTGACAAGCCATCAGTGCCCAGGTCAGACTCTGCTCCATCAGCCGTCCCGGCTCCAGTTTTATCCGAACCCGAGTCATCTGTTAACACAGCAGGGCAACAGTTAGTCAATCAACTGCTGATTGTGAAACGAAACCGCCAGGTGTTCTTTTGCAGTGAAGATAAAGGAAATCTTGCCACACCGATGTATAAGGCATTGACTTTAATCTAAAGCATTAAATGATCAACTATTTTCCAGTGTGAATGGCCATATGAAAGGAAGTGTACACTATGATATTGTAGGTATATTGCTCCTTTTAAAGTTAATTAAAAGGAGCAATATACCCAGCAGAGTGTTCTTGGCTCTATATGAGTACATTTAGAATTTATAGATAGGCTCCTCTGAGCGGGGGTGCATGCTCAGGTCATACTCTGCAGCATTTGGTAGTAATATGATCAGTTTTCATAAGCCCAGTTGCAGGAGACAGCTGTGGAGTTTATGTCATTGGCTGACATCATGCAGCGGAGCTAAGACAGGGCTTAGAGAAAATATAATGAGTGAAACCTAATCGACGGTTTGTGATGCGTATCAACTTTTCGAGGTAAGCGTTGATGAATTAACACAGCAGATCGAGTTCCTCGCCAATTTTTGCCACTCTGTAAAGAAGAGACATTTAGCAGATGATTATTGAAGAAGGGCTGCTAATGGTTTTATATGATACAACTGAGCTGTCACTTCACATTAGATAAAGTAGTCTTTCTTAGGGGTTCTCCAGTTCTGGATCTTTTGTACCATTTTGGGGATTTTGAGCTCAGTGCAGCCTTAAGTTTGATTTTTCTAGATGCAGTTTGGCACACTTAATTCCCCTCAAGGTTTGATTGGGTCAGGTAAAGAGGCCAGATGTGACTTCTAACCCCCTCGTTCTGCCTCCCTCCGAGTCCCCCCGAAACCCTCAAAGCTCTCTCGGGTTCTCTGGGTACAAACCCTCCTTTGTTTGTCCCCTGCAGCACCAAGCCCAGCCATGATGTCATGGCTATTTGAAGGGGTTTAACTGGCCAACTATAATAACCCATTCCTTTAAAAAACAGCCTCTACTGGAAGAAATATTTCTCTGTTGCTCACTTGGGCTCTCCACATTCCTCCCGGTTCCTGAACCTCCCAATCCAAACAGAACACGGTCCCACACTGCCGGGGTTTTCTTTTTGACTTTTTTTTTCTTCCTGAATCTATTTCCTCTCTACTTTTAGGCGATTCTAGGGAACAATGGCGCCCTTTATATGGCTGTTCTGTTAAAGCTATCTCTCGCCACTATTGTCTCTACGCAATATTAGCTCACTACTCACAGAGGCGAGGTAGGTGATATAATTGTTATTTTTGGAAGATTAAAAAATAAAATAATCAATAAATGAGGAGTGACTGAGAGGCCCATTCTTGTGTAAGTAAGTAAAAGCTGCAACTTATTATGGAATCAGTGATGAAACAAAAACCCTTGTACTTTATGCACAGTATGAAATCCAAGATTCGTTACGCGAAGGGAAATGAAATCATGCTTATGTAAGTAAAAGTATCAAATTGTTTTAAATTCAATCACCGTTTCTTCCATACAACTTAAATCCATTCACGGTCTCGCTACAGTGTTTGGGGTCTGACGCCATCCCCTCCCTCTTCATTCACAAATCCAGCCACAGGAAACAGCTCACTACACACTCTCTCTGTTGGCCTCCGGTGCCAGCTGAATCACAGGAAAAGGCCTGATGATTTGAGGTCACAATGAGCTCCAGATGTTGTTGGGGACATTATAATGTCCAGGGAAAGTTGTGCGCAGTGGCCTTGCATCACACTCAGGAAATCTCCAAACAAATACCACACGTGATCAGTCACACACGGGGCAGTTTATCCAGCATTTGGCCTGACAACGTCTCCAGAGAGGAGCGAAATGAAAAATGTGCTGCTAGAGCCAAAAGTCTCCATGTAGAAAAAATGAGCACAGCCAGCCCTGTAATATATTATCTGTGCAGACATAAACATTAAAATCCAACGCTGTGAATGTTAATATGACAATCCCATGTTAATACTAATATGAAGCCTGCTGAAGACTGAGCAGCTGAGGACAGAGAGGTTGCTGCATGCATCAGTCTGTCCTGGTGGGGGTGCTGGGAGGTGATGGGGCCAGTTGTCAAGAGACCACCCCAAACAGGGCCCAAACAGCCAGCTGGAGGGATTGGGGAGGCGCCATGTTGCACTGACTGACCAGATTCTTCAGATAGCTCAGGGGAGGACAGGCTGTCCGCTGGCAGATGGGAGGAGGAATATCTCTCCAGCTGAAGTGGAACCCCCCACCTCCTCCTCCTGCTCCTGACATCACCCTGCAAAACCCCTCACTCTCCTCGTCCCAAACCTTCGCTGTCTCCTTGTCTTACTGTCTTTCTTCTGCTTGGCTTCTCTGCTGGGTCCCAGGCGATGTTTAAAAAGTTATGCTCTCCACGTTGGGCCTTGAACTTGAACAGCTGCCAAGATTTCGCTGACCCTTCTCCCCCGATCGGGAACTATAACCGACTGCAGTTGCTTCTCTTATTTTTTACTCTGTGGTCCAAAACAAATAATAAACTGACATGATGGATACTGTATGTGAAGCTATGCCGGGAGTTACCCCTCATTTACGGTATTTTAAATAAATAATCTCTCCCCTCTGATCTTTTTGAGCCTCCCAGCAGATCACTACAGTTAACTGCATGCAAGTAAATGCAAATGGGTACGATTAGGTGATTCAATGTTAATGGAAAGTTTTGCTCATGATAATTGCAGACTATTTGGTTGTATTAAGCTGAGCTCAATCCTGGAAGTATTTCGACACTGAGGCCCCCTGATCTTTGAGGCAAAAAGGCACCCAGAATGCAATGCAGCCCTGATGGAACAATTACCTATAAAAACAAATGCTGTGCTGATGGCATGCCAGTGGCTAATGGGATGATGGACAAGAGAGCAGAAAGATGGGGTGGGGTGGGGGGTGGGGGGGGGGGGGGCGGGGCTCTCCACCACCAGAGGACAACTAGGAAAAGGAACAACACAGATCAGGATTAAGAGTCCGGCCAGGAAGTCTCTAGGTAACTCCATAAAGGGCAAAAACTCTGATAAAAATCTCATGGAAATATGCTTCCGAGAAAGACTTATGACCGCACTTCCAACGGTATTTCTTTAATGTAATAAAACGAGTGGGAGCAACGCATGCAGTCAGGTTGAACTGATCTCCTGGAGATCCCTTCCAGCTTCCTCACATCAGTCTTAAACTGTCTTCATTGAAGTTCCTTCTTACTCAGTTGTACTGCAGCAGAAGCCAAACCAGACAAATTATCTGTCACATAAACACATCACAGGGGGAAATGGCTATCTATCACAGAGATTAATTGGCTGATTGTGTGTGTGTGTGTGTGTGTGTTTTAATTTGTGTAGCTTTAATTTATCAAAATCATCATTCAATCTCTCACGCTTTAAATCAGTATTTAATCCAAAACAAATTCATGTATAATGATAATATATGTAGACTATTTGTTTTAAAACGGTATTTAAAAAAATAATATCTCAGTAGTCAGGGAATTTCTGCAGATTATTTTTCCCTTGTTTGCTAACAAAGTACTAATTAATATTGCTCTGGTTTATATGAAATTAAAAATTACATTATAAAACAGAGTTAAAGTCTTTGCACTTTTATCTAAACCATCTTTTTCAGAATCTTAACTTCATAGATTCTTAGGTATTATTTAATCTCTATAAAAGTTGAGACAAAGGCAAAGCAACTATTTAGAGGCAGCCTTTTTTTTCTTTTTTCATTTAAAGTTACAAATCAACAGAAGCACCGCAGCAATTTGGTCTTCATTTCTTAACAGGTCAAAATGTTGCTTGATAATACCAGAAGGTGTGATAGCATCCTGTGTTCGTCATGAACACCTTTTAATGTTACGCTTCCTGACCGAATGATCCATGACATCTACTTCAAAAGACACATCCAAGTCAAATTGTCTCGTACTCTTCGTCTGACATTTCAACTCCTTCAACTTCAACTGAATCTTCAACTGCTTCTCACCCTTTCACTTCAACTTCACTCAGTGCCTACACTTGAACTTTGTATGCACTTCCATGATAATTCTACTTATTTCAGTATTTGTATTTTGACTGCAACTTTGTCTACAACTATTTCAGCACTTCAGCTATTTCAAACTTTGAATTTTCAACAATAAGCAGACAAATATCTTCCGAAAACCTTTCCTAGTTTATTCAATTTATTTTCTTCATCATGTCTTGTACTAATGTCTAATCTTGTGACCACAAAGTGATGCTGGTTTTTAAATTTCTATTCACATTGGCTCCACTCCCCACTTGAAATAATCTACATTTACTTTCTGCAGTGAAAAAACATCAAATAGACCAAATGCATCAAATCCAAATGCATGATTGTGACAGTATTCAATCAACAGAGCCTTAAAACAAACTTAAAATGACATGTTGGTTGTTATCCATCACATGATTGAATCTGAATGTGTTCCACAGAGATGTGTTTAGTGTATATATAAAAACTCAGAATGCCCTTTAAGTGCAATGTAGACACAGACAGCCACGTCTGACTTTGATACTTTATAGCTCAACTGTAGTATGAACCTTGACATTATAGCTGGCACCGTGCCTTCATCTCCAACCTTTCATTTCAGCACAATCAGCAGACACCCTCTCTTTGAACTCAGTGGCAACTTCCTATTGAGGGGGACCCGAAAATAAACTTTGGTCCAGACTATTCCCAACTCATGAGCATGCTTTACTACAAAATGCCCTGCTTTCTGACGTGCTCTGTGTTTTCCCCATCTGCCTGATTACGGTTCTTCTTCTGAAGCCTGGCTGTCACAATACCAGGCTGCAGCTCCTTTTGAGAGAGAGAGAGAATGAGAGAGAGAGAGAATGAGAGAGTGTGAGAGAGAGAGAGAGAGAGAGAGAGAGAGAGAGAGAGAGAGAGAGAGAGAGAGCACAGACTCTGGCCCTAATTAGGCATCTTAGAGTAATTAGACTAAACACAGCCTTCACGCTCCACTCCGCTCATTCATCATGCTCTGCTCCAGCGCAGAGGAAATGCATTGTATGCATATGCACAAGCGAGTAGCACACTGGGTCAAACTGTGGCTGAATCCTCCGGGCCCCATTCAAGAGCTGTGTTAGAGTCTGAAGACAAACCGACACTATTACACTGAATGTGTGTCCTATTGCGGAGCTGCAGACCTCCTGCCTCCACAGAGAGTAGCCTAAGGAAAAGGAAGAGCTTGAGATCCAATGAGTCACAGAGGATGAAGTAGTATGAAACAATATCCCGGGCCGCTGTTGACTTTGGGCAGGGAGAGGTAGGGGCTTTGACACATACAATGGATGAGAGGATCTACCACTAAACCTCCATAAATCCACTTGTTTTAGACCTCTGTGAGGGATGTTGTCTTTTAACATTTGAACTGTTGTGAGATTTTTTACAGAACAAAATGGGTAAAAAACACCAGATGATGTGGTCTGATCGTACCAATCACAGGAATGGCTCACGGCCATGGTCTCTGGTTTTAGTTACCAGGCAGGTGACTTCATGTTTTACAGATGCTGAATCGAGCTTGAATTTTTAACAAGAGTGACACATCAACCTGAGACGATCTCATCTCAGGGACCTGCAGAGCAACCGGTTTTACAAACTCTCTAATGGGATACACACAAGTCCATCTGCACTCACCGATGACGATGAGGGTATAGTTGATGTTAACGCTACCAAAGCCGTTGGTGGCTTTGCAGATGTAGGTCCCCGTGTCATCTGCCTCCACCTCCTTGATCTTCAGGCCCATGCGGAGGATACGGAAACGGATCCAGCCGCTGTGGATGTTGCGCCCGTCTTTGGTCCACATTATGAGGGGCGGAGGGTCTCCCTCCACTGGACACGGCAGCTTAATAGCGCTCCCAAGCCGAGCCATCTGTCTGTGAGCAACCTTCTCAGACACCCTTGGAGGTCCTGAGGATACACAAACACAATAATGGTGAAGAAAAAAACAAAACTTTAGTATGGTTTCACAAAAGGAAAACAATTTATGTATTTTATCTTCAGCCGGCAATGACATTGAAAATGGGTTTCCGAGGTCGATAGCAATATCTTTAGATGGTATTCCACATCTTTTCACATTATAGTGCCAAAAAGTGATTTCCGCAAATTGTATTTATGTCAGGGTGAAACATAGAATGCATCATCTAGATCAGTAATTTACAGGGGTTTTAGACCTATGACCCTTTTAAACAACGCAATGTCAACTTGTATACCTCTTCAGTGGCCAGTTCATTCAAAGGGTGATTTTTCGACTTTTTTAAAGTCAAAAAATCATCTTCAGAAGTACAATTCGCAGAAATCTACAAGAAAAGATAAACAAACACAACAAATGCTAAATAAATTGACTTGTTGTAGAAATTAATTATTTCTAAAACCTCTCCAGAAACTCCATTATGTTGGACAAGATGCCCTTAAAGCTGTACATTGATGGAAATAGAAATCTATGCACATTTTTATGACATCAAAAGCTCCAGGACAGCTGCTCTATATACCTCGTGGTGAAATAGTTTAACCAACAGCTGTTTTCAAAATCAAGAAAATGTTTTGAATCATAATTCTTTTCTTGTTTCCCACCTATTAAGTGGGAGGTGAAATAATGGGGTGTTAACATCAACCTTGTCATTGAAAAAAAGTTTTCTTTTTCTGGTAAGTAAGAGAGGAGCCCTTCTTTATATCCAACAATTTCCAAAAAATATTACAAAATTGAATGGGTTTACTAAAAGTGACCAACTAGTGTGCAGCTTGGCAAAAGTAGTGTATTGGAATGAGAAAATGAAATACAGTATGCTGATTTCCCTTGACTAGAAACCGCTCTAAACAGCCTGGATGTGGGCAGATAAAATGAGACAGAGGTAATTTGTCATCTTTTTGTCTGATTACCCAGAAACGTTGAAACCAGATTGTTATAATTGGGCAAGCTCAGTCGTCCACTGCCTGCACAGGGAGGGTAAAGTGCTCTGGCTCTGGTTTTGCGTGCAAGAGATCAAAGCGATGAGAGGGGGGGGCGGGTCCCAGTGAGACGGACAGCAGCCTGTTCTCCCTGCTCTTAATTGGCTCAGGTCTGCTCCCTCAGATCTGGTGAAGTGGAGCGGGCCGAAACACCCTGTGATGGTGTTAGGAGGCCTGCGCCGCTGCTCGCTAGGCACCCGGCGTACAACTAACCCCCCACCAAAAACTAAACAAACCCTGAATTACTGAGCAGACTGAGCACCGAAGAGAAACTGGAGATTGGGGGAGTGAAAGAGGGGAAGGAAATGCAACCAAATCCTATAGCTGCAAAAGCCCTCAAAAGTACACAGTCTGTGCCTCAGAACAAATGGCTGGTCTGGTAGCAGTAAAAACAAAGAGGAGGGTAAGTACACATGGCCTCTCACAACACATATACACACGCTCAAACACACACACACACACACACACACACGCATGCACACGCATGCACACACACGCACACACACACACACACACACACACACACATTCACATTCCTCTGGTGCATTTCACACATATGGTAAACAAGAAGATCATTATACTGATGGGGTTACGGTGGGGGAAGGTGACACAGGTAACTCCATCTGGCCGTTTTATTCATCACATTGCAGACAGATGTATCTGAACTGCAGGTACAACATCTGGACTGCTGCGTTGGTGACCTTCACTGCTGAAAAAACTCACTCATATAAAAAAAAGTCATGGCACAATCCAAAATGGAAAAAAGTGACACTTATGAGCTAAAAACCAATGAAACCCTCCTTTCTTTCTTTCTGTCTTTTTTCAACCATGCATGAACACACACACACAAACTCAGAGGTTTCCTTCCTCTCTGTGGATGGACTTTCCTGGTCCACAGCATGCACAGGAAATTTGAAGTGTCACTGTTTATGTCTGTGGAGAATATTCTTTTTCTTTTTCTGGTTGTTGTCAGCTGGCACATATCTCGCTCCTCTGCTACCAAGAGAGCAGAACAGAGCTGCTCACTGTTCAGTTTCTGACTTTACAGACTCTGCTTTAGGAACACAAACAGGTCACAGCGCTGGCTTGGGGCGGTTGGCGCTCATTTGAACTGAATTGATCCTCAAACACTGAATGGCCTTGTAAAAACATAAATACATGTGTGCCAAATCGTGAACAAATATGCTTCAGTTATCTCTTCTGACTTGTGGTCCTGCAAGCTACTCAGCCATGTGCTCCTTCTGGATTAAGGGAGGGGACTGGCAAGGCCTGATTTATGTCAAAGGTTTAGCTAGAAGAAGAAGAAGAAACCCCTTTATTAGTCCCACACTTAGTCCCACAGTGGGGAAATTTACCCTCTGCATTTGACCCATCCTTTAAGGAGCAGTGGGCAGCCTCGTGAAGCGCCCGGGGAGCAACTGGGGGTGAAGTGTCTTGCTCAGGGACACAACGACATGGACGGGGTGTGAACCCCGGTCCTCTGGTTGAAAGACTGACTTGCTAACCACTGAGCCACAGCCCCCCTGAAGCAAAATGTGAAAACACATTGACCGAGCATGTGCACTGCTTCTGTCAAACTAAACCTTCTGAAAACTCAAAAGGACATTTCTTGAGTTATATTCTTTTTGAGAAAATGAAAAGAGACAGCGAAACATCTGAATTCTCTTTCCCATTTACTAAAATATACAGCGGTGCACTTCAAAACCTGCAGTGTTGTTTGTAGGACATTTGACACTTATTGTATCCTCAACCCCTTCCTTATAGCAGGGTTATGTCTTTAAATGTCTTTTTAAGCTTCTATAAACCATGTTTTTTTTTCATTTATCTGATCAGATGGCTTTATGTTGGAGGTGACATTTTGGGGGAAAGGCTTCTTCACTTTCTTAATGAGAGTTAGATGAGAAGATCTATTCCACTCTCATCAAAAGATTGGAGTTATCTAGCTAACTCTCTGGGAAAAAAAACAATCCCCAAAACAACAAAGAAAAAAAAAAGCCTATTTCCAATAACTATTCTTTTAATTGTAATAAAATCTATGTGATCTTGACCTTGGTCATTCAGGACGTCTCAAGAAAAACTTGAACGGTGCTCTAAGGGCAAAGAATGTGCAACAAATGATTTCCTCCCTGCATCTCCGCTCTTCTAAAGACCTTTTGAAGTCCTTTTGAAAAACAAGGCTTGAAGAGGTGCTGAAATCAAGGACATCGTCTGAATAACTTCATAAGTATTTGTGCTGTGTGCATGACCACCATCCTTTCTTCAATAGTGACTCTCCTCCTCCGCCTCCTCCATCTCAAGGGCAGATTATTTTAACCTTGGAGTTGAAAGCGCGGAAAAGTACCTCACAGAGGCCCTCTGTAACACAATGTTTTGCCTTATCTGCTTTATTGAACCATGGCTGTCATTTTCTCCGCTGTTTCACTTGAGTCTTCTGAGGCTCTCTCGTGGTTCCTGAACTAAGCATTATGCACCTCTACTGAGGTCGTGATGAATGGGAATCTACACAATTTATGTGCAATTTAACTGGTGAGCGTTTCAGAGCGTTTTACTCAAACTGTTAGAATTGTTAGCTGCTCTGTAAAGGGAAAATGATACACATGACCATATGGGCTTTCCTGTATTACAGCGTTGGTACGGCGGCCCTTATTATAGCCGAGTTTCATGTGTGAATGGGATCTTTCATAGTGCAGGAAGAGGAGGCGGAGGCCTGGCGACTCTCAGAATTAGCTCTGTTTTTCTTTGCTCAATTTGGTGATGGATTATTTTAAGAGAAAGGGGCACATTCAATAGGAGGTTCTCACATTCTTGTGCTTCAGACTAAATATAGACATTTTTTTACAAAACCTTGTGAGCAGGTTAATGATCTGTTGATCTGACGTGAATGGAAATTTGTTAGGAAGAAGGAATAAAAAATTAAAAAAACAGACTACAAAGGCTGCCAGACATGAGCAATGTTCAGATGTGCTGGCACGTCTCTCCTCGTTTATTTTCTTTTTTACGAAACACCTGTGGATTTGTAATGATGTGTACATGCATTTTTCTTCCCATACAAAGTGCTTTGGTCTTTCTAGTCATTGCAAACATGTCAATAAAGGGTTGGCTTGGCTGCTGACAGCCACTCCAATAGTGAACACCTGGAACTTACCCAACCGCAATGAGAGCAACTTGATAATGCATGCAACACCAGCCGCCCAATAAGGCACATAGTTGTTCAAACAACACAGTAAACATCTTCAAATAAAAAGGATTTGGTCCTTAATCTCCAGCCAACTGCAAGAATGTCTTGTGCATCAAAAGGCTTTTGCACACTGCCAGACACTGTAGTGATTCTTTACTTAGATAAACACTGATTCCACTGAATGTGTCTTCAATATGCAGTATTTACATAGAGGATAAGAGGCAGAGAGACAGATAGAAGCTGGAGAAAGCTTCCTCCCTCCCAGCAGCCCTGTGTTAGCTCAGCAGACCGTACAAGAACAGACAGACATCGAACATAAGAGAGGACATTTAATGGAGCCTGTGCTTCCAGGGAAATACTCCATCATGCATCTCTTAAGACCTCAGGAGCACTTAAACAATACAATCAACTAAATGGATGGAAAAGAAGAAAGTAAAGTTTAAGGGAGGGAAGTTAAAGAAAATGCACAAAAAGCTACATGAAAGCGAGAAACCAAATCCAGAGTCAGAGACTGGAGGGGTTGGGTGAAGAGGAAAGGTGAGGTAGACTCTGCAGCTCGGGGAGTGTGTGAAAGGCCAGAGCTTCTGTTCAGAGCCCGCTGCTGCGCTCGGCTATACATTTCACAAGCAGAGATAAAAATCTGCATAAAACAGTGAGAGAGAAAGAGAGTGGGGAGAGCCATCTTGGCAAATCAAGAAAGGAGGTGAGGTGAGGGATGGAGGGGAGGCGGCGGCAGTGACAGGGTGAGAGGGGACAGGGTTTGTGGAGTGGCGGTGGAGGCTGTTCTGACAGCAGCGGGGTAGCCAAGGGTGAAGAATGCCGTCTTTTCTTACCCCTCCAGACGTCCTGCCCAGCGGCGTCACCCAGTGTGGTAATCAATACCGGTTATTTTCCCCTCTCGGCTTTCCAATCAATAGATAAGAGCAGGGTAAGACCAGCGGGGACAATGGCTCTTTCTTCGGCACCATCTGATGTAGGCTGAATAGCAACTGCTTCAGTGGTGGGAATGGTACAGGAGGAGCTATTGGGTGACATGAGGGAAGAGAGAAACTGCAGGAGGGGGTGGGATATAAAGAAAGAGGAAAAGAGAATGAGATGCTCCAGTCAATCTATCTGCTTGTTTGCAGTGAATCTGCTTCCTTCACTAATGGCCCCTGAACAACAGGCTCCTGCAGGCCCCCTCATCAAAAGAACAGGAAAGGAACAGAGAAATTACTCCAGCGTCATAAAGCTTCTGGAAACATCTCCATCACGCGGCCTTCCCTTAACAGGCCCTACTGTGGAGCCTTTGAACTCTAAGCTGCTATACTTCATTAGACTCGACGGCCTTCTCCCAGCCCCAGCTGCCTTTGTCGGAGAAAAGCAGCGTGTGTCTCTGTAGGCTCCTTGCTACTGTCATCTGCAGCTCCACTCGAAATAAATCACTTCAGCAAAAACATATGTTTGTTTGTCAACAAACTGGAGACATATTGGTATTTTTCCATTGGTCATCGTTCATACAGAGGTGATCCACCTCTCCTGAAACAAATTTGAAAACATTATGCATTATTTTATGAAATATAACATTAACTTTCAGGTAAAAGCAAATGCCATATATTTAGTCAATGCCGTTATTGTTTAGGTCATCACTTACTCACTAAATTGACAAGACACATAAGTATGGAGGTGGCTTTCAGCTCACAATTTAATGGGAGAAATCCTCCGTTTTATGACTTATTGATTCGACTTGATAATATGAAAAGCCCTTTTCATTCAGGACTTCCCATAAGGGACTACATCGTTTTCCATACTTCCACAAGCCTGTAAAAGTAAGGAGTTCTTCTGGAAAATCCTTAACTTGAATTAATAGAGGCCTTTCACATAATGTTTTTGGAGTGGATCTGAGTTGCTGTGGAATAGTTTATAGCCTGCTTTTCCAATGTGTTTTACCTGATCTACCACTGGAAAGAGAGTTGGGTATTTTCTAATGAGAATGGTCAGTGTCTACGGTTATATTATTAATACCTTTTATGAGTCTTGGAGATGGAGAAGGACACTGTAGTTTAGTTTGAGTTAATCCCACACACACCATCCTGCCATAAGCATAGTCATCCCATCAAATGTGTACCTGCAGTTGAAAAATAGTCCCCAATAAATGTTTACTCAAGTTTGAATAACATGAAAATGTACAGTAAATTTACAATAAGGAAATAACTAATGGGCTGAATGTCAGAAAGTATTGAGGGATGGAGTAGTGCATTGTTTGTCTTTTCAAGGGATTTTCTGAGAATACCAAAGATATAGAATAATGTCAACCTTATTATCTAATGTTTGGGAATGGTCAATACAAGAGCATTTTTTTTATTATATTCTATTACAACTCAAATCTGAAATACTGAAATCTGTAACTGGTCAAATGTCCTGAAGTAAATGTTGACCAGTTGGGACTATGAGAAGTTTCCAATCATAAAATATCCATACAAGACTACAAAAGGCCATTCAATTACTCAGGTTCTGTGGGAATGGAGAATAAAATAATATTCTTCGTGAATACACTAACAAACTAATTCAGTGGCATAACTTTTCATGCAAATGTGAGTCAGACGCTGGTCTTGCCCCATCAAAAAGAGCGCACAGTGAGCGGCACTCTAGTCGCTTTATCTCACTCCATTAGGCTAAGGCCCGGTGCACACACAGGGGCTGAGTGTGTGCTTAGGGCCACTTATCAGGGAAGAGGCAGCAGGAGGGAGGCTGGGAAGGCAGAGAAAGGCCGGATAGAGTGACAGACAGAGACAAAGAAAGAGGGGTCAGAGGAGGCGAGAGAAAGACAATCAAGCCAAAGAGAGAGAAGCAGGGTGAGGGTTAAACAGAGGACGGTTGATTTAGAGAGTGGCAGGGCGCAGAGGCTAAGATGGCAGGGAGGCCTCCTTTAACACACAGCCCATAAGGAGAGGAGGGCTGCATGGGGGAGTGAAAGGGGATTAGGTGGGCCCAGGCGGCAGTAACCAGGAATCCCAACAATCTCACACCCCACTCCCTGGCCCGGGCTCAGCCTCAGCCACATGACACACTCAAACAGACCTCTCTCTCTCCAGTGCAGAGCAGGGTACCAACGAGCACCTGTTTACCACTGTCTGCCTCATACGTTTGGAGATGGACCAACCACTTGGCACTGAAAGGGACATTGTGTGAACGCCAACACGTGTTTGGCTGCTCTGGACCGCCTGCATATTCCCTCTTATTCCCTCTCACAGACACACACAGAAATGAACGTTTCCAAAGAGCCAAGATTCAAGATTAAAGCCCTAACTTTAGATTACTATTTCATCGCATACACTTCACTGCGATAAGGTTAGGGATCTTCAAATAGATCCTCCAATATATCTGAGAGGTCACAACATGATTTGATTGATATAAAACAGATTTATTTGACACAAAAATATGAGTCTTTTTTTTTTCCTCCAAATAATATACTTTGAGAAGGAAAACGTCCTTGTTGGTGCACACAACTGCATACAACAGTCACAAGGAGAGAAGGTCCAACAGTTTGGGAACCACCGTTTTATCAATTCAAGCCTCAAAAATGAGTGAAACCTTGCTGATATAATCAGTGTCAATACTTGATCTATTGTTTCTAGACTCTTCTAGTGTTTATGATTAAACTGTTTACTTGGCCAAAGTTATGGGAGAAGTACTCAGATCTTTTACTTTAGTAAAAGTAATACCACAGAGTAAAGATACCCTACAAGTAAAAGTCCAAAACCAAAATATTACTAAAGTAAACGTATTGACATCAGAATATACTTAAAGTACTCCTTATGCAGAAAGGCCCATTTAAAATAATATATTTATGGTAGGTGTTAATCATTGGATTATAAATATTGATGCATTCATGCACTTTATGTTGCGGCAAACATGAAGCTCATATTAATAAAACGTCATCATTTATTAGTTAATTTCAATTTGTATTAATAATTTGAATCTGCAACGTAACTAGTAACTAATATTGTCAAGAATATTGTCAAATAAATGCAACTCAGTACAAAGTACAATAACTGCCTTAAATATGTAACAGTAGAAGTCTAAAGTTAAATAAGATGACTTATTACTAACTTAAGTACAGTACTTGAGTAAATATTCTTAGTTACATTCCACCATGGCTAAAACAAGAGCACAACATGATTTACGAGAGCAAGTTCTTCACAGATCCAGGCCGTTAATTTTGCTCTCAAAGTGCACCAGATCGTTTGCAAGATTTTCATCCGAGGGATCATGACCCTGGATCCTCCTGGAGGGTCCGACTCACCACAGCCTCAAGGAATCCTGTGGGTAACACTGCTCTACATATGCAAGACATGCCGATGGGACACAAGTAGACATTTCCTCGCTAAAAACATTGGGAACCACAGCTCTAGAGCATGCTTACTGGACAGAAAACACCAGTGGGTCGTTACACCATCTCCTCGCAACAAGAACTCTGTTTACGTTGTTTCATGGCCTCCATCAGTCAACAGTGAGGTGCATCCTGTCACTCCCTGCATGTCTCCTCCTCCTTCAACCCTCCTGCATTCCATAGTGGAGAAAAAGCTAACTACCCGACCTGCGTTTTGCTCGATGTGTACAGTTGACACAGTCGGAGTCCAGTCTGGAAGTGCTGAATGAGATACAGATGTCCTATTAAGTCGAGCCACTGTCGCTCTGCGTTGGTCTGATGTTCCGCTGACTGGCCGAGCTGCACAGAGGCTGTAAACAGGACTGCTTCGAGCCAGACATGCTGTCACCAGCAGACCAGTGTATGTCTCTCTGTGCGTGTTGTGGTCACATCTGTGTGATGATGATGATGATGATGATGGTGATGATGATGGCCGAGTCTGGCACTGAGTGCCCCTCATCATAGGAACCCGACACCAGCGTACAGTCTGAGGATCAGCCAATCTCCATGACACTGGGAAGCGATTTACACCAGCGCCTTTGTCAACAAGGTCCTTTCAGGAGAGGGCCATTGACAGACTGCGATGTAGCAGGAGTGTTTGGGCAGAATGGAGCGATTCAGAACGGAGCAGGAGGGGAGGAGAGGAGTGGGTGAGGGAAATATAAAGGCGGGTGAGACAGAGACGAGACAGAGCGGGGAGAAGGGGGGAGAGGCAAGGCGAGACAGACGGACGGGGTGGAGGAACTGGCAAAGCTCTCACTGACAGCAATGGGGCCTCTTGACAATCCAGGAATATTGTCTGAAATCAATCTGTCACCGTGGAGCTGTTGAGCCTGTCATTGTGCTCTGGTACTCGCCCTTTCAAAGTGACAATTTGTTCAGTGCTTTCCCAGTTCACCTTACTACTCAGCTGCACAGAGGTCACTGCCCTCTCTCCATCTCATCTATACGTCTACCCGTCCGACTGTCTCTGTCTTTGTTCATCAACTGTCCACGCTGAGCCATCCCGTCCCTTTGCCAAGGTGACCTGCACAGGAACAGGCGGCTGATGACCAGAATAAATGTCCTGTCGCAAGGACTCCTGTTACATCATTGCATCTCCTCATCAAACGTTGAAATATTTCACAGAAGAAGTCAGAGGGTCGCCACATTTCATGAAAATCCATCAAATAGTTGTTGAGATATTTCAGTCTTGACCAAACTGGAACCGTCAGACAAACCCCCAGATAAGTCGATATTGACATCCCGAGTTTTACCAGCATGGCTAGAAATAAACAAAAAGATCAGACACTTCAGCTAATATTGAATCTAGGCACAGAATAACTGTATGAATGGCGCAAGCCAAGCCTCGAACTCAACGTACATTCAGGCTGGGGGCTGATTCAAGATCCAAACTCACATCGCTGTACATGAGGAAATCCAATCAGTTTCACTGCATGGTGCAGAATTCCAGTCTGGGATAGCAGTAGCTCTGCTATAAAATATGACAGATTATACTCCTCGCTTCTGAAATTGTTTTTCCTCCCATGTCCCATTCCACTCTTCAAGTCAAAGCGGGGACATATTTTTCCATTCATTACAGTCCCCTGAATGAAAAGTCAGGGCCTCTTTGCCTTCTTGCCTCACCTCCAATGTTGAGAAACTGTTGCTGCTGGAAATGGGTGCAAGCTAATTCCATCATGGCAGCCTATCCGCTCGCAAGGAAAACTCCTATTTTGACGTATACTGTGACAGGCAATCGCCCGGACCAGACTCTTTATAACCACAATCAATGGGGACAATGCACAAAGAATTCCTGAGGTCGCTCAAAAGAATTGCTAATGAAAAACAAAGTGGAAGTGAAAAAGCCACAAAGCCATGTGGGGTCTCATTGAAGCTCATCGGAGGTGAACTGAAAGAGGGGGATTGAGGAAGGGAGGATGGCCGATACTGGAAGGAGGGTCCGGGGGTGTGTGTCGATGGCACCGGCGGCCTCATTCAGAGCTCGTTATCCCAGCCGTCCCCTGGCTCGGCTTTCTTCAGGCTCAGCCAGCCATCGCTGTTGCCACCATAACTTTCAATCAACCTTTTAACTGCAGAATGGCCGTGTCGGTGTGTGTGTGGTAGTGAGGTTAGTTTGTCAGAACAACAAGTGATTTCTAATGAAACCCCCCGGGGACAGGAGGCAGCAGAGCAGAGAAAACTTCAATAATCCTTTCAACGCAATTTCTGATATTAGATTATAAAGACGACCAACAGCAAACTGCTTTAAAAAAGGGGGAAAACAATAAAAGACTTAAAAGTCAGGAAGCTTATCATCAAGTTTTGTACAGCAGGTACTTCCTGGCTGTCAGTACGAGGCTGCAGCAGCACTGATTCAAGCAGGCTGTGGCAAGTACGGCAAACAAGCACATACAGTAAGATGTGGCAGATGATATTTCTGCAGTTTAAATCACTCTTTTTAGTCCAGACCCGTTCAGTCCAAGCAACATCCCAGGGCCACCTTCACATAAATACAGATACAAATACCTATAGATGTGTTTTCCTGACATACCACAAGGTTGTCATGGGACATGTTTTGTATTTTGTATGCAAGGCTGCTCAACACCAAGGAGAAGACTTGCATGCAGCTGCACGCACTTTCATGGTCCACATCATAAATCTACAAGTTCAAATCTATAGGAAAACCAAATCGACTGTTGAACGGTGAAAGAGGAGGGCAATTGGAATCTCCTCATTTCACTTACTAAAGTGACTGAGTGAACAGCTGTGAAGCACAAAACGGTGAGGAGGTCGGAGAAGGAGGCGGAGGCGGGCGTCTCTCTCCACGACTTGGCTCCTCAAAAGAAAAAGAGAAAACAGAGCGGGACCAGAGGAATGAAGAAGGGTTAGAGAGAGGGGTTGCGCAAGACAAACACTTCCTGTGTAAATGTTATTGTAAGGTCACTTGTAAAGGTCCAGCGAGGCGGACCCTCGCCCCCCACCTACAGTCACGCAGTCCACTCTCTCTTCGGCAAAGGGTGTAACACAGCAGCCTGAACCGTGGAGTCCAAACAGTGTCCAGTAACATCAGATGCTTATTTAACACCAAACAGCTGCCAATTAACACAAATCTGTTATTCATACGTCTGGTAATCCGCATACAGTTGATTATCATCTGAATGGTGACATCCTGGCACCTCCGCATGCACTGTGTGAGCAGCTCCACGGGTTTTTGCGAAGGTTAACAGGAGCAAAAGGAATTATTTTTAACTGAACCCAAATCCATTCAGCCAGCAGGAAGAGTGTGTGTGGTCCTAAAACACTTTGTTTGTTGTTGTTGTTGTTTATTGACTCGTATGAGTCAATAGGATTTTTTTTGTTTTGTTTAAATATAACAAAAAGAGGAATATTGTCCATTCTGTCCATTAGCATCTAGCTGAAAATGACAAACACTGAAAGCGGACAATGCCTTGTTGAAATTCCACATGAATGCTAATTGAAGTGGTCATTAAAGTCAGTCAGTGAGGGGAGTGTTGCTCACAGGGATTATATGACCCTGCTAAAGTAAACACCAACTGACCTCCATTATGACTACTTATCACAGCTACAACCCTTTCCTTTCTTTCCCCTTGGAGGGGTGAAGTCTGACACATTCCTCTCAACGAATGCTTCCTCCTGAACCGACAGAGGCAGCAGTGTATGCCGATAGATGGGGAACACGGATTGTTAGAATGGTATTAACATGATTTCCGTGGTAGAAACAGTGCGATCAGAGCAGCAGGAATATTAGTTCCACCTGGTTTAGAGGAGAAAGAGGTTGAGCGGGAATAGTTGCTGGTCTACCTCTGAGGTTTTCCAAATTGCTCTGTGCTCCTTGGATGTCTCATTATCGTGATTTTTCTCAGGGTAATTTCAGCCTGCTTAATAACACACACACATATATTCAGATGCACGAAAGCAGCGCTCATTCACTCTCGTAACTTCTTCACACGCACCTCTAAATGGCAGCGCCCCAATAAAAAGACTCCCCCGTCTACTGTGAGTTCTACTATATCGCAAACAAGTCCGGTCCACAGGGATGAGGAGTGTTTAAAGTTAATTACTGCTGCTCTGTCCAACCTGGGGGACCACTGCACATAATAATCCATCCATTGTTCTCCACAAATGGACCCAGACTCCGTAAATAGGGGGTACGGAGAGCTGAGAAAAGCTGGGGCAGAGTAGAGGTCAGCTCATGCCTTGTTTTAACAACAGCACATTAACTTAACTTACTTCCTTCGACTTTACCATAGTGGTAAATGGGTGGAAAAGCAAAGAGAAAAAGAAGGGAGACGTGTCAAGAAGGGTGGCAGGCAGCGACTGGTTTGGAAAACAGAAAATTTGCAGTGATGCGTTGAACAGCTGCAAAGATTACAGTAGAAGAGGAGAGATGTTTGACTTCACTTCAGTTCAACTGTGTGGGCTGAAAAACTAAACGCAACATTAAACTGATTGTATTTCTAATACCTCAACGAGGCATTAAAGTGCTAGCTGGGCAATAATTGTAAAAAAACAACAAAAAACATGCTACACAGCAGCACATCCAAGCTCACGGCCCCACGCCCCCAGTTTCCCCAGTCCCCCCAGTTTGGCCCTCGAGCCAGAACACCACTGTTGCATCTTCTTACTACTCAGGAGCTATTTAGACTTTGGGGCATTTGGTTACTGAGAAACTAGCCTCATTACGGTTAAAGGAAATGGAAAACTGTCTGGGAGCCAAATAGCCTTGTGATTTTAAAAGCCCTTGGCATACAATTTATCTCATAGTACCTTCTTGTTATGAAACCATGAGGTAACTCTGCTATAAAATGTACATTTTCCAACAAGGTTGCAGAGCAGTTTGCAAGCTCTAAACTTCACCAGGCGGCTCCAGAGGTGAAGAAAACGTGTGCGGTTATGAAAATAGGAAATAAAACAGATTCACATCCATGCACAAAAAGGCACGACTGTATTTGTTGCCTGTTTCTAATTAAAAACACATCTAAACAGTGTGCGTGTGTGTGTGTGTGTGTGTTTGTGTTTGTGTTTGTGTTTGTGTGTGTTTGTGTTTGTGTTTGTGTTTGTGTTTGTGTTTGTGTGTGTGTGTGTGTGTGTGTGTGTGTGTGTGTGTGTGTGTGTGTGTGTGTGTGTGTGTGTGTGTGTGTGTGAGAGAGAGAATAGTTAGCTAGTCCTTGTGCATAACAGAGACACCTGGTGCCTCTCTGTTTCTCCCAGGGTGCATTTCTGCAGATCCATATGCCCGGGCTGCAGCATTCCTCAGTGAGTGGAGCCCAGTGGTCCCCGGGCCTGTCACCACATTAGAGGCTCTGCTGGGACACATCACTGAGCACCTCCTCCAGCTGCTGGGGGTGGCAGAGCACCAGAGGGGGAGGAAAGAAGGCGTTGGGATGGAGGAAGTGCGGGGGTTCCTAGGGAGGTCTTAAGAAATAATTCTTGCTTGGCTAGTCGCAAAGTCGTAGCAGTGGAGAGAGGGAGGGTCTGTATGTGTGTGTGGGCAGGGGGTCCGGGGTCAGATGTCGCCTGATGACTGACAGCAACAGGTTTAAAATCGTTCACCCAAACTTACTGTCTTCTGGTGTGCTGCTTGAAATGTTTAGATAACAGCAATAAAGTAACACTTCCAATGTGTTTTTACTGCTTTACACATAAGCCAAAGGGGTCCTGTCCTCTAAAATGTAATTTACATTTGTCAAAGATGTCATCATACATTGTTAAATTTTACAGGAACAGTTTTACAGCCTTTCTGGCCTTAGCTGCACTGTAACAGCACAAGTTTCGAGTCAAATCCCATCGACTGTATTTCACAGGTTGTCAGAGTCAAGCTGTTGCATTTGGACTGTAACACAGAACTCACTGTATCACTGCTGGAGCTGCTGCTGCGGGGAGAACAGTGGACGATTTACTCTTCACAGAGTGAAGATCTCTCAAAAATCATCTCAGTTCCAACTACATATCTGCTGATGTGTCAATCTGTCTATGTATCTGCAACCACTTTCAGAGAAATCATGAAAAACAGGCTGGACAATATTTCCTTTTGTCTGACATTATATCAGTTGGACCTCCACCCTTCCCCATCCATTTGTATTCTTCTTTGGGTTTCTCCTTCCCATTGTATTAATCTGTAAACGTACAAAATTGCGTGTCTAATCTTATTTAGCCTTCACGTCTTGTTTACTTTTGGGTTAGTCGCGCCGTGAAGGCACGTCTGCCACGCTGTGAATAAGGCATTGTCTGCAGACCCACAGATCTAATCTCCCCTTCTCAACTACCGCCAACCCCCTTTACCCCTCAACCTTGAGCCCTGATATCTACATACAGGTATTATACCTATCATGTGCCTCTTGAATTCACTTCCATGCTGAGCTGGAGAGAAAAGAGAGCGCAATAGAGTCTGCCTGTTTTGCCAGTGCGTGGTCTTCAGGGGAAATGTGTCTGGATTTCAGATTAAAGTGAAGTTTTGCCTCAGCCTTTGACTCGTGCTGCTGGATTGCATCAGGCATGGTTCAGTTGCCAGAGATGGTGGATGAAATCGTACAAATTGTCTTGACAGTTATTCATGACCTGTTGACAACCTCACTATAAGTTGTCCTTATAAAGAAAAGTATTGATACTGCATGGAAAAATAAACAGTGCAGTGAATTGTGGTCAGACTGAGGTCTCCCTCTCTCCACTCGCTGTTTCGGTCATGAACGCGCGCGCACACACACACACACACACACACACACACACACACACACACACACACACACACACACACGTCCCCTTGGCCAGCCACGGGAGAGCTGGACTCTCACACTGACTTGTGTTCGTTCACCCTGGGAAGCTGATGTATGTTTGTTTGGTTTAGCTGTATACACACACACACACACACACACACACACACACACACACACACACACACACACACACACACACACACACACACACACACACACACACACACACACACACACACACACACACACACACACACACACACACAGGGCCATGACTGAAACACACACAAGCTGGAGGTAGGGGTTGGCCTGCCCTCTCTCATTTGCCGGCCCGGTGTTGATTTTGGGCCCTGTTTAGAGATTTTTTTACTTCTTAGTTTTCCGTCTCTTACTTCTCGATGTGAAAAAGTTAAGAGCCAACTGAGAATTTCTTCCCGCTCACATGGAACCTGCTAGTAAACTTGAGTTATAATGAGCTGTTTTGAGCGTTTTTTAACACACAATTTTAGAAGGAAAGATGGTATGTTTATGAAAAAACTCTTACCTCTTGCGCAGTCAGTCAGTAAAACCGCCACAAAGATGAACAGCACGATCTTCAGGACGCCCATACTGCCCAAAGACAACTTCATGTCCCCTAAATCTGAGAAACACTTGATCACTGACACAGCCACATGGAGGATAATATGCATACACCCTATCAGAGGATTTAGAGAAAGAATATTTGCTGTTTAAGCCAATTTCACATAATAATGTAAAAAATACTTTCTTAAATGAAATATAACATCACAATAGACAAAAGTAACAGCAATGATTGTACTATCTATATTCTATAAGATATCATAGCATATCAAACTTTATTTCAGACTCAAGATCCAGATAGTTCAAAACATTAAATAGAATATAACACATACAAAAGCACAATTAAAATACATAGACCTTATACATAGACAGCTGAGACTGGTAGCATAGTACTAAACTTTATGTTTGATAAAACTAAGATGATTTCATTTTCAGTCATTACATCGACAGATACATATATAGTTAGATAAGATTTCTTAAAACAGTTTGGAAAGTATTAACTCCTGCAGCCACAAAAAAAGTTTTTTTCTCACTGGACAAAGTTTTTTTATGTAGTTGAAATCAGTGGTTCCCAAACTAGACTACAGTTACACTTTAGGGTCTAAAATGAATCAAAGATGAACTGATTTTGAAGTCAATATGAAACATTTTAAATAAATAAGTTGTTTAAATTTCACGACAATACAATAACACATGTGTGAGAGATTATTCCGTGTCAGACACTCATGTTTGGGGTCTGTCTGGGGCATTACACATACTCTTAAGGCCCTTGCAAGAAGTCCTGGTGAATGTAATATTCCATTTATATGTCGTCTAAATATTTAAATAACCTAGCTAACCGTTTATCTTTGCTCATCATAAAATATCACTGATGCTCCTTACTTGTAAGCATGCAAATAAATAGGAACATTTATGGTAAGGGTTATGGTTACACTGGTAAGGGCCAGTATAAATGTGTCGATAACATACCTGGATATTCAATGAATGAAGTCAACCCTGTGTCAGCCTCTTGACAGAGAGGTTTTTAGCTGAAGTCCGTGTTGAGCCCATGAATCAAAAGTGACAGTGGTCGACTTTTCACCGACCTCTAACTGACCAGCACGCGCTTGTATTCGAGATAAAATAACGGATTCAAAAGCGGAAGAAACCCGGCTGCTTCCATAAATCACAACAAAAGTATCATATGCTAATTTAAAAAAAAAAAAGTAACGGCAGCCTCCTCTCTGTGTGTAGTCTGCTCCACCAAGTGACTTTTCCAGTCAGAGCGGAGACTTGTTGCCCGTCCCAGCGCTGCAGCTGCGGGCCAATCACAGGCCGCAGAGGCCGGACACGTGACTCTCAGCTCCACGAGCCTCTTCATCAGCAGCCGTTATCGTCACCGCTGGAAGCTTAATGTACGGGAAAAGAGATAACAGCTGGAGAGTTTAAAAGAGGATACTGCACGGTCCGTGAACGTTTTTATCGTTTGTTTTTTGTTTAGTTGGAAAAAAATGAATGACAGAAATGCCATATTTTTCTTTCGTTTTCTGTTTGAAACCAAAAAAGGAAAATGGAAAACCAAAGCCGTTTTTTTCGTCTGAATCACAAAAAGAAAATACGAGAATCAAACTTAGATAACGAGCCGATTTTAGTTTTTTGCAAATCCTTCTTATGTTATTTGGAAGAGAGACTCAGCAGCGCAGGTGACCGGAAATACGAGTCTGTCAAAATAAAAGCCACATCAATAGAAGGATTTTAAGCAAGATGTTTTATTTACAGTGTATGATGCAAACACATACCAAGATAACATTAGAAGAAAATAAATAAATAAATAAATATTAATAAATAAATACACCTGGGCCGATGAGAGCATGTTAGCAACAGTAGTCGAATACAGGCGGTTTAATATCCATGTAATCATGTACACAGCAATTATCAAGTTTCAAACGTTGCAATGTTTAATGCAAAACTTGTAATACAGTTTAATATCAAAGTAATTTTCGAAATACTTGCCCTTTTTGCAAATCCTTCCTTTGTTTTTGCTTTTAAAGACAGATGCAAAGCAAGGCAGGCGTACGAATCTGTCAAAATAAAAGCCAAGGCAATAGAAGGATTGTAGGCAAGTAATATAATTTAATCAAAAGAAAATTGTGTGCAGAGTTGTTACCGTTGGCTATTTATTTTTCCACCGTATTGTGCTGTTTGTTTGAGTGAACGCAGAGCAGAGCCAGACGCAGAGTAAAATATGTTTCCGCTTTCTACCAGTAGATGGTAGCACAAGAGTATTTAAACCATATATTTAGTTATATTAGCCTGTCTTTGATACTTGTCTAGGTTATTCATACAGATGTATTTAATGTTGTTTATTTTCCTGATATTTTATATTCATGGTTAATTTGCAACCTAATTCTTTACTTGTTATATTTGTCATTTTAGAACCAACACGGAAGCATGAGCATGTGTTATTAATGAAGAAAATGGACAACCAGGTGTCGAGTCTGAAAGCCGACCATTCTTCCATCCTGCCTCCCAGTGAGGAGGAGGAGGCCCCATACCTGGCTGAGGGAGGGGAGCAGTGCGTCCAGGTACTGGCTTTCCCCGACAGCTACCCGTACTATACTCCACAGTCGAGCAGCTGCAGGGAACCTGAGATAAACCTGTACTGAACAGTGTTTGAGATTTTTCACTTGTATACATAATGTATGTCACAGGCAAGAAGAGTTTATCAGAGACTTGTTTTGGTTAATTGGAATCCATCTAAATCCATCTTGTCAACATGTATAGTATTCCCCCATCCCATTTTTTCTCTTTCTTCTTATGACTGATAAATACAATTGTAATACAATGCCATGAACAAGTGATGCCACCTAGTGGTCTCTTTCTTGACCAGATACAATCCTATAATTCAGGGATTCCACAGCTCCAGCTTAACGGTGTACACTCATGATACTGTATGTGGGCAGCAAGTATGTGTCATACAGCTATTTGTGGCTATAATTAAGTGCTCAATTTTTGGGGTCTCTGAGAATATTTTCCCCCTGTGCTGGTCCTGTATGGTGCACTGTACCATATTGTATAATAGTGTCACTCCAGTTCCCCACACAACTCATGATTCAGTTAAGCAGGATGTTGCTCATCTGATGAGTGGGCCAACACTGCCTACTCAAGTGGCAGGGAAAACTGACAAATAGCAACTAAAATAGCCTCGAGCTGTAAATGAGCATCTCATATTTAGTCAGTCAATATTCAAAACAAACAACTTTAACAATTTTTAACCAACTCAACTCTTATAAAGAGTGATTTTTGCTTTGTCACATGGTTTTCACTTTTGAAATTGTGGCGGCTGTGATCAGGGGATCATCCCCACTCCTCTTGTTTGCATGTCAAAGTGTCATTGTCAAGGGAGACGACAAGCTCCCTTAAGGCTTAGGATGGGTTGAATGGAGAGGTCAAAGTGCATGTATGCATTCAAAGTATGCAGCAGTTAAAGTTAAGTTTAAGTTTAAATCCACACCATTGATATCTTTCTTAAGTTTTCTGTGAAACTGTACCTCAGTATGACATTACTAATTAGAGGACAGGACCAGGCTCTTGTTTTTTTATTTTATTGGACTTTAATAGACAGTATGTCAATTAATCCAGGACACAAATCTACCAACACATTTCAAAGCAGAAATTCAATGGTACTTTGCTGTAAATAATAAAGTGGAGATATTACCAGTCAACATTTTAAACAGGAAAAAGTAATTTATTTCAATATACATCGCATTTAAAACTATATTACATTATTTGTTTGTTGAATATTTTACATAGCTCTTATCATGGAAATTAATTTTACAAAATAAGACCAAACTCTAAAACAATAACTGGATATCCCACCCTTTAATTACTGCATGATTCTTTGTATTTTACATAAAAGTAATTATAGCTTCATACATTATTTTTGTACTTTATAAAAGGAAAAAAACATACCTTTTCAAAGTGAGTTCATACGTTCTTTGATGAAAATAAGATTGATCCAAGAGTAGTGAATGATTTTGATTATGTAATGCCTGAGATTCTGCTTTACGTCAGAGCAGAATGGACATGATGTGATATCTCATTCATGTTGCTCAAAAGGTCCATATCTGAAAGGCAACTTCCGAACTTTGAGACACACAAACTGTTATATCACGAGCGTGGAAGATACTTTGTACGTGGTCAATGGAAGCAGATTCAAGAGCAGAAAGGAAGTCAGGTGCAAATGATGTCAATCTGGGGACAAAATATTTTCTTGTCCAACTGGAATTTTGTGTAAACTCAAATCAGTACAACTTATCTCCTAAGAAATGGCCTATAACTACAATTTGTATAGCTACGTGCTTTCTCAAAAATGTGCAGGACCATTGCGGTTAGTACTAATATTGCACTGTCACAGATGGGAGTAGGAATATAAATCAATGGGCAACAATCGGCCTGTAGTCCGTAGGCCAGCACCTCAGAAGGCCTCTGGTTCTGAACAAATAGTACACAACATGGTGATGAGGGCACTGAGCAAAGAGTGGTCACCTCTCCACTAGGGGGCCTTCA
This sequence comes from Cottus gobio, assembly GCA_023566465.1. NCBI lineage: Eukaryota > Metazoa > Chordata > Actinopteri > Perciformes > Cottidae > Cottus > Cottus gobio. The sequence goes on from CM042228.1 coordinate 12,131,655, forward strand.
AGACCCGACAGTGATGACTCGGGAATCCCTTTTAACCCTCTCAGTGTGCAGCGGAGTCCTCAGAGAAAACTTAGCATGCCATGGTGTGACTGTAAAAGCAGTGGGCACAGCCCATTGCCATGAAGAGCTGAAGGGTCAAATGTGTTGGAACCTTGACGCCTTTTCACAAAGTGATAAAGAATTACACATTCATTGCCATTAAAAAGCATGAAAGAATCTTAATATAAAAGCTGTCTGTTTTTCATTTTGCTTTACTAGGACTGGTAGTGTGGGGAAGTTTGCTTTCCAGTTCCCATATAAATAGCAAATGTTTACTGAAGACATTGCAGTGTAGCTATTACCAGATTTCTCCTTATTTACAAGGTTATCATGACTTACATTCTTTTGAGTAATCCGAGTCCCGGGTTAGCCCTGGCACAAATGTAGGAAGCTCGCAAAAGCATAGGAAAATATGTCACAAGTCCTTTCATTTTACACCTAAAGCGACAAATCAAACAAGGTGGCCAGTTCTGATGTTGTGCTGCAAACTGCTACAGAGGACCGTCGCACAATGCCAGTTCAAAAGCAGTTATTGCCTGTTTATCCACGCTCTATACACCTCTATAAATCAGGCAGGCACTGAAATCAAACCCTTTGGTTGCCAGACTCTCCGATGCAACAGAAACGGGTTGAATCCCCACTTTTGGCTGCGTGTCTTGTCTCTGCTTTGTCGTTGTAATGGCCTCACACTGCAGCCTTGCTCAGCAGGTACAATGATGACCATTAGGTATCCCAGCGCAGTGTGGCATTTGCTTTGTATACAGCCCTGGATCTGTCCGTTGCATATGTTTGTTGTGGCGGACTGTGTGCTTCGGGTGACAATGTGGAGTTAGATGCCGGCCTTGTCGCTGTAGAAGGGTGTGACATGAAACATGTAGCAGTGTGTGCAAACCCTAACAGGCTTCACCTGGCCATACCGGGGCAAAGGAGCAGAATGGGAAGAACAGCGTGAGCAGAAGATCTGAAATGACACAGTATATAGTGTATTAGTTACTATCCATATGATGGCAACACACTATGTATGAATCACCAGTTTGATCAACTACACATTAAACTGAGAATTCTGTCACCCAGACTCCCTCAGACTGAAAGTCATTGTACCTTTCCACAGCTTCTACAGTGATGCTTCCTGCGGATAACAGTGAAAGGAGCCTTGCAGGCAATGCAGGAGTTGCAGGCTTCATCTGGGACCCAGTCTGGAGGGTCTACACAGAAAGAGGAACAGTTAACACAAAGTAGGCCTGTCACCATCAGCCCGTCTGCTGCAGGAAAAAGGATGAAAAGGAGCAGATTAATAGAACTGCAAGTGTATTTTCTGACCTTCAAACTGTCCGTCCCGGGCCTTGGCTGCCAATTCAGATGAGGAAATTGTCTCCTGACAGAGGGCACAGTCTTCCAGCACAGCATTACGCAGAACAGGCCCTGTTGGTCACCGTAGAAGAAGAAACCGGCATAGTGTGTGATTGATTGTTTTTGTGTGTGTTAAAAGCACCGCTGCAGATTTATGGGTCAGTTAGATAATATAATGAAGAAGTTTTCAGATAAATAAAAAACCAATAAAAAACATGTTTTAGTCATACTAAGGCATTTCTGAATTACTTCTGTATTACAATGCATTGTATCATATGTCTAAGACATGTTCCTCACCTTTCTTTTGGTTTTCGTTGTCTCCCTCCTCACACTTGGTTGCCATGACTTCAAACAGAGTCTTGAGGATGCTGCGAAGGTCACTGGCATAGTTGGTCTGCAGCTGATCAGCAACACCTGCATCACAATGGATATCAAAATGAGGCAGAGGCAAAGACAAAGAGGTGGAGGGAGCGGGGCCAACAGTGTGAGAGCTTTTACCTGATATACAAACAAAAAGACGGTGGATGAGATCGCTGCTGCTGTGGAAGCGCGATCGGATCTTGTTCCTGGCAGCCAGCTTGGCGTTTTGCAGGGCCAGCTGGATCTCCTGATGGTCCAGGTCTTCTGACATCCCTGAGCTGGGGGTCAGACTGCTGACAGGGCTGGAGGGAGTGGGGATAGTGGTGAGTCAAATTATGTTTCATCCATTGTAGATTTGAATATTTTAAAAATTCTTGACTAATAAATAAACATATAGAATAAAAGTAAACAAATCCACTGCCTACAAACTGGCAGGAAGTATGCTGTTATTAAATATTCTGGTCAGAATGTAAATGGTAATCAATACCACAACATCTGTCTAATTAAATCTACAGTCTAAGCCAGGAGGCAAATTAATGCTGTCACCTGTAGCCCTTATGGGACGGGGTGACTGACACTTCAGTCGATTCCTGAATGTGAACAAAGGACTGCATAAAGACTGCAACAAACAGAGTGTCTTTTTATATTTTATGCAGGGACTCAGTTTTTAAGCTACTAGCTATTAGCAGCGTTTTTTAGAGTGGGCAGGAAAAAGACACTCAGAAATGTAACAGTGACGCACACTTTTATGAGTTACCTGGGAGTGTATGGACTGCTTGACAGACTACAAGTGGTGACCGACACACTCTCACAGTCACTACCTGACACAGAGCTGAGGGGGGAGCTCTGAAAACTAAAAACAACCAAACAAATAATAAAAAAGAGGATGAATACAAGCCGTACAGAATAAAATGTATATACACAAACACAATGGCAAAAGAAACATACAGGTATAAAACTAAGGCAACATAAGGCAAAGTGCAAAATGAGAGAATGGATAAAAGCAACAGAATAATTTAAAATATATGACGAAATATGGTGAAATAAAACTCTTTACATTGATGCAAGATTGTGTAAAGATCCTACAACCCCCAAATAAAAAAAAGCTAGTTAAAGGACTCAGAAATGTCAGCACACCTGGAGCTCCTACTGCCGTCTTCTTTGTTGTCCCTCTTCAAGTCTTTAGTTCCTGGCTTGTCCTTATCCGCCTCCTTGTCCCTCTGTCGGCCCCCAGTGGCCTGCAGCCTCTTTTCCTTACTCAGCTGGTGGTTGCACAGGGAGGGTCCATCCCCACCACTGGAGCCAGAGTCACGAGAGTGATGCCCCGGCCATGGAGCCACGACCAGGCACTTCTCACATTGCTGTGAGTTTGAATTCTCTTCCAGGGTCTCTGCAGAGCAGCGACAAGAAGGGGGAGTCAACTGAGCGAGCTCACCCTTGCTGTGAGGCTCGTGACCTTGTGGGGGCAGCCGGCAAGCGGACGACTGGAAGACAGTGCTGGGAGCTGCCGTCTTACAGTGGTTATCCAATCCCAGGGCGAGGCCTAACCCAAGTCCAGTGGACTCTGCAGTGATGGCGTCCTCATGACCATCCTCACAGCTCCCACAACAGACACAGGAGTTGAGCAGGCAGTGAGTGGCCACCAGAGGGCCACAGGGCTCAATCTCAGAGGGAGCTGGCCGTGGCAGCAGGAGCTTGTCCACGGCCAGCTCTGTCAAGCTGGGGGAATGAGGGTTGAAGATGACCGTTGCAGACAGCTTCATCCCACCCATACGGTGGGCGATGACCTCAGCCGTTTCAGACGCTGTCCCCTCCAAGCCCATCTCCCACCCATTGGCGTAAGGCAAGGATTCAGAGCCAAGAGCGGAAGTGCAAGGGGGACGCTTTGCTTTAGGACAGTGTGTGTTCTGGCTGCGTGGCTGTGGGCATGGCTGCTCTGACTGGGCTTCAGTGTACCAACCGTTTCTGGCAGAGTCTAGCTGTGGTCCCAGCCTGCATTGCACAGGACGAGCAGACTCAGGTACTTTGGACGGAGAGGTGATACAACGACAGGCCTCTCTTGAGATGCTGGTGATGCCGTCTCCTGCTGCATCCAGATCCTCCATGAAGAAGACCTTGTCTTCCTCCTCTAAATAGATGCCTGTCCTTCCTCGGCCCACCAGGAGCCTGCGAGGAGAGGCTTCAGTGCTAGAAGACCCACTGGAGCCTCCTGCCTCTCTTCTGTGGGGATGGTGTGCTGGTGACTGACCCTGGCTGGGAGGCAACAGAAAGGTGGACATTTCGTCCCCAACGCGGTACACCATCATGTTGAGCTGCTCCAGCTCCTCCTCATCGTACTGCATGGAACAGGCCAGCTCAGCCTCTTCGGCCTCCTCACACAACAGGCCCTGCTCCTGCTCCTCCCCTCCCATTTCTACCTCCTCCCAGCCTTTTTCTACTTCTGCCAGCTCCTCCTCCTGGCTGGGACAGACAAATGGAGCCAGATGCTCTTGTTCACCCTCACTCTCCCCTTTGGAGGTGTCATTAGCGGGGCTGCAGGATGAGTGATTTTCTTGGACTGGAGCTGGTGAGCTGTCTGTGGCCTGCTCCTGGTCTGTGGACAATTCGCCGTCTTGAGTGATACACAGATTCTTTTCTAGTGCCAATAACTCCTCCTCAGACAGGGTCTGGAGCAGGTCTCTGCAAAACAATTGTAAGTTTGTTGAAACATACGAATATGGGAAAAACGATAATTTTGATGAAAACGTAAATATTCACGGACTGTACCTGATTTTCTTCAATAAAGTGCGAAAAGGCCGGAAGAGCTCAGACATGTCCTCTGATTTTCGGTCTAGGTTGAGAGGTCCCTCAGAATACACAACCAGCCCACTAAAAAATATGTTTGAAATTCTGTAACAGGGCAGGAGAAGGTAGAAAACAAGGAAGTGGGTGGAAGAATGGAAAGGACAAGCAACACTTACCATACAATGGCTAGTCTGGGAATTGTAAACATCAGTGCAGGTTCATAGTCATCGATCATGTCTTGTGTGAGATAGCCCAGCTTTAGAGCCCTTGGACCACAGAAGAAGGGGAAAAAAACACATGATAAAAAAATCACTACATTATCTCCAGATATTTAAATTCTGTTCAATTCCAGATTAATCTAGCAGTAAACTCACCTTTCTACAGTCTCACAGAAGAGCACAATCACTTCCTGCTGTACATAGTATTCTTTGGGCGACTTCACAGGCACCATGGCTGACACATAACTGGCAAAGAAAAAGAAAGTTGGAATGTAATGACACTCACAGCTTTGTTGTTGGTCTTTGGCAAACTTGCGACCAAGAATCAATGAAGATGATAAATGTGGATTATTCTAACAACTACAATTGCCAATAATGTCTGGCCCTTCACTTACCTGAGCTCAAACTCAGCAAAAAGGCTGTCAAAATGTCGCAATGCGTCCTTCATGCGGTCCGTGTACAAGTTGAGGTCTCTCAGGGCCTGGTCTCTGGTTATGTTGCGTATCTCCTCCAGGCTGCGTGTGAGGTCCTTAGCCAGGGGCCTCATTGCTATACTCTCTATCTCCCTGTTCATGATGATGGAACCGGCAGCCAAACACTACACAAGAACACGTACAACATAAATCATCTCCTCTTGTACAGAAATTAAACTGGAAAAAAAAGTATGTTTACAATGGCACACTTGGCAACCAAAAACAACAACAATGAATGCAATATTTGTATGCACATGTGTAGGACTTGCACGATTGTTTTCTTCTAGACTGATGCTCGAGGGAACACTGTACCTCAGCCCCAAACCACAGCTGCCCTGCCAAGTTGTCATGGCGAATCTCCTCTGGGAACTTGACACTGAAGTCTCTGTTGGCCCGGTCGTCAGGAATACATTCATCCATTATCTGATTGATAATGTTCAACACAGTATCCTGCAGATGAACAAAAGAGTGACAGAAAATACAATTGAACAAACTAGTTAGAGGGGATAAACAATTGTCTCAGTGTTGACCTGATGTTAGTTAATAATCCCGGCTTCATCATTTTCAAGACGATCATTGTATTACAGCGTTTAAAGACCATTGATTAGGACGTGAATGAAAACAATTTGACAAGAACGTGAGCATTCTCTCAATAAAAACATAATTCTAAAAGCCCATAATTCTAGTAGTGAAAATGCAGTGTCACACGCAGCAAGAGCTAATAAAGAGCTTACGTGCCGCTGGCATGTACAACAGCCATAACAATGACTTACAATGAGCCTTTCACTCTACCGCAGCTGCACTGTGCACTGTAATCTTGTCAGGCACAGCACTGCGTCTTTCTCTGCTGGCCCTCAGGAAAAAGATTAAAAAGCTTTAAGAAGGAGAGCTTAACCACTGATTCCTTTGTGGCTGTGTGCTGTGTATGTGTGTGTGTGTGTGTGTGTGTGTGTGTGTGTGTGTGTGTGTGTGTGTGTGTGTGTGTGTATCTTGGCCCGGCACGAGTACCACCCTACTGTCTGTGAGCGTCTCCCAGCAGGGGACACCAATGATAACCTTCACTGCTGTTGGTTTCATTTCATCAAGAGGTAGTCACTCTGGCGTGATACCTGTGCCTGACAAAAGACGGGCTTCTGTGCTTTTTACAGCCTACCGCTCACTCCTTTCACCATCTCTGACCTATTATCTTCCTCAGTCTCTTGTGTACGCCACCTAACTCAATCTTCGTCCATCTCAAACACACACATGCTCGCTCACCTGTTCCAGCAGGCCGCACTGTAAGAACAGCCGTGCCAACATAATATGAGCAGCATGCCAGCGACCCCCACAGAGACCCATGAATAAGAGCTGATAGCAGCAGTGGCAGGTTCAAGTGCAAAATGTTGGCTTGAGTGCGCTTGCCCTCTACTCTCGGGGGCCTCTAGGCTGTGGGGTATCTTGCTGCTTAAATCATTCTCCAAAAAACATTGAGGACTCACTGCAACTCGTAGGGTGATGCGCACACATCTTAACAAGAGCTAGTCATTCCACTGCTTCTGCTGAAAAGACTAGACTAGACTTGATAAAGATTTTAAAGTGAATTTTAATGAACAAAGTGAGAAATAAAGTAAGAAGAGCTTTACAACAATGAAAAGAGCAAAGAAAAACAAGGTGACAGAATAGAAGAGGCCAGGATGGAGGGGGAATAGACAGAACAGTTGGGGATCAAGTGATGACCTTATTAAGAGGTTCTCCCCTGTGTGCTGAGGCAGTGGGGGAGGCTGAGGCACACCGGGCCAGATGACGACCTCGCTCCACCACCTCCAGCTCTCTCAGCGTGATGCAGCATGGCAGCCATCACTCATGCACAGCAACACCTTATTAGCTCCTCTCAGCCCTGACCACATAAAGACCTGAACCTGTACCACCACATACACTTGGTGTTTCATAGTGCAAACAAAAACATGTTCAAACACAATTACCTCAATCAAAGCTACGGTTAGAAAATGCCTCTCATTCAAAGAAGCCGCTCTTGTAACCATTTACTAATGAACCACATGACACACAGCCCAGTCCAAACAAAGTTATTTGTTATCAGCAAAACTGCTTGATGTTAGAACCCATCCAAGCAATGTGGAGTAAGGCAACAGTCATATCACCCCTCCTGTATCCAGAAGGAGGTGATAAGGGTGGTGTCTATTTTTAGCTTCCAGGTCAAACCCAAAAGGTCCAGTCAAGTGATTATGACAACAAATATTATTTAAAATAAACATAGGAATTCATGTCTCAGTCAGGTGCAGGTGAAACAGGTTTTGCTTGCTGTACGCTATTAAAATTCATCCGTAATGTGCTTTCAATGTAAGTCCTCCTTTCATTCAAAAGTGCATCTAAACTATCTAAACCACAAGGCTATCTGAGTTAGACAAATTAAGCTGATGTCTTCTTTTACTTCGCATTTCCTACTTTTGTTAATATTTTTCCACTTCAGCAAAACAGCAAAACACTGAAAATCATAAAGATGTTGCTGCTAAAAACACTCAAAAAGATTCTCACTTGGTTTGACCGATTGCTGAAACTTCATAGTAGCTTCTAATAGTTTTAAATACATTACTGCACCTATCGTTTTCATTTCAAGTGCATGGGGATGTCGTCATGCTCAGTATGAACAGGGTCAATGATTACAGCAAGCAAAACCGGTTTCAATGTTCATACGGGCACCTGACTTCAAACACTGTGAACCTATCCTCTAACGCTACTCCAATCCAGGGCTACTTTGATGATTTATTTATGATGAATGAACGAAATAACAACGCTAATTGAAGAAGGCTGAACTTCATCCTTCATGAAATGAAAGACGCAGAGAGGTGATGACTTTGTGGGTTTCTCGCCGCTGACCTGACAAGAGCGGAACTGGTTGACCAACAGGGTACATCTCTGAGGGTCCTTCCTGCCGTCGAGGCCGTCCAGCTCAGTGGCCACCAGGTTCAGCTCTTCATCAGCGTAGTAGAACTGGGCCAGGAGCTGAGGGTCCGTCCTCTGCACAGAAACACACAGGCACACAAGGAGGTCACATGCAATATCAGTGGCAGTCACAAAGCAACACAATACAATAAAACATCCTCCGACCCCGCTACATGTTGTGTGCACTTAGCTCATTGTGTTACTTCTTAACCTCTTATACCACAACGCTCAGTAGTTTGCAGTAGGGCTGCAACTAAAGATTAGCATCATTATTGATTAATCTGTGATTAAAGAATCCTGAGAATATTCACATCTGAGAAGCTGAAAACAGAGAATGTTGTTCTCGAAGCCTGATGACTAGGACTACCTCAGCAGACAATATATTCTCTCATTTTGGTCTAAACAGCTGAAACATGACATTGGGGTTTTCGGTCACTGGGTAAGAGAGTATCTATTACTGTGCGGGTTACTAGAATTTGAACTCTTCATCATTTTCACAAAGCAAAGTGATAATTTTGAGAGTGCGTTACCATATCCTGTGAGTCTCAGTCCCAGACACACTTTCAACGCTTCATGTGAGCTGTAGCTGGACTGATAACCAAACATAAGCAAGCCATGAAATATAATGTACTTCTGAATATGTTGGATCTAGAGAACTTTGCTCAGATCATACATCTCAAAACAACACCATATTAGCATTGGAAATATGTGAATATCAAAGCAAACGATTTCTATTTGACTCAAAAATGGGAAGTCAAGAGACAACATGCTATGTTTTTCTGTTATCAGGGGATCACGGAAACAGAATCTAACTAAACTGTGAGATAGGAATAAACTCCTCAGTGTCCAAAGCCTGCTATTTCACAAGGTATGTCAATTATTCATTTCATCTGCAAAACTTAGTAACTGATGTCATGCATTGAGGAAAACCGGCAACAACTCAGAGTGAAGAATATCACTCTAGATATGCTCTGGTTTGGACATCGGGTCTAGATGTTGCTCAGGGTAAGGACCTTTGTTCATTCATTACACTCGTGTCCATGTGTAGTGCTCGGGGACTTAACATGTGCACTGCTTGGCGCTCTGCATGAGTGAATTACAGTCAGGCATGGACGCTGCATTCTCAAGAAAACCAGCTTCATGCTGTTCAAACTGTGGTTTGAAACAAGTTAACGCGTGAATTACCTGTTATGTTCATTAAGCCTCCTGGTAACAACAACACTGTGCTACTACAGCACTTTGGTGTTAACAGGTGGAGTAATTAAGTCAGCATACTTTCACCCACCCTGTAGATAACCAACAGCGAATGTAACTCTTTTAGTCACCTTCTGCTTTAGTTATGAACCTCGAATAAACCATGCAACTGAGATAGAGTGGTGTAGAAGGAGCAGTCATGTCCAGGCAATACGACAATAGCATTAAGAGAGCATAATACAGCAACATGCTCCCGATCTGGAGGGACAAAAATAAAATCAGGTAAGTAGGGCATTGTATAGGCCATCTTCACAACAGATTGCTCTTCCATTTGCCACGGCATTCTGGTGATTTATGATCACCATGGGTCGTACAAACCTTCATGCATTAACACATTTTCAACCAGTATGAGAAGGTAAGTGATAGAAAATGGCATGAATCCTGACAAGAGGAGTTAACAAAGGTTAATAGTGTGAAAACTCCCCAGAAGAGTGAATGTAATTGAGAGGCTGGCCCTTGAATAGGATTTATGTCATTATCTCCCACCATGCTCCCCTCGGTGTGTGTGTGTGTGTGTGTGTGTGTGTGTGAGAGAGAGGGGGGGCGCATAGCACAGCAAATCACTGTGCTGCAGCGTTAAGCATACACACAGCAATATCACACTAGGTAGGGAAGAAACTGACGCACAAAAAAACAATTGATCAGTCGTATTGCTTAGACCAGCGATTCTCAACCTTTTTTTCAGTGATGTACTTGTTGTGAAATAAGTATCCCTGAACCAGTGCAAAGTATTTTTGGTTGATAAAAAGATGTAATACACAAAGCTGTGCTATGAGTGTCTGATTTAATATGGAATACATAATTCAGTTTATGAACTTACATTTAACTGAATACTTATTAAATAACTATTTTCAAAGGATTTTTGAATTGATACTCATTTTTATTTTTTTAATCTCATGGTACTGGAGTGCCTTCACTTACCCCCATTTGAGAACCACTGGCTTAGACTGACCCAACATAAAATAATAAGTTTACAGAACAATCAAGATTCGTAAAATCACATCCACAAACACTGTATGCGCTCACACACAAACATCCTCGGGTTAATGGTTTTGAAAATGGCGACCACACGCCAACGTGCATGATCACAGACCACAAAGGACCCGATGACGGTAAAGGAGCTTAAGGACGGCATGACTGTGCAAACTTGAAGTCAGTAAACAGGCTCGTTTTGCCTGCTGTGCACGCGTCACCTGCCTGGAAATATACTTCATGAAGTCAAACCGAATGCAGGTATTTACCGAAACCTCTCACAGGACCTTTTCCCTTAAGTTTGCAGTGTTTCCTGTTGCGTGATGCTCTCCCCGTGGGCCCTCGCTCCCTCTCTCTGAATATGATACATGGTGCTGTTCCCTCACTCTCCCTCATTAATAATGAAACAAACAGCAAGGAGGAAACACAGAGATAGAACCCACAGCTAGGGTACTTGTCGCATTTTTACTGTGAGGAGGGACATTTGTTTTTTATATTTTAAAGGTTATTTGGAGGACGGAGATATGCCACTAAAATATAATTACCATGAAGGGGGCTATATTTTGACAACCTTTATGTTCTTTCAATGTCATGCTTTTGGAACTACTAGTATGGTCCTTTACTGTGTGATACTTGTTCCCACCTGCAATCAGGTTAATCAAAGCTGCACGAGGTGAGTTACAGAACAGCAGCGCTGGATTAGAGCAGATTGGCATGTCTTTTCTTGTTCAAGGACACTTGAATTGCCAAACCCAGTTTGTCCCACAAAGAAAAATCCATAATATTTTTGTACATTGAGTTCATGAGTGTGAATTTTGATGTCTCTGCCATGTCATGTTTTTGGAGAAAGTTGGAAGAGCAATGCAGAAAATGGCATCTAATCCAAACTAAAACAGGCAACTCTGAGGCTGTATTACAGCAGACAGATGCAGTAAGTGTTTCACACTCTCCTCAAGTGTTCTTTCTTAACACGGTCACAAACAAGCTCCATATATAAATAATCTGTGAAGAATGGGAAAAGGCAGCCACGGTAATATAGCGACAAAAAACGCTGTAAATAGTCATATTCATTATTGCATTGGCATTACTACAATGGAAATCAATTTGAGTGGGTTTCTCTGAATGTGTCAGCTAATGGGAATTCAACACAAAGAAAATCTTAATTAAACAAGGAAGCAAACAAACCCATCCAAATGACTGTTGGAGCAGTGAGAGAGGCAATGATATCACCAGGCAGAAGTCAGATTTGACAGGACTTTACACAACAATGAGTGAGTCTATGACACAAATGGCATGATGGCCAAACAGGAAACAAGAGTGGGAGACAGTGAAAGACCGTTTTCTCGCAAAGGCACAACACACAAAGTGGTGGCATTCATTTTGAAATTTCTGAAGCATATAGGCCAAGGCTGACGGAGGAAGAAAAGAACTATTTGATATAGATGCCATCCTATAGCTTCTTCCTGCTGCATTCCTCACACAAGAGAGAACATTCCTGCAGCATTGCATCATGGGGGAAGAGTCAAAGGCAGGAAATGTTCAAGACATGTGGATTTACCAGTAGCAACAGCTGTTTGTGAGTTCAACCTGAGCCTACCTAATGGAATTATATCAATACATTAAAATAGGTTGAACCACGACAAAAAAAAGAAGCTGTCTGCTTACGTAACATAGGTTGGTACAGACGTTTTGGCTTTGGCATGTACATGACAAGTCTAAATGGTTGAAAAAAAGCTACAAAAAAAACCTCCAGACTAAGAAAAATAAAAGGTAACGATAAAATTAAAAAGCTGGAAAACAATACCTTCCTACAAGGGGTATTAAAATTGTTATGCAAATGTGTACATCTGGAGATATGGACCCTGAACTTGTGTTATCTCCCCAGTAACAGCTCTACCTTGCGTTAGTCAGGAAATGATTCAGCAGATTCAGCTCCCGTCCCCTGTGGCGTGCCACTCTCCTGGTATTCTGCTGCTGTCCTGGGTACCCTTTCTCTGAGATGACTCAAAAACTCTATCCAATGTGGTCACAGACCCATCATTTCAGAGTATTAGGCTCCCAAAACTTCCTCCACAGTGACAATTACTGCTAAGTCCCCTCAATCTCATCGCGACAATGACTCTGGGCGGCCAACCCCGACAGCGGCCAGAACGCCGGGCCGGATCCAGGGGGGCCCCCGCGGCTGGCGGGGCCTGTGTGCTGGACGTGCGGGGAGCCGGGGCACCGGCAAGCGGATTGCCCCGTGATGGAGGTGGATCAGGGGGTCCGGGTCTGGGACCCCTCCGCCCCAGGCCGGAGATGGTGGCGGCGGGCCGCCGAGAGGGTCCCCGCCCCCAGCCGGCACACCGGCAAGGGACAAGGGCGGGAGACTGAGCGGCTACGGCAGGAGCTGCGATGGGCCGCGCAGGACCGGCGCCGGGATAAAGCGACTATTAGGCGGCTGAGCCGGCAGCTGCGGGCCGAACAGGCGGCTCGGGCCCGTGCCGAGGGGCAGCGGGCCGGGGGGGCATGGGGGTGGTACATGCCAGAATAGAGTGTGCCTAATTTTCTCTCTCTCTCTTGTGTTGCAGGCTGCCGCGTCGGACGGCGGACGGGGGCTGTTTTGCCTGGGAGAGGAGGCGAGCCGAGACCTCCCGGGCGCCCGACCGCACGCCGTCCGGGCCACGTCCCGTCCCACGGCCCACCAGAGGGGGGATGCCAACGCCCGGGCCGCCAGTTGGCATCAGGCAAACTAGCCGTGACCCCGCGCGGTGGTCCATAGGCCGGGGCGCAGATGGCTGTGGCTGACGTCCTTCCCCGGCCCCGAAAGGGGGAGGGGGGAGTTGGCTAGGCCGGTGGCACCCCGGCCTAGAGCGGGCGGTGGGGGTATGTGGGGCTGCGGGCGTGGTTAGCGCGCCGGCGGCACGAGAGAGGGAGGGGAGAAAACACTCGAATCAGCTGTGGTTAATACGCCACAGCTGATTCCAATGAGTGGACCAGGCAATTTAAGCCCGGCTGGGTAGTCAGTCGGGGGGGAGATCGGTGAGACAGGGGAGTAACATGAGAGTTGTGTCCAAAGCCTGCAATAAAGAACCGATGGAACCCGTACGAGAAGTGTTGTATGCGTGTGTGCTTCCCTCCACTGCTACACACTGATTCTGGACTTCACTTCTATTCAGACTGTGTGGATGATGGAGGCCGTCAGGCTAATGCTTCATGAACGTCTATAGCATCGGTGCGTGCACATTGAGCCCACTTAAGGGACTTATGCGAAACCTTGCCTCTGGCCTCCATACTCTATTCCAGGCTCAATTTTGCTGCCTTCTGGCTGCCTTCCAAGGATCAGAGGCAAATATTTCAGGGTGTGTGGGGGAGGAGGAGGCGGGGGGGGGGGGGACCAGTTCACTCTGCTTCATCCAGTCAGTTGGCAGACTGGCCAAAAAGCAGCCGGATACAGTTCATCACCTTATTTATTATTCAGGGCTCAGCATAAAAGCCTGGGCAAGAGCAAGCGTATCGTTTTGGTAACAAACAAAGAAACTTCCTCCACCATTATTTATATGACATTTGGCAGAATAAAAAGAATAATCTCTCTGAGAATGCAGTGTGATGTTTAGGTGCATTTAGATGTGTTGAGTCATTCTATTGACTCAACACATCTAAATGCACCATGTTCAGCTTGCATCAGGAGTTTCTTTTCTCACCTCGGAGTTGTTTTCTGCAGCCACAAAGTTATCGATGGTGACTTTTCAGGCCTAAACTCCAATCGTTCACATTTTAAGATGGTTTCAGATTTTCTATGAAATAAATGGGCAATTAAATCAATCACAGACTGCAGAGAAGTGTGTCCACTGTGTCTGCACTAACCATCTGAAAGTTGGATCCAAAGCAGACTACAGATTAAAATTCATTGACTCGATATATTAAGAGTGGTCTGCCCATCTGGACTGATGGCATAATCTGTGCGCTTGTCTCCTCTCAGAGGGCTGTCCTAATCTGGCATTTGGACTAAGCAATGACCACTGCATGTGCCTGGCACATGGTTTAGCATGACAGGCTGAGGTGACACGGGGGGGAAAAATAATACAGCCGAGGCATATTTCAATATCCATCTATTGAACACCAACAGTTCCCATTAAAATATGAGTTACAATATCAATGTGCTCGAGTCCAGTAGGTAGAAACAGTAGAGCTGCTAAAGAGACATCCTTTCATCTCATCTCCTGCCAACTGTAACCGAGGCCAAAATCTAATCCCAAAAATACAGGCCTACTGTTCGCCTCCTTTCCCTTCCCTCTCCCCTGCTGATAAGACAGAGCCCAAAGCAGAAGGGGTTGCTGGCTCTTTCTAGAACAATCAGACTCAAAATACAAACAAAGGACACCTTGAATGCATGGTTTGTTTATCATCGGTGACAATGAAAAGAGGAATTTAAGGCTTTGATCAGAGAGGGTACCAATTATTAGCAATAAGAAACCAGGTGTAGAAAATAAGTGCAGCTTCTCAGTCGATACCAGGACAAGCTGCTTTTCTTTGGTACTTTTACATTTCACTCCTCTCCCACAGCAATTTTCTTTCAATCATCGCTTCCCCACACCTCGGACAGTGGGCCCTGAATCCCCAAACCTGCAATGAATTTAAAAAGGCCTTCAATCGCCGGGCCTGTCTCAATCTGCACTAGGGTCAGCCCTCTAAATCCTGGCAGCTGACACCAAATCAATTACCGCATGGCTGGTGGGTAAGCAGAATGGGACGTCCACAAAGAATTCCGGAAACAAGGCTAAATATGAAGCCACGCTGGCTGCGGCTCAGCAGTTTGCCGTTCCCTCTTCCATCGACTCCATGCCAACAGTGCAGAATCAACTTTGCAAGCACAAGCCCCCTCTTCGCTTCGCCTGCTCTCAGTCCTCTCAATGGCAAGTTAGCAATACTCACAGAAACAAACCAGGATTGTGATGAATGACAAATGAAGGGCAAACCAGAAGGTGAGGTAAGTCATGTAAACAACAGTATACCTACTACAGCTCGGCCTGTCATGCTCAGTAGAGGTGTTGCAATCATTACTGAGGAAATCAACAGACATGATTCACTAATGACTAAATGTGTCCCAGGGAGAAAAATGACACTCTGATTAAACTATACGTCAAGGTATTTGTCTTTAATTTGATATTTCCTCTAACATGATTATATGTTAATTCAAATGTACCTATATTTATGTATATTAATTTAGAATGTATCAAGTATAAACTGAATTTAAGGGTATAAATTTAAAGAGGAGCAGTTGTGACGATTATTTTTCTAGATTAACTGTTTGGTCTATGACCTGTCCCAATGTCTTTTTGTCGTTTTAGACAGTTTGTCGGACAACAGCGAGTATTGGGCCAGTTTTGGGTCAATTTACCAACTGAAACTATCACCTGATTATGAAAAATTGTTTCAGCTCTACGTCTTAGGCAAACCATATAATTATCTAATGATTTTTTGTTTTCGGTTTCATGACTACAAACTACGTGAAAAACCAAAGCAACGGAGTTCAGGGGGAAACAACTTAAAGACAATATGTACCTGAAAATGTGTCTTGGGTTTTCAAGAGCACATCCACATTTTTTTTTAAAAGCATTAAAAATAGGAAAACTCATGGTCATCCATAACTCTCATGGCCCTGCATCGCCTTCCACACATATAGTAGTTATTTTAAGCAGACATATATAGCTATTACAGCTGTTTTGACCAAGTGTCATAAACACCTCTTCATAGATGAACATTTCCCTCAAAATCAAGTTCAACTGCAGCATTTCAAGTACACACAGATGGCATCCGAAGGAAAAGGGGCTCCTGGGTGGAAGATAAGGACAAATGTGTTGCTTTGTTGACACCATCAGCTGTCAACATGTCGGGTCGACTTTCTGACAGTGTAGACAAACAACTCTAAAGCATCTTTTATGGTGGCTTGACAATGATTTATCATTTTAACTTCAAGCTGAAATGATGAGCCAAAGACAATTGTAATGATGGATTAATTTTTAAGTCATTTTTAAACCAGAAATTACATTGGTTCTAGCAAACATTTGCTGGTTCCTTAGTCATAATGTATTTAGATCATATTTTCCATTAAACTTTGTATTACTTTCAGATGCAGTGCAATCATAAGGACTGCCAAGAGAAGACTTTTCTAACTGTAGTTTAATGTTTTACAAGCCAAAATTGGTCTTCCATTTTATAATACACTAGGTAAAGCTGCAAGGAACACGTTACAAACAGAATCCATCATTCAGATCTAAAAGCATACCCTGCATATGAAGGTACAGCTCAAAAACTTCACTTCTGAGGCTACACATTTGTGCTACACTAAATGATTCCTTAAAATAGCACTGTTGACATAAAATGACACAATAAATACATGGAGTTTGTGAAAGGAATAAAAAGATATAACTAGTAAATTGCAATAAAAAAAACTGATAACTTTTCTTATGGTTTACTCTGTTAAGATGACCATGAAATGATTATATTCTTCTAAAAATAATCCGTTTGGAAGAATCAGTGACCGGTCAGATGTAGGATGAACTTATCAAAGTAATCCGGCATCAGCATTACATGGGTTCCTACAGTTTGCTAACAGCCGACATTGTTACACGCTGATATCTGTTTGACATTTCGCTAAGGAGGAGAGCAGAAAGTATCAGCTACCCACGCACTAAACTGGCCGGTGACGGTGAGGTGGGAATGAAAGGCAAATTAGTAGCATCCTGTAGATGGGGGTGAGTGCACCCGGCCTGGTGCGAGCTGTGAGCCTGTCACACTGACAGATGAGGTGGAATGGAGCTGAAGGTCAGCTCCTGAATGCCCGATGTAATAACAACCAAGAGAGGAGCACAGGCTACGGAGGAGGTGCACAGGTTTACCCGCCTGACATCTCTCTTTCACGTTACCAGTCACTCGGCAAGTTTGCCGCTGATGACTGAAACGTGAGGATGCAGTGGCCATTTTGGCTGCGCGGAAACCTGAGCCAGGTCTCGTCTTCTTTTGGGACTGCAGGGATTTGTGCTGAAGGAGATTTTTTGAAATATGTCTCCCCTGACTTGACCGTCTCCAAAGCCTCTTTACTTATCTTAAACGTTTAGCTGTGGAACTGACAGTCAAAGGTCACCTAACGAGCAGTCAAATAAAAGCACGCAAAATAACTATAGCGGTTCGTAAAATCTCCTTTGTTGATAATTTGGGAGATAAAGGTTAGCTATTCACACAAAAACTAGATAAACCAGGAATGTGAAAAAGATTTAACTCCACCTTCTCCCCCACGGCCTTACGGGTGAGCAGTGCGACCCATTCCTACTCTATCTTTTTCTAGAAGTTGGCACTTTGATGACAGAGTCAATAGACAGATATGTCCGGCAGCTGCACACTCTCCAACGCACTGGGGAGGGATTGTGTAGAAGGGCCAAAAGAAAGTCCTCCTCGGTGGGACTTATCTGGGGAAGTATAAAGAGCAGTCCTGGAAATATCAATTGTGCCGCCTCAGTCAAGGGAACACGCTGATTCAACGCTTTTCTGTCTCTAGGAGAACATTAGTTCAATAATAAACGGCTTACTGCTACTGCAAAATGACAATGCTATGCGGCGTTCAGCTATCAATGCCAGATTATGTGGGTTGGGCATAGATTTTGACTACCACTGAAATATTTACTCTGTGTGTAAAAGACAAACTACTTGTTTGGTTGCTATGATCAGAACCCTCCTTTCATTACTGTTGTCTTTTCATACTGATTGAGGCTGGTACCACTTTTCTCTTCACTCCTTTGAGGCAGAACTGATCATTTAAACCCACAGACTTATGTGTACTTCTGTTAATTCCTACCATGGCTTGTGATTTGGCAGAAAAGGCACTGATGTCATAGCGCAGCACTTCAGAGTCTGTAGTCATTCATGTGACAATACTCTGGTGAACCCCAACACTTCGGACTAACCCCAACAATGGCCACCAAAATGCTGGGACAGCAAAATGGTCAAACAGAGAAGAGAAGAGTGACGCAGGTGCGTGTATGTGGTAAAGAGCAGTTGGACAATCTATAATCACAGGCATTTTATGATAACTGACACTACTGCATAATCACTGTTGTTTGATATGGAAACACAGTTATCTTATATTAACAGAGAGACTGACTTATAAATGTATACTGCCAATCAAATACATGTTGACAAACCTTTTAAATTAAGCAAAACATCTGATATTCCATGCCAAGAAACACACTATACCGTCTAGTCACCAACTTGTTTAAGAGTCTGTCTGCAGTATATTTCTTTCTCTGTTTATGTGCATCTATTATGCCAATATACCGACAGAATGCCATGCATTAAAACACACTAAAATGTCAGCTTGCTCTGGACATGGATATTTAGGCTCATCCTAAAAAGTAAATATTAGAACAAGTACAAGTGGTGTGCAATATTTCACAAAGTGCTTCACTGGACTAATTGATCAGTCTACCCCGTAAAAATAAAAACTTACAATAAGAGAATATGAGTCATTGGGTCAAGGTGATGAGTGCATATATAATGTAAACCCATGTTAAACATTACAACATCCAAAGCTCAGAATTATCTAGAGGTGGGTCAGACCAGTACGTGTTTCTCAATCCAATTTGAGATCTCTGACTCTAAATGTTTATGAATGATAAACTGATCAATGATTACTTTCTTCAGATTAAAACCTCAAAGTTAACAAGAGTTACTTCCCTCAAACAATATTTGCATTCACTCAAACTAAAAAGTGCTGAAGTTGGCATATATTTAAACTGTTCATTTAACAAGAAAATCAAGCCTTCAATACTTCCTCTGCTGTCTCATGCATGTTTCCATATTTTGAGCTTGATTCAAAGAAACCATTAGATCAGCCCAAACGAGATGATTATGGCTACACATGTTGTGTCCTGAGCCTGAACTGGAAAAAGTATTTTGATAATAAATTAATAATTTCAGTTATTTTTCAAGTTTGAATGAAAAACATTTTACCAAGTTTCAGCCACTCAGCTGTGAGATCTTTCTGATTTTCTTTGTATTATGTGAAAGTAAATTAGATAGATCTAAGATTGGGACATTAAGTGAGTTACTATTTTCAGACATTTTATACACCATACAATCAATCAGTTAATTGAGAAAATAACCTTCAGATAAATTGACAATGAACATAATAATTACTTGCAGCAATACAATAATATACTTTATATCATTATTATTATTATTATATTTAACTAATATTTGATATTTCACAACGGATACATTTCTTATTTTGTAAAAAGGATGACATTATTATTAACATTTGTTACTATTATTATCAATAGTGTATCCATATTGTTGCTGCTATTGTATCATTAGCATGATAGTTTTACAAAGAATGTGCGACTAAAACACCAAAATAAAATGACTTCCACAATAACGTTAATGACAATGCCAGCTGAAGGAAGCAGTGAGCGAGCAGTCAGGCGAGCATTGTTCGCCCTGCCTGGCGCTTGGAAACAAAAACAACAACAACAAAGGGAATGCTGCTGGTTAATACAGTGTAACATTAGGAACACTGGCTAACATTAGCAGTCTATTTCGCTAGTTTCGCTAGCTATCCCCACAGCTATGCATAGAAAACGACCGACTGCAGCGCTGACACAGCGTGTGAATCCAAGACAACTTACCTTGGGCTTGTACAGCCACTTCCGAAAGCGGTTCATCGTCCCCTCGCCACCTTCCTTTGTCACCAACCCCTCCTCTCCTCTCCTCTCCTCTCCGGGTACCTGTGTGTCTGACAGTATCAGCGGCTGCTTGCTAAGCTAGCTCACGCTGGTGGGTTCCGACACGCAAAATGTATAAAACCCAATATTTGCTAAGTTGCCCTGAACGTTACAACGCGGCTGTGGACGCAAGCAAAGTGGATATTCGACAACGACGACTTATTTCCATCTTCGCTGAATCCCGAGGTTGGCTGCCTGTCTCCCCCGCCCGGCCACTTTCCAAGTCCCGACGATCCAGACGAGCGGAGCAGCGACGGCTGTGCGGCTCTCTGCCCCTCTACCGCTGCTTGATGACAGTCACGTTGACAACATCCACCTCCCACTTTCCCGGGAAAGGATGCATTCAAGTACCGCTTTCAAATACCGTGCTCCTGACCGCTTTTGTTGGGAAATGTGATACGAAACCTACAAAACAGACCATGTTAGGCCTGCAGTGCGCCTGGTTATTTATATTTGTTACACATTCCCTCAAGCCATGTTTGTTTCTAAAATTAATACTAGACTCCCAATAATATTTGTGGATTTTCCACAATGGGTTAACAAATTACATATAGGCCTACTTCTACTCCTTTACTTCTTATATCAAAATGTTGACTCTTGGAGAGAGAACTATCTTCTACTTCACTGAAGATTGAAGTTTGTTTGTGTAGTGGATGTTTCAGGTTACCACATCAAACTTGTGTGAGTTGTAAATTGGACCACGATTGGTTGTGACTTTTCGTAATTCGTGATTTTCTGTACAGGTTTTAAAAATTTGAGGTCAGCACAAAGAAACTTTACCACTTGAGCAGATGAAGGAGAAAACAGTATATAGTTTCAAACTCTGCCAGCAGGCAGAACTACATAATTCTGCACACTGAAGGTCAGGACTGCAAGTAATGTAACAATCAGCTAAACAGACATTTGAGCAGAGGGGGACTTAAATTCACTCAAGGTTACTTTGCAACAGTAATGTGAATTATTTCTTGACCAGGGCAACAGGAGGTGGCAAAACAATCAGCTCAAGGTCCACTTGATGGTTCTTGAACGTTCAATTGTATCGCACAGTCTTCATCCACAGAGAGTTGACATATAAATTTGCTAAATTGCAATGAAAAAGTAAACCAAGACTTCTCATCCATCATATCTTAAGACTTGAGCTTGGCTATTTATTATCACAGCCCAATCTTTGACTGACAATGCACTGATAAGACATAGGACTACAAATATCTAGCCTGTTTAAAGTGCACATTTGAAATGTACATATGTAACCATAGAGTGACAATCCGTTGGTTTTGTTTACATGCCCACACAAATTAGTTTATGTTAATCAGATTATGGGACAAAATTAGATGATGCCATGTGAGCCTAAAACCCCCAGTTTGCATGGGATTTGTTCAGTAATCAGCTTCTCCCCACTAACCCCTTAAACTCTGATGTGAAGTTAGTCACTTTTCCCTACAACAGTTATTTGTAACAAATACACATAGCCGTTGGTGTGGTTACAATTATCAGCATGCATTTCCTCTTTTCTTGACAAATTTATCACGTTGCTGTGCTCATTGCAATATTTCCAACAGTACGTGAAGGCAACGCGTGGCTCGCCCAGACGTCAGAATATGCTACGTCATAGTTATTGTTATGCAGCCAACAAAGGATCAGACTGTCACACTGTTAATCTGCATTCGTTGGATTAAAACCGTAAAAGTTTTTATATGTTGAACATAACAGTCCATTAAGAAAACAAACAAGAAAAAAAACATCTCCTATGAATTCAGATATATTTCGACAGTTCGTTTTTTTAAGGCTCTACTCATTTAACAGAAGCTGGGATACGTTTCTGTTTACGATAGTGTGTTGCTAAGCAACGACTGGCAACGCTTCGCTCTGAAAACAAGCCGCTGCACTTTGTATGAGTCTATGTTTCTTCTAATAGCACCCATTTTGTTCTGTCTCAGATAAAATGTTACTTTTTACACATTCTACAGGCCTGCGTGGGTATTGAAGACATATAACTAGACCGACTGTATTTCTTCAGGCTTTTCTGCGAGCAAAGACCTTTCACCACAGTTATCAATCTCCACTAGCTTTCTGCAGATCGATACAAAATGGCATCAGGCTATGGATCACTTGCCAAAGAGGCCATTGTGCTGCTCGATAAGTTCAGCGCTGGCAGGCAGTGTTTGGATGACTTCATGGAAGAGGCTTCAAAGGACCTGCAGGTAGGAAAGACTCCGATCAGTGCTGCTTGTGCTGACACCCGGGTGTGTACTTCATTGGGCTGTGTGTTACAGATCAGGGATACTCTGCAGAAGAAGTTCATACTTGATCTTGTTTCCGGATGCATTGAGCACAAAAACTTACTGGACATAGTTGTCAATGTCTTCTATGGCCAGAATGGGACACTCTTATCCAGAGTGGATCGCAGCCAGTATGTCAGTAAGTCAATTAACTAAACACACTTCTAAATAATAATTATGATTTGACTCTGAATGAAACAAGACTGACATGTGTTGATATATTACTATGCTGTTCTTCAGTTATCTGTTACCTCACCACATTTTCTCTTGATGACCTTGGACTTCAGAGGTTTAGTAACATTATCACATCTCTGGACATCAAGAAGATGCACATAGTAAGAAACTCTCAAACAGGAGTGTAGTTGCATTGGAAATAACCAGCAATCAGTATAGCTCCATTACTTTGCCCTCGTGTAAGTGTGTATTGTGTTTGTCTGTAGTTCCTGACTTTCTTCTTCACACATCTCACCACGTGGATACAAGAGGAATGGAATACTATCTATGATGCTGCCTATGTGGAGACACGCTGGATTAACCCTTTGCAAAGGTAAGAAAAGAACAGGAATATATGTTTTTAAGAAAACCAATGTTTTTACAAGCGCAAAGACTGAGTGGGTATTATTGTCCATTAGATGGCGCCCTGAGATGGATATTCTCATGGACCAGCTTGTTGTCAAAATATCTAACGGGAATCAGGTCAAGAAATCTCCAAAGAAGACCACTGAGCCCCAGGAGTTCTGTTTCACCAAACCTAAACCTCGACCTCTGCCTGAGCTCATTCCACAGCTGGAACAATCCAAACCAGTCAGCCTCATTTACAGTTATATACAATATTTTCTTCAAACATTGCCACACAGTTAGTTTTTGTGTGTACTGTCGTCTTACATAGACTATAAACAAGACAGGTCATAGAGCTGTATTTATGTGTTGAGGCTGCAATGGACTCAAACGGCTTCTGTTTCATAGGTGCCAATAAGCACATACAGGGCTCCAAAAGACATGCAGATAATGGAGGAGATCAAACATAAGAACCGTCAAAAGACTGAGGTACACTTTCTGCTTTTAACATTATCATCAGTACAAACATAATATAAAATAAAAAGAGTTTGATAGAAAGACAACTGTCATATGCAACAATTAAGCAAAACAGACACATATTTTATTACTGCACATTTAAACACAGAAAAGCTGTTTTCTGAATTATCATTTTTAAATTCTGTTAATGGGGCATATACAAGTCCTATAATATATATCATAATCAACATGTGTTCTTTACATGCTTCTGTAATGATGTTCTTTCTGTTTCACGAAAGGAACTATTGTATGAGGCAAATATGAAACAGGTCAGATGTATGAATCCACATAAGTCTGAACACACCAAGGTACGTACAGGCTATTGTCTACATGTGTTGTATATGGATTTACAAAGTCATATTATTGATTCATGTCCAAGCTCGAATTATATAGAGATGGAAGGAGAAACATTTACTATTGAGTGAGTCAGGAGACATTTCAAAGTCAGCTCACATTTCTGATGAACCCTCATTTGTCTTGCAGAGAGTGATGTCTCAGATTAAGGTCGACTTGGATTCAAAACTCAAGTTCAATTCATGTCATTCCTCTAGACTACCCTCCAGTAATAAGGTGAGATCGTATTATTTCACCTGCTTCAGTGGATCAGTATGATGGTGATGAATATGAACTAATGCAGGCTCATATCCACTGGCACGTGCTTGTGCATGTGATTGTTCTGATTCTGTTAGACGAACAGCTGGCCCATCAAGCTCAACAGTGCAGCCATCTTGAGGCAGGGGGCGCTATATGACCGTCAGGTGGAGGAGGAGCTGCAAAGGTACAATATTTACCTGCCAATGCCTGACATATTTTAGTGGGATTATTCATTTGTACATAATCACTATAATGCACATGACAGTACTAGAAGGAACTGCCAAAACAATTCAAATCTGAGCAAAAATAAAATTATACTTTACCTACTGAGAGTTTTGATAATACTTATAGTCTGTGTGTGACTGAATTGTCTTGTGTAGTACATTTGTAATACGTTCTCAGGTCTGTCTTGCCAAGAGGATCTTGATCTCCTCAATAAATTAATGTTTTTGTGCTTGTATTTGTGACACAGAATGCAGCGTCTGGTGGAGGGGGCACATGAGCCCTCTTCTTTCCTGCAGTGGCAGAAGGAGATGCGTGAGAAGGACCTCCAGAAGGAGCTGGCCAACATTGAGCGCAGGCATCTGGAAGGACGCATCAGCCATGAGGAAGCAGCTATGGCCCACACACGCTTAATGGCACGCAACCAGAAGACTGCTCAGCTGAAGAAAGAAGAGGTGGGTAAAGATCCCTCGACAACTAATAGGAACCAGAACAAAAGATTACACGGTACTTTAAAGTGTGTAACGAGACGGGTCACTAGACAAAAGTGTGCCTGTTCTCTACAAACACTCTTTAAAGAAGTCATTTCAGAGGGATTTACAATTATGCAGGATTAAAGTGTTTGTTATGGTTGTTTTGTTTTCCTTTAGACAGCTCAGCTGATGCGGAGTTATGCCGAGAAAAGGCTGCAGGAGGAAAAAGAAATGAGAGACTTGGTGCAACAAGTGGCAGAGGGACACAAGAACTCAAAGACAGCTAAAGAGAAGTTACATAAATTCAAGCAGAATATAGGTAGGTCTCTCTACTATCACATGTGATACAGTGATACATCACTTTTTCACAGTGTCCTTTTAATTCTCTTCAATTTCACGCAAATTCCACAGTGAAAGAAGTCGCAGAGCAAAGACGGGAGCTCCTTCGTCAAGCACTGGAGGAAGCTCAAGCAGAGCTCAGCAGAAAATTTGAAGTCATCCGTGAAATCCGTGCCATCGAATCGCTTGCTCATTTTAGAGTTAGGGATTTTGACAACACAGAGGTGAGTGAAGGATAGCCCGTATGCCATCAAACGTGAGAAAAACGTTCAGATACTTCCTGTGTCACGGGGAATCTGTTGTCCCGTGTCAGGCTGCAGGCCATGCGCTGCTGGGAGAGATGTCCCTGGTGGAGCTGAAGGAGCGTCTGGCCCTCCTGAGGGAGGCGCAGCAAACAGAGCAGCATGAGAAACGGGAGCACATCCTGGAGGAGAAGCACAACAAGAAGCAGCTGCTGTTGGAGCAGCTGGACACCATCAACCTCCACACCAGAGTGCTGGCACAGACTGCCGCCATCAGGTCAGGCAAATGTTTGGCTCTGACTTTATTTTGGTTCGAAGGAAAACATGGGATGGAAACAGATACATAGCCCCAACACACATTCATGGTAGTTTTGGCATGTTGCAGGAAAGAGGAGAGGAAAGCTAGGCTGGGTTTTCAGCAGGCGATGATTCCGGATGAGACAGTTTTGGCTCTGCAGAAGAAGCTTGAAGAGAAACAACTAGAGCGCAAAAGACTGAAGCAAACGGAAAGCAAGAAGCCCAAAACACCCGAACAGCCAGCAGCACACACAGGGACATGCACCAAAGTGAGTATGAGATCCAAAACATAGAGGAAATGGTTTCTCTCAGTAAGTAACTTGTAAGTATTGTCTAATTGTATTATTGTTGACATTTTTCTTGCTTGGAGCAATTGAAAAAAAATGTCTCTTTCTTTCTTTTACTGACAGAAAAGCCTGACAGAGAAAAGCTGGGAGGAATTGGAGCTGAGCTTAGAGCGTCACCTCCAGAAGGACGCTGCTAATGTTGTTCCTTAAACAAAAACACTCGAGACATAAATAAGCACAACATGCTCCCCGAGTCTGTGAATGTTTCATTTTAGATCAGAAGGATCATTAGTTATATTTGTTGCACGAAATGTGTGGGATGAAATCTTTTGTCATGTTATTTGACACATTGTGCATTAGAATTGCTGTAAAACTGTTTGAGTGCAACATGATTTATTTCCACAATTATTATTATAATGTATTGTGGATATCCTATGAGTGATTATACTGTATTGTTTATCATAAGTTGTAATATGTAAGTGTTAAACTGTCACAAATGTCTCCCCAAAGTTCATTCCACACACCTGTGTTTGTGGCATGAATAGGGAAGTGGACCTTCAACCTATGACTTAAATAGAAAATGTCCCTTCCTCAAAACAATGTTAGGGTTATTTTTGTTTCCTTTATGTTATTGTAACAAGTTACTGTAAAAAATGTCACTGATGATTACTCATTATCAAGACCATGCACCAACGTCATCTCCATTGAAAAGCAGAACTACAGCAAGTAAACCCGTTTATGTTGTATTTTTTCCAATGCAATATTATTTTTCTCTAAATACACAGACACACACACATACATGTTTTTGTATATTTAAAAAATTTAGATATTTTGAGCCTATTGACAATATGACTTACATAAAGACCAGGCACGTGCACAGACATTTGGGGGGGCAGGTGCTCAAACCAAAAAAAAGGGCACCCATCGCCAAAATTATTTATGAAATTAAAAATACCGCTATCGGTATCGGTATCGGGGGTCGATACTGCGTTAAAATACTCGTACTCGTATCGATTTCAATTGTCGATACCAAGAACCGATACCACTCAACAGTATTTCGCTACAACAAACTGGTCGCGCTTTGTGGAGAAAAAGATTTGTTGTCCTACCTGACTTCAACGTCTAGGGCAGGGGTCGGCAACCCGTGATCCAGAGCCGCATACGGCTCTTTCGTCGCTCTCTTGCGGCACTTGCAGCAAGGTGTGTAGAGTTATGGTGCGTTCACACCGAACGCGACACAAATTACTGCCGTCCTGCCGGTTTGAATCAAACTGTTGCTGGTCCACCTGAAGTAGCGCTGGCAGCGGCCACATTCAGACGCTGTTGTGCGGCTACGGATGATATTATTGTAGCCGAGTGTCTGTTGTGTGTCTATATTTGTAATTATAATAAAATGAAAACACGCTCCAGGGTAACTTGAACCACTTTTTTATCTCCTTCACACACGTATATCCCACAATTCCACTCCTCTTTTCCTTTCCGTTTCTCCCTCCACAATAAAAGCACCGGAAACATAACTTGGAACACAGCTTCCTATATAATTGCTCATCCCTAATATTATCGCTTACATTATGAACCCGGACACGGGGCGTTTTATGGTCCGACATTAGAGGGACTTCCACAAGAAGTTTAAAGCTTGGGATAGCCTTCTGTTAATTTTGTACTATAGGCTTGACATAATCTGCAGAGGATAAAATAAAATCTGCCTCCAAATTAATTGCACTTTCATGGAGACCAAATCTAAGAAGTATCGGTATCGGTACTCGGTATCGGCAAGTACACAAATAAAAATACTCGTACTCGTATCGGTTTGTAAAAAATGGTATCGTTGCATCCCTATAAATAAATAAAAAACACAGTAGGATATTTTCAACTTATATATTTATTGTTGTTAACAAACTAACTCAAATTATCAAATTGAATAAATAAATGAATATCATGTAAGTCACTCTTGATTATTATGCACTGCATAATAATCAAGAGTGACTTAGCTAGATTAGACAGCTAGCTTACATTTTCCTTATGAATAAAGATGATTGGCTACATACTACATACTGATCAACATACTTTCGAAATTCGAAACAACACAATCAAGATGCCTGCCTGTATATCTCTCCCTCTCCCTCTTCATTAAACATGACTAACATCAGTAAACAGCTGGACAAGGCTTTGAAATCACGGATTTCGTGAGTTTTTTGTTCGTTTATTTTTTTAGGAAACGTCGGACCAGTTGTGACGTAATGTTTTCAGCGGCGCTAATGTTGTGGTTAATTTATCACCAAACAACGTCGGGGGATTGCACAAACACCGTCATTACCTGTTTGTCTGATGCTGCGGGTCAGAGGAGAAGTGCTGCACCCGTTTGGCCTGGCGCTCACTGCATGAGCACTAAGTGGAGGAGGGGGGGCGGGGCTTGTGAGCGCCGCGGAGCATGTCGGGGCGAAATTCTCACAAGAACTCAAATAAATGCCCCGTCAGATATCAAAACACATTTGGGGGGAATTGATGACAGAGAGAGTAATTTTTATTCTTAAATACTGATGAATGAAGAAAAAATTGGGCTCCAGTAGAAGGGGCACTTTTTTCATTCTGGGCAAAAGGGCAGGTGCTTGAGCACCACTAGGGGTCTATCTGTGCACGTGCCTGATAAAGACCATAGAAATGCAAGGGCAATTATTTTTCCATAATAATACAACTTAATTATGAATAAATGTATCAACAAATTTGATTTTAAATGTACAATCATGGTAATTATAGTACAACTGTCTATCTATCTATTTGTGTCGGATAAATAGGAACACTTCGCCATGGAAAGGTTTACTAATGGATTTGATTCATTGGAATATAATACGCTGTACAATACATTTGATTTTAACCACAGTGTCGCCCCTGCTGGTTGTTCCGTGTAACAACAAGAGATCTGTCTGAATCCGGCCCATTTTCCTCGGTTTTTCCCTGTAAAGCGAAATCACATGATGTGTATTTGTCATATGACACTGATACATGGACCGATCCCTCTGCGAGCCAGCGTCACCGTCGTGCTCTGTAAAAACAAAGGCAGCGCGGGCACTTGTCCGGGATGAGATGCTGTAGCTGACATTGTTCGGTGATAGTACTCAATAATATGTGGAGGATGGACTGCCGGGGAGTTCTGCCTGCAATATGCGCCGCTTGTTTCATGGGTAAGTTCGACACTTCTTCGACTATATCTGCTATACTGTAACACAGTAAGGCACTATAGGTCCATCACAGAGAGATTATTGAGATATAATAAATACCACAGGGATATCCCGCCACTTAAAACATAAAATGCGATTATAGTTAATTATTAAGCATATTATAGAATGTTGTTGTTGATTAAATAAAGTACATGAAAAGAAAAATACATGTAACGACTAAATCTAAATGTGAAAAGTATGACACATATACTTTCTAGCATACAAGTTAATTATTTGGTAATATTTATAATTAAAATCTTACTTATTTTTGCATCCAAACTTCATAACAAACTTTCATCTTGAGAAAAACGGCAATGGAGTGAATGTACTAGCTTACTGTGATTCAATGGTGAGAATAATACTGATCTTGAGTTAAATGATCTCACTGTTGTATTACTGTAATCTCACTACAGGGACTGCATCATTTTGCTGACATGATTTTCTGATCCTGCCAAACTTTCAGGATTACGGCATTTCTTTCTGCAGTTTAACATAAGTATGTGTCTAAAAGTTTGAGTAAGAAATGTTGGCAACCCAGAATGCTAGAGATATCACATGACCCCCTTTCTGAATAATTGCATTTCATGAGGAGGATGACTCGTATTCAAGACAGCACTTAAGCACATGGCTAATGTGATTATGAGTACAATATGGGTTCTGTTTCGCTGTTGCGCTCATACCTGTTGTCCTCACTTTAGCAGGGGTTAGATACAGCTGAATGGTATACTCAAGATTGTGTGGAGTGATTTAAGATATCACAATGACACAGCTATCGTTTGAAGGCTTTTATATGAGGAGAACTACCTGCAACACCTTTTGTTTTTCATCTCTTGGTTGTGTTGCTGAGGCTGTGTCCGTGTTCAGTGCATGTTTGAGAAGGAGGGGGACAAATACAGTGAATCAGGGAATCCACTTATATCAACTATTTGCCAGTAGAAGAAGAAGAACATGTGTGAACATGTATGAAATTGTGAGCAGAAACAACCAAAATAAAGATTATGTGAAGCAAGCAGAGATCAGAGGGGAAGAGATCAGAGTTGTTACTTATAATGTAAACAAAAAAATGTAAAGGATTAGACATACTCCAAAAACCAGAGAGATTTGCATGATCTTTGCAAGAGGTCAGCTGCAGGTCAAATCAATAATTACCTTCCTTTTATTTCATTTATTACATAGCTTTTGTCAATGTTTTTTGTGCATGTTATGCCTTTGTCAGACAGCTAACAGGAGAGGGATGACACACAAATGATGAGAGAGATAGGGAACAACATGCAACAAAGGTCCCAAGCTGGATTCAAACCGGGGATGCTGCAGTTCATGATTTGACCCTTAAACTCTATAATGACTACCAGTACTACCCCTATCATGTTTTTTAAATGTTTTATTCATTAACAATTTTATTCAAATTAAATAGTGGAGTTTGTATGCAGCCTTGTATCACTGATTTGAAACATCCAGTGCTTCTCTTCCAGGCATGGTGTTGAGCCAGACCACACTTACTCCTGCCGTGATGAACACCACTTTCATCGAGAATGTGACCAGTCTGACTATGACTCCCGTGATTCTCAGCAGCACGACCCCGGGCTGCAGTGCATTCAACACTTCGACTTGTGAGCCCTGTGCACCGGGTTCCCAGTACGATAACAGTGAGTCAACGACCATTTTCCGACATGAAGCCACCATTTTACGATTTCTTTTTTACTGTAAAAAGTAAAGTAAGAAATGTGTCTCTGTTCCTCCCCAGACACCTTGCTGTGTGCGTGCTGCTCGGACCCTGGGCTGTGTCTATTTCCTGGAGCCTGTCTGCCATGCACCACAGGTTTCTATCAGCCACTAGCAGGACAGCAGCAGTGTCTGCCCTGCAACCGGGGGTTCTACACAAAGTAAGGACACAGATTGTGCCAACAAATTATTTTACTTCGAACGGTATTGACTACAGTGTACTTTACTGGCCACTTACTGGTGTATTTTACACTACTTTACACTCCTGCACAGTTTCACAGGAAGTCCATTATGTCACCCCTGCCCTCCTGGAGCCTTCAACAATAACACCGGCAGAGAGAGTTGCTCAACTTGTTCACCAGGTGTGTTTATTTAGCTTTTGACGAAAAAATCATTGTTCTGTTGTCAATCAGTAACTAGTGATGCATTCAGATAAAAACAGGAGTTTGCTCGTCGTCAGAAATTAGATTTTTATATGTAAAATGTATTTACCAGATGAGCTTTACAAGCTTGTGAATGGATAGATTACCTAGATATAAATATACATGATTTCTAATTGAAATGCAATAATCTCAACATAGTTTCAGATAATCTAAAACTTGAGAGGAAACACAAAATCACATGTGTTGAGTTATTTTCTGTCTGCCGCTTTCAGGCTTCTTTACATCGCAGCAGAGCTCCACTTCATGTGCTCCATGTGCACGGGGAAGTTTTTGCAAGTAAGTTGCATTAATCACCGGGTTTCTGCTTCTATTTATGTCTTTTGTTCTTAGTAACTAGGACTCAGGAATCAATATAGAACGTTCATAACTCATTCACTTATCTAACAGACATCACATGATTTACTCCCATGGTTCTGTTTAGCAACACAACCACCCACCCACACACACACACAGACACACACACACAAGACCAGTTACACAGTCGCAGCTTTGATTAATCAACAGAAGGTATGAACATGCAGACGGCATGTATGATCCCAGCGCATATGAATGGGGCTTACAGAACTGGGCTTCACTGTAAATAGAAGATGGCGTTCCGTAGCATGATGACCATTACCAGTCTACAGATACGGACTAAACCCTGCGATGTTTTGACATCTTTGAGGCGTCTTGATCAAAGCAAAGAAGGAGTGTAAAAACAGCGGTTACACGGAGCTCCCTCAACATATCTAAGCCCGTACACCCTGTAAAGGAGACTGATTTAGGCACCTAGTAACTGTAATTTCATTAAAACTCATTACCAGAGGCGAGAGTTGGAGGAAAGATCCATTGGTAGACAATGAAAATAGTTTTTTCATGATTTTATCCTAATTCGGCAGGGCTTTTACAAGTGGTGATGATGTGTGTAATATCATTCAAGCCTTTGCTTCAGGGGAGACACTACAGGTGAATAGGGTAAAAAAAACATCCGACATCGCCATGCAACTTCCTCAGTTGATTGCTTTCTTTGAGAGATTTTTTTTGTATTACACGTTTTCTTAAATGTTATGTTTAAATATGCAAATGAGGCATTATTTTGTGCTAACCTTTTGTGAATTTAAGATATAATAGGCAAATAGGCAAAGCTGTAAAAGTAACACCTGAATGTGTATTTTGGATGTTTTCTTTACTCTGGTCTGAAAGAAGACATATTGTGGAAGCAAAATAGCCCAAAACCTTGATCAGTGCAAGGAAATATTATGTTTTTGCACGTAGTGTCTCGTCTTAAACTTTGAATAACAGACCGAAATGAAACCATTCGCTCATATGTTTGTTAGCACAGTGTAAAACCAAGCTGCAACAACAGTTCCAAACTAAATCATCTTTGACATTTCTCAAAAATGCCTCTAAGTTGCTTGTGGCAGTCGTAAAAACCGCAGCAGGGTAGTTTGTCCATTTACAGTCACAAACAAGCGTCTCTCTCTCTGACAGCTCCTTTGGCTGTAGCCAGTGCCAGATGTGTCCTGGAGGAACAGAAGCTCTACAGACCGCTGCTAAAGACTGCACACAATGTCGTCCAGGTAACGTACAGCCACAGGGCCATGTTAAGTCATGCTTATAAGTACAGTATAAGTACATGAATATCCATCCAGGTGATATCTGGTTTTGAACAGGCATGCACAAGGCTCCCCATCAGACTATGTGTCAAATCTGCGGTAGCGGCTTCTTCCAGATCCACTGGGGCCAGGAGAGCTGTGATTTATGCCCAGATAATCACTACTGCCCTGTGAGTACTGCACCCTCTGCTTCACACACCTGTGGGTGTTGGACAAAGTTCCCACGTGTGTTTGGTGACAGAGCATGTTGTTCTCTCAGAGTCCAGACGTGAACCCCATTCAGTGTCCCAGCGATGCGTTTTGTCCTGAGGGCAGCTTGTCTCCAGGCTACTGCATGGAGACCTTCTTCCGCAAAGAAGGGGACGCTTGTGAATTGGCCCCTGTCACTATTGCTCTTTTAGTTATTGGAGGAGGGGGTAAGTAACACCTAATTATCCAGATATTACTGAGCGTCTTTCAAAATGCATCTCGACTTAACACCATGGTAAAGGCATTGGATTACAGTTATGCTTTTCAAACTGATTGCAATTATGGTTGATAAGCTTCAAGCTGCAAAGTCCAATATGTATATGATCCTATTACACACAAAATAATGTCTTTAAAGTTTGTATTAGTAGCTGGTGTTTGTCATAGTAATGGTTATTTCTATAGCTTCAAGGGTCAGAGTTTATTTTTCATTTGTTAAAGGAAATGAGCAAAGATGAAACAATCTAAATATAAACTAGAACTTCAGAAAAACATCAAGGTACTTTCCACTTGACTTTGCGGTGATTAAAAAGGACTATACAACTGGATTACTCTTCTGGACAGACTGAATCGTTTTCTTATAACTATATAAATGTAAATAAAACAAAAGCATTTGAATTGATAATATGCATTTGTTGCTGCTGATTTGAAGTGTTGTTCTGGGAATGTAGTATATACTCATGATATATCACAGTTTAATTGTCAGTAACAGTAACACTTTACCTTTAGCACACTGAAAACAGATTGTTTACCCCCCTCTTAAACTAAGACCACTAATGTACAAAGGACCTAAAATAGACCCATGCTGACATATCAATATTCTCTTTGTGTATGTGTAATCAGCCCGACTGTAGATGGATGTTTCCTGTAACACCCTCTCTCTCTTTCCTCAGTGGCCCTGCTCTTCATCATTTTAATGGTCCTACGTCGATGGAAAGACTCTGATGGAGAGCTGTCTGTAGCCCGAGCTCCATTGCTTCGCAAAGAGCGACCTCAGGGTCGATACTATGGGATCCCCTGTGATGCAGAACCTGTATATGCCGGCTGGTGAACCAAAGGACCTCATTTAGCTTTCTTAAGTGTTTGGTGGGACAAAACCAACTGAAGTCTGCTCTTCATATGGGTCCCAAACAAAGACAAAAGGTCTGATGGTAAAACCCTGGACTGGTGCCTTGAAACAATCCATCATCTTTTTTATGTCGTACATTTGAATATATTATTGAAAAACAGAGGTTGTTGTGAATTATTGTAGTTTGACACGGTAACAGTTGTCCCACTCAGAGGCAAACACGGTCTATTTTTAAACTAGATCATTGGAGAGTGAGAGGCTGAACGGTGAAAATGAGATGCGTGCCTTGACTTGGTGGGAACCCCTCTCGCTTATGAATAGCACTTTTTTTTCTACAGAGATAACTGATTTACTTTGCACTTACGTGGTGGTAGACTTGTGGATGCCTCCATTAACTCGTGTTTTTCCACAGTTACAGAGAAGTACATAAAGGGGGTTGGTACCTTGTGTTTTTTAATGCATTTAGCACATCATGTTGTCTGTAGATTCATTGATACCTTTGCTTAATGTTTTTATCTGCTTTTTTAAGGTTATATTTGTTTTAAAAGAAAATAAATTCAAATGATTGTCTTAAGCCTATTTTCACACTGTTTTGTACTCATTTGAACCTTATTGCAAACTTTAATATATTTGTGAGTTTCTAGTACAGGGTGCCCAATAATGACTACTTTGACCTAACAGATTTTGCATCTTTTTTTAAAATAATCATCCCATTACAAGTAGTTTTTGTAAAATAGCTGAGTGTACCAAACACATGGAAATTGACAACAAAGCCTTTGTAAATTCCGTATGAATATTTTTGGGCAATCTTGTGGTATTTTTTTGGATACACTGTGATGCCTGACTGTTTTAAACATTTTGATACAATCAGGACAATCCAAAGTAAATGTAAAGGATGCTAAAGCACAATGGAGAGGTTTACTGCACATCATAGCCTTTCTTTTAAAGCAGACGTTTAACATATCATAGAAGGACATGATTAATTAATTAATTAATTAATAACATTTGCATTTAATTTGCAGATCCAGGGCAATTTAACTGTACTTGTTTCACATGTGCATGTCATGCTATGACAAAAGAAATAATCTATCAATCCAGTGGATGTACTGCAAGGTTTACGAGACAAGAAAAGGCTGAGAGAAATCCCTCTCATAGAGTAAGACTGTGGTTTGGTCACACAGCACTAAACAATTATTTCCACATTATGTAAAGATCCAACAGGAGACTGTGACAACTGTCACATGTCTGAATCAGATAAACATGTTTACAGAGTGTGACAACCATGAAGTAGAAAGACAGATACAGCTGTACAGCATGTTGGGCAGTTTATTACAGGACTATAACAATGCATCATATTGTACACGCTTGTGTTTAAATAACATAATCAAAGTGGCAAAAAGATTTACTGGGGTCAAAAGTATGATAATCAGAATCAGAATTAGAAACCGTTTTTTCACATATGAGGAATTGGTCTTGGCGAGTGGTGCAGACAATAAACAACAGTCGACACAGTGCAAGACATAGAAACATATTACATTTACAATAGAATATAAAATATAAAATAAAGTGCACAGACAAACAGATAACATAACTTTAAACAAGTGTTCTGTAGGTGTATGTGAAAGTGTAATGGGAAAGTGACAAGCGTTTAAATATGAAGTATGAAGGGATGTGCAGTGGAGTGACCGGTAGGAGGAAATTGTTATTGCAATAATAATAATAATAATAATTCACTATTACATTAGGACAATTCGAATTATACAGTAGATAAAGACGTAAAGTACCACAATACTGTACTTTGCTCATTTTGTATTACTTTTCGGATACGTGTCCTTGCAGTAACACTTGTTAGGTGGCGGTAATATGTCGTTAACGTTGAATGCGAAAACGTTGAAATTTGTCCCAACGGGGCTCCGTACTTACGACAGTATTCAGGAAAAAACATGGCGGCCGCCCTGGCAAGAAAGGTGTCCGGTGTGTATCTACAATTTGACAATCATACATTTTTATTTCACGCTCTTCACTTCTTAAATGTTTAGTAATATATCCGTATTTTAATGCACCGAACTATTAAATGGTGTAGTCCGTGAAGGTGCTGCAACTAAGGCAGTGCTTTCTGTGCCTCCTCTCATGTGTTTCCATGTTGTCCTTGTGGTCCACAGGGCTGCTGAGGCCGCTGTCGGTCTCTCTGTGTTCAAAGGCACCACAACTCTGCCGGCTCTCCAGCCTCCTCCAGCTTCCGTCTGTCTACCGCTCCGCCGCAGCCGCTGTCCGCGCTCCTCTGCGGGCTGCAGCGAGTCTGACGCCCCGGTACAACATCCTACAACGGTACAGGGCCAGCAGGAGAGCTCCTGCGAATATTATATCTACTGTAACCACTTCATAGTATGCTGAATATATCAAAATCAATATCGTGTCAGGGACCGCGACCTGCATTATAGTGAACGTTTCAACCAAAAACGTTTTGTTTGAATTGAGCTCATTTGCTCTATTTATGGGAAATCCCAATACTACAACATTGTATATCGTTTATAATGCGTGTACCTTTAGTGGCCACACAGTCAGAGACAATTACAGTCTGTGGAGGTGCAAAAAAAACTTTGTTCAATATCTATTTCTTGTCACTACTTTATTGGAATGATTGAATACCCCCAAAACGTAGGTGCCACATTTAAAATGCTGCTCTCAACATTTGTATCAGTAGTAGTGGGCTAGTGAGTAATCTCAGAGAGCAAAATATCAAAACCTGACCAAATTAAACTTATTTGTGTTACATTCTAATATGCTGCTCTGTAATTTGATTGGATTTAACCTTCTTTCAAAAACAATTCTTGTAATCTCTCTTTCTGCTTCCCTGTGCTGTTGCAGGATATCTCCACTTATTCCCAGTCTGACTCAACAACCAAGCAGAAGTCTGACATATGTCAGTCTGAAGAAGGGGAAGAGGAAGACAGTTAAATCTGTGACCGACAGGTTCATGAGGCTGCATTGTGACCTTTGGATCAGACGCAAGGTACGTGTCTTTAACTGAACTTCCAATATCATCGTTTTCTTTCCTTTCCTACCGACTTGGGTTCTCACAGATCCTAGACGTAAACTCTTGTCATCCCTTTTACGAATAGCTTCATTTTGTTTTTAATTGGTGCCTTAAAATATCAATGTAGGATCCCAGTCATACTCAAGTCTTTAAATGAAATAGAATGGATAGATAAAATGTTGGTAAAATGGGTACAAATTTAAAGTATCACACACTAAGACGGGGATAGAGGACGTTCTGTCGGCCATTTTGAAGCACACAGACACAGATTTCCTCTAATTGACCCTTGTCTGGTGTTCATATGTTTTATATTAAAATACTCAACAGATGTTTACTTCATCCAAATTACAATCAATATAAACAGCATATATGGTTAATATTTGCCCTTTACCTTTTTTACATGTATGAATTAATGTGTTACTCGTTTTTTTATTTATTTATAATATGGAATAAAAAAAGAAAATCAATTATAATCAAGATATGAGGGCTCCTGCCACATATTCTCCCATTCCTGTGTAGTGTACTTGTGAGTACCACATTATTGCCTCTCTTTGGCACCCAGGACACACAAACTTGGAAGAGTTGACAGGCCTGTACTTTGTAGTCAGCAGTTGTGGGCGGAGCTCAGACTGGTTTTCCGTATCGTTCCCTCCTTGGTCAGCTTCCTCTTTAGGAGCTCCTGTCCGGCTTCTGTGAGGTTAAAAGATTGTTGCATGTGATGTTGTGTCCTCTGAGTCCCTGAGTCATGTCCAGGACAACATTTTCTGAGTGGCTCCTCCATCAGGCTTCCCGGTATCGATTTCACAATTTTTTGATATACATATTTCATCACTTGCTGATGGGCGGGTCCTGGCACTGGTCTTCATTTTGGAACTGGCTGAGGTCAGAGCATAGAACCCTGAGGTCAGAGCATAGAACCCCAAGAGCATAGAACCTTGAGGTCAGAGCATAGAACCCTGGGATTAGAGAATCCTGAGGTCAGAGCATAGAACCGTGAGATCAGAGAACCCTGTGGTCAGAGAACCTTGAGGTCAGAGCATAGAACCCTGGGATTAGATAATCCTGAGGTCAGAGAAGAAAACAATATATTTAAGCAGGCCCGGAAAGGAGGACATAGTAAAGGTACACAGGGCCTCTTATTAGCCCTGTATCCAGTGGACCCCAACATCCTGTATGTAATATAAACAAATATAAATGTAATTGAAAATGTGTTCTGATTTATGTTCTTTACCGAAAATAAGAAAAGGCCAATGAGTCTGAAAAGATGACTTTAACACATAAGGGTTAAACTAACTTCCCTTTATCAATATATATGTTTCAGATTACATTAACTCCACACCTAATGATGTTTTGAGGAGAAATACATACACATTTTTCTATGATGGTTGTTTCTTACAGTAGTTTTATGGGTTAAACATTTAACATGTTACATATTTTTGGTCAGATGAGGGTTAAAAACAGTGTTTCTAAGCTGACTTATTTATGTGTAAACAGGCTGGATACAAGAAGAAACTGTGGAAGAAGAATCCTGCCCGACGAAAGCGCCTGCGGGAGCATGTTTTCTGTAGCAAAACACAGACCAAGCTTTTGGATAAAATGACTACCTCTTTTTGGAAAAGGAGGAACTGGTTTGTTGATGATCCATACCTGAAATACCACGATAGGGTCAACCTCAAAGGGTAATTTGCTTAGTCATGTAGTGACATCTTGTTTTCTGTTTGAATATAATGTATGTAATAAAATCATATATCTTAAATGATCCTTTACTTTTATATGCTGTTTTAAGATAATAATAATAATACATTTAATTTATATAGCGCTTTTCATGGACTCAAAGTCGCTTTACAGGGAGCAAGATTAGAAGGCAAAACTGGACGATACAAGACAAAAGAAAACAAAGCAAAAGAAAAAAGGACAAAGCAGAACATGATACAGTCAATAGGGGGCTACTGATAGGCAGAGGTGAAGAGATGGGTCTTGAGGCGGGACTGGAAGACGGTGAGGGACTCAGAGGAAGATGAACACAAAAGATCAACACACAGTGAAAGTTTTGCTTCATATTTAATGGCTCGATTTAAACAGAAACATTTAACCTAGTTTGAACAATAAAATGACAAATGAACCATCATGTAACCATTTCACTGCTCTTTTTTTATATATAGATATTTCACAATCAAGTTGAAATCTATGTAATTTGATATTCTGGCCTGCCAGAACAAAATGTCTCAGGGTAACTAACTTAAGTGGTGTCTCCTCATTATTAAAATCAAAGTGGCTAATTTATCAGTAAATAAGACGTTATTCATATATATGTATAGTTGTTACATTTCATATTCTTTCAACAAAGCAACCAAAAATGACCAAATTGTTTACCAGCAATGCATCTTAACAATCATTTAAGAAATCCAATTTTCATACAAATTAATAACAAACATCATGCAATGAGTTTCACACAAGTATACAAATCTGCTACTCAGCGACATGTTTTTTTTTTCTCAGTTTTACTTTGCATGAATTTTAATAGAAGGAAATCCCCTCCAGCACGAACACTTATACCACTCACAATGTGACACAATCAATTTTTCCTTTGACATTTTTTTCAGCATTTATCCATTAAAATGACATTTTGAGCATAAGTGTATCTACAACATCAGAGTGAATGACGCGTAAACAGAGCATTTGTACCTGAGAAGCTTTTGTTTCAAACTTCAAACCACCCTCAATGATACAGATACGATGATTAAAACCATAAATCGGCAGCAGACGTCCACCACAGTGATACTTTGTGTAAAATGTTGCTATGATCCAGGCTCAGTGAATTAAGTACATAATGAAAACAAATGCATCACCATGCAATATTTACTTAAATGCAAGTTTGTAAACCTGCAGAAAAATAAAGTCACTCCTAAAAACTAAGCAAGTAGAAAGTAAGATTGTTTCGTGTTGCTCAGTTAACAGCAGAACACACAGTGATTTAAAACATGGAAAAAGAACCATGTTAATAATATACAGTAAATAAATAGTCATCCATTTTCCGCTATAGCGGAAAGGGACTTTTTTTTTTAATTGGCCTTAAATTGTCAATTAAATGACACAATGTGCAGATTGTCTAAAACAGTCTGCTTTACCCAGGAAACTTCTTGAAGTAGTGACTTAATTTATCTGTGATGCAAATGATTACTAGTTACAGAGTATTTATTTCTTTCACACAAAAGATTTAAGCAATAATGATAAACTTATTTGTGATAATATTCTGCTACTATTTTGTAGACATGTTTGAGTATTAAGGGCAGCAATTGTATATTCTAAACATAGTGCAAAATTATTGTTTAATGTGAACATAGTTGTGATAGAAATACTCATATCACGTGTGGAGACATTTTGTATTTTTATGTCTTGCATTAAGGCTTTAATAGAAAGGTAAATAACAGAATATTGTCTGACTTCATTATTACAAAGGGAGGCTGTCTCATCTCGGAATAGGTTTTTGGGTAATTCCTGAATACCTCAATGGGATAATTAATCAGTGCAGAACTCAGCTGATCACAGATGTTTCTTGATATTGAAAGGGGTTAAACAGCCTTTTCTTTTGATCCTTAGCTTTTAACACATTCTCTAAGAGTGACCATGTTGCTCTCAATGCCTGTTTAACTATTCAGTGACAGTATATTCTGTTCATTAAACAGCGTAATAATAACTGGGAAGACACACATGCAATTGCCTACCCACACCTGATATATAAAAACAATCAAATTAGAAAGATGAAGTACACACAAACTGTACATAAATACATATTGAAGAACCCACAAACTCAAAATGTCTATCAGCATGGAGCCCATTCATTCATTTGAATGATCTCAATGTCACAAACGTCATTGTTTTTAAATCATGAGCCATATACTATCTATAGAGGGGTCATCATAGGTCACTTTGGTAATACCTTATTCCAAAGCAAGGCTGCTTTAGTCATGTAGCTTTTGGCCATTCAGTATTTTTACTTGTTGCAGCAAAGGCAGCTGGAGTAGTCTTTAGGACA
This sequence comes from Cottus gobio, assembly GCA_023566465.1. NCBI lineage: Eukaryota > Metazoa > Chordata > Actinopteri > Perciformes > Cottidae > Cottus > Cottus gobio. Next base: position 12,172,976 of record CM042228.1, read on the forward strand.
GTTTCACATGGCTTCATTGTTCGAAGAAAGAGCGCTCCTGGATCTTGTGAGAGGCCTTAAGACTCTAAGAGGAGGCTGAAAGGGAGCATAGAAGCAAATGTTAGCAAGAGAGCTACAATGCACAACATTTGCACAATATATCAAGAATGCTGGCATTATTTTGTATTTTTCTTATTGTCAACAAATCCCAAGGTAAGACTAAAACTAACTATGTTAGTTTGTCACTTTTTGACCTCCACTCCCCGTCTGTGAATTAACTGTCTCAGTCCAATAGTCTCAGTCTATAGCACTGTGGAATAATCTACATCAGTCTACAGCGACACAAACAATACTCATTTGTAGGATACTTTTTAATTTTCATGGAATTTGTTGAGAATAAGACAAATATAAATATCACTGGTGTTATCCTTAAAACAGTGCTACTTCATTTCGCATCACCGTGTCAAAGAAACTGATATTAGCTGCTGAAATGTATTAATGAACACCCATTAATTCCAGGGACTGATTGTGCAGAATCATTTCCATAAATATAGAAGTTACTGTCAGGGCTGAAATACACTGGAAGGCAATCCATGTCAATTTGTCAACCATTTCCGAACAAGTGAGCAACTGCAATCATGCAAGAGAAAGATCACACATTCATTTGATCTAAACAATTATTCCACTAAGATCTCAAAACATGGTTCAGCTTCATCAGTGCAGAAATCCTATTGGTAGCCAGACTCTCCACATTTGCAGATGTACAGAACCATGGTGAATTATTTAGCTACACAGCAGCAGAAATTAGTAAATCGGTGGGTAAATCACCACTCAAGGGGCAGTTAGAATCAGGCAGCAGCTGAGCAGCCGCATTGACGAGGCAGTATACCTCAGGAGCCTTCTTCTTAAACAGCCTGAGCTGTGGAGAGCTTGATGCTGCCTGCACCCCTTTCCCCACCTCCTCAGGCTGCTCCGGAGCTGGAGGAGAGGGGGGTGGAGAGGGTGTGGAAGGTGGGGTTGACTGGGCGGTCAGTGAGGGCGTAATAGTGGTGGATTCAGACTCAGAAGGAGAAATGGTCGGGGACAGCAACTTCTTGGAGTCCCATTGGTCCAAGCCCAACATCTCATACTCAGACATGTCAAAATCCTGTCCTGTACCGTGAAAAGATGTTGATGGAAGGAATGAATGAATGTTTCTCGTCTATTCGATTGAAAGCAAAATACTTTGTGTAATTGCTATTAGAGTGCCATGTGCTGTTTGCCATCAGGGATTATGAAAGTACATATGATAAATTATCATTCTGCAACCACAGAGCGGAGGCCAAATTGGAAGTTATATTATGCCGGGGCCCATTTGTTGCAGCACAAACAAGCCTGTTCTCTTTTTTAGTATGTAGATTTATGTCCAGGACTATTTTTTAGGTCATGTAATGCAATGACAGCAGAAGGCCAAAATATATATTTAACAATATTGTTCAAAAGAAGTTTAAAAATGCACTTTTTGTAATATTATATGTTTCATGTTGTCAACAAATCCCTTGAAAAGACCAAAACCAACAATGAAATAATGCGTATAGCTTATCTTCTGTAAGATATTTGTCCAAAAACTATAATGTATATATATATATTTTGTCGATTCCACATACACAATCCTGCTGCCATAAATACTCATAAAAGCAAAAGCACCAACATATGCATAAATCCACTGCTGAAAATAGTCCCCTATAAATGACCTGTCAAGCAATGTCTCCTACTACAGTGGTCAGCTGTTTTAGGAAATGACTAGCATTTTAAAAAATGAAAGTTGTGTCTACATTTGTTGAACAAAGCAATACTTATCAGATGAAAAACAAGACACCCCATGTAGATAAAAACAAACAACACATGTTTCCTCATGATGCTGAACGAGGAACAAATCCCCCCAGCTACATGAGCGTTGTATCACAGGGTGCTGGCAGCCTAAAGGAGGCCTGGCCTGCTCCAAACAGGAAGGCAGGACTAAAGTTGAGGGCCACGCAGGAAAGCAGAGGTTCTAAACAACATCTGCCAGCTTGAACAGGAAGACAAAAACCTACAAGATAATAGTTTTCACACAAACAAACCGGTGCACTGCCATTACATTATGGCACCATTGTGGCTAATACTCTCAACACTACAACAGAGTTGTAATATTCCTCCACAACACAGGGCTTTTCAGTGCTGGCCAGAGTGATGTCTGCTCACCCTTGTTGCAGCTCTCCGACTTGCTGCGCATCATCGTCCTGGTCCTTTGCTGTGCTGCTGCAGGCTGCGTAGGGCCAGGGCCGGTGTTAACGGGGTCAGACTGGTAGGAAGACAGATCCTGCATGCTGAAACTCCTCAGTCGTTCTGACAGGACCCCTTGGCTCTAGAACAGGTTACAGCAGATGGTAGCGTTAGCAGCCATGTGTGACAGTTACAGCATAGATCATATTTAGGGGGTATAAATAATTTGAACTTAACAGGATACTTTAACGTACAATAAGCCAGCTTTATAATGATATATAGCAAACAACATGACAGGCTTGATACTCTTATAAATAATGACCTTCTACTGTACCCCCAGGTCAATCGATACAAATATAAAAAAGCTGGCATTACCTTTGTTGCAGCCATAACTGCAGCTGAGGCAGCAACATTCAGCCCCTTTCGCCCATAATGCACAAGTGTGTCATAGCTTTTGTCCTTTGCTTGGCAGATATACTCATCAATGTCCTGAAACAAGGGGGGGGGGGGGGGGGGGGGAGCTTGTGAACATTGTGACACTGTTTATCATCATCACAATGTATCCATGATATTTTATGCATTGTTTTGACAAGTGTTTTTTATATATCGCTTGATTGCATTGCTAATCTTCACCAACTCGCTAATGTGTTTCCTGACTCCGACGTAGAGAGGAAAAAGGAAAGGAAAAAGGGAGGAACACCATGACACTTCCTCTCTCCTGTCCTGCAAACACATGTTCAACAGCTAAAGTGGAAAACTGAATTGGCACAAAGGCACTTTTGTTCTCTACACAGCTGCAAAGCTCAAATTCTATTAGTTACAAAACCATGCAGACTAACTTAAAGTGCATGTTTTCACCTAAGCCTTTCCTTGAACTGCATCAGGAAGGATAGGAAGCTACAACAAAGGAGGGGTTTTCACCTTTTCTTTTGAGGAAAGCGTAGGATGAACAAACTTCCTGTATAGCACGCTGGAGCCTTTTGTGTACGGGGACAGCAACCACACCACTAGGGCTATCTTCAGTTCATAGTAGAAAGGAATCCTGCAATAAAGGAACAAAGTGATGAGCACTGGTTCAACAAAGCATTATAAAACATGGTTCACATGTCGATGACAACATGTATACTTGTGGTATGAAAAGAGTCAAGATGTATATAATATTCAATAATTTACATTAAATATCTGAGGTCACTTACCAACAAAGAAACATGTCTGTAAACACTTCCACAGCAGTGAAGAGGGCAAATATTATCCAGTACATCATCCATTTCACCTGAAATGTATCACAGCAGTGGAAGATAGTTAAAGTACAGACACTCAACACCTGGCCTGGTATCGTCTTGTTACTAAAAATACAAACAATATACTCACATATTCTTTCACATCTTTTGACTTCACAGCTTTATATGAGGAGTATGCTGGATACAGTGTCCCAAACACAAGTCTAGAAGACAGAAAATATGCCCATCAACTCCAGAAACAAATCATTTAACAATGCGGTCCAACAGATAATTCAAATGTGCATGAAAAACATAAAATCCAGACATTTTAAATGTAATACATATTGGTTATGGAAAATAAAAGCTATGATGGGCAGATATTTCAAATTCGGCTCTTTTAAAATACCTGTGTCGAATGTATTTTTCTGTCTTCATAAATCCATGTAAAGAACGTGGAAATACTTTATCTGTTTCAATGCATATATTTATGGAATATATTTGTATCCAAGAGCGTTAAGAGCCACGGCCTACATCAACAGATTGTTGCCAGGTGAGATCAAGGTAAATCAGAAAAGGTGCAACAGCTTTTCCTTTCCAAAAGGAAGCATATTATCAGCAATGCAAAGTTAGATTGATCTTTGGCTGATTTGGTGAAACAATCTGTCCAGGTGCTTAACTTCAAACTATGAGGTTAAATTAGTGTCCATGTGTTTTCTTCCTTTTCTTTAAATGTATTTTGGTGTGCAGACACCTGTGCTGCTGGTGACCCCACAGAGACAGGGGCTGTTGAAGTGCTACAGCCAGGCAACAGCTGTGAGAGCGACCTGATCAAATTACTGACCCACATCATGTTGCACCTCTCTGGCCTAACTGCGCTCTATCAGAGTTAGGAACCACAACGACACTCAAAATAAACACATAATCTGTGGGAGACTAAAACGAAACATTTTAGTTGGAGATTGGACCCAAAAATGAATCATACATCCACGCTGTGAACCGGCAGTGCTGAAGCAGTTCTGTAACAAGATATTGCTAATCTAAATTTAATTGGCTCACTATTTTGAGGTTGGGCCTGCTGTTGGTTTACTCCACACAGTCTGCAAAGGCGCTGATTCATACTTTGAGCAGGTAAAAATAACCACAACTTAAATGTCCTCCTATGTTTAATCATTTAAATTAAAAGCGAATATATGGGCAAATATGCATAACTGTCACATTACATGCACAACGTGCACTGTAACACGAGAAGGCTGACCCATCCCTTTTGTTTTGTTTTTTTTTCCAATAAGGAACATCAACAGAGAATCAAAGACCGCTCCTGTTGTTCAGTCACCTCGCCGCTCAGTGACATTTAGCTTTCTGCCAGTGAAAGCCGCCTCTGATTTTTGGATGTGATTCATATTATAATGTCATGGATGACAATGGATTATTCAACAAATCACGTCACCTCTTTGTAATTAAAAAGGCAGGTGATTCCCACAAAGAGTGTCAGGCTGCTGCGCTCCGTTCAGACACAGTCTTTACAGGCCTTGCTCAGCATTTCTGCTGCTGAAATGGCAAAGTGCAATCCTGTGGAATTTGGACTGTTTTTACAGCAAAAAAAATAAATAATAAATGGACGTCTGCCCTCCTTACTCGCTGCCGTCTGATTCTGATTACATATTAGATCATTCGCGGGGGCTCGTACAGCGCGCCGCCCATAGCACCGTCAATGAACGGCTCAAATACTAACAACCACCGAGAACCACAATATATCGTTAATCGACGTGAATAAATATTAAAATGACTTACACCACAAGTCTAGAGATGATCCAGGAGACCATTGCGCTGGGAAGGCGACAGGACTCGCTGTCTGCGGGGAGGAGTTTCCTCCAGATGACAGGCGCGTACAGGCGGCTGCGTCTGCACGCGCACAGGCGGCAACGTGATGCAGGAGGTCGATAACTCATATCCATAGATGGCAGTGTTGCATTGATACTCGGTATGCCTGGCTGGTTTAACAACTGTGTTTAGATGTGATATGATGCATTACCTGAAGGCCTTGGAGGCAAATATTTTCTGTTCGGCCTGAAAAGTAATTTTGATTCAACAATATGTTTAGAAATATGCCATGGGTGAAGTTATTTTCATGATGGGAAAATCTGCCACATATTTGCATATTTAGTAGAAATGTATATCACAACTCCCTAAACCTCAAATGACGTCTTCAGATTGGTTGACTGACCCCATATTAGTCACTTGTGAAAAAAATAAACAACAAATCCTCACATTGGAGAAGCTGGAACCATGAATACAGGCTGCTGTTGCTGATGACTGAAATTATTGAGTGATTATCAAATTCGTCAGCCCATTTATGTTGTGTCAATTGACTGCTCTCTGAATCAACAGATTGTTTCAGTGATACATGTCATAATATAGCCAAATATAATATACTAGAATGATATCTCTTAATGGTAATGAAAACTCTCATCAAACCTGAACACCTGCTTCATTAGAGCTTCTGCACCTTTGGCCTACATACTGAAGCCAAAGGACAAGGGGCATGGTTTTGTTAAAGTACAACAAAAGCTTCTGAGGGAGTGCTGTGACTACCAGTAGTTGAAATCTAATCCTTTTGTTCATTTCAAAGCAAAGAAATGGCTTAAAAACAAGGGTACCCAAAATGCTTCTTGCCCTTCTGAAAAAGAACTCTGCATAAATGTAGTATTACATTGTCCGACAGATTAAATGTAAAAAGGCAAGAGAATAATTATTTGACGATACTGCTATAGCTGAGCAAGCAGTTCATCTGCAGGAAAGGATTTTTGATGCAGTTCAGTTTCTGACCAGTTGAGTGGGCTGTTGCAAGCCAGCAGGTCCAGGTTTCCCAAAAGCTTCTGATTAAATTAAGACAAACATTGTATTTATGTTGACGTTGAAGGGCTAAATGTACGGTAAGTTTATTTCCTTATTTTTTCCCAATTCACATAGAAAATTATATGCACAATACATCGGTTCTGCACTAACCAACCCTTCAATTTCCTCTGCATCTTCCTGCTGAGAAGGAACTCAATCATGATACAAAGTCAAACATTTAACGAGCTAAATGTTAATTCAAAGAAAATGGGTTAGGGCGGCATGCGTGCATTCACTTAACATGTATGACCACATATAGAATAGATAGCTATTGACTGTACAGACTATCAAAGGAGAAATCCCCCACCATCTCTAGTGTCTCAGATAATGCAGGCTTGTTACCAGAAAAGAGAACAGCTGTTGCTTACAAAATGTATCCAAAACAACTGCCGAGTAGTGATTAAGGGTGTGATTTAAGTGCAGGGTGGTTATTTAATCGCTTGTTTGGATCATAAATACCCAAGTATGTCCATCACCATTCCATAACTTAGGACAGAAGATATGATGAACCACTATAGGCACAGCAGGCTTTTCATACTTACATTATATACACTTTCAAAAACCTTCTGTTTGACTTTGGATAATAAAGACTTACCGAGGGTTACCCCTGATAATAAAAGACAAAAAGCAAAAACACCTTTTTTTTTTCTATTCGAGTAGACCAAATGTTCTATAAAAAAAAATGTTTTTATAGACATCAACTGTCATAGCACAAAGTTAACCCCAAATGAAAAATAATAATTAGAATATGAAGCTTGGAGGATGCTCAGCTGTAAAACCGGCACCAGAATTGTCTCTGTCCTTATTGGAGTGAGTAAACTGACTTTGACAGAACAGTGGCCGTTCACCTTAGCTCCTCAGAGCTGCCAATCTCGACTGCATTGCTTCAATGTCCTCTTCTGACTCATCCTCTGAAGCTGCAGCAGCTGCAGCAGGCTTTATTTCAGGCAGGGCGTCTGTGACTTTGTTTGGCGCTTTGCCAAGGGCACCTAACAAAGCAAATAGAACCATGAAACAGAGCATTCAGTATTATTCTTTATTCTTATTTATTTGTAGTGTAATTCAATGTGGTCCAGACTTAAAGAAAATCTAGACAACAAAGCAGGAATGAAAATGTATTGTGATGATTTAGTTGAACAAATGTCTTCACCTGCTGTGATCTCAAAGAGGATCTTGTCAACTTCCTCCTCTGCTGCTTCCTCCATCTCCTCTCCATCTTCCATGCTCTCAAATGTGTCTTCCAGCATTTCCTCAATAATACCAGCCTGAAAGATTAATATGTACAAACAATACCATGGCTTAGCAACTTTTTCTTGTAAAGGAGTAATGGTAGATGGTGGTCGGAGTAAGCCACTGTGTTCTATTGCTTTGATTGTAAGTAAAATAAGTATCTATTTATGTTGGGACACTTCTGCTGACCTTCATCATCTCCTTTGATAGTTCCCTCATGGTGGCCTGGATCTCTGGGATTTTGACAAGGTTCTGCATCGCTTTCATCACCTCCGTGCTCTTCTGCAGGGACCCGGCAACACGCACAACAGCTAGGAATACACAAAAGAGCAGAACATTAAGTTCTATGCTGAAACAGAACATTTTAGATATGATGACTTTAAATATCCCTCTGTCCAATAACTCAGACCATGTACTCCCAAACTCACCAAGCTGATTCTTCATGCTGAGTTGCACAGAGTTCATTTGGGCTTTGGAAGCGTAAAGTTTTGTGACAGCTCGTTTTGACTGAATCATCTCCTTTGCGAGAACCACACACACATCCCTTTGGCCCCTTTTGGCTGCATCTTTGATGGATCTTTTAACTTTTTCTTCTTCCCTTTGGATATCTGAAAGAAAAGGGCATGACATTATGTAAAACACAAAATTAATAACATAATCAGGTCATTGCATTTAGTGAATAATTACATTTTGCAACTTGAGAAATCTACCATCGTATGGAATGTGGAATAGCGCAAATTAATTTATAGTTTTATACTAAAATTGCCAGTTGTAGTCAGTTCAAATCAATGTGTTTTAAGATTTCTTAAAGCAAATTGTCTCCACTTTCCATCAGGAAATTCCAATTGAAACTAATGTGATTATCTCTTCCATTTATTTTCAGATCGTTAGAAATGATAGACTAATCATGAGCATTATACATATATAAACAGACATTTTACAGTAAAAAATAATCCTTTTATAAAAACTAAGACCGTATCTTACCTCGAATCTGTCTGTCAATCACTCTCATTTCCTTCCTGATCTTTTGAGACCACTCATTCACCTGAAAGTAGACATTGTTTTAATATTGCCAGTTGAAATAACGCTCTTCAACACGGCGTTGCGTGTACTATCAGACTAAAGCAAAGTACATCCAGCTACACTGAAGCGAACACGATCAGGATTTGTTTACATTGAAGCGACTGACATCAGACGAGTGTTAGCGTGAGTGCTAACTAGCTCGCTCTTACTACAGACACCAAAACAAGATTAGCTGATCGGTTATAGGGACACATAAACAGGCGTATAACATTACAGACTGTACACATACTGCTGGTTAACACCGAGTACTATTAAAGGGACTGTTATTTATCTTTAAACGAGACTGACATCAGCTTTTCAGTTAGCAAGAAGTAGCAACAGATTGGACGAAGTATGCGGAGTTAAACTGACGGACTAAACACTTAGAGACCGTCCTGGGCTTCAACAGTCAGTCCTCACCTGCTCTTTTGGTGATTTATCTGGTGTTCTGCCGAACAGTCCCATTTTGACAACTCAGTTAAATACCAAGCTAACCCACTTGACTAACACCTAGCTAGCTAGCTCAGCTTGTTGAAGCAGCACTTCCTGCTCTCGCGCTCGTGTCCCTCGGGCTCTGTTCCAATATGAAGGAACGTGCAGTCCGTCTGGTCCTCATCAAGGAAACAAGGAAAAGTGTTCTAGTGAGGAGGATGAAATTGAACCAGACACACAACCAATACAATTATGTGTGATGGTAAATCCATTTTAATGTGTACAATTATTGTATATTAAGGCAGCCTTATTTTAACTGCACTGCACTTATCTCACAGTCATTGTTTCCAGCTCCTTTGCAGAAGTGATTTTTCATTCAAAACCTCTGTAAAAATCTTTAAACAAAATAAGTTGTTATACAACTACCCAACCTATCAAGTAGTAATTATAATTTCCACCTCAACTTCCATTAAAATGATTGTTCCACGTTAATGTTACTAACAATTTAATAATATATCATATCTAGAAATACATTCCAAAGAAGCAAGTAGCTTTTCATACCACAAAGTATGTATTGTTAATAATATTATTAAAATAACGTCTTGATTGAGCAGTACTATTTGTATTAAATAAAATGATCTGATAACTTCTTATACCACTGGCAAGGGTACATTTGTGAATTTGCATATGTCATCTTAAAATAAAACACAAAACTATAATTAAATTAAATATTCATATATTTAAATAACACACAGATAAACCCGTGTTAAAGAGATATTCAGTGATGCAGACCAACAGCCCAGGATGATGATGGCGGCTTATTTGGCTTATTCTTTCCATATATTGGTTACATATTATACATATGATGTACATGTACATGTTATGGTCTGACCACACCTGTGTCACCCGTGTGGGTGTTTCCCTGTCCGAAGCCTTTCAGACGGACAGCTTGCCAGCTCCAGTTATATGTAACGTTAATTTCACAGATATAACTGCAATGTGCACTCATCAGTCCTAAAAGCATGTGAGATGTAGATGGAGACTCTACTTGACAGCTTCAATTGAGAGCAAACATCGCTGTAATGCCACTGCTATCTCTTCTGCCTGTGACGTATTCCATGCTCCCCTTTCCAGGGAGTTCTAGATTTTTCTGTTCCCAATTGCTCTGTCGACCAATCATATACGGACAATGGGTGTGCCGCAGCCAATCACAGACGCGCGGGGGCGGGCCGGAGAGAATCCGTGAGTTGGAGCCAGAGCTGCTGGGTGATGTGAGGACCGCCGAGGAGAGGGAGAATCCGGTCTGGACATCATTGCTCCCCGGGATTACTCTGAATGAGTTTGCTAAAAAAAAGCTTGACTTACATAACAGCTAGTAATTGTGTGTGTTAGTACTCCCTTAGCTAGCTTTCTCATAGTTTTTCCAAGCAGAGGACACGCTTAATTACAATTCGTCATTGTATGTAACAGTTGTATTTTGTCTCCCCTCGTAGTTGCAAAGTGCGTCGCTGTGGAGGATAATTTACAGGAGTTGCATTTCAGAGCGCTCACTATGTCAGTGGTCGGGATTGATGTGGGTTACCAGAACTGTTACATCGGTGTGGCCAGGAGCGGTGGCATTGAAACCATCACCAACGAGTACAGTGACAGGTGCACCCCGTAAGTATAAATACTGACCGTCATCATCACCGTTAAATGTGTGTTTGTTACGCAATGATCGCAACCTGGTGGCGCGCTGGCTGAGCGATGATGATGGTGATGATGAAGGCAGCAGAGGTGGCGGCTGTGATGCGGCCTCCAGCTGGTTTATTCCTCATCACAGCAGGTTCACGTAGGTCAAAATGTCGCGTGTGTCGCGGTCTCTTTCTGAAATGACTTGCAAACAGACAGTTGGCGTGTCTCCGGGTATCTGCTGCGCAGTGCACCTGAAAGTTGACTGAGATGAGTAACTTAAAGACAACAGGATGTTTAGAGCATGTTAATATGTCAATGCTGTCTGCTGTGAAGGAAAATAAATATGTTATTGATGAGCCTATCAGGGCCTGCCAAAAAGCTACAGCCTACAGGGACCAGCCCAGAATTAACAGGGAATTAATGGTGTACGTTTTATTAGTGGAAAATGAATTAACTAATTTTAGAATACTAAGAAATTTCCATGTAGGTTTCTGACTGGGGGACATATGGCAGGCTAAATAGTACATTTGCTGCAACATCCTGCAAACAAACAGTGAATGGGGATATTTTTATGGCGAGGTGAAACTAGGGAGTGACTTGTCAGCCATGTGAAATAGATCCTTAAACCTTGTATGACCAGACACATTTATCTTTGTCAGTAAAGGCAATGGTTTGTAGTATGTCAGCTAAAAGAAATAAGAGTTGTATGAGTTGGGGAGGTAAAACATTTTATGGACAGGATGAGCCTACTTTTGAAGGTGAACTGTTCTGTCTCACTGCTCTAGTTTGTGGTTCTTCCTCTGACTCCCTTGTGGAATTTCCTGAATCGAAATCTCTCAGCACTCGACATTTGATTCTGTCTGCGACATTCAGTCAATTAGAGTTCTGCCCCGTCTACCACATCTGCTAACAGGATTGTTTTGATAGCCTACCTAATTTTCTGATGCATTTGTCTTCCATCAAGAGCGTGTGTATCTTTGGCCTCCAAAAACCGCATGATCGGAAATGCAGCCAAGAGTCAAGTAAGATCATTGATGGCAGTTTGTCTAATTTCTGTAATAAATGCAACATTACACTGAAATGATTGGATACATTGTTAAAGTTTCCTTATTAATTATTTACAGTCTATAGTTGAGTTTTATGAGTGTCCTCTTATTTCAGATAACAACAAACTTCAAAAATACAGTCCACGGATTCAAAAAGTTCCACGGCAGAGCATTTGATGACCCATTTGTCCAAGTGGAAAAACCCAAACTGCCTTACAGCTTACATAAACTGCCCAATGGAAACACTGGAATTAAGGTGAATTACTGTACAAACTTCCAGCACGTTTGTTTTCTCATTCCTCTCTGACCCTGACCATTTCCCGCTGTCACTGCACACCTTTTATTCAAATTCAACCATGACGCTAATAAGTGAATGGGATGCTCAGATGTTTTATTTTGTAATTCACCTCCAAACAACCTTCTAGCCTTTAATTGGCCTTGCAGGTCCTAATTGCATCATGTTTACAGGTGCGTTATTTGGATCAGGACAAAGTGTTCACAGTGGAGCAGATCACAGGGATGCTGCTCACCAAGCTGAAAGAGACGTCAGAGAGCGCACTGAAGAAGCCGGTCGTGGACTGCGTCGTCTCTGTAAGTGAGGAAAACATTACAGAAGACCATCAGCATGATTCACAAAGTAGTTCAACGATACATATTGAGTTGTGCTTCTTGTTTTACAGGTCCCAAGTTTCTTCACAGATGCTGAAAGGCGATCAGTGTTTGATGCAACTCAAATAGCAGGGCTGAACTGTTTACGGCTTATTAATGACACCACTGCAGGTCAGTGTCCTTGGGGAAATTCATCACAGTGAAACGTTTTGAATGGGTGCAAAGGACAAAAGTGAAAAGACGATTAGTTTGCATGTCCAGCGTTGTAAATTTCACGTGCTAAGTTTATATGTAGGTGCACACTGAACTCTAGCAAGGCAATAGCAGAAAAATGTAACTCCACCAACAGTAGAATATCTTGCCTTTATTATTTGTGTTTTGTTTGTATTTTATATTTGCAGTGGCTTTGGCCTACGGGATCTACAAGCAGGACCTTCCTACTCCGGAAGAGAGGCCAAGAAATGTGGTATTTGTTGACATGGGACATTCATCATTCCAGGTCTCCATCACTGCTTTCAACAAAGGCAAACTCAAGGTGAGCCTTTCGCCTTTCTTCACCTTGATTCACGCCTACACCTGCAGCTTTGCAACCCAACTCAGTGTTGATTCTGCTCCGTCAGGTCCTCGCCACTGCATTTGACCTGTACCTTGGTGGGCGCAATTTTGACGAGGCACTGGTAGATTACTTCTGCGAGGAGTTTAAGAGCAAGTATAAGCTAAACGTGAGGGAGAACCCAAGGGCTCTGCTGCGGCTGCACCAGGAGTGTGAGAAACTGAAGAAGCTAATGAGTGCCAACTCCTCCGACCTGCCTCTGAACATAGAATGCTTCATGAATGACATTGATGTTTCCGGCAGGATGAACAGGTACAACTTTTAGGTTTTACTCCCTAAATGTGCATCTCTTTGGTCTAATTTGAGCATTATAAGAGATAATATGAATTACTTTCTTCATTTGCAACCAATAGGGGCCAGTTTGAAGACATGAGTGCTCAACATCTGATGAAAGTAGAGATGCCACTGAAAGCAGTCCTTGAACAATCAAGTATGTGTCACACATTTGGTTGAATTTGTAAGGGTATATTGCTTGAATGCTGTGTATAGTGAGAATCTACTCAGTCCTGTGTGTGTTTTGTGGGCAGAGCTGAGCCGGGATGATATCTATGCGGTGGAGATAGTCGGAGGAGCCACGAGAATCCCAGCTGTCAAAGAGAGAATTGGCAAGTTTTTCGGCAAAGACGTCAGCACCACGCTCAATGCAGACGAAGCTGTCGCTAGAGGCTGCGCGCTTCAGGTGGGACACTAACAGATCATGTTTTCTAGTTTTGGTGCACTGTACAAATATTCTGTAGCTCGTCAAATACAGTGCAGATAATGTGCATTTAATAATGTGGTGTGTGTGTGGTTTCTTTCGGGTGTAGTGTGCAATTTTGTCTCCAGCATTTAAGGTCCGTGAATTCTCCATCACCGACGTGGTTCCCTTTCCTATTACTCTTCGCTGGAAAACACCAACAGAGGATGGACTGGGGTTAGGACATTTGTTTACCTTATCTTAATTAACCATGTATGGCAGTAACAATATAAATAAAACAAGCCATTGTATTTATCTTTAGTCTTTTCTTTATGTGGTAAACCAAGTCAGCTAAGTCAGCTAGTTTGAAAATTTGCTGACTGGGTTTCAACAACCTGACTGAGCTTTTTTTTTCTCCACCTTACTGCATTTCTGTCACAGAGAGTGTGAGGTGTTCAGTAAGAATCACGCTGCTCCATTTTCCAAAGTGATCACCTTTCACAAGAAGGAGCCCTTTGACCTTGAAGCCTTCTACAGCTGCCCTCCAGATCTCCCCTACCCGGACCACAGGATAGGTAACTCTGCTCATTCTGCCCTCTCAATGTCAGTCACACCTGCCAGTAACCCAGTTTTTATGCCTGACCCCGATTGTGGCTGAGCCAGCCAAACAAATGTGTGTGTGGGGGGAAGGAGAGGGGGGGTTACTCTCAGGTGGGATATCAGATTGTACATTCTGTCTCTTCAGGGAATATGTTGAAGGTGTTTAATTGAAGCTCTTTAACAGACTACTCGTTTTGTTCCCATCTGCCACCAGGATGCTTCGCTGTACAGAATGTGTCTCCCCAGCCAGACGGAGAAAGTTCTAAAGTGAAGGTCAAAGTGCGTGTTAACGTCCATGGCATCTTCAGTGTGTCCAGCGCCTCTCTGATTGAGAAGCAGAAAGGGGAGGGAGAGGACATGCAAATCGACTCAGAGCCAATGGTGCAGAATGAAGGCAGGGCAGAAGACCAGGTAAGAGGTTTTTGCCACATTTTCTTGAGTAATATTTTGTTATTTATATCTAATCTGACTTTGATAAAATAGCTGAATGTGGGTCGTGTCTCAGACCAAAATGCAGGTGGACCAGGAAGGCCAAGGCCAGGGGGACCAGCAGAACGAGGACAACAGTTCCAGCAGTAAGGTCAGCTGGACTCAGGGACTTCATTTATGGATATGCAGACATTTTCTTTTGCCAATACCAGTATTTTGTGTTGATGTGTGGATATGATTCAGACACCTTATTGGTCCACAACACATTTAGCCTTTCAGACATGCCTATATTGAGATAAGGAAGATTTAACATTGGTAATAAGTAACACACTTCATAGAAACATAAGAAAAAAATGGTGACAAAAATGCAAATTCTAAGACTAACATAATAATATACAATTGTATTAATTAGGCAGAAAAAGATATGAGTATTCGTTTGATGAAATGTCCCATCTATAACAACTGTAGAATTACAAAAGAAGTTATGTAAGGTCTAAAGTGTTTTCTGGTTTCCAAATCTAGGAGGGGGCGTCTGGGGAAAAACCGGACCCAGCAGCCGGGGGAAGTAAACCCAAAGTCAAAGTGAAGAGTATCGAGCTGCCCATCGTGGCCAACAACATCCGACAGCTCGACAGTGATGTCCTCAACGACTTTGTGGAGTATGAGGTGAGTGCTCCTGCTGGCATTTTATTTAAGGTATTGCTGCTATTTTTTTGGCTGCCCTGTGACATTTTTTGTGTTTTTCTTTCCTCACAGCATCAGATGATTATCCAGGACAAATTGGTGAAAGAGCTGAATGATGCTAAAAATGCTGTTGAAGAGTATGTATACGATCTGCGGGACAAACTTTGTGGGATCTATGAAAAGTATATCACTGAGGATGTGAGTGCAGCGTTCTTACATATTTCTGATGCAAGTTTTCTACTTCTCTTTTTACTTAAAATCGTTTTTATGTTTGGCCATTAATAATAGGACAGTAACCGGCTGACACTGATGCTGGAGGACACAGAGAACTGGC
This sequence comes from Cottus gobio, assembly GCA_023566465.1. Taxonomy (NCBI): domain Eukaryota; kingdom Metazoa; phylum Chordata; class Actinopteri; order Perciformes; family Cottidae; genus Cottus; species Cottus gobio. The sequence continues at coordinate 12,188,703 of CM042228.1, forward strand.
TGTATGAGGATGGGGAGGACCAACCCAAACAAGTCTACGAGGAGAAGCTGGATGCACTTAAGGTTTGTTTTTATTTATTTTGTATCACTATTTTCAATTTCAGATAGGATTTTAACCAACTACTAGAAAAACGCTTTATCAACCTACTGAGCTTGACTGAGGCTAAGATGTATTTTAAAGGTTTTTAGGTTTTAAAGTGAGAATAACCGTCAACATTTACGTCAATTCTGGTGTTTTCTAGAGGTTTGGTCAACCCATTCAGGATCGGCACAGAGAGCATGAGGACAGGCCGAGAGCTTTTGAAGAGCTGGGAAAGAAACTGCAGTTCTACATGAAGTTTGTGGATTCCTATAAACAGAAGGTAAATACTTTTGATTGAGGAATGCAATGCATTCACACATCTTCTTTGTGAATTGAATGATAATAGTTTTCTTTAATTTGTTGGGTTTTGTACAGTTCTTTATGAGTATGTTTATGAAGTTTCTTGGTCAACCAGGTCTGACAAATTGCCAAATTGCCAAATTGCCAAATTGCCAAAGTGCAATTGCAATGTGTTTTACCTGTGTGATATTTAACACACTGGTCTGCACTTACATTCTGAAATTGTTGTGTCACATTAATGCTTTTGTTAGGGTTTGGCTTCATTGACACCCACTAAAAAAATCTTTGTCACAAATTCTCCCCTAGGATGAGCGATACCTGCATTTGAGTGCTGAGGAAATGAGCACTGTGGAGAGGTGTGTGAACGAAAGCATGGTTTGGATGAACAGCAGGATAAACGCACAGAGTAAACTTGGTGTTACGCAAGACCCCATTGTTAAAGTAGCTGACATCATTGCCAAAATACAGGTATGTGAATGACTATTTAAGATGTAATTATTGATTTAATTAGCAGTGAGTTTCTTTTGCCAACAATGTCTATGCTTCTTACTCCCCAGGAACTGGAGGATGTATGTAATCCAAGGATCAACAGGCAAAAACCCATGGTGGAGGAGGCACCTGAAGTCAATGACCAAAACAGTGAAGCTCAGAATGGCCCAGCAGCCAAGCACGCAGCAGAAGGAAAGGGCGATGCAAAGGGAAGCCAGCAGACAAAGCCTGGCACGAAAGAGATGGAGGTGGACTGAGATCAGTGTCTGAGAAGCAAACTCTGCAATCATCACCGCGTTTACCACAACTGACCATTTAGACCGTAGAAACATCAATACCTGGGACCATTTCTCAATCGTCACTTGCCACTTCTGTGGACTTGTTTTTTGTGCCCCCCCCCCATTGGACTTAACCTTTTGAGGTTTTTGTTTTCATCCTTATGTGTGACAATGGTGTGCTTTACTCTCTCTAAGATTTGACATACTTAATAAATGAAAGAATGATGCAATAGATTAAACTCTGATTCTGATGTTAAGCTGTTTCCTCTGTACCACAAGGTATACCCTTTGTGTTTGCGTTCCATGTGTCTCTTAAGCATTCGGTATTTGCAGTAAATCCTTTCACTCGACATAGTGCTCTCCAAATAATTGCTATTGCCGAACTATTAATTTGTATGAAATGATACAAATTATATATATTTGTATCTAATGAGTTTGAAATGATGTCCATGTCTAGAAACTGTAAATACTATTTTAGTAAATAAAAGTGGCCTCCGTATATAATATATGTACATGAAGAACATATTCCTACAATGGCAATGCTTGATACATTGAATCTCTTTAGTTAGTGAATGGTTGCCTATTTCCTTTTTGTTTTCTTGCCTTTTTCCTCAATTAAATCAAGGGATTTAAAGCCAGAAATATACATTTGTCTGTAAGACAAGATTTCTTTAGTCTGAAATTTTATTTTTTACAATGGAACCTGATAGAAATTGACCAAATCCATATTGAGTGAGACAGGACAGCTCAGAAATGTAGGCTGTTACTACTACTGCTACGACTACTCCTACTACTACCACGACTCCTTGATCTGCAGAAGTACAAAATGAGAGGGACTCTGGTTGCTGACAAAACTATGGGCTAATTTTGTACACTTCTAAAGAGTCTAAAGAGTGAACTGAAGGTCAGTGATTAAATACCTGCGGTTTGATCTTTTAAACTCTCTTCACACTTCAAGAAATAATGTGTATGAAGCCCTGAAATGAATAAATAAATTGGACATTAAGAAATACTAATGAGGTGAATAACAACAGACAAAAGGTTTAATTCAACCATGACATTACAAAACCTTTATTGTTGTCATTTCTATTTAATTCCAGCAGTATTTTCTTTCCCAAAGTCTTGATTTTTTAAATTTTCTTTTCAAAAATATATTTTCTTACAATTACTTTTATTTCACAATGTCAGCAAGTCTTTGTTAGTTATAATGCAAACATGGCAGAGTCAGTTGTATGATTGTAATTTTGGAAATAACAGCAGAAACATCTTGTCAATCAATTGATTAATAGATTGAACAGAAATTAATCATTCACTACTTTGACGGTGTACTTTAAGATAATTTTTCAATCAGAAATGCTTGGTTTTGTATAATTATACAATGAATACCTTTAGGTTTTGGACAAAACCCTGGGAAATTGTGATCAGCATATTTAGAACAAATTAATAATCAATAAAATTATCATCAAGTGACAATAATCATGATTTACCACCCTAGATTAAATATTGAATTAAAATGTAAAAATATTTCCATACAACGTATTTCACCATACCATGGATATATAACACATTTTGTCTTCATCTGATTGCTTTTTTCCACAATATATTATTTACTTAATTCATTTTGATCAGTTTCATTCTCCCTATAATTTAACCTAATATGTTAGGACCATGTTATCAGAATCTGAATCAATTTTATTGACCATGTGTGTGTACATATACATGGAATTTGACTCCGGTTACACATTGCTCTTGTCGTACATATGTACATATGATATACAATAGACAAGATAAATATAAAAAAAACATTAAAGACAACAGAGTAGAACACAGAAATTGAGCATCAACATTAACATTTAACTAGTACATACAATAGAATTATATATCGAATAATATATATATATATATATATATATATATATATATTTATATATATGAGGGACAATGAAAATGGGTAATGAATTTGGGATATTAGTGCAGAAAGGTGGTATAATAGTGCAAGTAGTGCAGATGGAGGTGTCTGCTTAACTGTGACTATTAAGTTATGACTTCAATAAGCCTGCAAGCACAGATCTAATTACACGATTCAAATACAGGCTTTAATAAAAACTTAATTGTACAAGCTAACAAAGTAAGATGGCAGGTATAAAACTCATTTTACAATTTATTTAAAGAGTAAAATATGTGAACAAAACAGTGCCTGGGACGTATACAGAAAAAAGAGGCGTGGTAAACGAGGATGAGAGTTTGTTGTCATGTGACGTAGTGACGTCGACACGAGAGTAACGGGCGGATATTTTCAAAATGGAAGAAATGGCAAAGTTTTGGAGGGGAACACAAGAACAACATTTATTTGCCCTCTGAGGACTCACATACCGACTACCGATGCCCTCATTCGGTTAAGGAATATTATTACGAGCCTGCATACCTCTGCAGGCCGAACAGCCGCACGATGAGCGCTTCAATCGGCGATAAGATTGAGGTGAGTTGTTCCGTCGGCTGAACGCCCACAAGCCGTCTCCACACTAGCGTTGACGTTAGCTAACGTTAAGGTTGAGGCGAGCTGATAAACACCTGCTTCGCCGTGTGTTTCTCTACATAAATATAAGTGAATTTAAAGTGTCAAGAAAGCGTCCAATTTGATCCATTTAACTGAAGTTTTAAACGTTTAACCTTCCGTTAATAGTGTGACGTTTACGCCATTTAATTAGCCAACTGTTAGCATTAGCTTCTTTATCGTCTTGTTTGTTGCTCCATGTATCGAACATGTTTGTTTTTTATTCCTTCTTTAACTTGCTGGCATTGCTATATTTTACGTCGTGATGTCGGGGCTAGCAGCCGTGTGTTGCAGCCTCTGCACTCCGGTGTGTAACCGAACCCGGACTCTCCCGGGACCAAGCGTTGTTCCTCCCCAGTGAATCTGTTTGGTAGTTCACCATGCTGCCTGGAAACGGCCCCAAGTGGTCCTCGTTAGCGGGAAGAGAGCCGGGATAATTAGAGGTTTTGGTTGGCCATATGACAGCGTCAGCTGTCGGTGGCTTGTTCGACAGTTAACGTTTGTTGTGGGAGGATTTCTCCTCTGCGAAGTCGTTAGATTTGGGATTCTTGTTTCGCTGCACACCCGAGATGTTGCAGGCTAGAGAGACGAGGTGTGATCAAGTTATTCACTCTTTCTTCAAAACTCTCTCTGCTGACACCCAAGCCATCAGAGATGAGGAGAGGTGTTTATCTTATGTTCAGGAGCTCAGGATCGAGGTACCATGCATTTAAAGATCCCGTTTGATGGGATCAAAACATCATTAATTTTAAATCTGGAAAATCATAGTTACATTTCTCTTGCTGTGCAAATACAAGTTGTTTGTAAAACTAATTCTTAATTTGTTTTCTTCTTTCTTCTGCTGTAGGATTTTAAGGTCCTCACACTCCTTGGCAAAGGCTCCTTTGCATGTGTTTACAGGGCAAAATCATTGAAGACTGGTCTGGAGGTTGCTATCAAAACGGTAGGAATCCCACCATCTATCTCTGTCAGTGATGTGAGGTAGTTATAGCGTGCTTCACCTGTAATGTAGACTCTTAAGATAAGATAAGATAAGATAATCCTTTATTAGTCCCGCAGTGGGGAAATTACAGGATTACAGCAGCATTGCTCAGTACGTAAGATAAAAAATCAACCAACTCACAAGCTGTTGACAACGGGAACTGTTTGGATTATTAGACCCTAGTTGTCTCCCAAGGGCTTCTTGTGGTCCCTTGACTCCTCACAAGGGAATGGTTCACTTTCTTTGTTGGCAACAGATTGACTATTAGCCACCGGACCAAACCACCAGGCAGCAGCGCATTGGTCCTATGAGTGGCAGGTGTATAATTATCTGTGTTCCCATCTGCAGATTGACAAAAAAGCAATGCACAAAGCTGGGATGGTCCAGCGTGTGATAAACGAGGTGGAGATCCAGTGCCGATTGAAACATCCTTCTATACTTGAGGTAACGTCGGCTGGGAACAACTGATGTCTTGTGATACTGTAGCTCATTGTTACATAAAGTCTGCTGTGGCTCTCATTTAGATTTTCTTTTATATGATAGCTTTATTTTTTTTCTATGTAAAACGTACAATAGGCGTAAGATAATTCTGTTGAAAATAACTTCCTACCTCCCGTTACAGTTCTTCCCAAAAATCAGTGAGGCGGCTGTGTTTGAGTAGATATGAGCCTTGTGCTACTGTTGTCATGGTTATGGGATGTGGACAATTTGCCCCTAGCTTCTGTAATTATCTAGTCCAGTGTTACCGTCAGTCTTGAAGAGTAACCAGGAGAGCAGGCTCTTTGGCTTTGTCTTTAGATACTGGTGGAAGCTGAACATTTTTGGACCACAGCAAAATGTGTGTCCAATGTGTTCAGTTTTAGTCAAACTCAAATATGTTCTGTGCCTTCTTATTTTGACATGATAGTAAATACTGTATTATGTCATGTCTTAATTTTAGCTGTACAACTACTTTGAGGACAGCAACTATGTGTACTTGGTGTTGGAGATGTGCCACAATGGGGAGATGAGTCGACACCTTAAAGAGCGGAAAATGGCTTTCTCCGAGGATGAAGGTCAGCAACTACTTACTTTTACAATACAATTTCAATTATATTGCAGCACATGTGAAGTTCAGTTTTGCATGGTTTTCATTTCTTTTATATTTTTGCTCCACAGCAAGACATTTCATGCATCAAATAGTGAAAGGAATGCTTTATTTACACACCCACGGCATCTTGCATCGAGATCTGACAATGTCAAACCTTTTGCTGACAAACACCATTACTATTAAGATAGCAGACTTTGGCCTGGCCACTCAGCTCAAACTCCCAAATGAAAAGCACTTCACGATGTGTGGGACACCGAACTACATCTCCCCAGAGGTGGCCACTCGCAGCGCTCATGGTCTTGAATCCGATGTCTGGTCACTGGGATGCATGTTCTACGCCTTTCTGATGGGTTACCCTCCGTTTGACACTGGCACAGTCAAACACACTCTGTCTAAAGTGGTTCTTGGGGAGTATGAGATGCCTAGCCATGTTTCTCGAGAGGCTCAGGACCTGATTCATCACCTGCTGCAGAGGGACCCCGCCAATCGGCCCAGCCTTTCTGCAGTGCTGGACCACCCATTCATGACCCAAAACCTGCTGGTTAGGACCAAGGAGCTGGCGTTGGGGGATGACGGATCCATGGACAGCGGCATTGCCACCATCTCCACAGGCTGCACCTCCTCCACGTCAGCCAGCAGCAATAGCCGCCTCCAGAGGAGAACCAGGCACATGATTGGCTCTGCCCTGCCCAACCGAATGGCACCTATTCCAACTCTTTCACGGCAACTCAACCACGCCTGTTTTGAGGACGAAGACCAGTGGCAGCAGCATCCAGCCGACAGATTTCATAGAGAGGGAAGGAGCAGGGGGGTTCACGATGGAGACAGTGGGCAGCCGCATTCTCGCTACCTGAGAAGGGCTCACTCTTCAGATCGCTCCAGCTCGTCTGCCACAGGCCATGGGTCGAGTCACGCTGAGCTGGGGAGATGCCACTCGGAGGAGGCTCTCGCTGGTTTAGAAAGGCCGGTCTTTCCAATGTCCTCCACTCAGCACCCATTTTCAGAGCACGGAAAGCACCCGTCTCCCCCCGTCAAACAGTCACAAAAGTAAGAAGTCTCTCTATTTATGATCATCTTTTCATTTTTACAAAATGCAATAAAACTAACAGATTGCACTTTCTGTTTCAGTCCTGGGTATTTGTTTTCCACACAGACTTCACATCCACCAAACTTGCAATTTCAAGACCGGGAGGGAGTTACTAATTGGCTCAATAATGAGGGTAAAATTGAAGTTGTTCATTTTCTGTGTGTATGAGAGATTTCAGTATTGTTCCAGTATTGTCACTTGAGTTTAATCCCTCTGCTGATGTTTTCATACAGGGAAACTTTTAGATAGTTCAGTTGCTTGATTGGGGCCACTCTTAATTATCTATTGTTTTTAAGGATTTACCCTTAGACATAGAGTCTAGTATACTAACTGAATGAGTCGTAAAACTTGATAAATTAATCTTAAAAACTCTCGAAACACAATTGGGACCAGATGTGTAACCAGATCTTTCCCAATGTTTCTCAGCTTCTGGGCAGAGGCCCGCAGACGGCAGCACTCACAGCAGCAGCGGCAGCGGCAGCTTCCATAGCAGCAGAGGTCCTTTGGGGGTTCACAATTCCTGGACAGACAAGCCCATGAGCCGAGGTGTGAACCCTCACCACAACCAGCACCACAACCTGCTCTCCAACTCTGATTCGTACAGGGAAAATATACCTGGAGCAGAGTTCCAACCTCCTCATGGCAGAGAATTAAAGCTCCCTTCAGCCAAACCCAGTGTGGGTAAAGAGAAGAAAACGCTGAGAGACATAGTCCCGCCCCTGAGCGCCTCCAGACTAAAGTCTATCAGACAGAAGACCAAAAATGCTGTTGTAAGATATTGCGCACATTTCTTTGATAACCTACTAAATGTGCATTGTGCAAGCATCTGAGATAATTTTCTTATTCGTTTGCCTTGTGTTTCCTCCAGGTGAGCGTCTTGGACACAGGTGAAGTGTGCATGGAGTTGTTAAAATTCCACAGTGGTCAAGAGAGGGTCAAAGAAGTCCTTCGGATTTCGTGTGATGGTTCGATGGTGAGCTCACTGAATACATTGTGAAGTCTGCTATGTTCCATAAGTGACAGGTGGAGGGTTGTGGAACACATGATTACATTTGTATCATCTCTTTAAGGTGACAATATACCAGCCCAATGGTGGAAAGGGATTTCCTGTCCTGGACTGTCCTCCTGCTCTTCCAGAAGATATTCTGATTTGTAGCTACGACGACCTTCCAGGTATTGTGATGGATGCATCAAACCCAGAAACGTTAGCTTGTATGAGATTAGAATTTGTACGTTAATTTACATATATATTTTTTGTCACAGAAAAATACTGGAAGAAGTACCAATACGCCTCCAAGTTTGTGCATCTCGTGAAATCCAAGACTCCTAAAGTGACCTTTTACACCAAGTATGCAAAGGTCATGCTGATGGAGAACTCTCCCAATGCAGACCTGGAAGTTTGCTTTTATGATGGTGAGTCACGTGTTTATTGAACTATGTGATCCGACTGAGGGAGAAACTGCACTGATCTTTTTGAGCTAATGTGTAATGATTCATAAACTCTTCTGTTTTGTAGGAGCAAAGACTCACAAGACGTCAGAGTTGGTGCGAGTGGTGGAGAAGAGCGGGAAGTCGTACACCGTGAAGGGCGAAGTGGGGCTGAACGGCCTGAGCCCGGAGAGCAGGCTGTATGTGGAGATGTCTGATGAGGGCCACAGCCTGTGTTTGTCCCTGGAGGCCGCCATCACGGCTGAGGAGCAGCGCAGCACAACGAAGGTCCCCTTCTTCCCCATAACTATTGGCAGGTGAGAGAAGCGTGCTGTTGTATGTATACTCTCGGTTTCAATGTTGTCTTGTGAGACTAATGTTGGTTCTGTGTATGTCCCCTCTCCTAGGAGACCCGTCAACCCAGACTCCACATGCTCATCGTCCCTGACCTCCCACCCGGTGCCTCCTGATACAGCATCACCTCCTCAACCTCCCAAAATCACTCCTTCAGTGAGTGTCTCACAGTCCCACACTTCAGGACATACAAACAGATATATTATGATAAGGTCTCTCTGAAAATGTCATGTTTTTATATATATTTTCAGATGATCTCCTACGATGGGTCAGATTTTACCACAGCCAGCATGAGTAAGAAAACCTCCCCGTCGCGACAGGACATGGTGCAAAACACAGGAAAAGTGGTTAAGTCGATATTCGTGCCCAATGTTGGATGGGCATCCCAGGTAATTGATGAAGAAAATGAAGCTAATATTCTATAACAGTAATTAATTGTCTTTGTGATCACATTATTTAATTTCTATTCACGTATCTGCAGCTGACGAGCGGCGAGGTGTGGGTGCAGTTCAACGATGGGTCCCAGCTGGTGGTTCAGGCTGGAGTTTCCTGCATCACCTACACATCTCCAGAGGGGCGGATCACCAGGTGAAAAACACCTCTGAAATGTGTTGTCACTTTAAGGATTTCTGTGTTTATCATCTCCGTTGTTAAGGCAGCGGCAGCAGGGGGACGGCTCTCATTAATCCTCGTCTTGTCCACAGGTATAAGGAGAACGAGAAGCTGCCAGAGCACGTCAAGGAGAAGCTGCACTGTCTCTCCACCATCCTGGGACTGCTGGCAAACCCCACAGCACATCATCTACAACCTCATTAACACTTCAAACACATCCCAGCAGCACTGAGGAGAAAGTAGCTTTAGAAACCTTTATATTGTCTTTTGTTCTTGTAAATATATCTTTGTTTTTTATGTGTACAGAGGACTAAGATTATGAAAAGATATATTTTATTTTACTACAACTGTTTTGTCTCATTGGGATTTGTTGAAAAAAGTTTGTCATGTTCTTTCTTTTTTAAGCAGTCTACAAGTCTATGAAATGCAAGATTCATAAATGCTGAGTCAATAAACATCTGGAGGCTGGCTTGAGAAATGCTACACTTTGTTTTGCAGTCTTCTCTTTGCATTCATGAACATTTGTAGAAAGAAATTAAAGTATTCACTAATGACCATAAGAGATCAACAGGTCAGATTGATGAGAAAATTAAGGTTAGTCTCATGTAACAGTTATTAGGTGTGAGTGATTTAAGGTAGGACTGACACAACACATTTACCCTCAGTTTAGAAAACCAAGATGAATTAAATAGGATTTCACATGTTTATTTTGCCCTGTTGGTTTGGCCGTGGATTCCTTTGAATTACAGAACTGATACAAAACATACTGTACGATGTAAGCCTAGGAATGTATACACGGATTGTACAAGACACCCAAGAAGTAAGCATGACAGCCTGGGTTGCAGAAATGACCACGGGTAGGATTAACCATTTATTTCCCATTTAGAAGCACAATAAGGAACACAACATAGGACACAAGATATAGTGGTGTACACAGATATCAGCCTAGATGAGGAATCCGGGGGGGAAAGGATGTGAAACGTTCCCCTGAATCTGCTGCGTTACCTTTTACATTCTGAATTTATTGTTGCTTCACAACACACTTAAATTGTGGGAGATTAAAACAGGATACTAACCGCATTGTGGAAATATTCTCACTATGTGTTTAGTGAAGACTTTTAGAACACCATTGGTAATCTTTTGTCCCAGAGAGATGCTGGTGAGATGGCTGCGCTGACACTATTGTTTACGATCACAGGGCGAGCAAAGAGGACAGTCAGTTCCCTCGGAGACTGATGGAGGAAACGAAACAGCGAGAAGGAGCTCTCTGGGACAAGAGAAGAAGCGAGCTCAGAGGAATGCATAAATCTGCAGGTTGGCAATCCTTCCCACTAGATGCTAGAGGGAGACAACAGCATCAACCACAAGCCCATCTGTGCCTTTGACCCCACCTGTACAACCCAACCCAGCATTTTACTATACCTCTAGTAAAATATCCACTGTTCAAAAACATCCCAGTGATTTAATTTATATAAAACCTTTCCCCATAAAATCTCAATAAAATAAAGTTGCTCTTAGTAGATATCAGGACAAAGATATTAACAAAATTGGAGTAAAAAAATCTCACAGTGAACATTGGGAACGCGATCTGAACTCCCTCACTCCCCCTCCAAATGATTTAAATGATTCTTCTGACACATACAGCAGCTGGAACAGGAGACAGGTCAGAGAAGTTAAGCATGAAGCAAATGAACCGACTGGACTGAAGGTTTCTTTACTACATTTTGTAAGAAAGTGCGGTTAGAGTGAAACTAAATCAAATGATAGACATAATAAAGCTAAACAAATTCCTCAATCATCTAGAATTGTGATCATTTAATGATATCAAAAATAATTATTACCCAATAAGTAGATATTCAAAGACACATTTTACCTTGATTTTAGTGGAATAATTGATTCTTTGATTAACAATTACCATATTAACACAGCAGCCCCAAGTTGTTTTTGATAGGTCAAGTTGGCTTCAGGAGAGTAGTTTGCTCACATTAGATACAAGCATTGAAGACATGTGGAGAAGTGTGTCGGGTTAAGGAGATTACAAACCCATGAAGTGGTGAGAAATCTCACAAGATCCCACTGGAATTATGATAAATGATGGAATTCTCTGAAAACATCCACAAACAGAAAAAAGGAATGTGATCCTCGTCTTCCTGCACTGGAGCGACAAGGACGTGATTTGTTTGTTGAACACCAAATATCCGGCATGTGACATACAGTAAAACACTCAAAGACCTACAAACATTGGTGCAACAATCAAAAAGAAAATTGGTCACATGGTCACGGAGATCAACTTTCCTTCTTTTTAACCTTTTTCTTTCTGCAGGCGTTCTTCTTACACTTGAAGTCAATTTGATGGCACTCGGAAAAGTAAACGGCTTACCCGTTTGTGTAAACTAACAAAACCCAAAACTATCTCGTCATTCATGTTCAGACTCTTTATGTCCTTTGCCGTCAGTTGGCCACACTCGCATAGCAGCCCAGGATCTGTGGAGTAGTGTTCAAATGCCCAGCCACCGCTTCTCCCTGTCACTTTGTGCAGAGGAGTCAGTGGTATTGATCAGAAGACAAACACACATCACTGGCACGGTCCGTCGCACTGTAAACGTACCTATGTGTGTGTGAGTGTGTTAACATGTGTGAGAGATACAAGGGAGGGATCATACATTGCACGTCTAGTGGCACATCTTTCTCCAGTCCTGATTCAGCCATTCCCATTAGCTCCCTCATCTGGACCCTTTCGTTACAGAGAACTCACACAAGAGAGAAAAATAAAATCAGCTATGAGGCAAAAGTTCCCAAAAGTTCACATTACAGTACTGTTAAGTCTCATTAGACAAAACAAAAAATACAAAAATGCAGAGAGAAAAAAGCTTACACTCAATCACCATCATTTTCAATAACTATATAGGAAAAGGTTTGTTTTTTGATTAGATATATTATCATCATTAACATCATAATTATTATGACTATTATTAATTATTATTGTCACTATTGTCATCCGTTTTATGTTCAGGGATCAAACGGAGGGGGGGAATCAGTCACTGGGAAGAAGCCTTGGTAGCTATTGTGGAGACACAGTGCTGCTGGAAGTTGGGGGACATGGCGGAGTTGCAGCCCAGTCTCTGACGGGGGCCCTTCAGCCCTCCGTCGCCCTCTACGATCCAGGGGCTGCCGCTGGCCTCTTTTCCCAGCATGCTGCAGCAGCCGGGGGCCGGCGGGGCGGCGTTAGTTACCGTGGTGCTCACCGGCAGACCTTTGGGCTGCTCGCTGGCAGGGACGAAGTCTGGGTTGTGGCTCTGAAGCACACTGGTGATGTGGTTCAGGAGGTCATTGAAGAACTCTGGGACGCCCTCATAACCTGAGACCATTGGGGGACATCAGTCAGGTTAGCTAATTAAACCTTTGGTTGTATTACAAATGTTTAGAAGGGTTATATTCCTATTTACAAGCCAGCTGTTTTTGTATTTATGTAGTACAGTTTAGTATATCTACTAGACTGATGATCAGACTGAAATGCCATTTCATCTGACTTCATTATTTTAAAATCAGAGAGCTGGAATGAACCAGTTCACCATAGAACATCACGACAACAACCCGAAAACAATGCCTACGGCCACGGCGTGGAGGCATAGTAAAAATACAATACAACCCGACACTGTGGACGAGAGGCTGCACCTACCAGGGAATGCATTGATGTCAATGACAGCATGTTGGCCTGTTTGGTTGTTGATGATGACATCGATGCCAAACAGGGACACGCCCAGCGCCTGCCTCAATGACCTGGACAACTCTCTGATGACATCGTCACTGGGTGGCTGAGATTCTCCCTCTACGTTCTCTCTCTAAAGATAAAAAAAAAAAAAAAAAAAAGGTACAATATTGAAGATTATCAGCAACAAAACTCGTAAGAATCACTCGGGATAGCAGTCTGGGACACTGTGGACGTACCGTGGTCAAGTCTGAGGACGACTCTGGTTTTGAAACATTGTGGCTGTTGAAGAAAATTGCTTTCCTGTCTGAAAAGGAGGCAGAGGAAAAAAAAGGTGAGGTTGAATATTGAAGAGCTTTGACTACATGCTTTCCGAGTGCAGTCATCGGCATACATTTCTCCTCTGTGGCAGTAGGTGGCAGCAGAACGTAACTGGCTACACAATGCAATGATGCGACCAGAGATTGTTTACTGATTTTAACACCTGGTGTAAAAAAAACAGAAACCTAAAACCCAACCACCCTGGTGTGAAGTCTTAACATTCAACCCTCTCACCACGTCATGTTGAGTGTTCACCTACGAACAAATCAGCATGTAAGTTGTTTTGCTTGTTGGGACTCTGGATTCTCTTTGCAGTAGTGATGAATATGACAGGATGAACTTCTGAATTTATTGCCCCCTTTTTTTCCCTGTGTTACCATTGTGATGATTAACTTTAGAGCATGTTGGAAGGTTAGAGGGGAGGGGGGAAAGTAAATTCCACCACTGTCCAAATAAATATGCCCCTCAGCTTGTAGAGGGGTTGTGGCAAATTGGTTTGATCATTCCTAAACTGGGTTAACAATCCACCAATTTAAGTGGACAGAAGCACGGTGAGGACGTCTGGATGGAACAGAATGTCTCTCACTCCGTTATTTTTAAGATCTTTTTCACAAACGTTTTACCTCTCTTTATCTTCATACCTCACTCTTTCATCCGGCCTTTCTCTCCATTTACAAAACCAGACGTGTAGCTCCGGGCTACAGAGCACATTGAACAAAATGCTACGCAGATGTAACAGTGTGATGTTTTTTTTTTTTATGCATTTGACAAGGGTTGTGCTTTTCAGCTGCACCGCTCAGCATTCCAGGCGAAAGGCAACTGTTCTCTCTGTAGCGTTACACAAAGCAGACTACTACACTGCTTTGCATGAGGGCCTCTACTGCATCACATGCAAATACTGGAGTCATTTGTGCCAGGGGACTACCCTGTGTTCAAAGTTGCATCATGGGGAAGGCTTCTGACATGGAGAAAAACACCACTCCTATATTTTCAACAGTATCAACAGCGCCCAACGCAATTGCACCATGCTCCATCCCTTAAAAGGGCGAATAGGTCCAATAACAAGGACTATAAAGCCATTTTATGAGCTCTTTTATTGGGTTATTTGGAAAAGCCGTGCAACTTCCAGTCTGTCCTGTGTGCCAGCCCTTAGATATCTCTGCCTGCCTGCCTGCCTGCCTGCCTGTCTGCCTGTCTGTCTGTCTGTCTGTCTGCTCACCTGCCGGTCCAGCAGGGAAGTTCTTCAGTGAAGGTCTCTCCACCACAGTGTAAGAGTCTCCTACCACAAACACTTTGTAGAGCACTGCGTTGTGGTTGATGAAGCTCTGGATTACACAAGGAGGCTTCACGTCCTTCAGGTCCTCTTCACTGAAGATTATGGCCATCTGTGGACAGGAGAGAGTAAATGACATGCCTAATCTATTCATCAACCAAAATAGTTGTCCAAACCAACAAGTCTAGTTAATTCCTAACTTAATTCAATGCAGAGTGTGGAGGAATTAAGACTATTTGGCCAGGCTGACAGGGGTATCGATTTCAACTGACACACCTACACTACTTTATCTGATTTAGTTGTTTGGACTTGAGTTAAAGGTGTTCCTGCTCACACAAAGCAAACTGTGGAGGGTGTGAGTGACCGGAGCTCTGTGGCCTCTTACCTCATGGGAGTTGGTTCCATGAGCCACCCGTGTTTTGCAAACTGAGGAAGAAAGAAGGGCAATAAAAACGTTAGTAGGGTAACCTACCTTAGGGCAATACTGTAAAGCACAAATTAAATTTAAGCATAGAAACAAATATATCTCACACAAAGGACTTTTGTAACACATTGACAGAGAGCACATACATGAGACACAGGTAGTGAGTTTATACAACAACATTTAAGTATAATTAGTGGTTAACAGTACATGATCACTTACTGAAGGGGAATGTGAGTCCTTGCCTCTTGATATGCTCCAGCACATCTGGGCTGCACTCTGTGTTCAGGACCATGAATGGAGGAGAGCAAATCCTTTCATCTGATAAAAAGAGAAGTAACAGAAGGTGAAGGGAATTAAAAAAGTTAGATACCAAAGCGCTTAGAAGGTTTCAGATGAACAGGAAATAAAGATGGAGGATAAATGTCAGATATTTTTACTTGTGGGACTGAAGTCAACTACTAACTAACAGCTGAGAAAGAATACACAAAATGAAAACAATATACTGAAACTCTAAGAGCCTGTCAAAATAACACTGCCATCTCATAATCTGTGTTGTCGACCCATAGTTTGGCCATCTGAATGTTTGTTCCACTAACGGACTGTGCTCCCTTTGATAGTTTGTTTAGTGGACTAAATCTAAATTTATATATATATATATATATATATATATATATATATATGAGAGCTCGGTGCAGCTGTTGCAGTTCTACTTCTTCACTCTCCGACTGAGACTAGACGCTACAGTGACTCACTATCACCTACCCAAGTATCACCACGAGACACTACGTGCCGGGGCAAGTCGGTTAACGTGCTAATTTTAGTAGATATTACTGCAACACAATACAACACTATAACCTCGTCACAGTCTGTTGATTATGTTAGTTAATTATTAAAATATTTTAAACTAATATTCTGGCAATATCCAACACACAGTAACTTTAAAAATAGGTTTGTTGTCAGTTATCCTAGCTCTCTGGAGAGATCTGATGGTGATCTTTGTTCCTACATACCGTCTCACCTGTCCAAGATACCTTAAGTTATATGGAGCACTTCTTTAAATAATTATGCTGAAATAGCAACCCTTGAGGCTACTTGTTCTGTTATCATCCATAGCCTACTTAAGAATAGATTCAGGACAGATCAGACTATGGTCTGAAAAAAAACTGCTCACGACCTGTTCAACGTGGAGAGCAGATGAGTCTCTTGCATATGCAGACGCAACTCATATAATTTGGCCCAACAATTATATTTATATTTTATCCTTGTGACGGGTTTAGACAACAAACACAGCAGAGGCCATCTGAGGCCTCGGGGGACAAATGACTCCTGTTCAAATAAATAAAGCAGAAAGCTGCCAGGCCCGTCTGCTGCTCTCAAACAGCACACATACACCCGCACAGGAAAATGGTGAAATACAGGAAGACACACAATCGCATGAGGAACTATAGACACCAGTCAAACCAGCTGAGGACATTACAGAGTTATCAGATCCATCGCCTGATTGACAGGCGTGATTGACAGCTTACTCGACGCCCAACAAAGCAGGCGCAATTAGAATATAAACTCAGCCGTACTTTAATTAAACAGAACTGAGGCTAAGTTAAATCACTCAGCCTCCAGCTCCACCATGTTTTTACATCACATCATGTTTGTTTGTTTCCATAATATCTTTTACATCACATCCTGTAGCGGCAGGTCGGTCAGTTCCGATACGAGTGAATATAACATCCTACAGTTTTGTCATACTTCACCATATCAGGGCTCAGGATGCATCTATATCTAATATTCTGCCTGTAATCTCTCCGCTGCAGTAGGTACATGAGGATGATAAGCCAGCTGGTTGGAGATATAACCAAGAGCCAAATCAAGAGCTGGCAAAATGCTAATGACAAAAACACAATAGAAACACGCCGGTCTTTGTGTGCTGTGGGCCTCCGCAGTAGCAGGGCTCTCTGCTCCCGCTAGTGCTGAGGTCAGGAGAATCTCATTTGCCTACATTAACTCCAGTGCTGAGCATTGGGCCCCACTGACATATACAGCTCCCACAGAATAGTTAGATAGTGCAGACACACACAAAAACTTTTGGGAAACCCCACAATGAAAGCTGATGCACGAGGCAAAAAGAGATTTTTTAAAAGCCTGAAAGTAATCCCTGAATCTTCGACATCAAGCTATAGAGCAGATTCCAGGAAAATCCTCCACAACGGCTGCTGTGTAAGCTGATAAGGCAGCACTCATACAGTAGTGCAGTGTTAAGGGCCCTCTGTTGCTGTAGTAGGGCTGCATGATAGTGTAGTGACGAGGGCGCCATATCATTAAAGAGTGTTTCTGGCTTGGTTTGGCCATCATTCCTATGGGTAATATCAATAATAATATTATACTAGTGCTTGAACAATTAGTTGATTAATTCATTCACAAAACATTTATTTGCAGCTATTTAAAACTGGAATAGAAATGTAGGAAAATATACTGCCATATTATAGACAAAGCAATTCATTGATCATTTTAGACATTAATTAGCATATTATTTGGGGAAATGTAGCACACATTACTAAAAAAAAATAAGTCTAACAGGAGAATGAACGTAAGCAGTCAGGAGATCTATAGCAGAGTAATCTTTTTTTATTTCACTATGCATTTTGTATATATTATATGATGATGTACACATTTATTTAGTTTTGTATAGCAAGCATCTCTGGCCAACAAATTATTTGGGTGAATAAATTTGTCTCTTATCAAATCAGAGTTTATAGATCAACATCTAGGATTAACTGGATATGGGATTATTATTGACATGTTCAGGTATAATATTTCAATATGACCTCTATAAAAAGTGGTTTTAAATATTCTGGCTCAACTGAACCTTGTCTGGCTAATGTTGCAGCAATGTTGTCATGTTTCAATACCTTGTCAATGACTTTGGTGAGTTCAATGCTATCACAGTTGATAGAAATGATGACAGCAGCTACGGAAATAAGACCCAAGACATAATGACCTGGAATAACCCTTCAAGTATTCACATTGTCGTTGTGCACTCCAGTTTAAGAATTGCTCCTTTGCAGCTGAACATGTGCTTTGACCACAATGTACAAAACTAAATTTATTTGCCCTTCAAAAAAGGCATCTGCATCTGATCTTGCATGGTTTAAATGTTTCTATTTTTGCTATTACATGACAGATGAGCACAGAAAACTGTCACACACACACACACACGCGCACACGCACACGCAAATACTTGTTCTGCGCTCTATAATCTTTCCGTGTGCAGCTGGGTCTATTCCAGCAACCAGTCACTTTTGGGAGCGGGAAGTCTCGAGGGTTACCCATCAGTCATCTGTGCACTCGTTACAGCCACGCTCACCTCACTGCTGTTATTTTACCAGGACGAGAATGGCAGCATAATGTCATTCAGCAAAACAGTCTGGTAGGAAAAATATCCACATTACGTCACAGAGTTCCCAACGCCTGCTGCAGCAAAATTTTGTTTTATAAAAAAAATAATATCAAAATAACCTAAACCTTGTCAAATGGAAAACATTTCATGCTCCAAGTTAAGGGTTTATAATAAAGAGACCGAGGAATGGTGGATAAGAGAATGTGGCCAAGTTTGTAATAGCGTGCATACTTGGCTCTGGTTGACGCTTTAGGGATAAGGGGGTGCAGGGGAGGGTAGGGAGGATCAATCTCTGGCTCTGTCTAAACACTGCATGCTCACAGCAGACCCGGCGGAGCCGAGGACGACGTTTACGGGACTCCTCGATGAGATGCTTTTTAAATGTCATTATCCAGTTACACTGCCTTTTTTTTTTTGTTCTTTTTTTTATCTTATTGGGACATCCGGTGCACACCCCCCCATCTGTTTGGTCTGTTACATCATATTCATGCATGCAAATAAATTAACTCCCAACTTCGAGTTAACAACTGATGTGCCTGAGAAAGAACAGAGAAGAAATTCCTGAACAGAGCGTTATAACACCTAAGACTCAGATCATATCTTCCCTCTGGTTTCATGCATTAGGTGCAGTGAACTGAACGGCACTGTGCCAAGTTACATTCAGCTTCATAAAATGTGGTGTTATTTAGGTGGAAGGCTGAACTTTTCTGTTGCTATTTTGAGCTTGTTTCCTAGAAACCCCAGCATCCTCTCTTGCTGCATACCGAGTGTAATGCAATTGTTAATATCAAGCTGTAAGAGGCTTACACTTCAATTGCAATTATGAATCATTTATTTTGAAAAGAGAAATGTGATTGTTTTCTCACAAAAAAGGTAAACCCTACTTTGATGAGGTATTTATCATTTAATAATCTAGTTATTGTGATATAGTTATTCTTGGCTCATGGGACTTGCACGAGAGGTCTTAAAGAGTCTGCGTTTGCTTCTCCTCTCATGTTGCAGCTATTGCGAGAAACAAAATTGATCACTTGCATAAATGGGACACTTTCTCTGTTGGTTGTTAAAGATAATGTGCAAATAAACCCCAAAAGGTTTCAGTTTGATTCAGAAGAATCCTTTCATCCTGAGCTGGAGAGGAATAAGCTTAAAACATTGAGAGAGTATTTGTTTGATACAAGAGTTGACTTGACGACGGTTTGTGTCTATAAAAACAGTCCAAGATATCAAAACTCAAGCATACACAGGAACCACTAGATTCCACTAAGTAACATAAACAGTTACCTTTCTCTGGCCGGGAATAACGAAACCAAGTCGGACAACAGAGCAGCGCCAACTGTTTCAATAAGCACAACTATGAATCAGTGACACGGACCCATTAGTGCTCTGGCTATTTTCTATTAAACATATCATTAAGATGAGGACTTTTGTACTGAAGTTTAAATCCAGTTCAACAATTCAGAGTATAACAGCTAAATGTACTGCGACTTGGTTATTCAACATCCAGAGACCACTCAAGTGATAGAATACGGTTTCCAGAACAAGCACAAACGCACCTCAAGTGCTTCCTTCTATTGAGTACTATTCTGAGTCATGCAGAATTAAGCATGGCAAGCTTTCTGTGGCATTTAAGTACTGGGTTGCCTTGGCAGCTGCTTCTGGAGTCCACGGCCTTTGCTGATAAGGAGGAGGAAGTGGCTGTGTCTAAGAAAGCTAGGTAGACTTTCCACACTCTCACACTCTCCCTTTTTTCACTCTTAAACTTAACTCAGTTCTCTCAGTCCCCCTTTTTTTGACTGCAGAAAGTCCATTTATCCTCAGCCTCGTGCTGTTTACAATCACAGTGGTGTGGTGTAGGATTATTAAGGCTTACACTCCGTGCTTGTGTCTAAACTAACCACAATTGTCATGGAGGTTTGGTATGCAAGCCTAAGTGTGAGCAGAGAGCACCACTAGCATTAATGGAAGCAGAGGTGAAAAAAAAGAGCTTCCTATAAATGCAGCAAGTGAGCCATCTTCCTCTTCGAACATAATGCACACGGTAAGACAGAGTGATGCAGCTTATACTGTTACGTAACAGCCATCATGTCTGTTTGGATAAAAAGACGTCTTCTTGTGGTTCTATTTTAAGAACCTAATGACACTGCCGACTGCGGAAATGCCTCTGATCTGTCCCTCTGACACCAAACTGAGGCCCCTCAATCAGTTAAGTAATACTTAAAAGGTTTATGTCCCCTGCCTGCCATGTACGGGGTTAAAGGAAATGTGGATGAGTCACAGGTGTGTTTACAGTGCGTGTGGGTCGGGAATGTGTTCCTGTCGTCATTGCCTTTCTATGCCTCTAGCCAAAAGATATCTCTTGCTGATTAGTTTATGGTCTCGCTGACAGAGGAAGGTGTTGGACTGACTCAGAGGCAAATTCTGATCCATCAGTGAGAAACCTAAACAGAGCCAAGTTTATACTGGGTTCTGGCAGGGGGAAATGGAGAGGTGCATTTGTCGCGTGAGAGGGAGGAGAGAAATTATGATATCAGCTGGCAAGAATTAAACATCTGCTCGGAAGCATCGGGTAACATAATTCAAGAGAGAGGCGACAGGGCTGTCATATGTTATCCATGTGTCCCCTCTGGAAGGGAAGAGGAAAGACAGACAATCTGCAGTCACCACGACTCTGCCTTCTTCCTTACGTAACATGTAAAATTATATTAAAAGGACAGTGTCCATGAAATCAACAGTTCCTTTATTACGTTAGACAACTTCTGTTTTTATACAATATTGAGAACTGGGAGAGGAAGAACGATGTTAAGGGTGTTTAACTCATTTGAACTCATGACACGCAGTGTTTTGACTATATACACAAAGTAAGCCTGGTGGTAGAGTGACACGGCAAAACAAAACTCAGTTGCCAGTTTATTATTATATATTATCTAGCTAAAACAAATGCAGCCTCATGGAACAGTAAATTATACCTTCATGTTTAGTTTAGTTTTTGAAACTGTTAAGGATTGACTCAGTTTTATGGATATTTTGGAGGTTGCAGTTTGCAGTGCTGTTGATATAGATGGGGTGGACAAAATATTAGAAACACAAGTATTACTCAGTGTAACACCGTTTGAACTGTAGAGGCAAAAACTTGTACAATAACTTGTAATCAACAACTCTCTGAACTCAATATTTGTACAAGACTGAATTAATTTAAGCTACATAGACTGAAAAAAATGCATGTCTTCCGAAATAAGTGGTGCTGAAGGCTTGGTGACAAAGTGGCTGCCTGAGCTGTCAGTCGCTCACTGGACAATATGTAGATGAGGTTATTTTCAGTGGAAAGTATTTGGATCATCTACTCTTTTCTCACAACGGATTGTTTAATCTTAGCTAATGTCACACCTTCCTCCATTTTGGACTTATATAGTTCTCAGCACAGGTCAAATTTGATCAATTGTAAAAGTTTCACCAAGTTACAAGTCTACAACATCTTACCTTGCATACAGCTCTCTATCCTGTGGATGAGCTGGTAGGATTTGCAGCGGTCCAGCAGAGTTCGGATGGCTGGAAGGGGGTCCAGGATGATGGTCTCAGGGTGGGCATCAATGTAGTCCTGAAACGCAGACATTTTTAACATAATGTTCATATAAAAAAAAAATCTGAACAGATATACTATCAGAATCAGAATAGTTTATTGCCATGTATGTTTTTCACATTCAAGGAATTTGTCTATATAAAATATGCAAAAAGGAGGGCTGCACACAGGCACCCTGAGGCTTCACACCACAAGCAACCATCTGCCATGAGACACACTGGCAAACTACAAATCCAAACACTGAGTTGAAGGGTCAACATGCCTCACTCTGTATATGTGTATGAGCGAGAGAGCGCATAAGATGTATGCCAGCAGCTCTTTGTAGGTTACATCACTTCATCTCTGCATGGCTATTTTACATAACTGCTCCCCCCATCTTTTCTCTTCTTGTCGGCTCTGCTCTGGCCCCACACCACCTCCTCTCCACTTTGCGGCTCTCCGTGCTCTCTGCATTTCCAGCTATGCTCTCTGCATTTCTCTGCCAAACGTCCCTTCCAAGCAATTCTTCCTGACTCACAAACGCTCTCAGGTGGAGCTGGCTGGCCTGCACATTACACAAACAGCCTGCCAGTTCACATCACAGCACCACTGTCATACACATTTGCATGAATTTAAACACACGGAAATGTCAGACATTAAACACACTCGTACAGTGTGGGGGAAAAGAAATCCCGCTCTTATTATACAAACACACATTGACGCATTCAGCATGGAAACAAATGTTTTTGCCCCTACATGGACGACCCATCTATAGGATTTTCAGGGATCTCATGGGCAATGCTGACCAAAGCCAGTTAAGCGGTTATGTAAATAAAGCAAACATGCTTCCGCCAAAAAATTATTCAAACTAATCTTCCAGGAGTTTAGAGGAAAGCTCTGCTGATAAGGCCTGTCACTTACTGATTTCTGCTTTTCAGAAGGAGAAACGCATTGAAACACAGACAAGAGGGGGAGGTGAGATGGAGATGAACACTGGCGAGCAGGTGTTAGAGAGGAAAAGAGCCAGATGTATGTCAGTGTGGGTGTGAGAGAGTGGGTGGTGAGGCTGCACATTTTTCAGGGCAGATCTGTTTCCAAAAGGGGAAAAAACCCAAGATAATATGGATAGTAAGTAGATGTTCAAATCTGTGCTACTGGTTGTAATGTCACAGGCATCACACTTGAAGTGGAAAGTAATTTTAAGTACTAGAAACAACCAGATGGGTGTGATTCACCACATCAGCGTGACACTAGACCAGAACTTTGTTTGTTGCCCCTATAAGGCGGCAAGATAACAAAAAATGGATCAACACTGCACCCATAAATACGCAGCTCAAAAAGCATCCCAATAATATTTGCGTTTTGACCCTCAAACAAAGAAAAGCAGCAAAAGCACACAGGTGGAAGGTGGAAACAGCAAATGTTTTTAAATTGATAAGGGACTCAGATTATAAATGTATTATCAAATGTTTAATCAAATATGTAATGTAACAGCAGGTCTTTGTCATTTTGTATCTCTGTGCTGTGCTTGTGTTTCGTGAGGCTCAGAGTGTAGGGGTCAAAGTTCACCTTTAATGTGCCTCAGAGAAAACCCTAACCCTATGACTCTGAAGCACATTGAGGACACAATTAGAGATGTGTTGTGGTGTTTTGTATATTATGATGAAATATTAGGATCTTACATGATCTTTACTGTTGCCATCTGTACAAGGTGGGCATCTATACTTTGATAAGTTTATGTATAGAGGGGTTTTGCCACACAGACCTTTTGTATCCAAATTGTAACTGAAGAGCGTAGCTAACGTTCCATATCATGCATGAGGACAGTGGCTGGGCCCCATGATCACTGGATCGTGTACATGTGTTAGATAAGGCCTGGGTTTTGCAATTCTTTGTTACAAAACTTTGAGAGATATGCTTAGCTACAAAGCTTTTTGTGAAAATTGAAGGTAAAGTGAAAGTTATTTTATATAAAATGTTGTCTAAAGACAAGCAGAAATGCAATTAATGTGCCTAGGTAACATAATAATAAAATGAATTATATATATGATATAATAAAATTAAATATTCAAACAGGAACTACCTGGTCAACGAATAAGTTGATGAATAAGACATTTTATGACCGCTTTTTCTACTTCCGTTTTTCATACTTGGTACTACAGCCATATGTCAGAGTGACCAACAATTAGAAAATCAATACCCATCCCTATGTGTATGTATGTATGTGTATATATATATATATATATATATATATATATATATATATATATATATATATATATATATATATATATATATATATATCTTTTTTCTTTTTTTTTTAAAGATATTTTTTTATATATTCCCATATCTATGGAAATGATTTAGTTCTGTAAATGTTTGACGCACTTTTGCAGACCTCTGTTCTTCACATTACCTATAAGTACTCAGGAGATATGCATACCTGTACTCTTTGCACCAGCAGCACAGCCTGTGAGTCATTCTGGTCCGCCTCCAGGATGAGGTCAGTCAGTTTGTGGATGATGACGTCCAAGGGACCCTGCTCCTCCAGAGGCTGGCTGAGGTCCAGCTAAGAAGAGAGGGACAACCATGGGTCACGGGTTATGTTTTTTTTTTCTTCTAAACACACCTACTCTCAGGTATTCATTTATCATATTTAGAAATGGTTAACCAAAGCAATTATCCATAGAAAGCCTTTGTTAAATTTAAAAACAGCCAAGAGTGTGTTTTTGTTACTTACTCCATTTGGTACATCATAAAAAAAGGAATAAACGTGATTAATTGATTCTAGCTCTAACGATAAATACAATTCTGTATTATTTTATTTAGATATATTTTCAAGTAGTGCCATGTACCTCTATTTTAAATTGGTACTTCATTACCGTTTAAACAAAAAACTATGATAGTGTATCAAAACTCTGTTATGTCTCGGGGAGAACAGTAAAGTCAACAGTATTCTTCACACAAAATCAAAAGCATGTTCTCACAAGCAGTATGGCACGTTTTTGATCAAAAGAAAGAAAAAATAATTAAATCCCCACCGCTTGTTCAGGCCTCAAGTCAGAACGTGTCCAAATTTCCCCACGTTCTCCTTTACTGCCTCTTAAGTATTGCTAGCTGCAGTTTGTGAACAAAGTCAAAAGCCCTATACATACTGTTTAGTCACACCACATTCAACTTATTTGGATATTAAAAAAAAATTAGGGACGTTTATCATATGAATCAGGCATGCTTCATTATACTCATACCTATACTGGCAGTAGCAAGGCAGCTTAGGTAGGAGGCAGTACTGGTGATAAAGTCTTGAATGTTCAGAAATTACAAACCAGATGTGTGTTTTGTTAATCAAAGCAAGTAGTGAAGAAAAAAAACAACAACAGTATACAGTTAACTGCAGAATTCACAAAAATAAAGAAATCACTCCAAGCCAATGTAAGTTATTTCTTTCAGGTTGATGGATAGATTTTTAAACATGATGAAAGAAAATGACCACCAAAATGTCAATCATTAATCAGCCATTGCCCTCCTCATTTATAATCTCTTGGTTCTGATCTCAGAAGCAAAGAAACATTTTCTTTTCTGCTTCATTGGTTATAACAGTATTGGGTCTGATTCTAAATCTTCTTCTTCTTTTATTCATAGCTCTAACCTTGGTGCAGTCAGAGTTTATGTTATTTGTTTTGAATTACACCATTAGGATGCATTTCCGGCATCAGATATTTTACGATGAGTTTCAAACCTTTTCTCCTTGTGGCCAGGCCTCAGGCGGAGCAGAATAAACAGCCTCTGAGAAAATGCCACATTAGCATTCGTTTGAAGTTTACCACAACCGAACGACTGACTGCACTGGCCAAGTAGTTCACAAGTAGTCAAAACCAGCTCTCCAAGTGTGTTATCTCTCACACACACACGCATGCACGCACGCACACACACACGCAGGAGATAGAGGAGAGATGCTCGGCTTGCTGATGAGATGGCTACGTTTGATGCGACAAAGGGAGTCGAGTTTTGACAACTTTTCAAGTTAGAAACCCAAGGTTGCTTGGAGTTGTGACTATTTTTTGTGAAGTAGGGTTGTGCGAGAGGACAGACTGTTCGAGAGACTGATACAGAAGCCTTCAATACGTGGCAAAGTGTGCTATTACAGAATAAGGCCACGAAAAAAAGTATATTAAGAGACAAACTAATCATCACAAATCCTGAGGCTATGTTTATTCTAACAGCAGTGATACTACTGTGGTTTATTGTGATTATAAAAAACCTGTGACAAATAATCTAGCAGCCCATTATGAATATGTAAAATTAAATCATGGGACTAAGAGACAGTGAAACTGAAACCAGAGCAAACACGACAACAATGCCCTCAAGACAAATAGAGCTAATTGTGTAGGTTGCAGTGCTGCTGTTGCGTAATGCGGTCACTAAGTCGTTACCTAATCAGCAAATGGGAATCACCCGATCAAGACAAAAGATAATTCAGCAACACATACAAATCCACCAGAGCAGGGCAGGACCCCACACTATCCTTTGTCCAGATGGTATGCAAACCGAGAGGGGCCACACCTTAGTCACACTGGTGTGGATCAATGTAGGAACTGTAAAATTGTACATAGTTTCAGTTGGTTTAGGGTTGGACGCAATCAACCTGTCAGTTCAGCGAACATTTCCTGGTTAATAATTATGAGAAGTGTGATGGATAGATGACTAATTAGCGTACCCTTGATCCTGCCCTGACAAGTCAATTGCACAAAGCGGTAAATCTGTAAAATATCATTTGACTAAGACACCATGGTCGTTAAACAGGGTTCATGAGGAAGAACAAAATGTAGTGTATTCACATTAGGGGAGACCCAGTTTTAATAGAAGTATGCTTATTGTTCCATTTGGATTTGGCATGATATACGCGCTTTTCTATGTAGAGCAAGCACAAGCTGTACTACACGTTATACAGTAGGCTGACATACAAAGCAATGGCAACACACCCTGTAATGTGCAAGTCTAGACCCATTTCCTTTAGAGCTCATTATGCACTATACATCAACATAGCATGCCTTTCCCTGCCCATCTAATGCTGAGGGCTCTCATTCTCCTCCATACTCCATTCCTCCTGCTTGTAAAAACACGCCCGTCTGCTCAAAAGTAATGTGCCAACATGAGCTGCAAAAATGTATGCAAGGCAAAGAAGATGAAAATATCTAGTGACTTTAGCAGGTTTGCCAGAATTTACACATCAAATAGAGTGGATATGTACACAGTATGTGGAATTTTGTATTTTCTGATTGATGCTAAATCCGATAAGTGCAAAGTCTTTCTGCCAAAATGTTACTTAATGAGCAGCAGAAGCTACTAGCGACGACAGTGGCTGATTTCAGATTTAGACACTAGATAATTGTGGGTAAAAACTTTTGATGCACTGTTGGAGTCAGATATTCAGAAGAACTCAACGGTTTTAGGAGTTGATATTAGGGATGCACCGATACCGATACCGGTATCGGGGCCGATACTGCGTTAAAATACTCGTATTCGTTTTCAATTTCCAAGAACCGATACCAAGAACCGATACCACTCAACAGTATTTCACTACAACAAACTGGTCGCGCTTTGTGGAGAAAAAGATTTGTTGTCCTACCTGACTTCAACGTCTAGGGCAGGGGTCGGCAACCCGTGATCCAGAGCCGCATACGGCTCTTTCGTCGCTCTCTTGCGGCACTTGCAGCAAGGTGTGTAGAGTAATGTGCGTCGCGTTCACACAGTAAAAAATTACTGCTGTCCTGCCGGTTTGAATCAAACTGTTGCTGATCCACCAGAAGCAGCGCTGGCAGCGGCCTCATTCAGACGCTGTTGTGCGGCTACGGATGATATTATTGTAGCCGAGTGTCTGTTGTGTGTCTATATTTGTAATTCTAATAAAATGAAAACACGCCGCAAAGTAACTTGAACCACTTTTTTTTATCTCCTTCACACACGTATATCCCACAATTCCACTCCTCTTTTCCTTTCCGTTTCTCCCTCCACAATAAAAGCACCGGAAACATAACTTGGAACACAGCTTCCTATATAATTGCTCGATACCTAATATTATCGCTTACATTATGAACCCGGACACGGGGGCGTTTTATGGTCCGACATTAGAGGGACTTCCACAAGAAGTTTAAAGCTTGGGGTAGCCTTCTGTTAATTTTGTACTATAGGCTTGACATAATCTGCAGAGGATAAAATAAAATCTGCCTCCAAATTAATTGCACTTTCATGGAGACCAAATCTAAGAAGTATGGGTACTCGGTATCGGCAAGTACACAAATAAAAATACTCGTACTCGTATCGGTTTGTAAAAAAGTGGTATCGTTGCATCCCTAGTTGATATGCAATGCTGCATTGACAAAATGTAATTAAAATCAACCAGTATGATTACATAAACTACAATGCCAAGTTTAAAAACAAATAAAACGGCAAACATTTTGGTGACTCAGTGTTGCAGCAGTGCAGCTGGTTTATCAGACATCATGTGGTAGACAGGTGTGGCATATGGCAGATGCATAAAACACATAAACATGCAGCTATGACCTTAATAGCACTGTCCTTGTAAGTTAGTGCTAAAAAAAAGTGCTGTCATCTGCGGATAACCTACTGTGTCTATAACAGTATGAGCTGCGCTGGTGACAGGGCCTCAGCGGTGGCGTGAGGTGCAGCAGGATGGGAATGTCTCTGTACTCTGCTGAGGCATGGCTTTTAATCTCTTGCTTCCACAACACAAAGGGACCATCCACAGCCTGGCCTCTCCACAAACACAGGGCTACATCGTAGGGGTCAACACCCACTGGCAAAGACGCATCGCAGAGGATGATGCTCTCCTGTGCGTAGACAGAATGATCCGCTTTAGAACTCATGCAAAAACCAAAGCAGTAAAGTCACTGATGTCCTGCTAAATGCTAAAAGAAGAAATGTCAGCAGACTTCTTTGCAAGTCCCTTTGGGACTGAGTGCTTGCAGAGGGACATGGTGGTGGTGATGGACAGCATAGAAAACCCGCTGGATCCTGGAGGGAGAGGGTAGGTCAGGGACAATATATTTTCAGCTTTGATATAGCTCCATGGTGGGCCCAAGCTATACCCCAGGGAAATATAAGAATGGTGAATTTGAGCAAACAAAAAGGGACAAAGCTCCCATGTGTATTTCAGTTTTCAACATAATTATGTACAAGTATGGTGAACACAAACAGTATTAACCCATGTTTGCAGCAGTTATTTGTTTCTGTGCCCGGTGAGTTTTTTTTTCCATGGAGCTGCTTCATCCTTTAGATGTCTCTTTCTAGTGGTACTGTGCTGGATCTAATCTCACCTCCCTTTTGCTTTGTTGTCAGACTATCCCAGAGTGCAGACAGACATGTGATGAATTATATATTTTGTATGGTGTGCGGCACTCAACACCCTAGTCTAGTGTGTAAAAGAAACATACGTGTCGGAAACGACCTGCGGCTGTTGGCCACACTTCACATAAAGTACAAGACTAAACATGAGAGGGGATCAACATGACCGGGAATCTCCAACCCAAAAACTCTATGGAGGGTCAAAGTGGAAGCTCATTAGGCTAATGGATGTCTCCTCAGCGCTGCGGACTGTTTTGTGCACTGGGAGGTTTCGAGGCAAATGCCCTTCACCTTCAACCAATAATTAACATTGTTAAAGATATTTTGGCAGGTGGATAACACATGGGGGGAAAACAAATTGAGAATAAAAGAGATGTAAGACCTCTATCAGGTCTATTGAGAATGGCTGAAAAATTATAATAATATTCAGGAAGATAAATAAGTGACGATTGAGTTCCTCTTGGTCAAACTGATATATAATTTAGTATAATCTCCATCCTGTATTCAGCACTCCTACAATAACTATATACTTATAGCAAATAATGGCCACCAATCAGCTTTCTTTGGATGGTGGAAGTACACTGGAGAACCAATAAATACCATCTAAAGACAATATCTCATTTGTCAAGCTCCAATTCAATATGTGGGTGAGATCCAGCAGAATTCCGGATATTAACGTTAAATTCCAAAGCACTTACCATATAATAAAAAACAGAACTCAATAACTTTCTATGAACAGCCCACTCAAACGATGGCCATTTGCTGTGATGGGTTTCCATCCTCGGAGAGTGAATATTGGCTTACTCAAGAACAAGTCTGGTGAGTTAATCTCATCAGCTCTGTGATTCAGAGGAGCTAATGTACAGAGCCCCGGGTGGATGGCTCTCAGGAGCTCAGGGCTAAGGGGTCAGTATTGATGAGATGCTGCAAAATCGCTTGGAGGAAGGAGAGGGATGAAAAGTAGAGACAAGGTGAGCGTGATAATGGGTTACTTGAAAGAAAGAAGAGTTAGAGTGGAAAGATGCTAGAGGCGAAAGGAGCAATCATGTAAGTCAAACAAAAGAACCATCTGTTCTCTTTCAGTTGTCAGTCCTGATGGGTATACATGTAGATAGTTTCCCACACTAGAAATGGAAATAAAAAATGAGCTCCCTGGGGCTGCCAGATTTAGCAAAGATCTGTTCACACAGGGCGACGTCATAACCACCACCAACCCTCTGGAGGATCTAATCTCTTGTGACAAATACCATATATTCCTAAGTGGAAGTGCAACTGACAATTATTTTAATTATCAATTAATCTGTGACGTATTTTGAAAAATGGTAAATAAATTGTCTCGAAAACCCAAGGTGACGTCTTCATGCTCCATCTGGAACCCAACAGGTTCTGCCGATCAGCGGATCGTTTCAGCTCTAGTACACAGCCATTATTCCAACAAATCTTTGTTTTCGACAAACAACCACCAAGTGAATTATCTTGTAATGAGACTGTAAACATAAACTAATAGTTTATTCTACCAGAAACAACCTTGGATAAACTTATCCTTGGATATCCAAGGTTGAGTCTTTATCGTCAAAATCAGCTAGTCTGTCAGACCACAGGGTCACGGTTGGCAATTAAATAAATCTGCAAATATATTCTACTCCAGCCTTCTAGAGAAGGTTAAATGGACTTCATATCTACATAACAGCACCACTCCCACCCACCCGCCCCTAAAGCCTTACAAACTGAATAGAACATGAACACTCAAAATGAAAACCTAATCTGCAATGAAACACAATTTCCATTTTGAAACAATAGTCGTGCCAGACAAGTTTTTATCCAAGTTTTCTGTGGCATGTACCAGCAGTTCCTTTCCATGATATCTTTTTACTAACATCTGTCATCATCACTTTTATCTGTCTCTCAGAAAACATTCTTCTTCTTTGTTGAGATTAATTAATGTTCTTTACGGTTGAAATGTAGACTTCAGTAAGATTGGGCTTAAAATATATGGCCAAATAATTACAGGACCTTGAGGAAAATTTTTTTAGAATAACATTTCAAATACATAATTTGGCATTAGATATTGCTTCACTGACTACAAAATAACAGTCTATGGTAAAGTCTAAGGGTTGCTGGAGTCTGAATTCACGAGTGGAATAAGAGAAGACAGCTTTGTACACAGACTTGTAGAACAAGGCCAAAGCATTACAACGGGTCCCATTATCTTCGCTTGTGAAGCTAAATGAAATGTAATGTAATGTAATGAAGCAACCATGACAGTACAGGCACTGACTGGCATTGAATGAATCTCAGGCAACAGTCACCGGTGTGAATTCAAAAATATCTCTGGCTAAGTAAACTGAGCTTTCTCAATTGTCAGCGACAGCCAAGCTAAAAGTAAGAAATGTGTATGCTGATTTGTGAGAGGAAAAACAAAAATCAGTGGGCAACAGGTAGTCCTGACAAAAGAGTTATGGTGAAGGCCAGCGGGCTGTTCGAGTCCCTGGGTGCCCCTCGCTGAGGGTTTGTGAGGATCTACTCTCCCAGGAGTGACTGAATGCACAGTGGGAAACAAAGCCCTGCTTACTTTGGGACTATTCCCAGGACAAGGCTCTTTCTGGGTGTGCTAATATCGTTAGCACAGCCAGAGGAAAAGAAATAACCTCAAAGCAAAGAGGGGGGGAGAGAACTCCTAGTACTGAGGCAGAGACTTCTTGTCTGAGTCTCTGCCTCAGACAAGGAGACAAAAGAAAGAATTAAAAAAGAAAAACAGAGTAAGAGGCTGAGGTAGGTAGTGTAAAGGTAGGACGATTTGCTTCTCAACTACAGAAAGCACATTAACTGATAAGTACTCAACTCTGAGCTCCCAAGATTTAACAATTGTTACTATGCTGCTGTAACCTTTACTTCCCCGGGGGCCTGTTTTTATCCAAACATAACTCTACAGCCCTCTTTTAATTAATTACTGGAGATAGACCAGGGTTTATTCTACTGCATCCACATTATACAGAATACGTTAAAAGTGACTGTAATTAGTAATCTGTTGAAAGTTGTGGCTGCTCACATTTATGCAATTTTATTTAATAATAAATATAGCTATTGGTGTAGGTCCATTGATGTCAGATACTGTGAAACAGTTACTTCTACAATTACTACCAAGCTTTTTAGAGTTTTACATTACATTACATTTAATTTAGCTGACGCTTTTATCCAAAGCGACTTACATGATATACAGTAGACCGTAGACACAGCAATGGTGAGCAATTAGGGTTAAGTGTCTTGCTCAAGGACACAACAACATGGACTACGGGAGCCGGGGTTCAAACAACCGATCATCTGATTGAAAGACGGACCTGCTAACCACTGAGCCACATTCAGCACTCACAATGTCAGCTGAAAACCACATCATGAAAGTAATTTAACCTGTTCAGCCACTATTAAGAGACCCAGTCTGTTAAGGTGAAACAGTTGGTTTATCTTTGATAATACAGCCGTAAAAGTAAAAACACCTGATTATATCTACCCGTGAAGTAAAATCAAGGTTCAGGAAATGAAATTCAAAGAGTGTGATATTGCCAAGAAATCGCCCAGTTTCAACCACACACACACACACACTCTATCTAAACACTCATAACGTAAAAACGAAAATGGCCTGGTCCGGTGAATTGTCCCTGATGATCCATTCAGACTGAAAATAGCTTGAATGTGAACCAACTTCATTCGGCATGTAACAAACTTGCAGTCCTTTACAGTAGAAATAAATAAAGGTACATGTGGTTTTGACTTCGACTCTGCCTCACTGCATCAAATCTGAGTAAAATACTGTCTCAACAGGGATACAGTACAACAATAACAGTATCATACAAAAATGTTGTCCACCTACCTGAACAACTTCTATTCCTCTTTTCCTGAAACAAAAAGATAAAAGTAAGGGTCATTAGTTTTACTAAAACATGTAGTCATTCATAAATAGACACTGCCATGCATTGAAAGTACCTCAACCACAAGATGCAATACAACTTGCTTTTATTTGCATAGTGAACATGTCAAGAAAGTGCACCTCTATTTATGTTTTACTTTCATGTTATAAAATACAAGCTTTGGAAAACATGTATTTGCATTAGATGCCCTTACTGGAGTTATTCCCTTTATCATGTGATGGTTCCTTTTACTCTTTATGTAACTGTAAAAAAACCAGTTCCTCTCCATAAGGCTGCATTCACACCAAATCAGGTGTTGGAGGGAGAACACCAGTCCTCCCATGCATTTGAATGTGTGTAGTGCATTTGGAATGTGGCGGTGGGAACCGCAGGGAATGCTGAAAGAGATGCAGCAGCCTGCTGCAAAAACTTGAAACTGGATCAACTTTTTGGGAAACAAAACCCAACACCACACTGCAGTGGCCAATCACGTAACTGACGATTAATGGGCCATGCAAATCAAATTGGTCAATCAAATGAGTGTCACTCAAGCGCTAAACGCAGAAACTTCTAATTTGGTTTGAATGCAGCCAACAAAGGAGAAAACAGAAACTCACTATGGACCAAACAGACATGAGCTACCGATAACATGGGCCCTTCTGTGTCTTGAGGTCAAAACCAAATAAACAATTATTCAACCTATTCGTTAGGATTAGCAGGACAGCAAATAGACAGCCGAAAATACAAAAATCAATCTCAAAGTTGGAGAATATTCTACTTTTAAGAAACAGCACATAAATGCTTGTTTTTGGGTAAAAAACTAAATCCTGCTCATGCTAAATGAGCTGAATTGTTGGCAGAGGTGACCATCATAACGTAGAGAAGCACAACACCGTACACATGTGAAACATGGACTCATCTCCCTGTCTTTGACCGCACACAGGAGTATTTAAGCCAACCATTGAATTTACAATGAGCACAAAACCAGTCTAGCAGCACAACCAACTCAGCCTGTCAAGCAGAGTTGTTTTTGAGCGAGCAGCCCCATGGTAACCTCAGAGCATCCATTCACCGCTCCACAACAATATGGATATTTAATACTGCAGCTGGTGTGTTTCATGTGGTGTGAATGGGGCCTTTAGTTTTGTCCCATCTCAGATATGGAGATTGTCTGCTCTCCTATACTGTTACACAGCCAGCAGAATGAAAGGGATGAAGGAGAAGCCCCAGCAGAAGGGAAGCAGACCAAGGTCAAAACTTTTTGAATAGACTTGACACACAAGAATATAACGGTATGAAAGACATTTTTTTATTATATATTTTCTTATCATATATTTATTCAACTCGATCACTAATATTATATGTATGTGTATATACCGCCGGACAGTTGGATGTGCCGCCATGTTTGAGAACACCAGGTCAGATCATGTAGACCAACCAGGTGAAGCAGCATAACCTGTTTGGGCTGTTAAAACTTTGGCCGTTCCTTGAAATCAATACAATTTATTTACATGTCAATAGAGCGATACTCGTCACAGGTTTTGAATAATAAGTCCTCCAATCACTGCAGTAAGTCAAATAGTTTGAGTGAAAGACTACATACATACATACAGAGGGTGTAGCTCACAGTTGTTGTCCTAGAGTGGCCTTGCCTTGACAAGATAAATATTTTCACTGTGTCCAAAGAGGCTGGGGCTGGCCGTTCTTGAGGGCATTGCATTTTACCAAATCAGGTATATGTGAGTTAGTAGGAAGACTAAATTGATTTGAATGCTCATGGGACACAAACATTAACAAAATGGCTTTGACCAGCAGGAACCCCTTCGGTACAGCTGCACAAGACAGGCCAGTCGCCACACTGAAGCACTCACAATGTCAGTTGAATACCACATAATGAAAGTAAGAAAACCTGTTCAGCCACTATTAGAGTATCAAACTGACCCAGTCTGTTAAGGTGAAACATTTGGTTTATCTTTGATAATAAAGCCGTAAAAGTAAAAACACCTGATTATATCTCCCTGTGAAGTAAAATCAAGGTGCAGGAAATGAAATTCAAAGAGTGTGATATTGCCAAGAATTAAACATAAATTAAACTGACACACCCTTGGGGAGTTGTGCCTCCATTAAAAAGGCTAAATACATTTTAAAACCTATGTGCAGTCTTTATACAGGAGTCACACATAGGAAGGTTATTTTAGTTCAATCTTGGCTTTTTGACTTTTGCTTTCTAACATGATATATGATAAGGGAAATAGGTCATGAAAAAGGAGAAACAGAAGACAAGTTTCAGTGGCTGACTGGAGAAGCAGTCATGCAGTGATCACACACATAATACTCCCACATTCACTATTACATTTAAATGGGATAGTGTTTGTTGTTGTTCCTGGAAAAGGAAATAAATCAGACTTGATGTTTTCCCACAAATACTACTTCTTAACATTTGGCCCATGCCCTTCATATTAAACCGCCCTCAGTCCAGCTCTTCGTGTAGACATGATTTGGCGGGATGCAGGGAGGGAGCGAGATGCAGTGTTACATGAAGGTTTATGAGGAGATTAAAAATGTGTTGAGGATTACAGTGTGGTAATCTGTGCTGGCTCAACCAGGTTGCAGTGTGAGGCAACAATCCTCTTGAAAGGTAGGACGTAATTGCCTGCTATAATGCGCACTGACAACCCACCTGACCTACCACAGCAAATTCTTGCTTATTCAAATGACTGAAGCCTATAACATGTTTTCTCCATTCTCTCATACTGTTAGCCACTATCATCATTCGTGTTTACGAGGATAACCGTGGCCCTCATACAGCACAGGCAGTTAGGCAATAGTGCAATTAGAGATGAAAAGGCTGCTGCCATACCTTGGAGCCATTCTCCAATACAGTATATTGTAAAGCAGGTAATGTAACTCAGTGAGGGAAAATTCACATCTCCTGAAGTCATGTCTGCTGAGAAAATCCATGCCCTACTTTATAAAGCCTTATATAACAATTTACTTGGCCTGAAGAAGGATAAGCTACGACAAGATAACATGCAACACTCATATAGCTGGCCCTCTCAAGGCTGGAGAACAAATCCTTGCTGTGGTCAAAATACACCCTTGAACAAATGATTATGACTATTCATTTGGTAAGATAAGTTCCCCTTTTTGTCTATCAATAAAATGTTTAACAATGAGAGACAAAAAGCCAAGACTGGTCTATATGATAGAAGAAGAAGAAAGAGAAGAAGAAGAAGAAGAACACTTAGTCCCACAGTGGGGAAATTTACCCTCTGCATTTGACCCATCCTTTAAGGAGCAGTGGGCAGCCTCGTGAAGCGCCCGGGGAGCAACTGGGGGTTAAGTGTCTTGCTCAGGGACACAACGACATGGACTGGCTGAGGCGGGGTGTGAACCCCGGTCCTCTGGTTGAAAGACTGACTTGCTAACCACTGAGCCACAGTCGCCCCCCAATATCACAACCTTACAATTACAATCAATATAAGATACTGTAATGGTCAAAGGTTAATTATGTATAATAAGAGCACTTATTGTGGTTTAGATATAAGATAACAGGCCAAGGTTGTTTTTTCTTCTTCAATTCAACAATACATACCTTACAGTTTCATGCCTTATCAGCTATGCTATAAAACCTCAAATGCTTAACGGACATGAGCGAGGAAGTTGCTGATGCTATATAAGGATGAACGAGAAAGTGCTGCAAAACTGCAACTGGGCTATTCACTGGAAGATGAGAACAGATAATAATGAGTCCATATTGCCACTGAGTTATTAACAGGAAGTACAGTGTCTGTGAGTATATCTCCTTTTCACTGTGATAGCCATTGAGGTAAGCCTACTGTGTGGATGCATGTGAAGCTGTTTATGTTAGTTGCTCTACAACCACTTGACCTGGATACATTGAATTGGTGTTAAAGCCACATACCTGCACAGATCAGCAAATGCTTGAAAATTCAGCTTCTTCATCTTCTTCTCGCTGAGCCAGTAGCCGACTCTACGGCCTTTCAGGAAAGTCTGCATCTCCACTGTGCTCCTGTTCCTTCTCTGGGAGGTAAATGTTGTGGCTGAAGACTCAACCTGGACAGGCAAAAAACAGGAAGCCACACTATGACGTTAATCTCACAAGAGTCAACAATGAGCAATGAAGGAAATACTCAAGTTCACTTGCCCCGGTTTGCGAGTCGTGACGTTACTCAAACACAGCCAGCCTCGCTTAGACACATTAACTAGTTTCAAATGTAATATCTCAGTTAACGTGCTTCAGCATCAGCGGACCACGCACACTGAGCCCCTTTTGCTAACCTCAATGCTAACGTTAGCTAGCAAGCTGGGCAGAGACAATTTGCGAAGCTAACCGTTGGCATGCAATTAGGAAACGTAAGCTAGCTGGCTAACAAGGTTGCCCGACGTTAACCGGCAGAACAGAGTCACACCACCGCCAAATATCCACCGAGTTAAAACTAACTATAACTAACGGCGGCGAGCGGCGGCTCGTTGGCCAAAAGATGAAGCAACTGTCTGAAAGGTAACTAACCAGAGAGGCTGTGAGGAGCTAGCATTCACTAACCTCGCAATTTTAGCACAGCTCCCCCCTGAATGTGTCCTCTTCAGAAACTAGCTAGCTCGCACAGTTTCCCATTTTCGGTCCGTCCGGTGGAGAAGGGGTTTTCAAACAAGGTGACAGATGACAGCACAGCTGGACTCACGGTGAGATGTTCCTGGTTCCTCTCCCTCGGTCTATAGATTGAACTGCCTGCCTGCACACACCCAGGAGCCAGGAGATTGATGCTGCCTTCAGGAGCCCCTCGGAAAATGGCATTGTTCAATCACAGTCTGTTCTGATTTTACGCGCTAAAGTGCTTTACTCCTCGATTAATTTGGAGATATTTTTTTTGTTAACAGTTCTATTTCCGAAGATATCAAATATTCAGTGAGTTTTAACAATTTGACAAGCAAATAGTTGCATTGGGTAAGCTGGAGGAAGCGACGTTTTGTATTATCGCTGAAAAATGTATCATTGTATATATTGGAATTGTGTATGCTGATTAATTGACTCATAGTTTCTATTCTACACAAGTCAACAAAAGCACGAAATGAAACCCCGAATAGTGTTTTACACTTAAATGCATAATTGACGTGCTGTTGAGCAGTTGTTTAACAGTACAGTTACTTTAACAGCAGCATCATTCATCACAAAATAACTAGGATAAATAGGGTTATTCTTGTTTTTGCTAGAGACTCATAATTCTTCGCTCCTTCCCTTTACATATATCATTTTTTTGGGCTGTTCATGGTGTTTCGAAAATATTTACTACAGTCTTTAAAAGCAACCGGGATGCGGTCAGAGAAGTTCAGCGTGTTCCCCAGCGTCACTGTCTGTCAACCCAACCAACTACAGACATAAACAATTAAGAAAGTTTAAAGCAAAACGCGGATGAGTGGTTTGAGAATGTGTAACTAAATCAACTTCAGTGCGCACAATGAACTGACCTTCTATTTGTGGGCATGCTGTAGCTTGCAATACCCTTTTTAGCGCAGCAATGAACGCATATTTTAGGCCCACACAGAGAAACACATCACAGTGGTGCCATCTATTGGAAACCTACTGCAACATACAGCATTTACATATATATGTTTTAATTCGCGCGCGCGCGGACACACACACACACACACACACACACACACACACACACACACACACACACACACACACACACACACACACACACACACACACACACACACACACACACACACACACACACACACACACACACACACACACACACACACACTATGATAATTAGAAGATACCGAACACGTAAAAACTAAAAATACCATCACTTATTGGAAACTAAATATTAAAAACAAAATATTTTAAATGTACACAATGTGATAAACGCTGTTAAGGTGGATGGAGGGAGGCCACACCACCGATTTCCAATCCCTCTCCTGACAGTCTGCCACAAGGACAGGTATTTTGGGACCAAATCCAACTGATTTTCTTTATTTTCAGTGATGTTTAGTCACGTTCCCTCCAAAACATGAATGGGTTTTCTCTTATTGTAAATATACACCGTAATTCAAAATGTATGCCTTAATGTCTAGTGTTTTTTGTTTCTATTGTGATAATAAACCGAGTGTTAACGGCATCTTAACACTCGGTTCCTGTGTCTGGTGCCAAAACCACCAGACACAGCAACAGCTTCTTTCCACTGGCCGTCATTCTGATGAACAATTAATCAGACACCTCCATCTGCACTAGTTACTTCCACTACTCTGACGTCTCTAATGTCTTTTTTTAAAAATATTTATCTTGTCTTTTTTTTATATTTATCTTGTTTATTGTATATAAGAAGTACATATGTACGACTAAAAGCAATGTGTAACCGTTGTCAAATTGCATGTATGTACAGCTGATTCTGATTCTGATCCTATTCATTGACTGTATATAATCCCATTTTTTATTTAAGCCAATTGAATGCAATCCTTGTATTAAGCCTTTCCTGGAATTATTGATAATACCACTTGCTTGAACTAAAACCAAAATTAATAGATTATTTATTGTTAATCAGTAACGTCGTCTTTCGTCACTTCCTCCACGTGGTCTCGGCCCAAACTCTCCCTCGACTCCCGCCCGGAACAGTCGTTTGTCAACACTGTCGTGGTGCTCAACGTGCCTTTGTGTCCTCTCCACCCTCTCTTACCAGAATGGCAGCAAATAAAGACGACTCGGACACTGACGATGTTCTTGCCAACGAGGAAGAGCTTGAGCAGGCTTTGTGTGTGCTAGCTGGAAGCGACCCGGAAAACTGCTCTTATTCTCTGGTAAGAAAAGCTTCCTGCGCCGCATCGCTGCAGCCATCGCTCGTACTGCAGCTTTACGTGCAGTAGTGTGTGTTCAGTGCGAGTGTGTGTGTGTGTGTGTCACAAGTAAGATATTTGTAGCTTCTGAGGGGCGTTTAATAGTAAAACTATGAAATTATAGTTATTTTTTGCTTGGTATCACTGCCGTATTTCTAATGAGACAATAGGAAATAACTACTACAGCCCTTATTAGAGGGGGTGTGTCATCAATAGTATGTATAATGCTGTATATTCATACCTCCTGTGTTATTGTTACAGGGCTATGCAAAGAGACAGGCTGTGTTTGCCTGCCACACCTGTACTCCAAATGCTGAAGAGCCTGCTGGGGTTTGTTTGGCCTGTGCCAATAAATGCCACGATGGACATGATATCTTTGAATTGTACACCAAAAGGTATTTTGTTTGACTTTTGTGTGTGATGTGAACTGATCATACATATTCAGCCCCACAGTTTGTCTTATTCTTATAACTATAACTTATAACTAACCTCATTTTCTGATGTAGAAATTTTCGCTGTGACTGTGGAAATAGCAAGTTTGGGGAATTTAAGTGCCATCTAATTCCTGTGAGTCCTCTGGTTTTATAAAGATTTCTAATTGAATTGTGCTCTATGTTCATATTGCTGGAGTTATTCAATCTTGTGTATTCATAGGCCAAAGATGAGAACATTAGAAATAACTACAATCACAACTTCAATGGCTGCTACTGCACGTGTAACCGGCCGTACCCAGACACAGACGATCAGGTATTCCTTTCATTTATTTTGATATCTCTGAGCTCTCATGTATTTAAGATTACATTGATCAGATCAAATCTACCATTTACATCATCTGTCATTGTGACTACACAAAACACCTTTTTTAATTACCCAATAGGCCAACGATGAGATGATTCAGTGTGTCATCTGTGAGGATTGGTTTCATAGCAGGGTAAGCATAAGTCATGTTGGTGAAATTACATTTGTGAGATCTTCTATTAAAATGTGTATTCATTACGTCGTCAATTTGTTTGTCATTGATAGCACCTGGGCTGCACTACAATGGACCCTGAGGAGCTGCAAGAGATGACATGCGAGGCCTGCATGAACAAGGTCCCTGTCTTGTGGACGTATGCTGCTCACTTTGCAGGTAAATAATCATCTTGGGCTGCTTGTCGGTAAGCAAATAAAAACCCACGTGTCTTTGCAAACATTTAACAGTCAAAGCCAGAGAACAATTTTTGCATTTGTCTTTCCCTTTAAGTTTCCCCTGTGACCGGTGTCAGTCATCCTGAGGAGGAGGAGGAGGAGGCAGACGAAAAAGTCAATGTCGAAGACGGAGCAGGAAAGGAAGCAGACTCTGAGCCAATTCAAAGTGGGGATGAGAAACCATCCACCAGTGCTGCTCACACAAAGGAGGTGAGAGCCTGTGTTCAGGAGACCGTCTGCCTCTGTTTCTATGTTTGCATGGAGGGTTTCTCTTAAGAGCAAAAACAGAAAGAAGGGAGTTAAAGTGAACAAGAAGACCTACTAGCACCCAATCTGTTCTGGTGCTGAACCTGCAATCAAACCAATTAATTTGGGATGGCTGGTAGAGACAATTCCCACACATCTGACAATTTAAAACCGTTTTATGATCAGAGATTTGATGCATTGACAATATAATGCTATATCCAGAAAATTAGGTTTGATTACATTTAACGTCTTTGGCTGATACGAGGCGTTTGTTTGGTTTTCTGGTATTTCCTGCCTAGGTGAAATATGAGCTTTCCCAATTGCAGTTTCAATGGAAATTGCTCCATTGAATTTCCAAATTCAAGCTTGTATGACATGAACGCTGCATACAACGTCAAAAGAACAGAACAAATATGATGGCAAATGGGAGAAACGTAAATTGTTTCTATAGTTACTTTGCAATTAATGTGCTCATGGTAGTTTATGAAAAACAATCCTAAATGGTTAGAATTTTACGAAAACATCCCTTTCCCCCACATTCATTAAAGTTACTAACTCAATCTCCATTTCATTCTCTATAGCGGTAATAGGTGTTTTTTTTTGCATCTTTGTTCCCAGAGGTCGCCACTTGTGATTTTTTTTCCCGGGAAATATCGCCACAGACACGCAGTTTTTGATATTGAAAATATAAGTGTTTTCAAACTTGTCTTGGACCTATATGTATAAATCAATTAAAGTAGGACATATTCAATGGTTTGCGTTTAAAACTTTGTTTAAAAAGATAAAAACCTGAGCAATGTGTGTACAGTATCTGTATCAATGTGGACAGATGTTTTCCTACTTATGGTAGTATAGTGAGTGTTTGACTGTTTACCTCCATAATTTGGAAGACTTCTACAGCTGTGTGTGACTTCAGGTGGAACGCCACTGTGTTATGCAGGAGTTTGACAGGAAAAGGGCCCTCATGTACAGTATTTGAGGGCTCACTGCAGAGTCCCTCGGTGGCAGCTGGTGTTTTTAGTTGCCACAAGATGGGGCTGGAGGGTAATGAGCAGATTATGGAGCAGGCTCTAGTTCCTGTTATCATGCTTTTTACATTACATTACATTTCATTTAGCTGACGCTTTTATCCAAAGCGACTTACATGCTATACAGTAGACCGTAGACACAGCAACGGTGAGCAATGAGGGTTAAGTGTCTTGCTCAAGGACACAACGACACAGACTGCCGGAGCCGGGGATCGAACCCCCGACCCTCTGATTGAAAGACCGACTTGCTAACCACTGAGCCACAGTCGCCCCCGGCATGCTTTCCCCTCCTCTGGGTAATTAGGGGAGAAATGACCCATGAGGCACTGCTTCCCCTGCACTAGAGACGGCTTTGGCCAGGCTTCACAGGGCAGCTTACTGTAAACTGGTGATTTTCATCACCCAATCATCTCTTCGTGTCAGTTGCCTTGAGACTTCTCCGGATGAGTCCGCAGTGCTGTGAGCCGAGATGTTTTACAAAGCCCAAGTGATTTAATTCAATCCCCCTACCAGTGACACAGTAACTCACCCCGTCCTGTTTGTATCTTAGGAAGAAGCAAACAGGAGTTCCCTTCACAAACGGACCCACGAGGAAATGTCAGACAGCCCTGCAAAGGCCGTGACCAAAACTGTTGTCTGCAGGCTGAAGGAACTGCAAGCCAAGGGGCTGGAGAGGCGGAGCCAGGGGGCGGTGTTCTGGCCTTACAGCTGGCGCGCTGAGCTCTGCACCTGCATGAGCTGCAAGGTAGGCCACAAATACCAGCTCTCAGACTATAATGTGGGTTTTAACAAAGGGCAGAAGTAAGCCACTTTGCAGGTGTTGGCTCTCCATGCGATCCCGGTCCATGTAACTGAGTCTATGACATACGTAAGCTTAATGAACCGTTTCTCAACTGTGTGCTGTGTTGTTGCACAGAGGGTCTATGTGGCTGCCGAAGTGCAGTTTCTTATGGATCAATCCGACACCGTTCTGGCCTATGAGAACAAAGGCTTGGATGAGCCGTTTGGGCAGCACCCGTTGATGGCACTGACAAGCTCAATGGACCGCGTACGTCAGCTGGAGCTCATTTACGGTGAGTGCGGGGAAGATGTGTGGTCAGTTTCCATCCAAGGATGTAATCATGCAAAGGGCGATTTACGGACGAGGCGATTGATCGAAACTAATCAGGTGTTCCTCCCTCAGGTTTCAACGAGCTGACGACTTCGATCACTGCGTTTTTAGACCAGTGTGTTGCGGAAGGAAAGGTAGGAAAATGGATGTCAAAGTGTAAATATAGTCTGGACCGATCCATTAGTATTACATTTTTCCCCCCAATCATGTTTGGTGGACATTTTTTCTTCTTTCTCTAAATCTCAAACTATTCCCTCCGTTTCTCGATCAGACGGTCACAGTTGAAGCTGTACATCAGTTCTTTGAGGAGCTGCGGGCCAGAAAGAGACGAAGGACGAATGCAGGAAACCAGTAACGAGGAGGCCACGCTGCTGCCATATGCCTGGTTTATATGATGCTTTGAATGAACGTGTGACTTAGAAGATGAACCTTCTGCTTTGTTGAATAAAGGGGCTTCTTGCTGCAACCAATGTGATCCTAAAGTGCACTGACTTGTTACTGTGAATTGTTACTTTAAGTGAAGGCGTGAGATTGTTGGGGTAAGGGTTTCATGTCAGATTGTTTTTATTGATGTATAATAATGCCTTAATGCTAAAGCTCCAAATGAATGTTACTTGAAACATTTCAGCACAGTATGCTTTAAATAGATCCGATTGTTACATTGCTACAATGTTATGTACATCACATGAACATGTCCAGTTTGTTATGACCGAGTTAAATACCAGTGTGTTTAAATTGTTGGATGGCGACCAGTTAAGACAAACTTGTGATGTGAACAAATACTGTTTTATATGGATTCAGGTTCCAAATAAAGGTATCACGTTTCTAGTGCACAAAACAACCGAACTGAGATCAAATTAATTCCATAATATCAAACCAGTTTATTTTGAGGATGCCCAAGTTGACCACTGTTATGCACCTTTTGAGGTGACAGTAGAAAAATAGATTCAGTGAAACTAAATGCAACTT
Source organism: Cottus gobio (assembly GCA_023566465.1). NCBI lineage: Eukaryota > Metazoa > Chordata > Actinopteri > Perciformes > Cottidae > Cottus > Cottus gobio. Next base: position 12,233,311 of record CM042228.1, read on the forward strand.
AATATCAATCTACAAACATGTTTTCTATGATACCAGACAAGTACAAAGTACCTGTTATAATTCAACACAAGCAATCACACATTTCAGATGGTTCAATTCCAAAAGGTGCTAAATAACACTATGTACACACAACGAGCTACATGAGATTTCAAAGGACTATTTGATGCAGGCTGGTAAGCTGGTAGAAAAGAGCTTGCATAGACATCAAAGTCACTTCTCCAATAAAAGCCCAGCCGCAGGCGGGGAAGGCACTGACTTCTCTACAGCAAAGAGCAAAACAAGGACTTTTATTCAATGGAACATTGTCCTGGAAAATAAAACAACTACCCAACATGAACATGGGGAGGAATCTGGAGTTTTGCATTTTTTCCCCATGAAGCAACCTAGATGGAAAAATGATTTTTCTGCTTGGCAACTTCACTGCTAAGCAGAGAGCTAATAATATCTTCAGATCCTCTACATATTCATGTTACTTTAAAAGTAAAGAATAGGGAAGAAAAGAAACATCTCTACAAACATTGTAATCCACACCACCTACAACATTGAACAGACTGCCCTAATGAACATTTAGGAACAAAATAGATTGAGACACAATCTTTATGTTTTATACCACACATTCTTAGTGAGATTTCATGACAAAGACAAGTACACAGTGTTGTCCACTACAGTAAAAACTCAAACCTTCAACAACCACTAGAATGTGATAGAAACCATAAAAGATTTGTCTGAACGGACCTCAATTCATTATATACAATTTCATTGGAGATATGAGCCAGCAATCGCCAACCTTTCTTCAATAGAAGATTCCTTTTGTTCGAAATTCATTTGTTCCTTTTCCCTTCAGCTAATATACCGGTGGCTCCTACAGTGCAAGGATACTGGTATGTGAGGTTGTATGCCAGCTGTTGGCTGTAACAGGCTTTTATGTGTGTACTTGCATGGTGCTGGAGCTACAGCTGTTGCGGCTCTTTAACAGTATATTTAAATCGTATCAACACACACTATGCAGGTCCACAATCTCGCATGGGGGAGGCGTGATGGAGGCCTGATGTATATACATGTTAGCATTTGGGTAAAGGGTAGTTAATGTGTCCATAGTAAACAGAACAGTCAAATAAGCAATTAACAGGAGTAGCGATATGACATCATACTTAATTGAACAAAGGTCGCTAAAACTGAATATTCCAAGCACCGATTAAGGCTTTAGATTACTTAATGCTATTGGCGTAAAAACAACAGGAGGCTCTCGCTCACTGACCAGCACACTCTGTGGCAAAGACTATGTTAACTCATCTGACTTATATGTACCAACACGGACCTGTCTAAAGATGGGAGTGTACAGTACTGAGATTGTCTCTACACAACTGTGTGTATCTAAGTTATCCTCACACACAGACACACACCTGTTTCAGCTGAAAGACCAACAAACCCCCAGTACTCCTTCTGATCACTGTACGTCAGTTGCCATGGCACCCCTATATTTTTCACGGTATTTCAGTAATGAGCCTGCTCGTGCTCCTTCCTGCCACCACTAGCCCTCTGAAAACACCAGGTGCCTGCCTCCGAGCTAGACACTCAAAGCATGTAACAGGTAAGCCCTGACACAATTATCAGACTGGGTAACAGAAGAATGTCGAACTCTGATGACCTACTTCCTGTCAGATCCAGTTCCTGCTTTGTGGGACTTGGCCATTAACTCATCAGCACTGCAGAACCAGGCGGGGAAAACTAGTCAAGTGGGTTGCTATAGGCATGCTACAGGAAAAATGGAAATACAAATAATGGTAGGAAAATAATACAGTCAGATGTATATACATATGATTTTATCACAATACTCTCTCTCTCCCAAACTGTGTACCATTGTTAGATTGTGTAAATTGAGATTCCTATCCCACCATCTCCCCATTCGATGCTAAAACAATCGAGAGACAATGTAATCTTTGTTGCTACATCTAGTGTTGTGACTTCCCCATGCAGGACTCACACAGCATATAGCTAAACTCTTTCTTTACAATCAAACTCAAGCGAGCAATCTGTCCGAGTAGAGCCTGAGTCATCCACTAAACCAGCAGGACGAGGCAGGCTTGCAGAGATCAAGTACTACAAGCATCGACAGTTACCCTACAGCCCTTACTCATTCCATACTCTGACTGCGTGATGGAAAGCACAGTGTGATAGAGGTAGGACAAAAGGACAGATCCAATAAATAGCCACACACACACACACACACACACACACACACACACACACACACACACACACACACACACACACACACACACACACACACACACACACACACACACACACACACACACACACACACACACACACACACACACACACACACACACACACACACACACACACACACACACACACACACACACACACACACACACACACACACACACACAGCTTTGCCATCCATTGTGATGGACAGCCACTCATCATGCTTTCCCTTTTCGTAACTCAACCCCTGGTCCTCAAATGGGGTTAAAGTGCAGATTTCTTATAAGGGTAGTCCGGCTTGCTGGGTGACCTGCGGTCTCTGGCGATCTCCTCGCTGACACTGTTCCTGTGTGATTCCCCAGCTAGAACCATCTCCTCCGGGGCATCTCTAGGTCCTGTGTGCCTCTCCTCATAGCTGTCCATGTTTCCACTTGGAGGCCGTAAATGTCCTAAGCCATGAGTCAAATCTGTCTCATTTGACCGCCCCCTAGGGATGTGTCCCATCCTAGGTTGGGCCCCAGAAGGGCTGGCAAGGACTCCGTCATGCCTCTGAGAAGTCATACTAAGGACATCCAGACGTAGTGGGTCTGGGGCAGTCCGTCCCTGTGGGCGACCCTGGGACTGAGATTCAGAAATGTAGGGGGGTGGATAAGAGCTGGAGGGTGTGCAGCTGTGGCTGTAGAGGTCTGGTCCTGCAAAGGAGGGCAGAGGGTGAGCGGAAGTCGGGGTTGCAGGTCGACAGGAGAAGTCATACAGGTCAGGGAATTCGGCTTGAGCCTCCAGCTTGGGTTCAGGAGCGTGTCTCTTGCATGAATGGCCATGTCCAGGACCGTGGCCATGGCTGTGGCGGGCAGAAGGGCAGGGCCCATGGGGCAGATGGTGGCCTGAGGGGCCCATTGGGCCGTGAGGGCCTTCCCGGTCCAACTCTGCCATGTGCTGCTCCCTCAGGGACATGACAGAGACACCCAATGCAATGTCAGGCATGAACTCCCTCATAACAGGCTCCATGCTCATCTGCATCGGAAAAAAGATACAAATGTGTGACGTTACCTGACAATTTAGCAACTGATGATCCCAGGCACAAACCATGCAGCCGCATTTAAAGAAACAAAATCGTAGCACAAGGACTCTAAGAATTAACACACACACACACACACACACACTCACCGCTTGCTGATCAGAAAGCAAAGCTCGGCCCATAGCCTGCGGGTTGGTGCAGTCTGGGGGCTGTGGCCTGGGCACAGAGGAGTAGTCTGAGCTGCCATGCTTAGCAGCTGCATGGCGCTGGATCAGGGTGCGGTTGCAGGGATAGGAGAAGGAACGGGTAGGGGTTGGCATGGGTACACGAGGACGCCAGGCACCCTTGAGCTGAGCATGGCTGGGTGTGGCAGGGGGGTGGTATGGGGGAGGTGGAGGAGGTAGGGGAGGGTGAAAGCCAACTACCCCTTCTAGCTCTGTGAACATGCTATCCATGGCTGGGCTGCTGTTTACTCGACACCGACCCACCTGGCGTAGAGCCAGAATTGGACTCTCATCTCCAAACCGTTCATCAGGGAAGAATTTGTACGGGTTCTGAAAACACAAAAACACAAGATATAGATATCTATGTCCATTGCGGTGCTGACAAAGCTTTTATTCAGATTTGCCTTAAGATGAATCTGCCTGGGGTGTTTAAGGTTTGTATCTGCTGCATTACTAAGGTCCGTCTGTGTCCTCAGCACAACCGTCCCTGTTAATATCCCAGCCATATCCATCTCATCACCTCACAAACCCTGGGAACAAACTCTGCTTTCTACGAACCTGCAGTAGCTCAGTGGCTCCGTCTGCCAGACCAAACTCCCTCAGCACCCGCAGCTGCAGCTCATAGCTGACGGTGGCACCTTCACCACAGTTGAGGGCATACGCTCTCTGGACCTGTTCCGTGTGTCTCAGTTCCTGCAGCCTCCGGATCATCTCCTTCACCACAGACAGCTGAGGCACTGAAAGATGCACACAATACGGACACATACATGGACGGATGCTTCACTTTTTGATACTAGCATCATGTTTCAAGGGTAGTTTGCTTGGATATTTTGTGACATGAGCACCAGTTTTTGTTACTATCTGGTAATTTCTCAGAAATAATTCTTACCTGGAATTTCATTGGCCACAACCGATGGAGCTGTGGTTGAGTTGCTTGCCATTTGCTGGTGGTTGATCATGTGACAGCACTGAGGCACAGCGTTGTTGACCATGTAGAGTGTGTCTGGGACGTTGGACATGCGCACTAATCGCAAACGCACCAAGTCTGTCTGCTCCACCATCATTTCATCAAGCACAGACTAGGGGGCAGGTAGATGAGAGAGGGCAAGTTAGACCACAACCTCATATGTGCAACTCAAGGACACGAGAGGGTTTGCAGTTGATTGACACTTCATTTAATAATGACTCTCTCTGGTCTAGGGAAATGTTCATAAATATTCATCGCCCTGGGAAGCCATTCAAGTTATTAGGAAAAGGGTGCAAATGGACATAAAATTAAATTCAGTCAAGTGATGGAGGCAGCATAGCAACAACTGGGTATGTTTGATTTTTTCACATTTGAGCTATGAACTGGTCCACAAATGTCCCCTCTTCACAGAGCCTCTAGTCTTTGATGTTAGCAAAAAAGGACACAAATAATCCGCTGCTTCCTGCGTTGCCTGGAGTCTGAATTAATCAGTAGTGAATGAGCCTTACCTTAGCCTCCTCCACATAAGGAGAGAAGAGGCGGGGACGCACATAGATGCCAGCGTTCTTCTGCCGTAACCAGGCATGGGCTTTCCCCCCCTCAGCTGTGGGCAGCATGTCTGAGGGAGGGGTGCTTATCAAACCTCTTTTAAGCTGTGAACAGGGGTGAAGAATGTGGATCAATGTTTAGTCTATGAAGGTCACAATGACTCGGGTGCACACACCCATACATAAGCACGCACAGCAGCAGAGAAAAGGTAGACAGGCAGTACTGACCGCGTCAGCGAGGACGTCACTGTTGGGAGGTAAGATGTGCTCAGTTCGGATAAAGGGCAGGAGGGGGGACAGGATCTCCTTTAACTCCTCCACATCCAGGTCCCTCCTTTTCACTCCCCTCTTGTTTACACTGTGGGCTGTGCCGCTCAAAAGGTTTGGCTCTGGGTAAATAAGAACAGGAGCAGCTTTAATATAATGCATATAACCGTGACTATATTTACTTTTAATGCACTTAAATCAACCTGCTGGCTATTTTTCACATTGTTCAGGAAAGTTCAATTTAACAAACGATGGATACATATTGCATTGCTTCCTGTGTGGTTCAGCTTCCTAAGAGCAGGTTGCCAGCCCATACAATATGATGACCAACAACCTTGAAACTAAATCCCTCAGAAAACAATTGCTTACTAGGTCAGAGCACACAATGACATGACCAATCACTGTCAGGACACTTTTTTTAGGGTAAAGTTTGGTGCCTTTCAGTAATGCTTTTAAGTGTATTTGGAGGCTCTGGTAAGTGGGTAATTTCCTTGGAGCCATTAGGGGGGCTGCTCAGAGGGTAATTATAGAGTGTATTATCTTACCCCTGTCTGCCATCCTCTTAATAAGCTGCTGCTCGCCCCACTTAACAACATACTTGAGAATGTCCTGTTCACTCGCCTGTAAATGAGACCAAGGCACAGAGAAAGAGAGAGAGATATAGGACAGGGGGAAAGAAAGAAAGACAAAAGTATTATTAGGACAAGGTTAGATATTGTTGAGAACAAAACTGGGAAGCTGTTAAATGAGGATGATGTGTAAAAGCAATATGTTCAGGCGGTGTCCCAGCAATGCCCAGGCCTGTTTGGTTTGTTTGTGTAGTTGGATTTCAACACCTCAACCATCTGGTCTGATGCCCGAGTAGCTTGGCAGTGCAGATGACAGCTCAGCTTTGATTAGGTTCTTGGTTTGAAGGTATTTCCCTCCAGGGAACGGTATTACTCATCTCTGTAGACCTTGATTGTCGCCTGCGTGCATGTGTCCTCACAAATGCGTGTATGTGTCACAAATACTGTGTTAATTTATCTCTCTACATTTACTGCATTTTTTACCAAGCAGTAGTCATTGTAAACATGTCAGGCACCCATTACTGAAACTTCACGCTTCACCTCCAAACCGTGAGATGTCATTCAGGGTGACAGATTGACAGATGAAGCGATGTTTTGTTTCCTTACCTGAAGGTAGTCAGACTGAATTGCGCAGAGAAGGTGCTCTTTTCCAAGCTCGTAGAGAACATCTGAAGTGACAACCTGACTGAATTCCTCACAGAGGAAGTGCATGGCCTGCCTGTGGACCCACTTGGAGCCATACGGCTGGGAGCTCCACTTCAGGATGGGGACGAGTGAGTCCAGAGACAGGCTTTCCACAACAATGTCCTCACAGCCTGGGAGAGCCAATGAGATAGATAAGCAATTTACATCTTTATATTAAAGCATGTGTCTTTATGGGCATAAATGTATCATGTTAAAAGAAACACAGCAATTTAATACTTAAGAAAATTTTAAAGAAAAGAAATACAATAGAGAAGGATTTTAAACGGAAAGGTTATTGTAATACAAGCGATAATTTTGCAGCCCCTGCCAGACCGTCAGTAGTTTTGACTTGAAGTCACTGACCCAGGGAGTCTCCCTCTACTAGCCCCCACATCCTCCTTGCTGCGTTTCCTAAATCAGAGCACATACCAGAACAGCAGGCAGTGGTTTAACTCCGTAACACACCAGCCCACATAAATGCCTTTGATACCTTGATGTGTTTCAGTCTCAAGCTGCCTCCTCTTAACCGTGATAAGTAAACACAGCAGCCTGAGGAAATGTGCTGCCAGTGCACAGGCACACAGACTTTGCAATAGTGTACACACTTGTGAGCATAATTAAAAAATGCATTAAAAGGCCACAGAAGGCTTGGGGAATTATGTACTTGCTGCTCTTGTCATTTAAAAAAAAATATAGCTATTTTTGAAAATTCAGCCTACTCCGGCACTCAAACTTACACTTAAGAAGATCCATTTAGGCCGAATTAAACACCCCAACATCCACTCAATTAGACATGATTGGCTAAGTCAAGCTATCAATGCCAAACCACAACATGCCTTGTTTTCAGCCTCTGTCTGATGAATATTGTTAAATACAAAATGGACATCTATCGAGATAAAGCCAGACTAACTGACGTCCAGTTAAAGCTGCTCTGAACTGTGACACAAGCTGGCCAACTTCCTCATTCCAGGCCGTCCTGTCCATCAGCTCATAGTTGGGCTAGTAGCAAGACTCCACAGGGAAATGCTTCTCTTATCTTGAAGTAGAGGATCTAAGCTGCCTTTCCGCCCCCAGACCACCACTTTGAACATACACTCTGGGAAACTGGACACCAGACTTGAGAGGGATGGCTCCAGCAATGCTTTTAAATACGAAGCTTCATATCTGTCCAAGCACAACTCACAGATTTTTAAGATGAACACATACACACATGTAGGCCATCATGTACGTGCACATACATGCGTGGATGCACAAACTTATGATGCACTTTCCTTTTGGGCGTCTTAAAGTTGTAATGGCAAGTTAGCAAAATGCAAAGCAGACACCCGCAGTGTTTTAAAACCAAGGGTGGAACTCCGGCATCGTTAAGAAGACAGATGAAGTTGAAATGTGGACCCATGCACTTTGGCTTTTTTTTATCTGCTATAAACAGACTGAAAGAGGGAATGAATTCACAACATCTGTGCCTGTCTCCACCACTCGTCCCAGTCTTCTAGAAAGTGCTTTTGCTCACGTCAATCTTTCACCTTTGCATCTTTGCCCTCTCTGAAAAGCAGACACACACATGCACAAAAGGCAGACAATTCCCCACTTGGGACCAGTGGCCCAGGAAAGCAAACAGCTCTGCTCTGTGTTAGCCCATTAAAATTCACAGCGACAGCCAGCCTTTTAAAATGCAGCACTTTTATTATGAGCTAAAGATTAGAATCAGCATTATATCTAATACTAACCCGCCTCCCCATCTCTCCACGGGTGGCATACCACGTTCACTGGAGCCTAATCGACAAGAATATAACACAAAAGCTGGAGCAGCAGCAGCCAGCGTTACACTACACTAACTTTGGAGGACGTATGCATTTAGTCTTGCTGTTAATATTCAGAGTTCCTTGTTTATGGAGCGCACAATCTCCAAAGCCACTTAAATCATCAACAGCACTCAATGGCCTGTAAACAAGCCTGTGGGTGTAAATCATGTCTGATGATCACTCAAGGACTGGGACTTCAGTCAGCACACTCCAAAACACAAGACAGGGCACTGAAAGCACTGGTCAGTCAGGGAGCATGGAGAGAGGGGAAGTACCACAGTGCACAAGCTGAAACCACACCAGCTGGCTCTAATCTCTCCGGTGCACTTGAAAAATTAATAAGGCTTTTAATATTGGTTGCTATTTGAGTGAGATGGAGTCATAAAGGGATACACATCTTGAGAATTAATCAGGAAGAATGACAGCAAGATCAACTGCTCCACAAAGAAACTCCATGGGACGAAGCTTCACACAGCCAGACGGTAGCAGTCGAGGAGCACACAAGGGGGACGACCGTGTGACAGATGAGAGGGCGCTCTCCATATGAAACCCCTGGCATAAGCCTCTCTGCTGCCTCATGACGAGGCATGGCAGCTACTGAAGTCTGAAGGGCTGGGGTGGACACAGACCAATTTTTATAATTTCCTAATCAACTCACAGATCAGACACTTGGAGTTTGTAGGATTTTCTTTAATTTAATGGGGAAATCTCAAAAATGTTTTTTTCGAAGGTTGCGATAAAATAAAATAAATCCCCAACGACTCCAGGTAAACCTAAACCATCTCACCACATTCCACATTGTGGTTTCATGGGAACTGATTAGAGTGGCGCAGCACTGTGGGAGACGGCGTAGAGGGGATAAAAATACCCCTCAAGTAAGGGCTTGTTGAGAGGGGGATGGGAAAGAAGAGGAGGTGATGGTGTGTGGGGATGACACTATTTAGCTGCTCGGCGGCTTAAGCTGCCAGTGTGACCCTGAGAGCGACACTAGAGCTTGAGGGTGGGAGGTGGTGTCTAACCAGCTGAGTGTCTGGTGCTAGTGTACAGTGCCATTGAGATCACTGCAGAGGTCTCCAAAAGAAATTATAGATTTTTGGCCTCTTAGTCAATACAGAGAATTCAGCAGCTGCCTACAACTAATCATGTGCTACTGTAAGATTTTATACAAGCATGCTCATTATTGTAGAGTTTATTGGATTCAAACCAAGTTTTAGTTATAAATTACATTTTAGTTATAAATTAAAGTTTTATAAATGCATCGTTAGCATCGCCAGAGCCTTTCTGAAAACTTCAGAGATTTTCAACTAAAAGCATTTGGAATGGAGGCACAAAGACGTAGGAGCACTCTGAAAAAAAGATGCTAGGTGCAGCTCTTTTTTGCGCTCTCTCTTCATTAGAAGCAATTGAACAAGATGCTGGCAATCAGAAAACATAACACTAAATGGACATTTGGCCTCACAATACAACCCTTTTACTTGGCTGAAGTGTTGTGAATACGTTGAATAGAACAGTAACATGCTGTTTGAAAGTGAAAATAATAGTGTTTTGATTTGATTACCCAGTATGGGGCAGTGAAGATGGATGTATGCTTAAATTACTTAATGCATCACACATTACCATTGGCTCTATGAATGATAAAATGGTTATTGGATATGATAACAGTGTTGAGTCATAAAGCTCTCTGGAACCACACAGTCCTGACAGGCAGGACAAATGCAGTACTTTTTGTGCAAATTTAAAAAAATACTTCTACAAGTATTGCATTTTGCAAAGGTTATTCTGATTTTAGAGAAGCCTTGTTAGGTGTTAGATACTTCACAGCGCTCAGACATGCCACTTGAGGAGGTGAGAGTGACAAAGTGACTGGCTCATGTCATGTCAAACCAGGGCTTCAACCTGTGCCATGTTACTGGGGTCATTCTGAAACAGTGGCAAGAGTTAGAAAGACAGTGTCATCCGGGTAATGATAGACTAGTGACGAAGTAGACGACCAGAGACAAAGTGCTGAGGCGCCGCATGTTTCAGACAGTAAGTTGTCTGCCTCAGGAGATGGAGACAAAACCTTCATCTGTTACTGGCAGCCGAAGCTCAAACACCCATCAAAGTCAGCCAAGCTGTTTAACTAGCCTGGTCTGCACAATGATATATTGCACATATGCCAACTGACATATGCATAATATAGTTTTAAAGGAAAGGGTGGAATATTAATACAATGAGGGTCAGACACATTATGCATGAAGGGAGAGATTTAAGTAGGCCTGAGTCATGCAAGGCCATAATTTACAATAACAACTCTTACTACTTTATCCACAGAGACCGACGCTATAATTAGTGGACTAACAAATTAACCTTATAATTCAAGGTAAAGACTATTCAAATGCATAATTGCAGTTTAAAAACAATTTGTCCAAGCTGCTAACTGAACCCCACTGAGACTCATTTAGTCAGTGTGACACATTATTAAGAAATCAAACCACACTAAATTGTGTGGCAGACTTTGCTCAAAAGTACAGCTGGACAAATAAACCGTTATATAGCAGGACAGACACATGAGGGGAAATACATGCACTGATGCATTAAAAATATGATATTTATGGTGAAAGGTCAATCTGATAACATGTCTCTAATTGAAGGTAATTTTGCCCAGCCACTCACAAGCGCCACTAAGTATGGACGACGTGGATTTAGTCCATTCAGAACAACATCTTTTTCATCTTGTCAGGTACTGTTAACGTGTGTGTGTGTGTGTGTGTGTGCGCAATGTAAATATAATTATGACTCACCTTGCGCAAGCATACTGAACTCTAAGAATAGAGCGATGTGGTACAGCTCCATTGCCTCCTCGGTGCGTGTGCTCGCTCCACGGCCCCCAGACACCAGGGCTTGCACCTCACCGAGGCTGCCCGCTGAGGGGCTGCCCCGCAGCACCAGCCCGAGCTCCACCGCATCTGTGTACATGCAGTGGAGAATAACCTGCACATATTTCCGCGGGATAATGGACTCGTCCAGCACTATGCGGGTTGGTGTCTGCAATGTGCGCTCTGTCATTTCCTCTCCCGTGCGGATGCGCCTCTGCAAAAGGTTCCTAAAGAAAGGAGAACGTGCTGAGAGGATAGCTTTATGAGCCCTAAGGTCCTCGTCTGGGGTCCCGGGGCCTGCTGAGCCCACTGTTGGTGCTGCAGCCACAGCACCTCGCTCATTACAGCTTTCTATCATCTCAGAGTCTGAGGAGAAGCTGAGCAGAGCGTCGTAGTAACACATGTAGTCAAACAGGCCCTTCATATCAGCCTCCAGGGAATTGGGTGTACCAAACTCCTCACTAAGTTGCACCAGTACATCCACGTTTTGCAGCCTGGTATCCTCTGCTCCGCCCACCCCAAACTCCCCAGTGTACAGGTAGTGAAGTAGGGCAGAGAACATGGGCACATCAATGCCAGCTGTCTCAATGTCCATGAGAACCTCTGCTCCATAGCCAGGGGATGACGACAGCAGAGTCTTGAAAAAGGGGCAGCGGGCGGCCAGGATGGCCCGGTGAGCTGGGAAGCAAGTACCTTGGAAGATGAGGTCAACATCAGTGCAGTACTTGTGCTGGTAGAGGGCAGCCAGATCCCGATGCAAGCTGGGTGCTTCAGCACGTGCGAGGCTGGCTTGGAAGCTTAGCTCCTTGAGTGCTGCTGTGCCCTCGTATTCCTCCACCAGGGCGTTTGTGTCACGGACGTCCCACCCTGACAAAAGCTCCCGCATCTGCCGTGCATGATCTGCTGAGCGGCTGGACTTCCTCCTTTTGATGAACCTCCGTTTGAGGGTTGCCAGACCGAGGCTCTTCTTCTTCCTGTCTGTCGGCCGCTCATGTCCGTGCTCCAAACTGTAAAGCTTCGACTCCCAGCCATATCCGTGCTGCGAGTAGGATGAGGTCCCTGGAATAAACCCACATACAGGTTAGCTTCACTATAACTTTAATTTGTGTTTAAACAAACTAAAAGTGTAACACATTCTGGATATAAAGAAACCTCTTATGATTTTTAAATACATGTTTTTTCTAAATATTTCCTCAAAATTGTGTTCTGGTGAGACATACTTCATAACCCCCACACCACTTGAGGACAGACTGCTGGAAACACAATCCGTCTCTAGGACCCCTGTGGTGTGGCCAGCTCCGTCAGGCCAAATACACACTACCCTGACCCAGCTACCAAAGCATTTGGATCTTGTTCAACAGCAGAAAACCCCCCAGACAGAAACAGAATACCTTGATGTTGGTTTGTTTTGGATCAAACTATGGTTCAACACAGACTAAGAACCAATTAGCTCAATGAGGACTTTGTCCTTTTCAATTAATTTGGGCCCATTTGCATAGTTTGGCCCAATCAATTACACTAAATAGCAGTTATGTTTGGCTTGAGAGACAGGACTCATACGTCAGAGGAAGCGCTGCCAAGGAGATCCTCTCTCCCTGCCCTTCTCTCAGCATCCATCAATGTGACCCAAATAGTAATCATACACTGTGAATCATCCGTGGCCCAGGCCAGCTCAACCAAGCAACTGCTGAGTTTAGACTAAACCTTGTGGGTCTCAAGGGCTACAGAGATTATTTGGCTCCTTAAACAATACTTACACTTTTAAGATTTGACAAAAAAAGAACTTGGCGGCAAAGTAATTTAGAATGTGAAGTAAATAATGTTTTTTGTTATTGACAAATGTATTTAAATTCATCTCTGAAGAAGTTGTCCAAATCCTCTGGTACTGAGGGCTCATTGAAAGATTTAAGGACCAGAAAGACTCCAACCGCTGATAATTTAGAAGCATCAGCCAGGTCCCCTAACATGCATCATAATAAACAGTGAACTCTAACAACCTATAAAAATCACTACTTAAATATAAACAATCCAGAGTGACATCAAACGCCAGTGAGCGTACAAGTAACACACACACACACACACACACAAACAATTCAACCTGCATGCCAAACTTTTATTTATTGCATGCAGGCACAAATCTACAGACAGAAAAAAGCTAGCTAATACAACAAGGCTCTCTGAAAGTGACATCCACACGGCTGAAAATGAAACAAAAGCAAAAGGTCTCAGATTGTACATGTCATGTCATTCAGTAGAATAATGTGACAGTTTAACAAGCAGCCTATAGCTGGTCCCGGGGACAAAAACCATGTCAGCCGATTAGCTCCCATCCAGTCTAAATAGCTAGCAGCTTATAATGATGACATCCCACCACAAGCACATAGAAACAACAAAGCTAAGAGCAAGACTGCAAGGCCAGTACTTAGATTTTAAACTCTGACAGCCAAATACTTAATGTGATTTTGGTTAACCACCCACATTGGACACAAGTTTATTTGCATATCTGTCTCTCAAAATACTTCATAAAAGCCATTTGGCAGGAAAAAGTAGGTGCATTGTTTTTTTTTGGTCAGTTTTACAAGTCAGTTCAACAGCTCTCATGCACAAATATATCCACCTCTTGCAACATTAGGTTAATGGAATCTAAAGTGTGATTTAGGCCATGCTGGACCCCATTGTGTTTGTAGCATGGGTGCACGCTGCATAGTGCCAAAGAGAGTTCAGGAGTACTGTTTACTACTTTAGATGTGTGGGAAGATCCGTGTTTTCCACTAATAGTTAATCCAACAGATACATCTTATTATTTTCTGACTGAAAAGGCAGAATTGTCTATCAGAGCTGACTTTGTGTTGACTGTGCAACCGATGATGACACTCAATTAAACCACAGACAAAACACCTACCTATGAAAGTCTGCTGTGCCTGTGCATTTCCCCCTATGCGTGGGGAGCATGAGTGTGGATAGCTGGATCCATTAGCACCCATCCTCACTTCTCTTCACTTGCTATTTGGGGGTCCCCCCTCCTGCTGAGTCATTCTGCTCAGACAACGTATTCCTCTCAGTCCTCAGTCGTGGGTCAGGCCCGTATCCTCAGAGCCCCGGGCCCAGCCTGCCATACCTGGAGAGAGGAAGATGAAATAGGACGGAAAGAGCAGTTAGACAGATGTTTAAGTCAAAGAGTGAATGCTTTTTAAAATCTTGCTAACATCTCACAGTGGTTCAGTGGTTAGCAAGTCTGTCTTTCAATCAGAGGGTCGGTGGTTCGATCCCAGGCTCCGGTAGTCCATGTCGTGTCCTTGAGCAAGACACTTAACCCTAATTGCTCACCGTTGCTGTGTCTACGGTCTACTGTATACCATGTAAGTCGCTTTGGATAAAAGCGTCAGCTAAATGAAATGTAATGTAACATGATGAGTTTGGACTGTTTGGACTCTGTTAAAGATAATGAACGGCCAGGGGCGTTAGTGTTAAGGAAGCAGAACAGAGGGACATCTATTACTATCCATTTCACTGTTTCAGCCCCATTGGTTGCTGTGCAATCATGAATCATAGATGCCTTTGCCATTTTACAGGCCAGAAATGCTACAAATTCTGATGAGGAGGCTTTTTAGAGAACGTGTACAGGCTTCTATCTATAATCTTCATTGGTGACTTAGGTTAACAGAGACTTCCTCTGCTCGGCCCTCAGGAAACTCTGCCTGACAGTCAACAACAAATCTAATGCAGATGTACAGTGACATTCAGAGGAAGGTACAACTCACTCAGCCTTTGCCCATGTGGTCCACTTTAGTAGTTTTGACATTTGTAGTCTAATGAATCATTTGAATGTTTTTCCAGTTCAGTGTGTATATGTCCACACAGAGTATAATTATACTACAATTTTAGTGACAACTCATTCACCAAAGTCAAATCAATAACAGTAAGACACTTTAACCTAAATGGCTGCCACAGGCTGTGCCTGCGGTGTGTGAATGGGTATGAATGGTTAGTTTGAGTCCCGATGGGGAGGTGGCACCTTGCATGGTAGCCCCTGCGTGTGAATGGGTAGATGATGATGACATGTAGTTTAAGCGCTTTGAGTTGTTGGAAAACGATACACAAGTACAAGTCCATTTACTATTTAATTACTATTGAAATGTCACGTAGCTAGCTAGTTTTACAACTTTGGTTTCCATTTAGTTAGATTAGCAGAATAGCTGCAATGACCTGTGTGTCCAGTGAAACTCTTTTTAGTGCTTTACAGCAGTGTTGATGGAAAATGTCACATGTGAATGCAATCTTAGTTCATTATGTAATATGGAGGAGGTCAGTTAGACAATATATAACATGAACTGATACAAATGTGTTGAGTGTCAGCGGTTTCGCCATGCCATTGTTTACACCGTGGTATACGTTCGCATTTTTCATTATTACCAGGACATGGTGGGCGATATTGGATTTGTATACAGGATGAAATACTTTTGATAAATAATTAAGAAGAAAGATGTCTGCTTCTTCAGTTTCAAGGGCCTGGTATAATGCATGCTGGCTTATCGTCACATTGCCATGGCTTACTGGGACACTTGAACACAACAGAGACATTGTTATTATAATTAGTAACACCTGTTCCTGCCACGATCAGTCAAAACTTCTCTGTGAAAAATGCCTTTTTGAAGCCTTAATGGAAACCAATTCTACAGGACAAATTTGGGTGGTTGTTCATTTCCATAGATCGGTCAAAATAACAGAATTTAAAGACAGAATATGCTGTGCATAGAGGTGATCTCCATCAAATCGCTCCATACAGCCATTTCCCCTCAGCTTACTCTTGCCAGCCATGGCACCAGTAAAGACGCAGTAACTTTTCTGCTCTCTCCTTTGTACCATCACTGGCTACAACCTAACAGAAAGCAGGGCACCTCATTAATTCAGCATACCCGTAGCCATCGGATTATTAATTACAAGCCAAGTATATCCAACTTTATTTCTACCAGCAAAAAATATTTGTATTATTTTCCAAAATAGAGGGACAGCATCTCAATTGTCTATGGCACTTACATTGTGGTTACCGTTGCATAAATATGCCCTTTAAAAAGCATTCTTAAGTGACTTGGATAACTCAATATAAAAAGTCATATGTATATGTATTTATTCTATAGTTAATGTGAGACGGAGAACTCTAGTGTGATTGGGAGATCTGTTTTATTTCAGCCAGCTAGTTTTTCCTACCCACTATACCAATAAATCATTGTGTCGGCCCCTTTAGAGCAGCACTCTACAGCCTCCCAAGGGTTCAATGGAAAACCACAGCCTGTTACTCCACACACAAATAGTCACCAAGCAGTCACACTGGAGCACTCCAATAAAAATGTTGGTTGATCTTTATTTCATTAGACTGCTTTAAATAAGTTCCATCTTCACAGGGAATTCAGTTGGACAAAATTAGAAATTGAATTTGAATATGGAGGAGAGAGGCAGCCCTTGAGATACATACCATCTTGTTTACAAAAGGGGGCGGGGTCCTCTAAGGAGCACAGCAGAGGCAGAATAAAACAAAGCAACCAACACATCAATTGCACAACACGCTGACTCCCAGCTAGGCCACCTCACAGCGTTAACTCATTCAAATGAGTGAACCAAATTTAACTTGAGCTGCAGTGCAGAATTTCTCAAAGCAAAAATTAAGAGAGCTTTTTTCTTGAGACCTGACTCAATATTAAGCACCTCTGCCATAATCTCTCAACGTTAAGACACTTTCCAGCAGTTTTGACTGAAACAGCGTGCTGCTCTGTTGTGTTCAGAATGGGAGCAGTGGAGGGCAGGGCCACAGGAGGCTGGGGGGGGAAGCAGACGCCGGCCAAGCTGGACTATACGCCCCTAATGAGAGGTGACAGGAGACACTCCCTGCCCCCCACCTATCTCTTCCTACATACACAGAGACATATGCAGCCTTTCAAACTGCTGCTCACCTTGCCTCAGTCTCTTGGATCATTTTATTTAATTTAAATCAGCCACTTGCAGAGGGTTAAAAGACAGAACCCCAGCCTCCCACAGAACATTACCATACAAAACTGCTTGGCACGAGAACAGGAACGATGTATTATTCAAATGACAGTCAAGGCACCTTATCAATCATTTATGTGGATGTCCTCATCACGGCTAGAGAAAAGGGAAGCGGTAGGTATCTGGATCTCCTTTCCTGTCTGCAACGCCAAATTACAAGAGCCTGTTCTTATTATTTCAAAGCAGGTTTTTACAACTCCTCCACTTAACCAACGCTCTGCTAATGAAACACACACAGGCAACATTTTGAATCAAAGCGACAGCTGCAATGAAGCTAGGACAGCATGACAAGACTTCAACAATTGAATGTGATGTGAAAAATTACTTGGGCAGTGTAGCAGATGATTGAGAAACTTTCATGCCTTTTTTTGGAATTTTATAACAGGTTGAATCTAAAGACTTAACTGCTTTGTTCAAATGGCACAAAGACACCTAGGTGCTGTGCTCTTGATTGGTCCCACTGTGACTCCTATCAATTAAATGATACAATCACCAACTTTTGACAGTAATAGGCTCGTTAGGCTCAATGACATGGCCCCTAATCTTCAGAAGAGGAGCAATCACTGTGCCAGGCCTAAATGTAAGTGCAGCAACTGTAGAAATACTGAAATGCATCTCCCCAAACATTTCCCCGCCTAGAATGACACAGTAGCGACAAAGTGATCTAAATGTGTCAAAGCTTTCAAAAACACAGCTCTTCAATATCGGTTCTTCAACATTAAATTTGTATTAGTCTATTACTGGCATGTTATTATCTCATGAAGTCCTGTCACACTGATGACCGCATACAACAGAAAAAGAAAGATGCAGGCTCATCCAACTGATACAAAAATACAATCCAAATATGTTGACTAATCCCTTGAAAAAAAAATGTTTATATATATATATATATATATATATATATATATATATATATATATATATATATATATATATATATATATATATATATATATATATATATATAACAACAAAACAAGTTTTGCTGACACAGAAGCTGTTAAATCCGTTTGGAGACTTTGGAGATTTTGCTTTGTTAAACAAGCACACTTTCAGACAGTAATTATAGACCGTTTGACTGTTTGGGTATTTGATACAAGCAGAGGTGCTCAAAAAGGAACATAATAAGCAATGCAGTGGTTCAGCTGAAACCAGAACGTTCTAACAGAGTGACCTCTACGGTATTGATGTGTCTGCATCTCACAGCAAGATTGGCAAATGGAATATGGTCCACAGGTGCAGAAAACCAAATAAATTGCTCCCTTTAAATAATAATCATGTCATATTTTGTCTGAAATGATTGCTGAGAGATTTAGTAGCAGAGAAGACTGCTTACCTCTGCAGTGTTTCTGCCAATCAGGTCAATCAGTATAGCGGTTAATCAGGCCATTCAACTGATTACAGACTGTGCCAGGAGAGCTACAGGAAACTACAGGAATCAGAAGAGGCTAGAAACAGCCACATACTGACATGACAGAGACAGATAGAGTAAACAAAAGTCCTCACAATGATGACTCATGGTGGGCAGCGTGTGGATTAGCCCGTCAACCATCAATATTGACTGTGGTGCTGCATATTTATCCTTTCTAGACTATGTTGTGAGATGATTATAATTGGAGGCCCTCACACATAAACGTAGTTATACATGATCATCAGCATCAATAAGTTATTTTGTTTAGAGTTTTGGGTGAAAACATGAGAATACCTACAATAATAAAGAGTGAACGAATGAATAACATGCTCTAGGTCAGCTGGCAAAACAACTGAACAGGACCATCTTTACAATAAAGAAATGTTAAGTGTGTAAAGACTATGCAAACACAACCTGGCACTCAACCTCCAGCGAATGAATGGCAGCCCGGGAAACAATAAGTGCTTATTTTAAGTGAGTTGTCAATGCTCCTCATTAAGTTCTCAACCCAACAGGCTTGGGTAAACAGCATTCAGGCCAAAGTCCAGCCCATTCAGTAACTCTGTGGCAAATACTTGCAAGTTCACAGCCTTTCAAGCCAGTCATGGACTTCTGAGCATGTAACTCCAATAATTACATGGCATTATTGGCCGGGAGCACTGACACAAATACTTAACCTGGTGAAATGACAAACCTAAATGCTGAGGAGAGCAGAGAATGCACTTTTTTTTCCGAATAATAAAAAACAGAAAGATACACACAGGTTGTCTTTCAGAGGAAGGCAAGGTGTAAACAATGCTGTGTCTAAACTGCATTTCAGTGATTACCACATATCAAATCATTGTTAGAGAAACCCCGACGCGAAGCAATATACATATCATATTTTAGAAGAGTTGGGCAAATAAGAAAGGGTATCTATTAGAAATATATAAATATATAAGCTGCAGGAAAGTACGATATGACTTTGGCACACCAATCCCCGTATCCACAAGTAGCCTATGGGTTATAATATATGATGGCAATGTTGCCTCAGTATACAAACTATCACAAATACCGTTATCTGACACAGAGGCAATGAACAGCAACATGTAGGTTGATCCGCAAAGTTCAAATGCAAATCCATCCCGAACTTTTTCTACCGATATGAACTCCCCAAAACGGAGGAAGAAGAGCCCCCCCCCCCCCCTCCCTCCCCTGTAACCAGTGTATAAAGAAATCAATCATTTGCAATGGCTTTGTTAGCCTTACGTTTACGCGCAGCTATTGTTGCTCTTTGAGCTATTGGGGCTATCGCTGCTCAGCGGAAGCTCGGGTTAAAAGTGCTTGTAAGAGCACAAACCAGGAGAGTTGTTCATCTCAGCTGATGCAAATGGTCAGTAATGTCCAAGCATTCAGCGACAGCCTGGCGAGGGGAGTCACATTCACCACAGCCCTGTAATTAGTAGCATATCCTCGGAGGCTAGGGTTAGCTATCTCCGCTGTGTCGCCTCGACTTCAACGTTACCCCTCGGAAACAGACATGCACTTGGAGCGGGATGCGACGCAACTGTTGAAAAGCAAGCGCTCAAACATATTTACCAGAAAGTGGAGAGCTTCGTGGACATATCAATTCGTAGCACCTCGTAGTTTAGACAGTACTCCGACCCAAGTTGTCCCTGGCAGGCAGGCAGAGCGAGAGAGAGAGAAAAAAAATGCAGCTCAACACCTTCTTTTTTTCCAACTCTGCTCATTACGCACGGATCGACGTCAAGGTCCACATTTGATCCCTAATATGCGACCATTTCCACTTGCGTTGACTTTCCGGCGATTTCCCAGCATTTATCTTGACTCTAAACTAAACCAACACCGTTTTAATTATCGGTTCGGTTCGGTATTTCCCTATAGTAGCACGACTTATTGTTGGGTGGTTGTTATGGCCTATCCCAACGATAACCGTTTCAAGCTAGACAGATCAATATACTGAGCTTCCGGCTGGGACCTTCAAAATAAAACAATAGAATATTAATTTCTTTCATTTTTACAATACAATATATGTCTGATAAAAGCCGTTTCAATTATATGTTAATTTATTAAAAAGTAGTTTCAACAAAGGACGAATGGGAAATCGCGAAAATACTGCTCACATTGGATATAGTTAGCGTGTCTGCACCTTTGTCGCTCCTTTGGTTTGGAAGCGAAATAATCTTCTTTCTTGTATTTTTCCAGCTTGACAGTTTCTCAATGCTGTATGCCGACTGGACAAGAGGCCCATCAGTACTCCAAGCAATTTGTGCAATTATACAGTTGCTATCGCCCTCTAGTGGTTTGTTTGTTGCAGTAGGGATTATGAGGGCTTCATGCCATCAACATCATAGATGAGAGAATGTCTAGAGAGTTTGATAGAGAGGGATAAATAACTTGTTGCAATATGTACTGAAGTTATGCATTATTCATAACTTGTATCTCCTTCATAGAGGTCTGCTGCGTGGAGTTACTAGGATGTAACGTTAGGCTATAACACGGATTTAGGCCATTCAAATCTACAGTATGTTAAAGCTTAAAACGATCTAATCCATGCATCTACCTAATGCAGCTGGGCGAAGCCCATTGCACTGTTTGAATTGGTATGATATCTATTTTAATGGCCTCTGATTGAAGTTCTTTTGGCGTCCTGTTGATGGCGACAAAATACGTGCAATGTAGGCCAAAACGTATTTGGTACATAATGGAAAATCTTTTTTTTATCCCGATTTATGGACTCCAAGGTCATTTTTGCAGTTTTGATATAAACAGAATCCTTGATTTTTATACAATCAAAAGCCCGGTGAGATGTGCCATAATAAAACAAGATTGGAATGACGTTGAATAAGTACCAAAACCACTGAATGTGTAAGAACAAGTGTAGGTTTATTCTAACCTGGCAAAGTAAGGTAAATATGTGTTTTAATTCAGAGAATTGAGTGACACAATGTTTATATGTTGTTGTATTATTGTAGTGGGATGATAAAAGCTGTTTTGTTGTATTTCCGTCATGGATTGAGTTTAGTGTTATCCTGAAGACATTTTTTTTAAATGCATGGCATCATTTCCTCATAGAACAACATCTCTGTTACTTAATCATTTTCCTAACAAGTCTGAAACCATGTTAAGTAAATCAGTTGAAACCTTGCATGTTACAGTATTGACATTTCTATTTTTTTAGGTAAATTATTGTGTACAAGAGTTGACTAACTGAAAAAGAAATATGCTAAAAAAATACAAATATGCTAGATATTCTGATAATAACTTAAAGTCTTGCCAGATTTTGCCCACTGTTTGCAATGTTTCATTGCATGTTTTCCAATATTTTTGATTAAGTGTCAAACATGCCCACTCAAGTCTTAAGTATCTCTTGGAACTTGGTCCACATTAGTTGTTAAACATTTATTTTTAAAGAAATGTTGTTGCTGTTGACTAATTTTGATGTGACTCCAGCTCAAAACAAAATTTTAATAATTCATTCTAATCCCTATTATACTATACAGAGTTGATTTTATTCAGTTACTTTTACAGTCTCACGGAGAAGGCCAAATTTGTTATCTTGATGAGAAGTTGGTTTGTATGTTTACATGAGTGTCTTTGGAATGAACTCCTCCCAGGGAATTAGATGAAAGTAGTGACTATCTGTGAGCATCTCACCGGATATGAGGAGACATTTCCACAGAAACATATCATTTTCGGGTGACTCTGAGCAGAAAGATGTTCTCCCCTTTTAGACCCACGCTGACCTGGTCTAGGTTGACGAAAGCCATTCAACAAAATCACAGGGCAACCATCTACAGCAAGCCGCCAAAGGAAAAGATTGGGCCAGTGGTAAGAATATTTATATTAGTAGTTGCCTGCAGAAGTTGAATAGACAGACATCCCAGGTTGTTTGACTAGATATGTACTGCAACAGCAGGAATGTGTATCTAACTGGTGCTTAATTAACTATAATTAATCAAATTGTAAGGACCATGTTGGTACACAAAAAGTGCAAAACTCTTGGGAAGTGGGTATCTGTGATACTTCACTGTATTTCCCCTAATGTGAGGAATTCAAGCGAACTGTATTCCCCAGTCCGTAGAGTGGGAGAGATGTTTTATTCATTTGTTATCCATAAGTCAGTTTGAAGCTCTGGCCTCTGTAAAGAGATCCTATGATGGAACTGCAACATAGCGGCTGGTGTTTATGCTACTATAAATCTGTTGATCTGTCCACAGGGACATACACAGGGGCTTTTACAAAGCCCGGCTAAGGTTAGGAATACCAGAGTGCAGCGGGACAAAGGGAATATCATGGCAGGACGGTATAAATGGGGGCTGCTGTTCTATCACCCGATGAGTCAATAAGATTGGGACCTTCTGTTGTGGACACATGTTTTCAATATCCTCTTTTCAATAGCTGCAGAGAGGTTTGGGAGCTATACTACACTATACCTTTTGTGTATTAAACATCTTTCCTCATACATTTATGTTCATGTTCTCTTACAGCAATCTTTCTTTGCCATGTGTGTGTTTGCTGTGACCCTCTTGGCCCCGGCTGGATGGATCATGCATCACATCCCAGAGTACCGGCAGAGATCACCTTCACAACCCTGACTTCTTAAAAACTCGACACTCAGGAAGACACCCATGCATTGTGTTATTGTGGTTTTCAATGTGCAAAATGTTGTGAAGGTGAAACTTGACGATGAAACTGTTTTCCTGTATAAAGACTTTGATATGATATCTGCTGTTGTATTTTTTATATCTAACACGTAGGTTTTTAAAAAATAATTTAAACAGGCTGATTTGTTGACTGATCAGATTTATGTAATGTCGGGAAAATGCTTAATATTTGCATTAAAGTTTGAGCATAAACAGAAGTAAGAAGCACAATCAACTGGAGATGAGATGGAAATACTGCAACAGTTCTTAGCACAAACAGTAATGGGAAGGTTCTGTTAGTGGTTCAGACCCTGGAGTCTGTTTATCTTTCACTTGTATTTTGCTCTGTGAATTTTTTTAAAGAACTTTATCACAGGCCCAAAGAGTGGTATATAAGTAAATGTGTGCCAAAAAAATAAATAATTATGGGGATATATTTAGCTTAATGACAGACCGATATTCACTGCTTAAATTAGGAGAAATTTCCAATCACAAAGGAAGCATTTGAAAATTATAAAACGTGAAAACAAAACTATGTGAATACATATTCCTCCAGGACACGTTATGCTCGTGGTCATGCCAATGTGATAACCATCTGTTGCACTTTTTTATGCATTATATACAAAAGTGCACGTGCATATAGGCAAATTCGCAGATGTCTTTGGTATTTCCCTCCTATAGGCTAATCAGTTCAAATAGGACTGATACGGTTGTTGGAAATCTTGAATGACAATTTGTCAAAGGTGGATCAGTCCATTTAGAAAGGTATGATGTCGCGGATGTATTTCAGTATTCCGCTCTGTCACGAAAGCATACAATTCTTAAAATTAAAATCAGACTCACAAAATTGGGTCTTCGTTTTAATTCGGCTAAAAGCCACCGCGCCACCGCTAAAAAAGCCACAGTGCATAAATCCATCGCGCTGAGTGGTACAATCAAGCCGAGCCTGGGCTGTAAGGGGGGTTTATTCACTTT
Organism: Cottus gobio; assembly: GCA_023566465.1. Lineage (NCBI taxonomy): Eukaryota > Metazoa > Chordata > Actinopteri > Perciformes > Cottidae > Cottus > Cottus gobio. The sequence goes on from CM042228.1 coordinate 12,257,557, forward strand.
TTCACGACTGAGGGAAACACATCGCCGGAGAGGAAGAAAAAAAACACACCAAAAGAATTGACAGTCTGGGTTTTATGTTTCCCCAAGTGTCTGCGAAATGTCTACGAAGGCAGAGCAGTGTAAGTACGGCTGTGTGTGTGTGTGTGTGTGTTTTTCCCTGTCTTGTCATGGGGGTTTGAGCTGGAAATGTGATTTTTGTTGGAACCAAGAAAGCGAACGAGGGGAGCTGTCCTTGGTGATGAAACCGCGGTTGCCATGGCAGGTTGCAACACGTCCTCTCGCTGCAGAGTCTGGCTGGAGGCTCCGCGGTGTGTTTCTCGGCATGATAAAGGGGAAAAACAATTTAATGGCTACATCGTCACATTATCTTTTTTTGGTGATTGACGTGGCTGGTTGAGGCGCCTGCAAAAAAAAGCGATGTGTGCTGCTGGTCTCAAGGTCGACCAGACAGAGTCTTTACTGAACAATATGGTGGAATAAGATTGATCGATAGTGTGGTTTGATCACACCGTCCAGTAGGCGGTTCTCCATGTTCTCCTCATTCCTCCGATTGCGTTTGAACAGGTGGGAAGCGGTATCTCCCTCCGGACTCTATACCGTGTTACTGACTGATCTGTGCAATGTTACAGTCTGATTTGGCTCGATTTAAGTATGTAACAGGCATACACAATGTGTTAAAACTTGGTGTTTTAGGGCTTCCACTTCAATTGGCTTAAAGTTGTGTGTGACTGATGTTGTTTAGTGGTAAATATATGGTAGAACTAATCAGGCTAGCAGCGGAAAAAACAACAGAGAACAACCAATTAGCTGTGGCTATCTCCACATATATTACTGTGTTTAGGCATAAACATGTCCCTCAATATGTTTAGATTTAGGAAGAAAGAAACAGGTGTACGGCTGTATGTTTTGCAACAAATAATTTGACCTCACATGTTTAAAGCCTGCAGCTGTTATTTTTATTTTGGGGTTTGTCATTTACAGCTCAGGGAGGAAGCTAAACACCACTGCCCAAAGTCATAGAAAATGGGTCAGCGATCACCCATTCCAACTTCATTGGACTCTTATTTAACCAGGCAACAATAACACACTCATATCTTTAACAGTAACGCGAGTATGATGTTAAACCGAAGGGGTCAGTGCTGAAATGTCTCTCAGTATCATCTGCTAAAAGATGAGTAAGCCCTCTCTCGTGTCTCATGTTGACTGCATATCCCCAGCTTGTCTTGGGACTTGAACCGGCAACCTTTTGTACATGAGCGTGTTTCTGGAAGCAATAGGTTTCGGAGTCCTCAAGGGTTTCCCGTGACCTCGCCGCTGTACCAAAAGGTCACCTGCTGAAGGCCAGAGAGCCATGAGAACACAGCCTCTTTGTTTAACTTGATAATTGGAGCATCTGTGTTGTACACGCTGTCTCACATGAACAGAAACACAGCTTTATTTATGTTCTGCCATTTGCCTCATCTGTGTACTCAGATTCAAATGATAGTCTCATGTTGATTTGCTTGTTACTCTGCTCTTTATTTTGTCTAGTTGCCTCTAAGATACGATACTTGCAAGAGTATCACAACCGTGTGCAACACAATATTTACCCTGTGCCCTCCGGAACAGACATTGCAAACACACTGAAATACTTTTCCCAAACTCTGCTCAGGTAAGTACCCTGCTTTGGAGCCAACAGGTGAAGTAACAGACTTTAGAATGTGTGATATTTAGCTTCCTTCTGGATCAAACAGGTTCACTTACAGCAGATTGACACGCCTTCTGAAAGGGACGACAGTGATGTCATTAAATGGCTAATATGAATTTAGTATGTCAAGAAGAAGTAAGAGGGGTGGCCAACTCTGAAGAAGATGGAGAAGATATCGTCGTGTTGTTTTGAAGCAGCTGCAGATTTATTGATTCAGTGGTCGCTTGCTAAATGAACGCTTCCTTGGGGCGGCCTGTTGTGTCCTTCCCAGAAGGGGAACTCTGCAGTTGCAGGGTCAGCCTGCTCCCCTGGGTGCTGTGAAAGCCGGAGGAAGGAACAGCATGTTATTTCCTCCTCCAACACAGGTCAAGTAGGCAGCCATTTTGGACACGTCTTATTTCACAATGTGTCATGTCCCTGTTTTTCCAGTGGGAGCTTCTTTCCATAGGAAAGTGATCTACAGTGATAGCATATTTTGGTTTGTCTAAAATTGGTTTAATCTTACTGCCCGCTGGCCTCACAGACAATATTACTGCTGTGCAAATGTAATGGCTAATTTACAAAAAGGATGGGATTGCTAAAGGCTGAAGTTGTATGTCCCACTTTTATCATTATTTTCAGCTTAGGGTGCAATCTATTTGAGATTGGCAGCCGGCCTCAATTCTACTTTATGCCTCAGCCCCATAAGGATTATTCCTCTGTTGAGTGATGCTCACTGAGTGGATACTTTGTGCTTAGCCTTTGCTGAAGGACTGTCCAGCACCAGCAGCCAGTGTGCTGTTTTAAACATGGCCTTTCATATGTCTTTCGAGCAGATAGATATTGACGGAGGCTGCTACTGTGGGAATCTGTTTTGATTCAAGTGACGATTTTGTCTCTGATAGGCAGCGACATTCTAATGCGAAAGGAATAGCTCGCTATAGTGCCACTGTTAACAGTTGCATGATATTTTCCCGAAGCAGAGCCTCTTAGCCTCGGATATGCAGAACAAGTCATTCTCCCCACCATTAGAGGGGTCTGGTTTCCTCAGCGGGGACTGCAGGATTATCCATACACCTGTGCCTTCTGAAACCCGCGGTGAAAAAAGAGAGAAGAAGGAAAATTCCAGAGAAGGAAAGGGAGAAAATGGGAGTAGTGAGCCTTGAAATGTAGAGCAGGCATGTGTCATGTTCCTGGAAAGAAAAACTGAAATGGCCAAAGGAGGTGGTTGCTGATTCATACACCACTTTTAGGTTCAGGTCAGATCAGGTCAGAAAACAAAGAAAGGTTAACATTTTCTGTTTACTGACAATTGCCTCTTATAAGAAGAGACGTAGCTTTTTCACATTTCTGCAAGTCAGATTGAGCTCTCTGCATCAGTGAGCCATGCTGACTTCATGCCAAACTATATCTCTCTGAGAAGAATGACTAGGGAGCAGAGATCATACCTAGTATTGTTTATTAAATAAATGTGATATTCTCTTATTCTGTTACGTTATGAAGTCTGATTGTGCTTTGGATTACTGCTACATAGTCAATGATGTTGACAGTGCAGGGTTTGACAGTCAATGTATGTCATGTGTCTGTATCAGTGCATTTCTACATGTGTTTTATGTGTCGTACATGTTTGTAATTCTTCGTGTTGTTTGTACGTACGTGTGTATGTATGCACATATGTGTGTCTCTGTGTGTAAATGTTCAGTGTATGCGTGTGAGCGTGTCTGTTTATCTCTATGTTCATTGTTCAAAATAATGATGTTTTCTATATGAGATTTTGGCAGTGAAAAAGTCATACTCTGAGATACAGTCTGTTGTTTGAATTAGTCCTGTTTGAGTTTGCGCTGTACAATACGCAGCTTTATGAATGAATCTACGCTGACTCAAATCTTACAGAGTATAACTTTGAGGGGATAATTCAGAAAATGTTACATTCTGCTGTTGACAGTATAAACTGTTGAGCGACATGCTCAACATGATGTCTCTAATGTTATGTTAATCGATTTTGAAATCCCCTTTCTCACTTGCCGAGAATGCTGTAACTCTACTTTTTGAGTGGCCTTTCAAAATAAAATAAATAAATAAACAATACATCAGCATTTATAATCTGGGCTCTCTTGATAAATCCCAATAATTTGCCTGATAGAACAGCTTAGCTCTTTAATAATGTGCAGTAAAAAGAGCAATGCTCTCTGGCCCCCCCTTCCCCCATCCTCACCCTAGACGCTCCACACTCAACCCAATTAGTTTTTCCTTTTGTTTTTTCCCTTTTTAAAATTGAATATGTCCACCACCTTCCCCAGGGGACAGCAAACACAATTGTCCATCCTGCATTAGCTCACAAACATAATGCTACCAGTCATTTCCCCCTGATACAACCTATTCCTTTTTCATTATAGTTTCTCCTCTACCGTAGATTAGTTGTTACATTTATTTTAGAAACCTGAATCCATATGCCTGTTGGATCTCATTATTTCTCCTGATGATACTGGTACAGTATCATAACGTATGCACACGGACATTATTTCTCTGGTGCAATAAACATGTGCTGTGACCTGGGAGCACTTGATCTAACCTCACACACATGTTTATTACTGGCTGAAGCATGTTTCAAAAGTGTCACCTCTGTATTTTCCCGAACCAATTTGGTGTCACTCCCATCCTTGACAACCCCACTAAAGACAAGGAAATTTTATTTTTTTATTTTTTTTATTCCACGGCTCATTGGCCTTTTTACATGGTAGCCTCTGGCCTTGCTGATTGGAAGATGGCAGCCATCTAGGGACAGTTGTTTGCACTGTGCCTTTTTGGAGAAGTATGGGGTTGCCACTGAAAACATGCCATTTTTTATATTTTTGCTCCTTGTCACCAGATACGCATGAGATGCAGTGATCATTGCAGTTTGTGCTCATGTTTTTTTTGTTTTCCAAGTGCAAAGATAGACAAATCGAGATTAATTGAATCAAAGTCACTCTGAACCGACAAAGCAGGGAGAAATTGCCCGTGCCTTCAGTGATACAGTCAAATAGTGAGACACTGCATCCTATGTGGGGTTTATCTGGGTTTGTTTTTTTCTATTTACGCTGTCTCTGTAGTGCCATTTCAATGTAATGTGCTGTTTTTTTGTGTCTTTGTTGTCTCTTTTTTTCCCTTGTTCCCCTCCCCTACCCTCCCCCCCTCCCCTCCCGCCCCGGAGCAGCATTCTGTCCCGCACAGGCAGGAAGGAGAACCAGGAAGCTTCCAATTTGGCCGTGCCCATGACCATGTGTCTTTTTCCTGTGCCATTCCCACTCACCCCATCTCTAAGACCACAAGTCAGTTCCATCAACCCTTCAGTTACTCGCTCCCTCCTTTACAGCGTTCTGCGCGATGCCCCGTCAGACCGCGGGGGGCAGGGGCAGCAGAGTCGGGACGCTCAGCTCTCAGAGTACCCCTCTCTGGACTATCAGGGCCTCTATGTGACCCTCGTGACCCTGCTTGACCTGGTGCCCCTGCTGCAGCACGGTCAGCATGGTGAGTCAAGGCCCAGTGCACCACTGTTTGTCATCATCATCTCCGAGCCGTCTGGCCTGCATGAAGCCACAGCTGCTTTTTTGGCCTTTTTTGTAACTGGAGGAGAGAAGTCCTGCTGAGGATCTTGAGGGATGCATGGGGTGATTGGGAGCACGCTGGATCCTGTCAACTTAATCGTTCATAAGCCATTGGATACACCAGACATAGGCCTTCTCTTCTGTGTATCATAATTGACTGCACGTTTGTTATGTAAAGTGGGAGAAATGTTTTACCTATGGTGTCATGTGCAAATATATAAGTTAAATTGAAAACACACTTTTGACAAATGTAATGTTTTATTTTTTTCAATACGTTTAGAATACATCTGAGAATGACTTATTTCTGCACTGTTTTTTCATGGGCTAAAGGCTGCATCACAGTCAGTGCTCTTGTTTTTCATGAATATTTTACCACTGTTATAAAAAGCTCAAAAGCATGAAAACCCATCTCTTGACTAGAATGTTCTACTTTTCCTGAAGGCAAATTGTACCTCAGTGTCTTTTAAAGAAAGCTCACTGCCCTCAGCTAAAGTTCATATTCTAAATGTTCTATTTGTTTACTGTAATTACTGTTATAATACATACAATATTGAATGACTGAAATGTCATGTGCATTTGACTGTGACATACAGTATGTGCTTACTGTATTTACTGTTAATTGAATGAGTGTCTGTGTATCTCTCTTTGTCTTTTTTTTTTTGCCTTTTCCATTTCTCATCAGATCTGGGACAGTCCATATTTTACACAACAACATGCCTCCTGCCCTTTCTCAGTGACGATATACTCAGCACTTTGCCCTATACTATGATCTCCACTTTAGCCACATTTCCCCCTTTCCTCCACAAAGACATCATTGAGTACTTGAGCACCTCTTTCCTTCCCATGGCAATATGTGAGTATGACCTATTATAAGTTATTTCTGACAACTAATTCACTTTTCATCATAATAAAACTGTACCTTTATGTTGGCATAATTGGTGGTTATTAAATCAAATGTATTAATGTTATTGCATTTATTAAATGTTATTTAATGAATAAAGGAAAAAGTGAAGTAATTGTTCATCTTGCTTGCTTGCTGTAGTGGGCTCCACACGGAGGGAGGGGGGAGTCCCGGCCTATGTGAATCTGTCTGCCTCCTCTATGCTAATGATTGCAATGCAGTACACCACAAATCCAGGTAAACTACCACAATGGCTGCTTTCACAGCATGCATGCAACTATAACTAACACTGTAATGTTGTGTATAGCTCTCTTTTTAAGCTGGCTTCTTCTTCTTTCTAGTGTATCACTGTCAATTGTTGGAGTGTCTAATGAAGCACAAACAGGAAGTGTGGAAGGTAGGCTACAGATATAAGGTCTTTTGTGTTAAGCATAATAGCTGATGTTATAAATAGCTTTATGTAAGTCAAACATTCCCAATGTGTTGAGAGAGAAGATCAGTGCCACTCGGCTAGCTAGAGCAAGAGGACGGTTAGCTTCGATTAGCATAAATCAAAACCCCTGGCAGGAGGGAGAAACAGCTAAGCTAGTCTGGCTCTGATCAAAGATTTAAAAAGTATCCTACTGGCTAAAGCTCACCAATTAACATGTAATACAACATTTCTTTAATCAATACAAAAAAAGTAAAGCTAACTGCTCCAAGCTAAGTTAACGGTCTACTGGTGGGTGCTAGCGGCATCCATTTCTTTATTTAGTAACTCTTGGCAAAAACTAAAATACCCTAAACATATGTCCTGAAATGCATATTCCTTTTGGATATATACAAAATATAAAATACATAGTCCCGTCAATGTTTTCAAAATTTTGAACAATGGGCATTGAGCAACATTTAGTCTTTACAACATGGGTATAAAACATGTTGGAACAAAAAACTTGAATTAGTTGCCATTCGTTAGCAAGCAAATACCTTTGAATATCATTGCACTTTGTAATTACTGTTGATACTGTTTATCCTGTGTGCAGGACCTTCTGTACGTCATATCCTATGGCCCATCCCAAGTAAAGCCTCCAGCTGTGCAGATGCTGTTTCATTACTGGCCCAACCTGAAGCCACCAGGAGCCATTATTGAATATAGAGGGCTTCAGTACACAGGTAAGATGCTCTTAATGTCACATCTGCTGCTTGATCTGCCCTTGAACTGATTAACGGTCTAACACATCCCCAATTTTTCTTCTTGTCTCCTTCCCTACTGCACCTCTTCTTCATCAGCCTGGAACCCCATCCACTGTCAACATATCGAATGCCACAATGCTATCAATAAACCTGCTGTCAAGGTGACTTCAGTCTTAAAAAATATGTTAAATAAGCCTCAAACATGAACTCTTACATCACAGGTACATTTATGATTGTTGGATCACACAACCCCATATTTCCTTATGACTGGAAGAAGATAGATTAGCATCACACTCTGCATTCAGAAGCTGCTTCCCTTGAGAACATCTTTGGGAATGCATGGAGCATGTGCCACATTGCTTTGCCGAGTTCAACCACGCGTGTCGGAGTGTTTGCTTTTATGAGCCCCCTTGGTAAATATATCAGTGCATGCCTGGGCAGCTGTGGGATTGGCGTACTGATATCAGCTCCAATGCTACTTTATAACAGTCTCTGCTGTTGCTGCTCTGCTTTATCAGCTCCACCTGGTTTTATTCAACTGTGCTCAAAACTGACAAATACATGGGCATTGACAGCGGCCAGATTTCAATTACCAAGAGCAGGGAGGGGGTATGGAGGGAAGGGAGCTTAATTGGAAGCGGTGACCCTGTGCAGCCCTTGAGGATAGGGTGGCATCAAGTGAGCACAGTAAATTACAGTGCACCATCTGAACATTGAGGCCATGAGCATTGAGGTTTAGCACAGGGCCAGGCACAGGTTGCAAGAGAACAGAGTGCAGCATATGCACGCAGCCATCCACGCAGAGGCGTGGGGAGAGAGATATAGGTGTCACATGACTTCTTGGGCAATGTCATGATAAACTAGTGTTGGAGAGTACTATGTGAGAGGGACAAATAAAATACCGGTAGTAAATGCTCACTGCGCTCCAAATCACATACTATTTCTTTTTACTTTTAGTACATACTGAAGATGGCCTTACAAAGTACGTACTGTTGTATGCAGTATGTATTCAATTGGGATATTTTACCTGGTCATACACATTGCACATTGAACTTTGACCCTCTTGCACATATCCGCTTCGAAGAGGTGGTGGGTAGTGGGTCAGACGAGCCACAAAAAGCAAGCTAGCTTGCATTCTGAAAAATGTGACTGGAAGGGGTAGGACATACCGCATTTTACACACTATGTATTGGGACATTCTTTTTTCTTCTGATATATTAAATAGTATGGTAGTATGGGTATTGGAATGTACAGGTAATCTATGATGTGTTTTATTCCACTTCAATGTGAAAATGACCATTCCATAAAAAAGGTTTAGATTTGTCATGAATCTTTGGTTAATATTGGCAAAATGATTTGTACCTGAGTGAAGCATAATGTTCAGTCCCCCTCCACACCCTGAGGATTTTTGTACAGTCCTTAAATGAGCAGAAATGGTTTTCTTTCCCTCTTGTTTGTATGAAAATAAAACATCAAAATACCAGTATGTTACATTTGTAAATATCACATCCATATTCTAACACTACCTGTCTTACTTTTCAGATGTGTATAGATCCTACTCTTTCTGTTGCCCTGGGAGACAAGCCGCCTCCTCTTTATATATGCGAGGAGTGCAGCCAGAGGATAGCAGGGTATGCATCTGCTTCACCTCTTTTCTCCATCCCCCCCAGATCCTCCCCCTCCTCAAATGTGACAACCATTCAAAACATATATCACCTACTGCCTGCCTCATCGTTCCTCACTTTATCCCAAGGGAAAATGCATTGCCATGTTTACTTGATTCACTTGCGCTGATAATGAGATCATCATCACGAAACCACGCGGCCACTTGTTTGCCTTTTCTCCAGTGTGCGTTTAGCATGTTAGAATTACATGACTCTGCAGTGTTGTATTTTAATCGATATTGAGCGAAGATATTTTGTGTCCCGGCTCCGTTAGGAAGTTAAAACCGCTTTGTTTACACTCGGGGGAATTACATGTAGGCTGAGAGGACCAGTTAGCCTATAAATCAAACATTGTTGATGCGTTTCTTTTACCTTTTCAGAGACCACGCTGAATGGCTTGTTGACGTACTCCTACCCCAAGGTGAGCGTTCACAAACAAAAAGGTATTTGATTGTCTCTCAGTCTGTCTTGCTCCACACAGAAAATTAGACAAACAGTAAATGGAAGATACATGGAATATATTCAGTATAATCTACAATATACATAAAGGCTTTTCACATAATAATATGAGACAGAGGGTGAGTATAGGTGGCTATATTTATTCCTTTACTTTGATTATGTTTATAGCTATAGTTAAATCTGATACTCTGATATTTAAAAAGAGGTTTCCATTGAAACATGTGACTCATTTTAAAAAGCTACTTCTCTTATATGCAAACTAAAATGTTATTGGTTGTCTGTCTTTGCAGCAGAGATATCTGCCATTTGTCAAAAGAAGGTAAGATTTGTATTTGTCCTGCAGCTGCCGGCCCTCTCATGTTGTCATATTTATTCTGATCCATCCCATTACAGCATGATGCCATATTGAACATTATCCAATTCTTCTCCATATTTAGGACAAATAAACCGTTGCAGTGATTTGTTGTACTCGATTAACCTCACTCACCTTCAACTCAAATCAAAAGGGTTTAAATGGTTTTATCAAAACAAAAACAAATCGTGGAATCCATTTTAACCTGTGATACACAAAAAGGTAATTTATTTATGAACCTGACATGTTTTCTTCATTGAGAAGTCTGAGCAGCTGAGTAAAGACCACGGCATATTAAATGAAGCTGCTGGGACATGATGATTGTTTGCTCTTGTTGAACGTGCTGCTGAGGGCAAGTGCTCCCTGCGGGTTTCCAGGGAGACAGAAGGAAAACTCAGTGTGAGATGATCTCAGGTATTCCCGTCAGGCCGTGCGTTGTCAGGGGAAACAGCTGGCCTCCATCCTGGTTTGTCCAGCAGCTCATAATCCACAGTCTCCCTTTCTGATCAGGCTTTGTCACACTCATTGCAGAAAGCCCTTTAAACTCCAAACTGGATTTACACCAGCTCTGTCATCTTCATCTGAGAATAGCTACTTATAAATACACCATGACACCCAAGATAGAACGTACTGTAAACAGCAACAGCATCTAATATCAGGGTTGTGTTTTTTTGTTGTTGAAAGCAAGGTGGGTGAGAGAACTCATCATCAGAGGACAGATATGTTAATTTGATAGGGTGCACTGCATCCCTCTAATGGCACAAGATTAGAGGCTGATCAGATTAGGAAGGCTCTCTAGGGCCATGTCTTTTATTTTTAGAAACCTGAGACACCGTTGGGATACATAAAGACTTTTTCTATCACTGTAGATGTAGACAGATCAACATTCCCTAAACAAACTCACACCGGAGAGGACGATATGCACAGTCAGAGCAGTTGGTTGCTTTTAAAGACTGGAAATATGTTTATTTTTAGAGGCTTGTCATAATGCATTATTGGCTGATTTTCTTTGATGGCATATTTTGTATTTTATTGCCTCCTGCCCAGAATAGAACTGACTGATCTCCTCCTCCTCCTCCTCCTCCTCCCCCTCCTCCACCCTGTTTCTTGGCGTTGTAGAACTGTAGCTCTCATGTTCGGAGGGCTGTGGTCACCTGCTTCTCGGCTGGCTGCTGTGGGCGCCATGGCAACCGGCCTGTCCGCTACTGCAAGCGTTGCCATGTCAACCATCACAGCAGCGAGGTGGGGGCTGCGGCGGAGACCCATCTGTACCAGACCTCGCCCCCTCCCATCAACACCCGGGAGTGCGGAGCGGAGGAGCTCGTGTGCACTGTGGAAGCCGTTATAAGGTACATCCACAGTGTTGACACTGACGTATCTCAGCCACAGTGACAGGGCACATCTAAGGCCATAAAACATGAATATATGGAAAACAATACTGCAGGAAATGAGATTATACATGTCTATGCCATTTTAGGATGTTTTCCGATTGGATTTTCAGCTTCTTCTCTGCTCTTTCTCTGTCAATATGCCTCTTTTATATATTTGCTCATATTTGTGAATCCTATGTTATCCTCTCAATATCCATCCAGCCTTCTGAAGGAGGCAGAAATTCACGCTGAACAGCGTGAGTTTGAGATGAACAGACGTCGTCAGATGGGCCTGTCCGCCTCCCACCACTCTCTGGACAACATCGAGTTTGACAACAAAGAGGACGATCAGCACGACCAGCGGCTCCTCAGTCAGTTTGGCATCTGGTTCCTGGTGTGTAATCAAAGGCTTTTGCTGTGTTCATCAATAACAAGGAGATGTGAGACAAGGATGTGTACAGTGCACGGCCTCTTATCACTACCCCGCTGAATATATGGTTATCTAACTGATTAGTTTGCTTCTCTGACCTTTGCTCACATCTGCAGGTGAGCCTGTGCACACCAAATGAAAACACACCTACAGAGAGTCTGGCTCGGCTGGTCAGCATGATCTTCCAGTGGTTTCACTCCACCGCATACATGATGGACGATGAGGTCGGAAGCCTAGTGGAGAAGCTAAAGCCTCAGTTTGTCACCAAGTGGCTAAAAACTGTGTGCGAAGTGCGATTTGACGTCATGGTCATGTGTCTGCTGCCCAAGCCTGTTGAGTTTGCCAGGGTAAGGCCAAGATCGACTATACAGGATGTACGTTGTGCCGATGTGGGGAAAAGGTTATATTCAGAAAGGACAACTAACATGAACATTATAACTCCAAATATCCAGCCAATGCACATCCAAACTTCTGTTTATCTCAGTCATTGCGCATGTTTCATAAATTTCATTAAATCACCATGTCACTGAGGGTTGAGATTTATTAAAATTGTGGAGGATAGGTCACCATTTGAGCTCTCTTGCTCAGTCTGATCTAACCTTTTTGATCATACTTTCCCCCAGGTGGGAGGTTACTGGGACAAGTCCTGTAACACAGTGACCCAACTGAAGGAGGGCCTGAACCGCATCCTGTGTCTGATACCTTACAATGTCATCAGTCAGCCACTGTGGGAGTGCTTTATGCCTGAGTGGCTGGAAGCCATCCGCACCGAAGTGCCCGACCACCAGCTCAAAGAGTTCCGGGAAGTGCTCAGGTACATCCACCACAACCTCAGTGTTTGCATATTTTAGATGTCTTGTACTGAAGACATGTGTTATTGCAAATAAGCAGAGTGATATAATATTTCCTTATAGGTTACTTGTATCTGTGTCATATTTGTCTTACTTTTGGATAATGCACAATATTTACTTTGTATCTACAATATACTCTATTAGCAGATATGTCTGCTAATATGTCTACTACTGGCAGTGTGTGGACCATACAATTGCAACATTGAACAACTTTAAAAATACCTGAACTGGAAATCTCTGATTGTGTCACAGTACCCACTTAACATAATATTCTGCTCTGCCTTCTGCTTTCAGTAAGATGTTCGATATCGAGCTGTGTCCCCTTCCCTTCTCCATGGAAGAAATGTTTGGCTTCATCAGCTGCAGATTCTCTGGCTACCCAGCGTCTGTGCAAGAGCAGGCTCTGCTATGGCTGCATGTAAGCAGCATAAACACACATTCACACACACACTGCCTCATGTCCAGTTCACAGCCTGCGGTTCTGTCCACAGTGCGTGTGAATTGAACAGGTTATCATAGAGTGCGGGCGTCTGGGCAGGGGCCCTGCTGAATATGGATCTGGGTCACCAAATGAGACTGAAAGAGATAGGAGGGATTTTGCTTTTCATCCCATATGCACCCACAGCTTGCTGCCCTGTATACATGGATTAGTTTCAAGAGTTCTGTCACACAACCATCAAGAGATGCTTTGATTTCCCCACATTAAATAGGTCACATTCAAGAAATGGTGCAAAATCGGACTGTACATCCTTCTCCGTATAGTATACATTTCCTTTAGTAACTTAACAGTTTTTGATACCCTTGTCCAGTGAAAACTATGCAGATGTGGTGACTGTTTATGACAAATTGAAGCACGAAGTGTTCCTTTGTTGGTTGAAAACAATCTTAATAAAGCTGAATAGAAATGTTCTTGGATCAGCTGGAAAATGTATTGATACAAAGAGGAAAACAGGGCTGTTTTTCTGAGCTCATGAAAAGTTGACTTATTAAATATACTTGATGATCTCATAGAGTTTGATGCATCATTATTAATTTTACTGCACAAGTACTGCATTTATTTTGTATACTTTCAGTGCAGACATTTATTTTTATGCTTTGAATGTCGTGGAGTGTGGCACAGTGTGGGTTTATTACTTTTACTTAAGTGAAGGATCTGAACACGTCTTCCACCACTGCAGATGTTTTAACATTGAAATAATATTAAAACTATATTCATAGTAAGTAGTAAAATACGTTTTTTGTACTTGTCTCTTGTTTGGACGCAGGTGCTGTCAGAGCTGGACATTGTGGTGCCTCTTCAGCTGCTGATTGGGATGTTCTCTGATGGTGTGAACTCTTTGAAAGAGCTGGCCAATCAGAGAAAGGCACGCGCATCAGATCTGACTGGCAACACTGAGGCTCGCAGGGTGAGGGAGACCGCTGGGCCAAAACTATTCCACAAGAAATATAATAATGCATTTTATTTGAGCTTTAAATGGTACTTAAAGTCACATTGTAAATGGCAATAACAGAAACAATCAAAGCAATAACAATATAAATAAGGCAGATAGAGACAAAACAAAAACATACATACTGTAAATAGCATCACATGTGAAAAGCAGATTTAGATAGTTGAGTTTTAAAAGTGGTGAGTTGCTGGGGGAAGGTGCAGCAATAGAGAAAGCCCTGAACTCTATGAGGGTTCAAACCTCATTTTAATTTATTTTCATTCCAGTTAAGCTGCAGAATCAGTTCTAAGCCAGGACTTAAAGTATATTTAAACAAACACTTCACCCAACTTAAAACATCACCTGACCTAATGTTATTACACCTTTGAGAGCTTTTCCTGGGGCTATTTTGCATCAGATACCTGTTGAGGATTATGGCACTTCAAATGTATACCATTCATTGGGTTGGACTGTGTGTTGCCATGGTAACTGCCAATGTCTAAATATAGCTTCATTTTAATTGAACTTGACTGTGATGCAGATCTATCATTGAAATGTATAGCTGAGCAGCTCTGCACTCATTTGTTGTTATAACTGGCAGTGACAGGGGGACGTTGGAGACTAAATGACCGTCGGAGGCGTAAATGGTTTGAATTTGAAGTGAAACACATGAAACTTACTTTATATAGCGATGTGCTCTTTGTCTGTAGGTGAGCGTGGTGTCAGATCCAGGACGCCGTGGGCAGCACAACACCCTCAGTCCGTTCCCCAGCCCCTTCAGGAGCCCATTCCGCAGCCCCCTGCGCTGTAGCCCCTTTAAAAACCTGGGTCACGCCACCGGCCACTGCGCTCTGGATCTGGACTGTGACGATGATGACATGAACCTCGGCTGCTTCATCCTCATGTTTGACCTCATCCTAAAGCAGGTAGCCACACAGACATAGTGATAATCATATTCCTCGAGGGACTACGGGTCTATTTCTGATGCCCAATGGTGATGATAAATAAAAAACATATTATTATTGTTTATTAATAATATGTGTATGAGGGTAAATAAACGTCTTAATACAAACACTATCATATTTTATTTGTACACATTTACCAAGGATAAACACTGAAGTGTACACAGTCTAAAAACGACTCTTCTTCTTGTTCGTTCATAGAGAGAATCATGACAACAATGCCCACAGGTGGGATCTTGATATTTGTGTGTTGCGCTACACTTTTTGTTCCACTGTTTTCACGGTCGTATCCCCTGCTCTCCCAGATGGAGCTCCAGGACGACGGCGTGATGCTGGGTTTAGACAGCAGCCTGGGGAAGGACATCGTAGGCATCATCAACAACGTCTTCCAGGCCCCATGGGGGGGCTCACACACCTGCCAGAAGGATGAGAAGGCCCTGGAGTGCAGTCTGTGCCAATCCAGTATCCTGTGCTACCAGCTGGGCTGTGAGCTCTTGGAGAGGCTGACCCCCCGAGAGGAAATACGCCTTGTGGTGAGACACAGCATGATCTGAGCTCTAATATAAATGAACCTTTTGAATTAGGCGTGTAAGGCTATGAAACAATGCCATGTAGCTCCCATGTCCCCCACCACAATGCCACAAACACCACGGTGCTAATGTTGTGGTGGATGACATAAAAACATCAATCTCTGCCTCTCTTTGTTTTTGTCAACTTACAAATAGGTAGTTGTAACATTACTTGTGAATGACACTAATGCATTTTACGCTCAGCTGAATTACTGATGATTATATAAATGATGTAAAGGAGATGTTTTGAAAGTGTTTGATTTGCTCTACAGGAACCTACAGATTGTTTGGAGGAAACTTTGCTCTTGGGTCAGACAGATTTCTCCCTTGGTGCAGAGACTGGACATGTGGAAGGAGAAAACCCAAGCGGCGTGCCCACTGACAACCCTAGTAACGATTCTCCTGATAACCCATGTGTGTATCAGTTCTGTATGCAATGTTACAAACAAATATTATTTAGTTAATTGTTAACTGCCAGAATATAACAATGTTTTGGGAAATATGTTTATTTGCTTATCAAGAGTTAGATGAGAAGATAGATGCCAATCTCATGTTTGTACTGTAAATATGAGGCTACCTCTAGTAGCTAGTAGGAAATAGCTAGACATAATCCTACCAACCTATCGCTCACTAGATAGAAAGTGAAGTGAAAAACATTCACAGGGGTTTTTGTACCTGAATATATATATATATATATATATATATATATATATATATACATATATTCTTGGCCAGGTAGAGTGACCTCCTAGAATCTTGAAAACAATGGAAATGTACCACTCCCGACAAAGAAATAGTTTTTTTTTCCAGTTTCCAGTCATTATGCTAAGCTAAGCTAACTGACTTCAACCATGTCTGCTCTGTTATAGTGATTGTAAGTATTTAGAAAGTCAAGTTGTTTCTAACACTACACTCTTCCCTTCAGCCATGAAGAACAACTCGGATAAGAAGTTCTCCTACCAGCAGCTTCCTGTGTCTTTGAAGCTCATATACACCGTTCTTCAGGTACTTGAATATTAAAACTGATGCACATGCTGTGACTTATTTTAGTGTGGTACATTTTGAATCACACGTCTCCTCTGTATTCAGGAAATGTCCAAGTTTGAGGAACCTGACATCTTGTTCAACATGCTGAACTGTCTGAAGATCCTGTGTCTCCATGGAGAGTGTTTGTACCTGGCCCGCAAGGACCACCCCCTGTTTCTGGCCTACATCCAGGAAAAGATGCTCATACCAAGGTGTGTGTTGACAGTTAATTTAATTCAAATTCTTGTTAAATTGTTGTATTTAACCAACTCTTTGACAGTAATGTGTGTGTGTGTGTGTGTGTGTGTGTGTGTGGGTCTAAATTGGTGCTCTTTGTTTCAGTCTGTGGTCCATGTTGAAGTCAGAGTTTTGCCAGCTGGCATCGCTGGCTGTGCCTCAGCTCCTCCACGCCCTGTCTCTGTCGCACGGGGCGGACATCTTTTGGAACCTCATCAACACAAACTTTAACAGCAAAGACTGGAAAATACGATTTGAAGCAGGTGGGAGATCGGTTTATGGTATAAAATCGCAAATGTTGTGTATCTGATATCTGTCTGTACAACATTGTATGCAAGTATTAATACCTCATCATGATGCGACTAAACCGTCCATATCTGCTTTTATTTCATAATTATTGAAAGCAAAGTGGTTTTGGTTGTTTATGAACAAACCATTAGACGAATACCCCCAATCTGCTTATGTAATATAAACTACTGCCTGCCCACATCTCCTCCTTCTGTTGTCATGGTTACCGTGTGGCTCAAACAGGCGGGAAAGAGGAATTGTGGGATTGATACGGTTTCCTCGCCTTGTGATTGGCAGAGAGGAGCTGTACGACCTTGATACAGAGGC